>CM068985.1:4110882-4731791 GCA_035357415.1 Ophraella communa | reverse complement strand
ACGTCACACCTCGACTCGTCCTCTGTGGAGAAATTCTCAAGTACCCTAAATATGTCAACTAAGAATACCATTCTCGAGCTTGTTGTGAGGGATTACTCAAGGAGACCTCGAATGAGTTTGAGCCGAGAGATGTTTGAGGACGGAACCAAGAATATGGGCGTAAGTAATACTGACAAAATTAACGCACCACTCAATTTTTTTTAAATTTTAAGATAACGATCTGCTTAAGGTTACTGTGTTTTTGTTACTAATACGGATGGATGTCTGTTGATAATCTAAACACCTGCTGTCAAAATTTCGCATGACAAGAGCATAATTATTGTCATAATTTTACATGAGCACATTGTTGTTAGAATTTGTTTTAACGGTCGTACAAAGTTGGTGCCTATTCGTATGAGATCCATGAATGCGGATTATTATCCCGAACATGTCATAGTTGAACATGTGATGCCGTTTGCCCCCTTCGTGGTGTAATTTTATATTCATGCAAGATAATGCGTTATAATATAAACGCAAGTTCTGTTTGTCATAACTTAATTTATCCTGACTATTACCTATTAATCTTTTAGTTTTTAAAATATAAAGAGTGACTAATCTGTTCGTTCAGGTCAGAGTCAGTAATAAACGATTCTGAATATAATCTACCATAACATTAATGCTATAACCACCTTCAAATCAGCAGTGGCAGCAAAATATTTATCTTTTCAACTTAAGGTACTTAGAATTTTTTTAAAGTTCTATTGCCATCCCATGTTGAATGTAATTTGTGCCCAAGTCTGGTGGAAAGCTGTTAATATCCCTGAAGATATCTGGCCAGCCAAGGAACAATTTTTTGGTTTATGCGGACAACTTTTAAATGCTACTGCAAGTACTGCAGGCCTTGAAAGAATTTTTTCAACATTTGGAATTGTTCAGTCTCAACTAAGGAATCGTTTGGGAAATGAAAAGGCAGGGAAGCTCGTTTTTTTATGTTCAAATCATTAAATTTAAATATTCTTTCCAAAAAAGATGATTTGAAATGGGTTTAGGAATGACTGAAATGAGCAGAAAAGCAGAGATAAAAACATTTCCATTTTTATTTTAGTCGACTTATAGTACTGATACTGATTCATAATTCATATGAAATATTTAAAAAATTTACAATTTATGTGTTACCTTTTCTTTTAAACTTTAAATCCTCGTTAAGTGTGTTCTATTTTCAAATAAGTAAAATAGGACGGTTATTATGACAATAATAAAATAAATATCCGATATATATCAAAATTTGGATATATTTCGGATATATATCATAAATATCGGATATTTTGAGATTTATATAAATATCATGATATTTTTGCACCCTGCCTATGCCTACGAGCCATTTTTTCTGCAACTGCAACCACTGACGATAATATCGCTCAATTTCACCAAATGGTGCTAGACAACCATCGAATTAAAATTAGAGAGATAGCAGAGGCTATAAACATGTCCAAAGAACGTGTTTGTCACTTATTAAATCAAGATTTAGGCATGAGAAAGCGACGAATTACGGTTTGAACTGCTTGACCACCCTCCTTACTCACCAGATCTAGCCCCAAGCGACTTGCGACTTTTTTTTTGTTCCCCAAGCTAAAAGTTGCGCTCGGAGGACAGAGATTTTCGTCGAATGAGGAGGCCATCACCTTCGTAAACAACTATTTTGCAGAGAAAGACGCCGAGTACTATTTGGACGGGTTGAAGAGATGGGAGCATTGCTGGGAGAAGTGTATAGACTTACAAGGAGACTATGTAGAAAAATAAAAATTAATTTGAAGAAAAAATGTCTAGTATCTTTGTTAGGTCGGAAACTTTTCAGACAACCCTCTTAGCTCTACTATGTTAGAAAGTTGTGTAAATATTTTCGATCCAAAAAATACTTACGGTCCATTACGCTCATCATCATCCATAATTTCTTTAGTCTTGGGTTTCTTTGATTTGCCTTTTTTCCCAACCTTACTTCCGGCACTTCCCGTTAAGCAAGCAGCCCTTAAATCTTGGTAATACTCAATTGCGGGCTTGAGCCCAGGTACATCGTCAGATTCCTCTTCCCATGTCGCTTGATCGTAAGTTAATTCACGCCATTTTACAAGATACAACGTTCTGCCGTCTCGCATCGTACGGTGATTAATTACCCGATGAACTACTAGCCATTCTGGTTTTACACCATATTTGTAGTACTTTTCTTCCAGCTCTTCATCATTATTTTTACCACCCATTTTAAGTAATCTACAAACATATTTTAGACGCTTAAAAAATTAGACACAACTTAAACATAGAAAATAAATGTACCTTGTACACCTACTGTCGGATTCATCGATGGGTTCTTCAATTTTTGGAGGTTCCTCCATATCCCATTTGCGAGAATAGCTACGAAACATAAGAGGATGATACACGTCCAACTGTAGTTCAGTTATCCAACTACAATGCCAATAAGATTGCTAAAAAAATGTTTTTGGTATAAAACGGTTTAGATTTTGTCATAAAAATGTATACCTCTTGCCATTTTACAAAGAATTCTCGGTGCCTTGATGGTGATTCGTCTTCTGTACCGTTATCTTTCTTTTTTGGAGGATCATCTACCCATTTCCAAGTTAAAATTTTAGCTACTTTACCCACAAGAGGGGGACAACCGCACCTGGGACACTTCCAGTCTCCATCAGGAATATCTGTGAGAGGTGGATTAAGACAATGTGTGTGATAAGCCGATGTACAAGAATCACAACAGAGTAATTCTCCACCATCTTTGCAAACTCTACAGAATTCTTGATGTTCGTCGTCATCTTGTTCAGCAGGTCCTGTACAAAAAGAATTTGCTATATAATCATGTCAATGACAAAGTAAACTTCAGTACTATTTAAGCATATCAAATCTAACTGTTGTAATGAAAATTGAAAATTTAGGAATCCTTAAGAATAACATCTTGGAATGACATCAAGGAAATGAAAAAATTCTATAAAAAATAATAGGTAGTACTGTAGTTGTTGTATACAGGGTTTCCTACGACTTAGAAGTTTATGGGAAAGGAAAAACGCGAGATTAAGGAAATTTGGTATACAGGTGTTTTTGATACTTCTGAGTTTAACTAAAATATTTTCAATTTGATCGCACTTCCGGTTAGACCGGAAACCGACACCAACTTCACTTTTTTAAATGCGACACCCTGTTTATTTTCTTATTTTTGGTTAGTTTGTTAAATTTAAGTGTTAGTTTATGTAAAGTACTTTAAATCTGAAACTAACCGTTTAGGAGAAATTTACCGTTTTTCGAAAATTTTGACAGAAATCACGCTAGATAAAATGATGATTATTTCAATACCTAAATTATTTAAATTAAAAAGTAAATGTATTATTTTGCATTTAAGATCTTCAATTGTAAGTAAATAAAGTGTATTTAAAAAAATATTATACAGGGTAATCTCACTATTGAGTTAAATTTTAAATTAAAAAAACGAAGGTATCTTCCTTATTTCAAATAGCAACCCATATTTTTTTTATTTTAATTTAATTCCTTATAAAGTATAAGTATAAGGTAAGTTCATATTTTGAGATATTAGATACTTCACGATTTTCGGTTACAATTTTGATTTGAAAAGGAAATAGAGAAAATGAAACATTTCAAAAGAAAATTTTTAATTTAAAGAATTAACAAAATAGTTACCAAATTCAAAAAATATTATTTTTACTTCCCTGTATCATCTTTTCAGTTTTTGATTTTTGAGTAGAGTGCTTTGGAATTTCTGCGTTATAATTTGGTTGTCATTATTGTTACTTTTTCGGTTGTCATACGATAACATTGTTTTGTTACATTAAAAAATAATAAAATTATGGCAAGAATAGAATTAAATAATGAAGATTATGTTTCATTGTTATTAATACACAGTGAATGTGGAAAATTTGCAAAGAGAACTTGCACTGAATTTGCAAGAAGATTTCCCGAGAAACCGCGTCCAACCGTAAGAACAGTACATAAAATTATAAACAATTTACAAAATTTTGGTTCATTTAAATCTAAACATAACAAAAGAAAACCCATAACAAATAACAATGACAACAAAGTTAATGTTCTTGGATATTTTAATGCATACCCCCAGGCATCAATAAGAGACGCCGAAAGAAAATTGGGTATTTCAAAAAGATCTATTCACCAAATATTAAAAAAACATAAATTCCACCATTATTCCATTTGTTTGCAACACAACATTAATGAAAGAAATTATATTAAAAGATTAGAATGTGCAGAATTTATGCTAATAAAAACACAAGAAGATGAAAATTTTTTAAAAAATATAATATGGTACAATCAAGAAAAATTTACAAAAAATGGGATGGTAAACCAAAAAAATTCACATTATTGGAATGACCAAAATTATATTAAAATTATATTAAAAGATTAGAATGTGCAGAATTTATGCTAATAAAAACACAAGATGAAAATTTTTTAAAAAATATAATATGGTACAATCAAGAAAAATTTACAAAAAATGGGATGGTAAACCGAAAAAATTCACATTATTGGAATGACCAAAATCCTTATTTTGTTAGAAATGTAAGGTTTCAAGATAGGTGGCAATTTAACGTTTTTTGTGCAATAAAAAATAATCAAATTATTGCACTTCAATTTTATGATGAAAATTTAAATGGTAAGATATAAAGTAATAAAGAATTTTAATAATTATTAATATTGTCTTTAGGTGAGAAATATCTAGAAATTTTGACAGAATTAAAAGCAAATTATTTAAATAGATTAACACCAGAACAATTGTCAAAAATCTATTTTATACATGATGAAGCTCCTCCTCACGATAGGCGTTTAGTTAACCAATTTTTGCACGATACATTTAGGGATCAGTGGATTGCCAATAACGGTCCTTTAAAGTGGCCCCCAGAAGATAAGAGGTTTCATTGTTGATCACACATCTGTCACCCATTACAGTATTAATTTGACGTTCATTTTACTATAAGTGATTTATTCACAGAAATTAATAGTTTTTTATTCATTAATTTTGCTAAAATTATTAAGTTCTGGGAGTTTTTATAAAATATCACACTAGTGTGACATTGCCTCTTATTTTCTTATTTTTCTGAACACATAATATGATATTACTAATTTTCAAGTGTCAAAACTGTGTGTTAGGTGTCATTTTCATAAGGGGTCATAGGAAAAAAATATTATAAACAAAATATGTAATTCATGTGTTGTAACATACCTTCATTTTCACAATGAGGACAACTCCACTTTCCTTCAGGTGCTTCTTCTAGCTCTGGTTCTAAACAGACCAAATGGTAGGCTCTAGGACAAGTATCACAAAGGATAATTTCTCCACCTTGCTGACAAACCTCACAATAATCTTGATGTTCATAGTTTTCATCTTCAGGTTTACCACCTTTGACTTTCTTCTTTCTTTTTGTCTTACAACCTATTAAACATTTGATTCATTATGTACATGCTTAATATTTACCAATCAATTACTAACCAATTTTTGTTTTTGCTTTCCGTTTTGGCTGTGGTGTATCTTCTACAGTTGTTTCAGATGGTTGTGTATTATCATCACCATTAGTTGATTTGTTTGATTTTGGCTCTTCAGCATCCTGCAACATCTGTTCAAACTCTGCGTCCGAATCACGATCTGAACCTCCAGGGGTGTTGTCTGCATCCTCATCCTATAAGTAATTATTTTAAAAGTAAACCTTAGAACTGTAGAAAGAAATAAAAATGTTTACCGAACTACCCCGTTTTCTTTTTCCTAATTTGATCTTTAAAGTTGGAACTTTGGTAGCAGATTTTTTCTTACTAGGTCTACCTCTTGAACTTCTTTTTTTCTTGGACTTTTCTTCATCTTCCTCATCCTCAAATTCATCATCATATGGTTCAGAATCAGCCTAAAATTAATCACAATATAGGTTGTTAGTAATTTCAGAATGTAGTTATTGTGGAGTAGAATTAGTACCTCTACTATTTTTTGTGCTGCCTCTTTGGATGCTCTAGAACGATTTATTTTAGGGTAAGTTTCTTCTACTACAGGTGTAGATGATTCAGGTTCATTTTGTAAACTAGGATTAGCATTGGAAAATTCACGCCACTTTGCAGCTACCAACATCATAAGTTTGGACATGGGAACCTAAAATAGAATAAATTTCAAGTAAAACAAATCCAACAAATGCTTAGTTTGCATACCTTGGGATTTTCTTTAGTTAAAAGAGGCCTAACATGCTGCTGGAACAATTTGTAAGTTGTCAAATTTTGCATATCTGCATCTGAATAGTCTAGTTCAACATCAGTTAAACCAAATGTGGAACAAACTTGCTCTATTGTTGGCATCCCTAAAAAAATATACATTGCAATCAAATGCTTAAGGTAATTTAACCAAATAATAAAATACCTCCAGCAGCACTGTGGTCACTAGCTGGTGTTGATGTAGAAGATGCAGAGGAATGCTTAGTAGAACCTTTTTTCCTTCCTCTTTTACTACTGCTTGCATAATCTGAGTCTCCTGCCCCATTATCATCATCAGGAAAATCACTTTCCTGAATGGTTAAAGAAAATTTTAAATGTTAAAAATAAATATAACTAATTTTTTTTAAATCTTACATCTCCACTGTCATTTTTACGTTTTTTCTTCTTTTTCTTTCCTTTCTTTTCTTCGCCTTTTGCTTTCCTCTTTTTCCCTTTCTTTTTCTTTCTACCATCTTCAGGCTCATAATCATCATCTTCATCCTATTTTTAAAAAAAGGTAAATAACCACAATATGACAAAAACAAATAATTTTGGAGACTATTGTATAAAACATGCAAAGTATTATTTAAAAATAAGCAGACATTAGATTAATTAAAATTTAAATTATTCATAAGTTCAAATCAAAATGAATCTAGACATTTAAATATCTTAAAAAAATTGTATTGATAAATCAGTACTGATTAATTATGTTGACATAACCAACATAAACAATTTGTAAGTTAAAAAATAAAGTGGTTTTTACCCCTCCTTTAGGTACAGCATCTTCGGAATCCGGATCATTATCTACTTGTTCACTTGTATCTTCGGGGGCATCTTCTTCCCCTAAAAGGAAAACCCCTTTAAAACATGCATGTTGGTCATGTGGACATCGGTCAGTGTCGTAATGAAAATATTTTGGAGGGAAAATATGAAATTTCTAACCCCAAATGTTATTAAAAGTTATTACCAAATATAAATAATTTGCAACCTGCCAATCTCTTTGTTTGATATCCTCCATTTTGTTAAGGGTCAGGATATGCCCGCGCGCTGTCACAAAAATAATGAAAATCTACCTCCCCCTTTCCCCGCAAGATTAATGGAAATGATTATATGCAGTAATTATGAATATTTACTTTATTTTAATCTAGGATTTTGTATAGCGGTCATAAATTACTAGATGGTAGTGTTTATGAAAAATGTAAGGCTTTTATTTGTTTACAAAATAATTTTTTCAAAGATAAATGAAGGTTTAAAGTCGGCTTACGTTTACACCTATGCATAATAGACAAAACAAACTTACCGGCGAAAGATTCATCCACTTCCTCATCTGATGCCATTATTTATAAATTATTTAAATACAAGTCGAGAATTTTAAACAAATTTTATCACGTTTTTAATTAATACACAGCACTAACCAAATAAAAAGAAACACGACGATCAACGATACACACACTCAACCGTATTCTTTAGAACTCTTTTCCCATCCCCACTTTGTCTAGACGAACGCTAGAGTGGCATTGGTTTGACATGCGTCACTATTACTGTCATTGTTTTACTCATTGGTTTTAAATATTACATCTCTGTTTAATTTTAAATTTCTAATAGTTTTGCTGGCGTGTGAATGATCTTGAACACAATTTTTTTAAAGATGGTCCCTAATTATCTGAATAATTATCAAATACTAAAAAATATTTTTGTCAATAAAATTTTCAAATTTTTTATCTGTGATTCTAAGTAGGTATGCAATATTCACATATTCCAAAATAGCGTAAAGTAAAATTTTTAATAACATTCTTTCTGTATAAATATAAACATTCTGTATAAATATTAATTTCAGATATCTAGGTACTATCTTAAAAAACATTTTTTTAAAATGACTAATTCTTTACAATATATATGTAACATGTACCTAATATCATTTTTTTCGGGAAATTTTGATTTTTGCAAATATAATTCAGCTAGAATTACAAATAATTCAAATATTTATAATAACAATACTGAATAAAATACCTAGGTATTAATATTTTGACAAGGAGTTTAATAAAAGCAAAAAATTTAAAATATAAATTAAATAAAATATACAGGTCCAATCGATTTGTAAATTAAAGTCTTCAGGAGCTTTTACTTACTGAAAAGTTGGCGCTACTAGATGAATAAACACTTATGTTACGTAACGTAACAATTTACTGAAAGGTGAATAAACCAACCCTTAAAGTTACCAAGATTACATGGCCATGGTCATACATCATAACTACCTTCTTTCAATATTTTGACAAAGCATTTCATAAATACTTATTGCATTTAGCATTTGTTATCCAACGACCTAACAATGACCTCTAATTCACCCAAGGAAAACCACCAAGAGAGTTTGGAAAACTGTAAATGTTCATTGACAGTAATGTGAGCCCTGGATAAATAAATTAATGTGAGCCAGACCCAAAAAGGGAAAAAAAAATTTTCAATCACCAAATGGTGTCTCATACATGTCACAGCTGTGGAGAGAAACTCTTTTCTAATGGACGAAAATATCCGTTCCTGCGGAGAGTTGGATGAGGGAGGCTGGAACTGATTCACCCCTAATCTCTCATGCAAGTTTCCGGGGAGGGGGCTTTCCAGATAAGAGGTGAGAATTGGGAGGGGGAATATTGGGAGAATGTAGAGGATCTGAAGGGATGAATGGTAAAGCGGCTGGAGGAAAAAGTGAAAAAATTGGAGGAACAGAAGATGCTGGCATAAAGGAGGGTCAGGCAATTAGATAGGATGCAAGATAGGGCAAAGAGACTTACAGGGGCGGAAGGAGGTAAGAAATAGGGTTTGGGATGTTAAAAATGGGGAAGGTGTAGAGGTGAAAGTGGCAAATCCAGTGGTCGGAGATGACAGAATTAAGGTAGAGTGGGTAAATAAGGAGGATAGTGGAATGGAGAGAAGGGTCCAGAGATTTTATCAGGAAAGGTTCCCGATCTTGGTAGAAAAAGGGGAGGAAATGGAGTGGATCAAGGAAGTAAAGATTTCAGAGAGAAAAGGGGTAAACACGAAAAAGGAAGAGCGAATCTACCTAATGGAGGGGGATGGTAGGGATGAAAGGAAAGTTTTTGATTTGCTAAGTCGGAAGTTTGGAGATTTGATATCGATAGACAGAGAATATCAAGGAGCAGGGAGGGGAATGCTGGGCGATGTGGAAAGGGTTACAGGTGCAAGGGCGGTGGAGGCAGGAAGGGGAACAAAAACCATTAATTTGAAAGGGATAGACCCGTGGATGGAAGATGAGAAAAAGGCGATTAAGGTGGCAAGGGAGAAGGATAAAGATGGCGGTGGTGACTGTGGAATGGGAAAAGGCGGAAGTTTTACTGGGAAAAAGGGAGAAGAAATTGGGGTGGAATAGGGTAACATTTATGGAGGGTAGAGAGGAGAGTCGATGCTTTGGGTGTTTTGGCTATAGTGCTAAAGGACACAAGGTTGAGGTGTGTAAAGAGAAGGAGGTCAAGAAGGCTATATGTTGGTTGTGTAAGAGCGAGGAGCACATGACCAGGAACTGCAGACAGGCGTCCCTTTGTAGAACATGTGGGGTCAGATGACACAAAACAGGGGAGATATGCTGTATGGGGAAAAAGGTGCTGGAAGGGCATAAGGAGGGAAAGAATTTGGTGGCCCCTTTGGACCCCTTAGAGGGGAGCTCGGTAAAATACGAGGCAGCGTGGAGGAGGAAGGACCAATGGCGGATGGAAGGTTTTACAGATAAACCTGGGGAAATGCAGGATAGCGCATGATGTATTGGACGAGGTGATTATTAGGAGGAAAGTGGATGAGATGTGTGGATCTGAGCTAAATGCTAGATGAAACATGAAAAAGAAGTAATAAGGAAGGCCAAGAAAGCCTTGATGCTATGCAAATCCTTTGCAGAGAAGAGTTGAGGATGTAGACCAAAAATACTGCATTGGATCTACACAGCTATAGTATGGCCGCTGTCTGGGGAGAAAGAGGTAATCTGAGGACAACGAGAGAAAACCTTTTAAAACTTCAAAGATTAGCACAGGAGCAATGAGAACATGTTCAACGGCACTGGAAGCAATACTAAACCTTACACCTCTACATCTTCATGTAGAAAATGTAAGTAAGATGGCCAGTGAAGGAAATGTAAGGCATATGTCTGAATCACTTCAATATAATCCAAACTGGGAACTACCCCAGGACAGAATGTCAAAAAAACTTAACTTTACAAGAAATTTCACGGTAAACCTAAGCAAAAAAGTTAATGGCGGATCCTACAGTAATATCACAGATAGGCAAGAACACAATCTTATGGTATACTGATAGGTCCAAAACTGAAAGAGTCCCAGAGATAGGGATTTACGGACCTAGAACAAAGCACCTCCAGAGTTTAGGCTCACATCCCACCATTTTCCTAGCAGAAATATACGCCATTGGAAAATGTGCGCAATTCAACATTGAAAAGAAATACTGCAAACAGAACATAACTATTATGTCTGACAGTCAAGCAGCAATTAAAGCACTCAACTCCGGCGTTATATCATCCAAATTAGTCTTGGAGTGTCTAGAAAGACTAAACGGACTGGGCAGGAATAATACAGTTAAAGTATTATTTTTCAGGTAAAATTTTAAATTATTATTACTGACCATCAATAGTAAATCATTAGTAAATGATTTTTGATTTTCTTAATCATCTTGGAAGAGAAAGTGGGAGTTTCGGGGTAATTTGTTTTTAAAATTCTCTCCTAGAATTTTAGTTTGTACTAAACATTACACTCTGAAAGTAATCTTGTGTTTATAACTAAGTATGTGGCGTCCTTGGGCAAAAAAAGTGCATTTATCGCCGGATGCGAAACAAATTGTGAAAAATGTGTTTGAAACATTGAATAATCGAGGTTATAGTGTAACCGATGCATCAGAAGAAACATGTAAGTTAACCAAAACCCCAATATCCACAGTAAAAGATATTATCAATAAGCCAATAAGTAAACGAAAAAAACGAAGTGACGTTAATAATACCAAATGTGTTGATGAAATATAAAAAGATCTAATCCGACGAACGATATATTATGTCCTATACCAAGAACAAATGATACCAACCCTAGATTGTATAAAAAAACGGTTACTTAAAGACGACACGGGAATTATTTGTAGCCGTACAAGTTTGTGGAGAATTATTTCTCAAATAGGATTTAAATATTGTACCATTAATAAAAGACAAGTGATAATGGAGTCATATCGTTTACGAATGTGGCGTTGTCATTACTTACAAGCTATTCAAAAATATAGAAGTGAAAACCTTTCAATTATCTACCTCGACGAGACATGGTATGACACCCATGATACTCCAACGAAGGGTTTTGTTGATTCATCGGGAAATTGCAAAACAAAGGCTCCATCAAATAGAGGACAAAGAATTACAATAATACATGCCGGATCAGAAACAGGTTGGGTTCCAAACGCTTTATTGTTATCAGCAAAGAATATTAAAGATTCAAGTTTAGATTATCACGAAGATACGACAGCAGAACTTTTTGAAGATTGGTTTGAGAATTATTTATTGCCGAATATACCGGAAAAAAGTATAATTGTAATGGTCAATGCAACTTATCATAGCCGTCAATTAAATAAAGTACCAAATAGCAACAACAATAAATGGGAAATTCAAGAGTATTTGTTAAAAATTGAAATTTATTTTGAAGAATCGTACACAAAACGTGATCTCTTACAAGTTGTAGCAGCGTTCGGTATTGAAAAAGAATACGTTTGTGATACTATTGCTAAAAATATGGGCCACACAGTGTTACGGCTTCCCCCATATTATTGCATGTTCAATCCTATAGAACACATGTGCAGAGACAACCAAGAGACGCCCAAGTACATGTTAAATTTTTGTTCTACAGTAATGAATTGGTCCACCAGAACCGGAAAGTGAGTTGAGATGGCGCTCGCGCTTCTCAGGAAATTTAAAAAAGCGCGGGCAAACCCTTTTTCGTTTATTTTCTTATTTCTTTCATTAAAAATTAAATACAAAACTAAAAAAACATACTTTATTGAAAAATACAAAAATTGGTTTTATATGAAACATAAATGATGTAAACAATATATTAAACTTATCATATACGTAAACATTATTGTGGTCCTCGACATAATATATGGTCTATTGGACAAATTACAGGAGCAATGAAAACATACCGAGCGTGGAATATGGAAGTGGTTCTTAACTTTTCAAAGAAATGACACAAACTAATCACCAAACAAAAGTCTAAAATAATTGTTCTACAACCCACTGTTACACAGTTTATAAATAAGAACTCAAATTATTGAACTTATTCTAAAAACGCCAAAAAAAACACAGTTCATACAACTTGTCAAAACAATAATGGCGACTGAATACTTTGGTAGTTGGCACGTCACATTTCACATTTACCACAGAATATCAAACAAACTTTATGTTCTAAGGTTTACCGTTGTGTCAAAAATTCCATGCTCCTAGTGCCATCTGCGCTTACTTTCCAAAAATAAGACAGAGATGTGACATTTCATAAACTTGTGAACTAAACAAGGATAGAGCTAGCAGGACTATTTTATTGGACAATCGAACAAAAATGCTCATGTACTTGACCGTCTCTTTGGTTGTCTCTGACATGTGGCATCAGCTAAAATCCAAAGTTAGATCGGAAAACGTTTCACCCACATTAAACTCAAGTGTTATGAGTTAATCAGAAATGTGACAAGTAATATTCCCATTGATAGCTGGAAAAATTCGATTCAGCATGTTATTAAGGTTGAAGGTACATATCGAAATGTTAATGTAACTGTAGCACCCTTAGTTATTAATTTAAATGAAGACGATAGTGATACTGAACTACATTTAGAGTAAATAGTTGTAAATAATGTAGAATTAGTTCATTTGTTTAATCGCAATTAATAAATAAAGTTAAAATTTGTTTTTAAAAAATTTCGTGATTTTTTTTACAAAATAAATTTAAGTTTTAGTAAATGTTACTGAGTTTTATTTAAATCTATTTTGAAAACCGGATTACGGATCTGTTAATGTTTACTGTACAGTGAGAAATTTATAACCTTTCATTACTAATCCCCTAAGGTCAGGTACCGAGTCAACGAATTATTGTGAAACGTACTTTACATTCATACTTATACCGTTCTGACTTAAGGACTTGGAATATATTGCCTCCAATAAATCTACCGGCCGGCAGGGCCGGAGTGTACTTTTTACTTTTACATTGAGAAGCAATAAATTCAAATATTGATAGATAGATATACACTGTCTAAAAATATGTACAAATGTGCAAACATCTATAAAAAAAGTAAATTCCACCCTGTTCCGTTCAAATTTTATAGCAGGTAACACCTGGCTAAAGCGCCGGCCGACAATACGGGACAAAAGGGTCGTTTATTGGCCTTGACAAGTGAGAACGGAATAAGTATGAATGTACTGTACACTTCTATGGCTCCCTGGACACTCGGGAATAGAAGTGAATGAAATGACAGATGCGCTTGCCAGAAGGGCAGCAACTATGTCACTAATGGGGCCTGAACCATTCTGTGGCATAGCCTACAGTTACATCTTCAATGAATTCAGAGGCATTGAGAAGATGGAAAAGATCGAACATTGGGAGAACCTACCAGGGATAAGGCAGGCAAAAGCCTTGCTAGGTAGTTACAATCATAAAAAGTCCATGGGCTGAGCAAAAATAACCTAAGAATTCTTACAGGTATCTTAACGGGACCCTGTAAACTAAGAAGACACCTACATAGACTGGTGATTGAAGAAAAGGTAGACAGAATGCAGGTATTGTGAAATGGAGGAGGAAAACTCAATACACATACTCATAGAATGTCCTGCCCTAGGAAATACAAAAGCTTTGTAACAATATCCTTCCAAAGAGGCAGGGCGCCAATTTGTAACAATACTAGTTCCAACAAGAGATCCCGGCTATGAGACTCTCTCAAGGAGTGGTTCGACTCCAAGTTAATGTTTACTATAGAAAGGATTGGTGGTATATAAGGGTTAAGGGCGCCACTATCTTTTGAACGCTTTCGATTAAGCAAACTACACAAAAACTAAGGTGAGAAAGATAGAAACACCTTGTAATTAGACTGAATTTGAAAGCAAAAATAAACTACATTTGATGTCAACCGAACACGCTGCACCCTCAAGACTTATAGTCCAAGGGTATATAAATCAAACTGTTTTTAAAGAATATGTGTTTATTAATAAAAGATTGTAAATTGCCACAGGGAGTATTGATGGAAATGTTATAAATGGACTTGACTTATCTTATTTGGTAGAGTGATCCGGTGGTCTCGGTTTGTGTACCGATGCTTGTAGTTGGGGTGTTGGTGGTTGTTTCTCCGTCAAAAGGAACTGCGACTGGGATGGGTATATTCCTTCATCCAAGGGGACTGCTACTAGAGACTATATATCTTCATCAAAAGGGACTGCTACTAGAAACTATATTTCTTTGTCAAAAGGGACTGCTACTATGAACTATATTTCTTCATAAAAAGGGACTGCTACTAGAACTATATTTTTCCCTGCTAGCGTAGCGGGCTGTATCTGTGATACAACCAGAGAAATGTCTGTCTCGCGGACAACTGCCTCTAGGGGTTGTTTGGACGAAAAAGGAATGAAACGAGATGTTTGCCCTAATTTATAACAGTACTGACAGGGGTTTCCGGTTACGTTCGTTGGTAAGGGTTTTGTTTCGGGTACGTTCTGTTGTAGGGATGGGTTTGGTAACGATGATAAGGTTGTGTCTAATATACAGTGGGTCAGGGTTGATTTTAGGGTTCGGACGGTAAACTAAGGAAAGGTAGCATGGCAATAGACATGTTACAAGCTCTACAACTTGGAGCACACGAAATAAAAGAAGATGACTTACCTAAACTGATGCCGATCGACATCCTAACCTTCATAAACAAGATAGGTTAAATGCTTTAAATACTGGAAAACCCCCCGTCTAAGCAAGTAAGGGGGCACAATAGATCTCACAGGTCGCAGTGGACAATCCCTACATTACATTACAACGTACTATACTTTATCGACGACCCCAGATACATATTAAACACTAAGGTTAAAAGGATTGATAATTAGAGTTATAAAAACAACGTGATTTCGGTAGCTTTATTTTAAAACAAAAACAACAAATAAAAACATTATTGAAGCGGAGAAACTTCTGAAAATGCATAAAAACATATGTTTACCATTTAGACATTTTATTTATAACATTCTCTTGTAGGTACATAATACAAAATATAATTACAAAAATATGTAAATCTTTTCAATGAAATAAATGCTTTTGTAGATATTTTTTTTGGTGCTTAAAGAACAGAGAAACTTTACATTAAAGTTTACTGGTGAGATGCGTACGATTCGAAGGATCGTAAGCTATTTCTCGCCACCATGTCGGCCTGGACAATTTTCCGGGAGTTCCCATTAATAGTTTTTGAAGATTTTCGTACAACTGAAAAAAAAATAGTTCGAAGGAATGATCCGTAATTCAAATGTGGCTGATATCAAATATCAATAAAACGCTAAGTCCATCATCAGGCTAAAAATAAAAATAAAAAGATACATGAAGGTAAGGATTAAGACAAGAACTATAACAATAATAAATAAATAAAGTTGGACAATATAGTAAAATGAGTGAGGCACAAAAGTAGTAAAGAAAAGCTTACCTATCATGTAAAAGTCAATGCATTTGTACAATAGTTACATCAGTCAAAATATATGAATATGTAGGTAAATAAAATATAAAATATAATAAATTTGAATAATTCCTGCTTATGTTTTGCCCTTACTAGCTCCATTCTTCACTCTATAATTGGGAACGCGAAGAACCGTTTCCATCAGCTCCAATGCCGCGCCCACTGCTATTAGGTCTTTGATTTAGGTACAGTTAAAGCAAAGTTTATTATTATTATAAAAAATGATATTAACTGAAATAAAAAGAAAAGTAATGGAGGTATTTTGGAGAATTGTAGCCATATTAATGACAAGCTAGATACATTTCTAAATATACAACCTGAAATTGTACACCTACTTGATGCCAGGCTCCAGAAGACGATTGTTTACCAGCAGAAGTTTTGAAGTAAAGAAAAATAATAGTGGGATGCCGAGTCTATAAGCAAAGAACAAGATAATTTGTAAATTCCAGATTTGTGTAGCAAAGGTGTAGGATCTTTTGTATTAACTATGCGGGAAATGAAGTTTATTTTACGTCCTCCCATAAACTTCGTAGAGCCATTCATGAATCCAGAAATGAAACCTTCCAACTGTACCTCAGAAACCTGTCGACTGAAGACCACTCTTTGTGGAAAGCCACGAAAAAAATCAAAAGACCCGTCACAGCCGTCCCACCGATAAGAAAACCTAATGGAAACTGGGCGCTATCAGACGCTGATAAAGCAGACACATTTGCTAAGTTCTTAGATCAGGTACTTACCACACCTCACGTAATGAACGCTGAAGACAATAGAATAACAGAATTTCTAGAAACCCCATGTCAGTTATCGCCTCCTCTGAAAGCATTCTCCCCAACTGAAATTCGCAAAAAAATAAGCTACCTTAACACACACAAAGCTCCAGGATTCGATCTTATTGTCGGTATAGTCCTAAAAAATCTCCCCCGAAAAGCAATAGTGCTAATAACTACAATATTCAACAGTATGTTGAGATTATGCTACTATCCTGTACAGTGGAAACTCGCACACATCATTATGGTTAATAAACCTGGAAAACCACAAAACGAAGCAAGTTCATATAGATCAATTAGCCTTCTTCCCATTATATCCAAAGTTTTTGAAAGACTACTACTAACCAGAATAGAAGCAGTAACTCCTATAGAAGATCTTATCCCGGATTACCAGTTCGGGTTCAGGAAAGAACACTCAACAATACAGCAGTGCCACAGGATAGTAAACAAAATCAAACAAAGTCTAGAAGATAAAGAATTGTGTACGTCAGTTTTTCTGGATATCCAACAGGCCTTCGATAGAGTGTGGCATACTGGGCTCTTGTACAAAATGAAACACCTCCCTAGTCAACTATATCTAATCCTGAAATCATATCTTGAAGACAGACACTTTCGAGTCAAATTTGAGGACGAGCTATCAGATTACCATGAAATAAAAACAGGTGTAACTCAAGGCAGTGTCTTGGGACCATTTTTATACTTATTATTTACAGCCGACATACCATCTACTCCTACAACACTAATAGCAACATTTGCTGATGACACAGCAGTCATGCCATCAAGTAAAGACCCGATAAGTGCCTCAGAAAATCTCCAAAACCACTTAATCCTACTAGAGGACTGGCTCAAGAAATGGAAAATTCAAGTTAACACCTCTAAATCATGCCAAATTACATTCACCACAAAAGAAAGTAACTGTCCCCAAGTTTTTATCAATAACAGCCCCATTCCGATAAAAAATGAGGTCAAATATCTTGGTCTTCATTTGGATAAAAAAATTAACATGGAACTCACACATTAAAGCCAAGAGAAAACAGCTGGACATAAAAATTAAAAACATTTACTGGCTAATCAACAAAAAATCACAGCTGACTCTAGAAAACAAAATATTAATTATAAAACTATATTAACTCCAGTGTGGACATATGGAATAGAGTTATGGGGTTGTAGTAAACCGTCAAACACAAAAATTCTACAGTCTTTCCAGTCCAAAACATTGAGTATGTCGCTAAATGCACCATGGTACGTCTCAAATTTAACCATACACAATGACCTAGATATACCCTACATAAATGATATCATCAGAACCAGCTCAAACAGATATAGAGAACGCTGTGCAGGCAACAGAAATCAGCTGATCAACAACCTGTTCAACCCACCTCTTCAAGTGAGAAGATTAAAAAGAATCTGGCCCGAAGATCTCTAAGATAAACTCCAGAGAACCGTTAATGAACGGTACCTGACTCAAGCCACCTAACTAATCATACCATTTACTTATTACTCAATTATTGTAGTAGATTGTAAATATGCAAAAAAGAAATAAAAAAAAAATAATAGTATATTAAACAACGCATTTCATATGGAATTCTGTTATGATACGAGTCCAAGTTTAAAAAACGAATCGCGAAGCGATGAGTTTTTTAAAGGACGAGTGTCACAACAGCCATATGAAATAAGTTGTTTATAATATTTTTTATATTTCGCCATTTTATCATTTTTTAAATTAATTTATTATTTGTATGTAAATTACGAAAATTTTGATTTTAAAAATTATGTCGGTAGCACTGTGTAATTTATAACATTTGACATGCATTTGACAGTTTTGACATTTAAATTATCAAATGTTAATTTTTTCAAACATTTTAAAATGAATAATACACCAATAATAATATATTATATAAGTTAAAGATGATATTCATATTCACAAATACTTTTTTAAAGAACAATATAAAATTAATAAATCGCTATTAGCCACAAATGTCATTGTCAATAGTCTTGTTATTAGATACTTTACTCATGTCGCCAACCATTTAAAACAAAAATTTGCGTGCGTAAAAGTTACATTACGATACGCAAATGCGTTTTATAATGAAGATTTTTATAAGTGCGAAATATAAAAAAAATTTTACGTCCTTTCTTTTAGCCTTTTAGTTGTTTTAAAAAAAATCCTGTTTTGTCCCTCTATGTTTATTTTAACTTAACTTATTTATATCATTTTACTCCTTAATTTATTATATTTTATTTACCTACATATTCATGTGTTTTGACTGATGTAACTTTTAATATTGTACCAGTGCATTGACTTTTACATGATAGGTAAGCTTTCCTTTATTACTTTTGTACCTCACTCATTTTACTATATTGTCCAACTTTATATTTATTATTGTTATAGTTCTTGTCTTAATCCTTACCTTTATGTATCTTTTTATTTTTATTTTTAGCATGATGATGGTCTAAGACCGAAACTAGTCGCATTTTTATAGCTTTAACATTAAATTTATTGTGGTTTGACTTTAGCGTTTTATTGATATATAAAAAAATAGTTATTTAATGCCGGTTCGGTAAAAATTACTCTCTTTAATTTATTTACCTTGCCATCGGAGCTTCCTAGTACAGAATTTACGACATAATCAGGAGGTGCGAGTCCGTCAATAACAGTTAAAGCGTCAGGTTTCAATCGTTTACAAACATCCATTACAGCGTCTTTGAATACTTGAGAAAATACTGGCCCTTGCGCGTAACCACCTTGATAAAAGTACACCAAATGCTTGTCCAAGCACGAAAGTCCATACAAAACACCCAAGTTATGTAAAGTCGGTTGAAGAGTCGTATCAGCCGAAGAAGTTTTTTCCCAAAAGTATCTAAGAGCCGTGTACTCACCATACGATTTCGATAGAACGGCTGCTCTATAAACTTGAGATTCGTTGCGCGCCGTGAATTTGTCTAAACCGTTCCGAATTACTTCATCCTGTTTTAGGTTCATTTCGTGAACCATGTACAGGATAAGCCATTCGTAGGATGCCATAACAACTGCAATAAATCAGATCATACTTAATCAAAAAATTTCTGTTGTACAAAAATACTCACATCCTTTATTTTCTACATCGGATATACTCGTTACTGTACATTTACTATTTCTAATTCTGTTGTGGTTCTTAAAGAATGTACAACTACCTAAGGGAGTAGATAATTCGTCACCGGACAAGATGGCCTGCCATTGTTTCAGTAACCAATTGCTGGTCTGTTGAACCAGGACATTGTTATCTCCTTCGTACGTGACACAAGGATCGTTTGTGTTACGTAAATCGCCCAAACGTGCTGCTTTTAAAAAACCATGGCCTCCGCACGCTTCTCTACATTCTTGCGCGGCATCTCGACACGACCACGACAGAAGAGGTTTGGCCGCCGATACCAAAGCGTGCGTTTCTGACACTATTTCACTCTGAAAGCAAAAAAATGAATTGGACACTTTAAAATAATATATTTAGAAAGAACGATTAGTTAGCTTTAAAGATTTTATTGCCATACCACAGATTATATAAATACAAAACGCGTACTCTGTAACTTAAAATAAACAGCAAAGAAAAAAATTCTCTCTATCAACAAATGCTACTCTCTATTACTTTTTCCTAAAACCATCGGGCAAGTTCGTATATAGAGAAATGTGTACTATTGAATATGAAAAGATTTCCATTTTTAACCTATCTACCAGTAATTTTGACATCCTAAATGTCAATATTGCCATTTTAAGCTGTTATTACTTATCAATAAAAATAAACGTTAATAAACCCAAAGATAGGCTTTGTTTGACAAAAACATGTTAAAAAAAACCAAAAAAAAACAATGACAATTAGTGAGAGTTAAGAGGGACGTTTCTAATTTGGTAAGACTGCTTGAATTTAGTGAAAAATCTGGTTATTTTTAAATTACAAGAATGTGGAGTAGATGGCGATAGTGGTTTCAAATTAGTATTTTTATTATAAATTTGAATTTGAATTTAGAGCTTGTTGACTTTCTTTATCTAAGTCAGAGAAGAAAATATGAATTCTGCTACGTAAATCTTTGAATATTTCCACGACATATACATACATTTGACCTTGAGACCATAAACAGATGAAAATACTTGTGTATATTTTTTATTAAATATTATTTGTATCCACTTTGGTACTTTGTTGTGTTTCGTGGGCGCAGGTGAACAAATTTATTTTTTTAAAGGTTAAAAATATTAATACCTTTATAAAAAATATTTTTCTGAATAACAAATAAATAAAAAATACGATATTTATTATACCTACTAAAAATTACCTAATTATAGGAAAAACATTACGGTGTCTAAATATATTATATTCCACAAAGACAATATGTTTTAAAATGTTATACAATTTCAGTAGGTATTTAGTGTTATACATATTTAATAAAAATATAACCATCTAATTTTAAAAAAGTAAAAATGAAAATATTGTAAAAGTAAATACATACAATAACATTTACTATTATTTTCCATAAAAGAACTCAAGAATAATAAGTAAAGAAAATAAGATGGTATTACCATCAATGAATAAAGATAACAGACATATTCAGAAACTGACCCAAATTTGTAACACCATTTTAAAAAAATATATTTATTTTTTTAATGTAAATTTTAATTCTTATTATTTTCTAAATAGAAAGCTATTATATTTATACAGATTCAACAAATGAAACATTGTAGGAACAATAAGGGCAGTATTATCATGCCTATTTAGAAAAACAGTTTAACACTTGTAAATCCCTTAGATATTGGGTTTATATTATACTTATAACAAATAAAGATATAAGATAATAATTAACTTAAAAGATTAAAAAAGTATAAACAAAAATCAGGTCTCTTAAAACTCACATTTTTACCAATTCGACTAAAATAAGACAACTGTGTTTAAGTAAAAAGTAATTTAGGAAATAACAACGGTTCGTAACACTAAATTCCAACAAAAACATCTTGCACATATCACAGTTGGATATTGCTATAAACGATGTAAAAACCAACGCAAATTATGAAAATATACTTCAAATTTAATATTTTTTAAATTCTGGTAAATTATAAACGAATATTAATATAGAAAATTATATATTTAAAAGCAAAACACTAAAATTAATATATTTTGACGTTATAAACGAGAAATAAGGTTAGGTTATGTTAAGAAGTGAAGTTTGTGTTTGGATTTGGAGAATTAGAATCGACATACGTCTCGGAAACAAAAGCGCCATCAAAACTGTTGAACTAAATTGACAGGTTGGTGTAATGTTCAAATTTTGCGTGCAACAAATCTCAAAAAATATACCTTTTTTTAACTTAACATATTTTGCTAGTCGCATCCCCTATGCTTTCTTTAAGAGTTAAACTTCTGGTGTTAAAATTAGTGATAACAAATTATCAAGCTTTTCAAAACTTACCATCACTTATCTCCTAGAGAAAGGTCTAAATTATAATCCTGTTAAAATTTGAAAACGTAATTTAAAGGCGTTTTTTAGATTTGTTGTTTACAAAATGATTGAAATTTTGAGTACAATTCAGGTATGCCACCCGTTTTCAGCTGTCACATTTTAGACGCCCTTCTTAAGAGCTTGAGTATTTCAAAATGGCGATTTTTTCTCACATTGTAATAATGGCCGCGTGTTTGTATCACATCGAAATCATCAGATTATTGTATAAGATCTTTATCTTAGGTTGACACAAGATTTAATATACGTAAGACTTGCTCGAGTATGTTCATGCAACAGTTTTTTTAACAAATTTGAAAATCTATAACCGCACTTTTCCCGCCAATGAAAAGATAAACATTATATAACATTTTTTTCTTCTTATCATCTTAGCATCGTGGCCTCCCCTACTATAAGCATTATAACAGTTTATTCGTTATTTGTAATCAATGAAAAATTTTATTAAAATTTGGAAAAAATAACTGAAACAATATAATGACTATTTATTTTACTTCAAAAATCACTATTTCTATGTTTTCCACTATTGATGTTACTGTCAACTTAGCCCATGTAATGGATATCTTATCACGTGACTTGTGTACCCTCCTGAAGAAGGTACAAGAATAGTAAAATGAAAAAAAAAAAAAACAAAGTTTCAATAAAGAGTTAACAATTACCAACTTACTACCGAAACAAGTACACAGCCTAACCTAACTGGTTACTGAGGACTCAAAAAACACCTATACAGGACGCCAGGAAAATCCTACCTTAACGACTACTGGCCATCATAAGAGAAACTCCTCTAATCGTCTCAGAAAGGCTCAGGAAGAAGCACAACTTAATCAGGTCTGAGTGCGAATGAAATCTGGTTGTTAGGAGAGAGTATAAAGAAAAAGAATAAAAATAACGTTTTATGACCTATATTTGGACACAAAACTCACCATTTATATCAACTGAAATCAAAATTCCGACCAAAAGACCAAGATAAATAATATAGATACACTTTAGAAGCTATCAACCAGTCATAAAAACCTGCTAAAGAGTAGATATCATCAGTATCCCACTTACCTTACATCACATGGAAATAATTGCATAGAATGATGGCAAGAGTGTCATCTTGTAAGAACAAGTTGATGAAATGTTGACAAATAAACGATGAGGCGACGAGGAAATACAAGATGAAGTGAATCTTCTTATCTGTACATCTGCACAACCTGCACCTCTAGAAGGATCCAACTGAATTCAAGCCAACAGCCATCGCTATTGCAAAATATTGGGAATTCGCATGCTAACCATTTGGACACAGATAAGGAGGAAAATTTGACGTTTTATCAATAAACCTGTTAAATATCTCACGTTAGTTAGGCGAATACTGCTGGTAGAAAGTTAATTTAGTTTTATTTATTTATTTCAGTAGGCTGTATCAAATAAATGGTTGTTTTATTTCGCTTGTTGACTATTTTTCAGTAAAATTTCTTAATTTTAATTGACAAACAAAACGTTCGATTTGGTTATTTATAATACTTACTAAATTTTGTAGTTCGTCAGAACTAGCAGATTTTTCAACGGCAGACAAATAAGTTTCTGTAAAACCGTTTACAAATATTCGTAAGACTGCTGCAGCTGCCATATGAGGAAATAGTCTCCATTGCTAAAAAAAAAATAACAAAATTAATAGGTAGAAACTCTAAATATATAACAGTCGTCAAGCAATTTTATACACATAAACTCCAATGTTATTTTTTTTTTATTTTTATTAAAGAAATATTTCTGCGAATTGCTGATAATTTATCAAGTATGCAGATATTGAATCAATTTTTAAATTTAACTTTCCTTCCTTCAAACATCTCTTCACATGTCTATTTGCTGGTATTCGGCTGATGTGACCCAATCATCTAGGTCATTTCAATTTAAGGTCCGGCTACACACTACGTTTTGCCTGAGAGCATGCCTGCAGAGACTCGTTTACGCAGGTAAGAGCTTCCAAGCGCGGCCTGTACTCTCGTCGAGTTGCTGAAGATTTTTCCTGAGGTTATAGGTTCTACGGTTTTACTTGCAACGTGTGGCCGGTCATTTAATCCGTTCTTCAGTCCAGCAAAAGTTTTCTAGCCAAATAGACGAAATGAGCGATATAAGAAGCCTTTCAAAACAATTTTTAAGTGAATTTATAGACCTATACAAATCTTTGCCGGCATTGTGGAGGGTGAAAAGTAAAGAATATTCGATAGAAACAAGAAAAATTAAGTCTTTTTTATTAATAAACAATACAATAACTCTTTCGTTAAAAAAACCTCTGCTGTACATCGTGTATGATTTGTGAGCTCTTGACACTGAAATTTGCTGATGATTTCAGCCAACGGTAATAAACTTCGTATGCACCAACATCATTGCAATTTTTTGACAGAAAAAGATGTAAATATCATATAAAGTGGGTTTTTAAATAATGAAATGAATTTTAAGCCCATAACTTGAATAACATTTTGTTTGTACAATTATTATTACCGATAATTATTTAAGTGAAAAACTGAGTATTAAATATTTTCTTATATTACCCGACGGAGATATTCCCATTTTTAACAAAGAGCACGCCACTGATTACAAGCGTAAGCATATCTCCTGAATAATGATACAGCATTGCCAGCACGAATACGGAACAAATAGAATCGATTGGTATACTCTGTCATACTCATAGATACTCTCTTGTAATCATTGCGACAAAACAAACAGAATTTTATGAAAGAAATGTCGTGTCTCCTTTGATAATAGGTCTGTGGTTCTCGTTTTCTATTTTATCAACTAAGCCCATGCTCTGGAATCTTAGGTGTATATATGCATGTATTGACAAACAAGTTATTAAGTATTGGTCAGTTATAGCAAAAATATTCATTTTAACACCACCCAAAATAATCTTTAAAACATTTTCTACCTTGAAAAGATATTGAAGTATTATATTCTAATATTCTCCAATCACTACATTTACAAATATTATTTCTCCAACTACCCTACCGATTTTTTATAGAAAGCTTTTTAACAATTATATTAAGAATAATAAAAAACTCTTCGTTTCAATGTAACTCCCAAGTTTATTTGAAAAAATATGTTTTAAATTACAATGACGGCCGTTTCGCTAAGAAGCATCGTCAGATTGACATTTAAGTTACATTTTGTTTGTTTGTAGCTAGGTACCTGATGTTTAGGTATTATTAAGGCTAGACCAAGTAAGGAAGTAATAAGACATAACAATATTAAAGCCTAGATGTTAACCTAACCTAACCCTAAGGGTATATCCTGGATGTAATTCCCTCTAAGATCAGTATAACTGTGCAATGATATAGAAAAACCAGGAAAAAACTATATCATGCTGATCTTTACAATAACTTAATATATTTGTGTTTTACAATTATGTTTTATCTATGTATAAAAATGTAAACTCAATTAAAGTAAACAGTTTAATAGTGGAGAACTTCCAAGATTTATTTGTTCATTAACAACTTTAAATTGTGGATCTGCTAGATGTCTTTGTTATTTCAAGTTCTTCAAGGAAATTTAAATTTTGTTTTTTATCACAAGTGTGTAGTATTTGGATGTCATTGGTGTATAAGAGTGAGGTTGGATGTTCAAGTAGGTGTTTTGCATAATTTGACTTATCTGGTTGTTTTAATCTATATGCTCAAGTGTTCATTAAATCTTACTTTGTGTTTGACCTATATATACAGCATTACATTTTGGACAATTAATTTTGTAAACACCAGATTTTTTTTATTTGGGTAATTTTGTTTTTACATTTAACAATTTTGTACCAACATTATTTTGTGTTTTAAATGATATTAATGCTGATGTTGCCGAAGATATTATTTTTGAAATTGTATTGGAAATATTTCCACAATATGTAATATTCTTATAACTTTTAATTTCTTTAGGTTATTTAGGAAATATTATTTGTAGTGACACTTTCTGTTCTTTCTTATTAATTAATTTATTTATTAAATGGTTTTTCTATATCATTGCACAGTTATACTGATCTTAGAGGGAATTACATCCAGGATAATCCCTTAGGGCTATTAACATCTAGGCTTTAATATTGTTATGTCTTATTACTTCCATACTTGGTCTAGCCTTAATACTACCTAAACATCAGGTACCTAGCTACAAACAAACTTGTAACTTAAAAATGTAACTTAAATGTCAATCTGACGATGCTTCTTAGCGAAACGGCCGTCATTGTAATTTAAAACATATTTTTTCAAATAAACTTGGAAGTTACGTTGAAACGAAGAGTTTTTTATTATTCTTAATAAGATGTACTTCCAAAAAATAAAAAGCCTCAAGTACACGGGGCGAGTTTACAAGCTAACAAGCCGGCTTTTTACAAGCAGCTCGTAAACTAGTCCAGTGTACTCGATGCACTCGCTCCGTTAGCTGCTTGTAAAAACGCTCTGGAAAAAGTTGAACTGCCGGCGACTTTACACGCCGGCTTTTGAGCAAGCTAGCTTGTAAACTAGCCACGTGTACTCACAGTAGCTTGTGCACAAGTGGCTAGTAGCATTGGTCCTGGCGTGGTTTCCACACGCCAGCTAGTTGGCTACCGAGCAAGTGAGAAATTTTGTGTGTACTCGACTACTAGCGTACTTGCCGACTCGCCGGCTTTTTACAAGCCGGCTTGTTAGCTTGTAAACTCGCCCCGTGTACTTGAGGCTTAAGAGTCAGTACAATAAATTTAACTATTAATTTTACTATTCAAGTTTGCTTCTTGACTTTTTATTGCCATGTTTTGTGTAGTTGCGAGAACTCAAAAAGTTAATGGTTGTGCATATCATGACATATGTTTCTTTATAGTAGCTAGTTAGATTCGATATAAAGTTTGTAGCGCACTTAAATAATTTTCTGTTTAACAATCATTGCAATTTTGTTTTGCCAAGATGTTTGTGTTTTACCAGTGCCTGTACATTTCAAATATAAAGTAAGATAAGCAAGAATATCCTGTGGTAATTCTAATGGAGCTGAAATATTAGTTAGTCGCCATAATCTGAGTAAATTTTAACAAAGCCTGAATTATTTGAAAATATTTTTTCAGGCTTGTAAATACTTACGTGTAGAGGATACTCGATGATCGGCAGTTCGTTCATGTTATTGTTTCCTTCTCCGTTTGGAGCGAATTGCTTCCTTACTGCTGCATACCTTACGGCTATGGTAACTGCACATATTAGATTATTGGAACTTTCTTGCATTATACCAACCCGACCCATGGATAGATTCTCTAACGCGGCTCCTAAAATTCTACCTGGATCCTTAAACGAACTTTCATAGTCTCCTTCGGGTGTTACGTCGGCAGTTCTATTCAATAAATTTACTCTCGGTATTCTGTAGTTCTTAAACATTACGAACCTGTTGGCAAAATAATCTATATTATCTATTACACACTTTGATAATAAATCTAGGAACAGGTTAGGATGAGTTTCTCTAAAATTATAAAATTAGGCCATGCTGTAAAATGGGATCGAATATCAATAGAGCAATTACCGTTATGACAAGAAGGTGCCAAAATAACCACATTACCAAACTATTAGCTTTTAATTTACACATTTTCTTAAAGAAATCGAAAATGAAAGTAGGTTATTTAATTTTTAATGCGCTGTGTTCGTGATTTTAAAAGTGGCAACAGAGCATTTAATATTTTACTTTGTTTATGAATCAAAACTATAAAATCAACTCATGGTCTTACCAATGTTGCATATTTATTATAATACAAAACACTTTCTGTCTGTAATAGTATTAAATTTATTATTCATTTGCTTTGATTAATATCATTATACATTTTCTCAAAGGGAAAGGGTTCGTCTTTCAGATAGAATAAAAATATATAGGGTGTTCCATTAAACAAATCGACGATATTTGCATTGAAAAACCACCTTTTTTTAAAACACCCTATATAGGATTTTACTATTTAAACATGTATAGTTCCGATATATTTGCAGTTAAAATGGATTAGAAACTTCTGGGACACCCGGTATTATATTTATATTTCTCTTGTGAATGTTTAAAATTTACATGTGATCTGTTTATTTATACTTCAAAAATGTTCACTGGAGTTAGACATTGGCTTTCAAATACACATTCTGACACAGAAAATAAAGAAATAAAGGTATTTCAAAGACTTTTGTGCACAAGAACAATATAAGGAAAACTCTATTAAGGCAACGCCCAAAAGTGATGTGCGATAACTCCCTAATTTGATCTCAACGAGCTCTATCGATAACTTTTTGCGTTGTTGCCACGTTTTTCTTATAAATCCCACTTCTCCACAACAATTTTATTATTTTTCTCCATAAACAGCAAAAGATTCATTGATTATATACTTTTTAGATATTTTGTCTGTTAATATACAATAGTTTACGAATTTTTCCAATCATAATTTTAATATTATTTTTCTACTTGAGTCGGAATGATGGCATGTTTTACATTTAACTACGTGTACATTTTTTGCAATTTGAGAATTTTTTTAACGGCCTTGGAAAAATGTTCCTGATTTTTTGAGGAGCTTCAGGAAACAAGTCAGAATTATATACAGTGCGGTCCATATGTATGGAATAAATTCATTTGTAGCGTTATTATGTACTATATGAAAAAAACCTGAAACAGGTCGATTTTTATTGTTAAATTGACAATTTGTAGTATGAAAATATTATCCCCCTCCAGCACCCCTTCGGAATTATAAGCACCCTCTCGAAAATTTTAAATTACAAAGGGGGTCGTGTGGCACCTCGTTGGAAAGGGATTTTAGTCCTCTGTTCAGCAATATAAAGTTTTTTAAGTTTGGTGCAATCATAACTGAGAAAATTGATTTTTAAGATGTAAAATTTTCATAATGTCTCTAACACAAAACTTTACGTAGAATGAAGATAATAATGTCACATAATGATTAGAATGTGTTTTTCAATGTATTTGACACTTAAATTAACTGTTCAAAATGACCACCATTCACTTCTTGACAATAACCGAGGCGATATTGTTTGGTCTATTAAAATAACTTTAGAAATAATCAGGTATTTTCGTATCTGTTCTGCTAATATTAGGAAAAAACTTTGAAGATATTAAAATAATAGTCAAAAAACTAAATAAACAATTGATATAAATCTAGTAGGCTGCTGTCATTTAGGTATTTAAAGTTACTAAAAGACGTCAGTATAATATTTGTGAGCGTATTAAATTTAATTATGGCTCATTTGTCCGAGACTCAAATAATAGACATTTTAATTATGATTGGTTGTGGTAATAAAACCAGAACTCAAAAGGAGGTTTGTGAAATTTTTAATAATAAATACCCTGTTCAACACGTTTCGCAGTCTACAGTTAGCAAAATTGAAAAAAGTTTCGTGAAACTGGACATGTAAAAAATATTGAAAAACCAGGTAGAAATGTTCAATTTACTGATGAAAAAAAGTTAGATGTACTTCTAGAGATTGAGGAAAATCCGCATAAGACAACTCGAGAACTTGCCGCCGACAATAATGTAAATAAATCATCTATTTTGAGAGTTCTGCATAAAGAAAAATACCACCCTTACAAAGTTCAGTTGGTTCAGGAGTTAAATGAAGATGATCCTGATAGAAGGCAAGAATTCTGTGAATTGATGATGGATAGAATGAACGCAGATTTGCAGTTCATAAACAAAATAGTTTTTTCTGATGAAGCGACGTTTCATTTAAACGGAACGGTTAACAAACAGAACTGTAGATATTGGAGCAAAGAAAATCCTCACTGGATGTGTGAGGCTCACACTCAATATCCTAAAAAAGTTAACGTTTGGGCTGGTATCATAGCAATAAAATTATTGGCCCTTATTTTTTTTGGGCACAGTTACTGGTGAGGTTTATCTACGTAAAGTTTTGTGTTAGAGACATTATCAAAATTTTACATCTTAAAAATCAATTTTCTCAGTTATGATTGCACCAAACTTAAAAAACTTTATATTGCTGAACAGAGGACTAAAATCCCTTTCCAACGAGGTGCCACACGACCCCCTTTGTAATTTAAAATTTTCGAGGGGGTGCTTATAATTCCGAAGGGGTACTGGAGGGGGATAATATTTTCATACTGTAAATTGTCAATTTAAGAATAAAAATTGACCTGTTTCAGGTTTTTTTCATATAGTAGGTACATAATAACGCTACAAATGAATTTATTCCATACATATGGACTGCACTGTATATTTTTTTCAATAGATTTTCATCTTTCCAATATACCTACCGACAAAACATCCTTAAACAGTTTTGGCCCTTGGAATAAATTAGTAGGTATAATACGGATTTTAATTTGGAGAACCTAAAAACATAAACAAACCGACTTACCCGTTGTCTATGCCATTTAAACCAATTTTTTCTCCCATATCGCCTATCGTGATACCAGGAAACGGTAGCATAGTCATGGGATCTCGTACAGGAACCACAAATGCGTGTAACCCATGGCATTCTCCTTTGGTGTAGAGTTGAGCAAAAAGTAGTGCGTGCGTGCATTGCTTACCTATAAGCAAACCATAAAATTTGTCTTTCTAATATAAAGTTCAAATTCATAGAGGAAATAGAAATGAATGGTACATAATATGTATTAATATGTATTAAAATTTGACTTTGTGAATTTTTCTTGATAAAGATATGATCTTTTGTAACAATAAGTCGAATTTAAGAAAATATGACTTGGTCACTTTTCGCAGTATACCCACGATATAAAATATCAAAATATAGCCATAATTTATCAAAGAGAAATTCAGTGTACATCACTTCTATTTACTAAGAACCAAATTGGTTTAATTTTTAAATCTGGCGCTCTTTTGTCCCTAATTATTTGACATTGTGTTCGGAGAACTTGTTCAAATGTGGTGATTGTCCGTGTCTCACGTAGGACATTTTTTAACATCTTAGTTACTATAATTTTTTTATACAGGGTGGTCCTTAAGTAATTGTACAAAAAGAAACAGTAGATTCTACACTCTAAAATATTACGATTTAACCCAACTTACTTTAATAAAATGTTGATATTAAGAAAGATACAGGGTGGTAAAGTTGAAATTTAAAATTTAATTTTTCGCCATAACTTTCATGTTTATGGAGATTTATTTACAAAAATTTATAAGTAGAGGCTTTGAGTATGAGGAATTATAATTTGATGCATAATTTTGATGTATCTCATAGAGGAAGCCACATATGCCACATATTTGACATAAATTTGCGCTTAACTTTTTTGCTCTTCGACTTAACAATATTTTTCTGATAAAATATGAAAGATACGATATTTCAACAAAAAAAGATGTACTTGTTAATAACTTCAAAACTGAACAGTTTTCGAGATAATCGCATTTTACAAATCAGCTGCATAACTCCGGGTAACGTAATTATTCCAGGCAACGAATGAAAAATAAAAAAAAACATCAATAATTATAAATTTTGGTATGGAATATTTTCAACTAAAGTTGATAGTTTCCAAAACATTAAAGAAAAAATAGCATAGGCTATTATTTTTTTTTACATACATCATTAAGATAATTAATAATCTGTTATTGGATTTGACATCAAACATTTTACATTTGATATTAAATTAAAGTCATAATAATATCATATTTTATTTTCAATTGAAATTAAGAAATAGTTTAACTGAATAACATAAAACTTTTCATCAAAGTAAGTGTTCGATATGTCCACCATTTTCTTCAATGCATTTATCAATGCGTTCCATAAAAGATCGTCTCATATTAAATAGCATCATTGGTTGAAAAGAAACAGTTGCAGCATTTATTTCTTCCCAAAGGTTGGTTGCGAGTGTTTATGACATTTTTGTAGACATGTTGTTTCATTGCTTCCCATACACCAAAATCGAGCGGATTAAATTCTGGGCTACGTGGTGGCCAAGGAAAATGACTACCACGACCAATCCAGCGTTCAGGAAAGTTGTTATCTAGGTATGTTCTCACTGCTATCGTATAATGTGGTGGTGCACCATCATTATTATGCCTCGGCATTTTCTGCTTTTGTTTAATAAACCAAAATTAACTAAATATTACAAAAGCCACTCATTTATTGACACAATACTTATTTGAAGTTGTCAACATCATTAGTGACATCAGCCTACTATTTTAATAAAACAATACTTATTTAAGTTGTCAAAATCATTCGTGCTATCAGCCTACTATGTTAAAATTTGCCGTAATGAATGAAATAAGTCTGGGGTTGCTAATGATGACATCCAAAAAGCTCTAAATGAAGCATTTATCAGGTATTCAATGCTTTAACGCACAAATATCACAACTAAGAATTATTATGTAGCTGATTCCAATAACAGATTATTAATTATCTTAATGATGTATGTAAAAAAATAATAGCCTATAGTATTTTTTCTTTAATGTTTTGGAAACTATCAACTTTAGTTGAAGATATTCCATACCAAAATTTATAATTATTGATGTTTTTTTCTATTTTTCATTCGTTGCCTGGAATAATTGCGTTACACGAAGTTATGCAGCTGATTTGTAAAATGCGATTATCTCGAAAACTGTTCAGTTTTGATGTTATTAACAAGTACACCTTTTTTTTGTTGAAATATCGTATCTTCCATATTTTATCAGAAAAATATTGTTAAGTCGAAGAGTAAAAAAGTTAAGCGCAAATTTATGTCAAATATGTGACATATGTGGCGTCCTCTATGAGATACATCAAAATTATACATCAAATTATAATTCCTCATACTCAAAACCTCTATTTATAAATTTTTGTAAATAAATCTCCATAAACATGAAAGTTATGGCGAAAAATTAAATTTTAAATTTCAACTTTACCACCCTGTATCTTTCTTAATATCAACATTTTATTAAAGTAAGTTGGGTTGTTAAATCGTAATATTTTAGAGTGTAGAATCTACTGTTTCTTTTTGTACAATTACTTAAGGACCACTCTGTATAATACAATTACTTATGCATTACCGAAGATTGCTGTTATAAAATTGTGTAATTATTTTGGTCGTATGTTTTTCAGAAAAAAATACAGAAGCCCTCAAAAATCGCGTGTATTGAGATTCACATTGCCAATAGGGCGATGATTATTAGGTGTGTACTAGTATTCACACTGCCTGCAATGGAACTTTCCATGTGTGTCTTGAAGTTCACATTGTCAAAATCAGCTAATTTCACAATTTTGTAGACACAGAGCCGGCTCTCGCACAAATGCGCATAATTATATTGATTTTACTCTTGATTATATTCCTTTTACACGTGTTTCGTTCTCGTCAAAAGGCAGTTTACCAAAAGAAGATGAAATTGGTGCTGAAATCTAGTTTAAGGACTGTTTTGGTTTGTTTCAGAAATGTCTAACAGAAGCAAATATATGGTTGAGTTTGCACTAAAAAGTGATTGTAACGTTTTAATACCTAATCATTACATTTACTCGGATGCAGAGAGTGATGATGAACAAATAATGCTACCATCGCCACTAAAGGCATATCCAGTATTGGACTGTAATCATGATGACGATAAAGAGTATTTTAATAGCGACCAAGACGATCTTGCATATAGTAGTAATAAAGAAAGAATATGAGGAATTTACTGACATTCGGAATGCAATAGAAGAAGAATATGCGGATGGGGACAGCCAGATTGCAATAGAGGGAGAATATCAGGAATATACTAACAGACGGACTGCAATGGTGGAAGGATGTGAGGAAGGCAAACGTGACAAAAAGTGATGAACCAGTAAACTTAACGAATATCAAAAGGTCCACATTTCTATACGTGGTTGTTGTCAGTCATCCCCTTAGAACAAAAAGAAACAGGAAGGGGTCTGTCATATATTAACTTTAAGGAAAATTTGCGACGGAAGTCGGCCATCTTGAAGCTCCTAGTATGACTCTTTGTTTATGTTTACAGTATACTTTCAAAGCAATATTTGCATATAAATGTCAAAAATGAGCGCATAGGCGTATCATTCGGTTCTTATAAATACTAAATTATTTAGAACACTAATGGTATTCACACACTTGATTGGTTAAAATTTATTAAAAAAAAACCTTGATATAATTTTTATTTTTTTTCGGTACGTCAATGGAAACGGAAATTAAAATTGACAATTGACCGCCATATGCAAGCTCCTTTCTGGACTCAAGGTCATTTTGCATATACTCCTTCCTGTATCTTTTTGTTCTAAGGTCATCCCTGTTTAATCTACTTGCACAACCAATCACAAGTCATGTAACAGGCATTTTTTCAACTTATAACGTTAACAAGTCCAAATAATATATAAAATCTATTTTATAAAGTCACAAAACAATAAAAACTTCTACACCAACTTAAATAAAGAAAGCACTATGACATAAATACAAAACAATACTGTTTGCCTACAGCCGCCATTTTTGACAGGTCGTTGGAAAGCCATATATAAATTGATAAGGTTAGGTTGAAAATGGTAACCAAAATGTATTGCCCTTTAACCATTATAAATTATTCTGTCTGTCTGAATTAAAAAAGTTAGTTAAAAAAAATTATTTTTACGGGAAGAAAACCTTGAAATTAATTAATGCGATTAATATTTTTTACGTAGTTTACCTAAATTTCCCACCCAGCACTTTGCGGCTTCGAAGTCTGGAGTATTTATAACGAACTCTTGCGTATTTGGATCATAAGTAGCTGTCGTCCTCATTTGTTTGGTGTTACTGCCATGGGAAATTTCCGTTAACGCCAAACAGGATAACATCTAAACAAATAACCCGAAAAATTAATAGGTAGTTATAGAAATTAAACAAACAATTTCGCAATTTTAAGTGTTTAAAATTCTATCAAAAAATCATTAATTCCAAAATTAACAATGTATTTTTTTTCGTTTAGTGATTTTTATCACAATAATGAAGCGTAAATTAATAGTGAAATTATTTTTTATCTACTGATATAAAAAAACCGCAAATTTGGACATTTAAATATTTATTTAACTATAAAATAGCAACTGATAGAGAGCATTCTAGGTCAGAGGAGTCCTTGAATTCATCATGTATTTAAAAAAAATATATAAAAATCGTCGCTTTTAGGTTTCCATTTATTCTTTTTATTTCTTAAGGATCAAAATAAAACGATTAACTCAAAACCTGCTTTGATTACTTACCTTATTACCTTTATAAGCGTATTGCGTATGTCTTTCTGTTCCTAAAGTGACTATGGTGTTACTAAATAGACCTTGTCCCAAAGCCAGTTTAATTGAAACGTCTGGAAATGTTATAGCTATCGCTTGGTTACACGCTAACTGTAATTTGGTCTAAAAAAAATATTTTTAAATGTAGGTTAATTTCAATGTAATTTATAAAAATATATTTACCCTTTGTTTGTAGGCTATTTTGTTTAAGTCACCACATAAGAAATCATATGATAAATATTTTTTTAACCGTAACGCTGTTCGTCTTTGTTTCTCATCTGTATTGACTTCTACGTTGAATCTCTTGAATAAAGGGTCATTTTCTAAGGTTTTCCATACCAGCAACTAAAAATCGTAAGTAATATGATTCAAAGCTGAAGTGATAGCAGGCACAGTTAACGTTAGAAAATTTACAATATATTTGGGGCATTCCATGCCAGGTTATCCTACCGATTGGATTTACATCTCCGATTTCGCTGAAATTTGGGCATCTTTTTGTACCCTTAGAAAAAGGTTTCTATGAATCTTTTCAAATTTTTTAATTCAGCCAATCGAGAGATATGAATTCTCGAAAATGTCGGGTATTTTTTTTAAATAGCCATAGCCATGAAAAATTGTCCGATTTGGGACTTTTTTTTAAATTCTTGATTTTTGATGAACTTTTTAAAAAATTTATGCAAAAAAGTATTCATTCATATCATAAATTTGATTGTTTTTTTTTCATTCCAAAGATAAAACAAGGATTTTAAGATTTGTATCCTTCAAATTTTTTTAAAAAAATTCTCAAAAATTCTACTCTTCAAAACACAAATTTTAAGCCTAGTCTCGTAATGGGATAATAATGGGTTATAATTTTTTTATTTTTAAATTAATAATTTTTTTTTGTTTTTTTTTTCATTTCCATTTTAGGCTTTTTTATTTTTGGTTAAATATTTTAAATATAATTTCTATAAATCTTGACAGTACCTACTATATAATCAGATGAGAATTTTCACATTAATAATTATTTCAAGTATATTTTGAGGGCAATTTAAAAGTAATAATTGTAAATTTTTTATATAAAAAAATACAAAATGGCGAGTTGAGTACTTTTTTGGGATTCAAATTGTTATATTAATTTATCTTTTGTTACTACTGTATTTTCTGTAATATATCCTAATGATAAATGTAGATTTCGGAATACGCTGTTTTGTACTTTTTGTACGGAAAAAAATAAAGGAACACGTGGCTGATGCTGACAATTTTTCACAGCATTGGAATATAAAATACCAAAGACATTACAAATTTCAATTTCAAAGACAATCCCAATTTCTAAGACATTACTGAGTTACTACCGAATTACTGCTGATTGGTTCTACCTTGGTGGACTATTCACCAGACCAACCCTTCCAATGGATCGCAGATGTAAAAAAAGATAAGTCGAACAACGTAAATAAATGCATTTATAATATTATACAGCTGTCTCGTTTTTCTTTATTTCTTAAACGTAATAATATCAAAATCATTTTCGTATCGTCACTGTATTAGAATAAGTTGTAAAAGAACTGTTTGCGGAATATTTTTTTGTAACGTATTCATTTTCGTAACTTCATTCATTTTAGCACCAAGGAAAGCTATTTATCTTTTATCTGTTGGTACATTTTTATTTTTGTTTTTACTTCATAGACAGTTTTTTCTGACGTCTTTCTGTAATCTTATGATACTTATTAAAACAACTTTCTTCAGTAGTATCATAAAAAATAAAAAGATTTCAGTGGCGCCTTTATAATTTCTTAAAGAAACAAATATTGTACTACAGTCAGAGCTAATGAACTTACTCACCCCTAGCCGAGGTATTTAACTATCATAATTTTTGCTGTGATAAACATTTATAAATTTTGTTAATTATTGAAATATCTTTTACAACTAATTAAAGACGAAATTAAGATTAATGGTTGTTTTATTGTAAATTACATTTTTTCTTTTGGTATATTGTTATTTTTTTTAAAAAGTTAACTAAATATTTTTATAAATTCACTCTCAACATGTAAATCATATCACAAATTGACGCCCAACGTCATAATATGGTTACCCGAAAAGGCTGAGACCCGTCAACTTTGAAATTCAAATGTGAGCTTTTCAAACATAAATTTAAATTTACAGGGTGATATACGCAAGTCTGGCATCGTCTATGATCTATATTTTTAATGAAACACCCTGTATATTTTTATGATTTTAAAAGCTCTCTAACAATACGATCTCAACGAACTTTGACGTCATTAAAACAAATGCTAAAAATGTTCTCCACCTTGTTGTTGGCAATAGCACAGTCTTCTATAAAAGTAATCCCTATAGTTATCCTTTCTTTGAGGTGAGCAATGTTAGTTGGCTGTGTTGCATATACTATTGTTCTTGAGAAAAAAATCCAAGGGCGTAAGATCAGCGATCTAGCTGGCCACTCGATAGTACCTCTTCGTCCAATCCATTTATTGGGGAAAATTTCATTCAAGTAATTTCTTACAATTAAAGCTCCGTCCTGCTGGAACCAGATATTTTCATCCGATAGGTCCGGATCTATTGCGTTGGGATATAAGTTGGCCAACTTCGTCTCTAATTATGTTTAAATATTTTTCGGCTGTTGAATTTCAATCTACAAAAATAGGAAATGGATGTCTCACGCACCCAATGGGGCAGTTGTGTGACTCACATTATTTTGACGAGAAATTTGACGTGAACTTGACGTTGGATTCTCCACGACAATTAACATAACATCCACTTTTACATCATCTTCAACGAAGTGCGGTTTTCTCTTTGGTGGGTTGACATGTCCAAGTTCTCTGAATTGTGCATGAATATTAGACATAGTACCTTGTAAAATATTAGGCAAATATTTGGTGCAATAGGCCCTAGTCCTGGTAATTCCAGTTGACCCTTTGTGGTGAAAGACTTTCACTCTAAGCTCCTCGGTCGATATCAGAGCTACCTTCGGTTCTATGAGTAGAGCTAAGAGGCTTTCACTATAAGCTCTTCGGCAGGCATCAGAACCACTCGGCTCCTTGAGTAGAGCTAACTTTATCAATGCGGTAAGAATCCATTCACACATTTCCACAATCCCTATACATATCTATTGATGAATTACACCTGCAAAAGGTCAACACTTCGTATTTACAAGTCTCCATGTTATCTCATCCCCAGCAATTTAATTTAACGTCCCCACATTGTCCACAGGCTCAAAAATCTGCAATAACGCTATGTCCAAGGAACCATATTATCCGACAACATTTAAACTAAACAGACAACTAAAACCCCATCGGCAATCCTTCCAAGCTTTTCAAAAATGAAAAAAGCTACCTTTTCTACCTCTACGTCTTTTAAGTTCAGCAAACCCTGATGACTTCCCGAGGAATACGCTTACAATCAGCGACTAGCTAACCATTATTCTATACGGTTTTCTATAATTCCTTTTAACACATTCTAAATGGCCGGTAGGAAGGAAACAGCAGCAGCAGCAGCAGCAGTTCTGTACCCGCATCCATACTTATGAACTTAAAATCTAATGCAACTTTGTAACAAGTAATTTTTTTGGAAAATTCTACTTTTCGCTCAAAAAGTCTAGCAGTATCCCTAAAAAACATTCTTCTGTTGTCAAAATAACACCAACAAGAAAACAAATCATTTAAACATATCTCAATCACAAACATTTGAAGCGATACAATAACCACCATAAAAGTTCTGCCCTTCCAGCTCTATAGAGGATATTTTTAATAATAACTCTTCGACTCTTTTGTTTAGCATGGACTATGCATACGATTTTTTAAAAATATGTTTTTAAGCGAGTGTCACAAAAAATGAAGTTTTACGGATCTATTAACGTCCCTAAAGTGTATCTTTTTTGGCCGCTTTTTTACTTTATTTATTATTATTATTATTATTATTATTTATTTATTTGAGTTATTTCCACGTCCGATATTAAGATTGTCAAATTATGAAGGCGGCCTACTAGACACACTTAATTTGCATGTTTGGGTTATTTACCCATAAAACAAAAGAAAAGGTTCCGTTGCCAGGCTGTTTATTTACAAGCTTTCCGTTTCTGTCAGTGAAATGAAATTTAAAGTAAATAACTAACAAATAATAAAAACCACATTTACGGTGTATACTGTGATAAAAAACAGTTCAAAAGAAAAATGAGTGACAGTGATAGTGACAATCCAGCTGAAATTTATGAAGCCGCCAATGCAGCGACTCTAAATTTATTACCTGAAAAATCCAGGCAGATTTACTTAAAACAGTATGAGATTTTTATGGAATGGTGCAACATACATGAGTAAAAAATTAAAAGAAGAAGTACTTCTCGCATTTTTTCTGGAAAAGGCCAAGGTTTCAAAATCATCAACATTATGGTCCGTATATTCGATGTTAAAATCAACAATTATGGTCAAAAATAACATTGATATCAGCAAGTTTTCAAAACTGAATGTTTTTTTGAAAAAGCAAAATGTGGGTTACGAAGCGAAAAAGTCGGCAGTTTTTACAAGAGAGGATATCAATAAATTCTTAACAGAAGCTCCAGATAAGAACTACTTAATGTGGAAGGTAATAAAACACAATATTTTTAAAGTTCATTGTTCTTATAACTATATTGTAATATTTTTAGGTTTGCTTGATATTTGGATTGACTGGTGCTTGTAGGCGAAATGAACTAAGGCAGTTGTCTATAAATGATATTCAAGACATAGGAAACGTGTTAGTAATCACAGTCCCGGAGACAAAATCCGGTAAAAAACGAGTATTTACAATAACTGATGAAATAATTGAAAATATAAGTGCCCTACAGCTGATTCGAAAATACTTAAATTTACGACCTTTCAATGTACGTCATCAAACGTTTTTTATAAATTATCGCCAAGGAAAATGTTCTACACAAGTTGTTGGTGTTCATACCTTTGGAAAAATACCATCACTTATTGCACAGTATCTACAATTACCAAATGCTAATAAGTATACGGGTCATTCCTTTAGAAGAAGTTCAGCCTCTCTCTTGGTTGAAACAGGGGCTGATATTTTAATGTTAAAAAACCACGGAGGTTGGAAGTCTAACTCTGTAGCAGAAGGCTACATTGAAGATTCCATTTCAAGAAAGAAGGAAATTTCAAATAGAATTCTTGCAGGAGGAGAAGGTACTTCAGGTATGCGTTCTTCTGTTCAAAATAATTCCAAAGAAATTGAATTAAATGGTACTTCAGTAAGCAGCTTTCTAGCAAGAACCATTGTTACGGAAAATCAAGAAAATGAAATGTTTGCTAACAATGTCATGTCTAAAAGTGGTATTACATTTTCAAAATGTAGTAAATGTACATTTAACATAACAATTAATAGCAAATAATGCCCTAATTTATTAACTTCGTTATGACCCAACTTCTGTTTATCATACTTATACTGTAAGTAATTCTGTACACATCTTTGTTACTTAATAATACACTTTTCATTTGGTTAATAAAAATTTGAATGTAATCTTCCAGTTTCGTCTCTGTTTAGAAACAAAATTGTAAAAAAAAGTTGTTACCTATTTGATGAGACACTCGCTTAAAAAATTTTGTGTGCACCTCAGCCGTATGATCTTTTTTGGCCTCACCTGAAATTTGCTTGGCCGAGGCGTAGCCGAGGCCGCAAATTTCAGATTCGGCCAAAAAAGATCAACATTACGGCCTTGGTACACAAATAACTATTTTGTTAATAACAAAATGATATAATAAAACGTACATTGACTTACTTGCATTTTTAACATTTCCGCATCTTCGAAGAATAATTTCAATTTTCTCCAGTCGAATTTTGCTTGTTTTCTGTAATAACTTAAAGGACCTTTGGGTAAATCTTTAAATACCAGTTTGTTATCTTCGATATCCATTTTCACAAAGTAATCTAAAAATAGAACGTTTTGATCACCCACATACACATAAGTTTTTTGAGAAATGAAAACATCATATTGTATTCATATAAGGTGTCTCTTTTACTTAGTTTAACTAAAAAGATAAACCAGGCGAATAGGTAAAAGGCAACTCTTTGTGAGTTGTTAATTTTTAGATTTAAAAACATTATATTTGTATATATTATAAACTCACTAAACTCACACAGTAATTCCTTTTTTAGTATTTATAGTTAGAATAATAATTTAAGTGTTTAAGTACCGTCATAAATATATGATAATCTAATATACATTGATTTTTTTGTTAGGAATTTAATCCAAAGCAAAAAACCACATTTAACGCCTGGCAATAGTCAGTGGGCAAATACCTATATTTTTATAAAACAGTACTTTTCCGCTGTTTATGGATAAATTATATCAAAAGTTGACTTCCAGCATATGATTTATTTAAATTTGTACACTTTGATAATAGTCTACAATGAATATCTGATAGAAATAAAAAAATATTGTAAAGAGGTCAATTTTCAACAACAACAAAATGGAAGAAAAGGGTTTTATCCGATATGTTGTTTTAATTAGTCTACGGCCTACATCAGCGATTTTAAAGCTTTTTTCAAGGAATCTTAAAACTTAAAGGCCTAAACTATATTAATGTGTAATTCATAGTCACAATGAAAAGCAATTTTTTTTAAACAAAAAATATAAAATATTTAGTAGATACATTCCACTATAGTTGAGTCACATTATTTGAGATACAACAAATTAACTAAGTACATCAGGATAAATTAAACTTTAATTTTGATTTTAATGAGATTTGCCATATCATTGATTAAATGTCATGTATTAAATTTCTTTTCAAAATACACTCTGGGTGCTTAATAATCAAACATCTTTACCCGTTGGTTTTCTTCAATGACCAAATAAATTCGAAAATAATGTATTAATCTAGTGACTGACGTTTATTATGTACCAAGTAACTGTCAACTTTTATAAATAATTTTCAAATTGTCATTGTTTAATAAATATTTGACAACAGTGTCAACTATTCAACAAAGAGTATAAATTATTAAGCTCATTCTCCAGATTGAAATAGTGCTGGGCTCTTCCTTCCATCTGGATTTTTGCAAGATTTCCCTTCAGACAGGAGTTATAATGGCTCCGCTTTAGGATTTAGGGCAACGACCCCCCCCGGGGGGTCATACATCAATTGAAAGCCTATGAGTAGGGGAACACATCGATTTGGTTAGGTTAGGTTAGGTTAGGTTAGGTTAGGTAAGGTTAGGTTAGGTTAGGTTAGGTTAGGTTAGGTTAGGTTAGGTTAGGTTAGGTTAGGTTATGTTAAGTTAGGTTTGTATCTCGGATGCTGATAACTTGTTTTACTATTAAAAATCAATGTAAAAACCCGATAACTGTTTTTTGTCCATTGATGTGTTCTTCTACTCATAAGCTTTCTATTGATGTATGAACCCCCGGGGGGTCGTTGTCCTAAATCCTAAAGTGCAGCCTATATGATTGTCCCAATCTGTTTTTCTTGGTTTTATAGCGAGGCTTACCTCAGTTGTATGTTGTTATTTTAGTTATTTTTTTTAATATTGTTGTGCGAGTACGCCCCTGGCGCTATGATCAGACGCGAAGGAAACAAATGATACGAGAGTCTTCGAGAATATACGGCGCCCGATGAGCGAAGCATCTAGACTCGATACGATCGAGAATAGACTGGAGTTCTGGAGTATGCTGGAACAATACTTACCTATATATTAAGGACCGATTTGAATATTTTAGTTAGTTAGTTAGTTAGTAGTATGTTGCTAGATAAATGTGAATAGAAATATTGTATTATATAAATTAAAGTATTGTAAATAAATTGTGTTATATAAATTAAACAGTGTTAGTGATTTAAATAGTATAAAAATAAATTAAAAGACTAGTAAAAATAAATAAACGTTACATTGGTGTCAGAAGTGGGATATTGTAAATAAATAAGGTAAAAAATAAATAAATAAATATGTCGAAAAAACTTTGTGACTTGAAAGTGACAGAATTGCGTCAAGAGCTGGAGGATCGTGAATTGGAAACAACAGGAAGGAAGACCGAGCTGTTGGAGCGACTTAAGCAAGCATTGGAAAATGATGGTTTAGATCCAGAAAATCATATTTTTGTAGACGACTCTTCTGCTACAATTATTTCTTCATTAAATAAAGTTTCTTCCGATATGTCTTTCTTGAAGAGTGATATCTCTTCCGATATGTCTTCTTTGAAGAGTGATATTTCTTCTTTGGAAAATAAAGTTTCTACTGAAATTTCTTCTCTGGAAAATAAAGTTTCTTCCGACATGTCTTCTTTGAAGAGTGATATTTCTTCCGAAATGTCTTGTTTTAAAAATGATATTTCTTGCGATATGTCTTCCTTGAAAAATGATATTTCTTCTTTAGAAAACAAAGTTTCTACTGATATGTCTTCTTTAAAAAATGATATTTCGTCTTTGGAAAATAAAGTTTCTTCTGACATTTCTTCTTTGGAAAACAAAGTTTCTTTGGATATTTCCTCTATGGAAAATAAAATGTCTTCATTTGAAAAAAAATTGAAGAGAAAATAAGAGAAATGGAAAAGCAAATGGAAGAGATGGAAAAAGGAGGTAAAGAAGATATGGAAGATTTAGGAGAGGAAAACAAGGACGAAATGAGAAGCTACAAAGTGGAGCGGAAACCGAAATTGGAAGGCAACGAAAGTTCTGTTCGTGTTAAGGCCCCAACCTTTGACGGAAAGATGTCTTGGGAAAATTATCTCAAACAGTTCGAAACAGCTGCAAGAGCGAACGGATGGTCCCAAAAAGAGAAGGCAATAAACCTCACCATCGCTCTGAGAGGAGACGCTTTGGATGTTCTTCAGACCATACCAGTGGAGGACACAGATGATTTTGAGCAACTGAAGAAAAGCTTGAACATGCGATATGGTCACGAACACTTGGAGAACTTGTACCGATCGCAGTTAAAGACTCGAAAACAGAAGCGAGAGGAGACACTTCAAGAGTACGAAGTAGATATTGCCAGATTGGTAAGATTTGCTTACCCTTCAGCTCCAGAACAAATGATGGAATGTTTAGCTGTTGAAGCATTTCTTGATGGACTTCGTGACCACGAAATGGCAAAGACACTCCGTTTAGCTCACCACAAAACATTAGTTGACATCTTGTCTGCCGCGCTTGAGTATGAAGCGGCTTCGAAAGCTTGTGGAGGATACAGTAAAGTAAGGTCCGTAACGGAAGAGGAAGATGAAAATAAGTTAGACCAATTAGTAAATATGATGAAGAACTTTACTGATAAGAAAAAGAAGAAGACCATCAGGCGCTGGAATTGTGGTGAAATAGGACATGCTCGCAATTCATGTAAACGTCCTGGGGTCACTACGAATCAAGAAACTACTCCACAGGAAAAACTAAAACGGGCCGGCCTAGAGGGGGCAGCTTCGACCCAGAACGTTTCCAAAGACCCTCTCATATTAATAGCCTCTTGGAAATGCCGCGAAGACAGTCTATATGTAGATGGTGAGGTCAACGGTAAAAAGTATACACTATTGGTGGATACTGGAGCGACCAGAACGATTATACGGCCAACAACTATAAATAGCCGTAAGAAGCTGTTACCAACAAGGCTACGACTGCGAACTGCCACAGGTGACAGAGCTAACATCCTTGGAGAAGCCCAGGTTCAAATAGGAATTGGCTCAGAAAAGTTCACGCATACTGTTATTGTCGCTGATATTGAGGAAGATGTCATATTAGGAATGGATGTGATGAACTTACATGGTTTCCAACTGGATTTCAAGAACAGAGTTATCAAAGTCGGTTCTGAAGAAATATTCCTTCATCCATATGATGACAAAACCGTGCCAGCCGTTGTCCAGGAGGATACTGTGGTACCTGGTAGAAGCGAAACGATCATAGTGGCCAGACTGCAAGGAACTATTGACGAAGGAATACCTGTGATGATGGAACCATGGAACCATGATGAGGAGGTCGGTCGAGGAATTTTGATAGGAAAAGGATTGGTCACTTCTGCTAAAGAAATTCCAGTACGAGTTATAAACGTCAATGATCACCCAATTACGATCAAGAAAGAGACCAAAGTTGGAACCTCCGTACCAGTAACATCTATAATGCGACAAACAACTATTCCCGATAATTCCAACGATAAGTTTGAACAAATGGTGGCGGTTGCTGGTACATCTTTAAACCGAGAAGAGAAAAGAAAAATGAAAGATTTTCTTCATCGGTATCGCAACATTTTTGTACCAAAGGGAGGTAAGACAGGACGTACCTCTGCTGTAAAACATAAAATCGACACGGGTGATGCCAAGCCAATTCGTCAATCAGCTAGAAGATTACCACAGGCGAAGAGGCAAGAAGCTGAAAGGATTGTCCGAGAAATGGAAGAAGATGGAGTGATAGAACCTTCTACCAGTCCATGGGTCTCTCCGGTAGTCTTGGTCAAGAAAAAGGATGGAACTACGAGGTTCTGTGTAGACTACCGTCAGTTGAACAATGTTACCAAGAAGGACAGTTATCCTCTGCCTCGAATCGACGATACCTTGGACACTCTAGCTGGAAGTAAATTATTTTCTACCTTAGATTTGAAGTCTGGTTATTGGCAGGTAGAAATGGACCCAAGAGACAAAGAAAAGACAGCCTTTACCACCGGTTCTGGATTATTTCAGTTCAATGTCATGCCATTCGGACTATGTAATGCTCCTGCGACATTTGAAAGACTGATGGAGAACGTATTGAGAGGGTTGTCTTGGAAAACGTGCCTGGTCTACTTAGACGACATCATAGTCTTGGGGAGACATTCGAAGAACATCTGAAAAACTTAGAAGATGTTTTTAAAAGACTTCAAGCTGCCCAACTGATGCTAAATCCAAAGAAATGCCAGTTATTCCAAGACAAAGTTAATTATCTGGGTCATATTGTCAGCAAGGAAGGCGTGTCTGTAGATAAGGACAAGGTTTCTTCTATCAAACAATGGCCACAACCAACTGATAAACATCAAATAAGAAGTTTTCTTGGTCTATGTACATACTATCGCAGATTTATCAGAAAGTTTTCAGACATTGCTAAGCCATTAACACGCCTTACAGAGGAAACGAGAGAGTTCTGCTGGGATGAAAACTGTCAAACGGCTTTTGAAACTCTGAAGAAGCATTTAACCGCAGCACCGATATTAGGCTACCCACAACCGGAAGGAGAATTTATTTTGGATACAGATGCCAGTAATGTCGGAATTGGAGGAGTCCTTTCACAGATTCAAGATGGACAAGAGAGAGTCCTGGGTTATTTTAGTAAAGTACTCTCCAAACCTGAGCGGAATTACTGCGTTACGAGAAGAGAACTTCTGGCAGTTGTGAAATCGGTGGAACACTTCTACCAATATCTTTATGGAAGAAAATTCTTAATCCGGACGGACCATGCAGCCCTAAAATGGCTAATGCAGTTTAAGAACCCTGAAGGTCAAATTGCCAGGTGGATCGAACGACTCCAAGAGTACGACTTTAGGATCGAACATCGAGCTGGGATAAGTCACAGAAATGCAGACTCCCTTTCCAGAAGACCGTGCCCAGAAGAGTGTTCTCACTGCAGTAAGACAGAATTAAAAGAAACTGCAATACTACGAACAACTGTAGTTAACGACGACTGGGCACCTACTAAAATTAAAGAAGAACAAGATAATGATCCTGTCTTAAAGAAAATGAGAGAATGGAAGATAGAAGATCGTCGACCTACTTGGCAAGAAGTGTCAAAATTCTCTACAGTCCTTAAATCATATTGGGCTCAGTGGGAGTCTTTCATTTTGGAAGGCGATTTATTAAAGAGAATAATTGAAAACGATGACGGTTCCGTTAACAGAAAGCAATTGGTTATACCAAAGAGTAGAGTAGCCGAAGTACTACGACAGTTACACGACAGTCCATCAGGAGGTCATCTTGGTGTCAAGAAAACCTTGCAGAGAGTTCGGGAAAGGTTTTATTGGATGAATAGTTCCGATGATGTTAAGGACTGGTGTAAGAAGTGTACCATCTGTGCTGCTAGTAATGGACCTCAGAAAAGAGGAAAGGCTCCCATGAAACAATATAACGTTGGTAGCCCATTTGAGAGAATTGCTTTAGATATTGCTGGACCGTTCCCCACTACTGAGAATAAGAATAAATACATGTTGGTGGTAATGGATTATTTTACGAAGTGGGTTGAAGTCTACGCCATTCCAAATCAAGAGGCAGCAACTGTCGCAGACGTGCTAGTGAAGGAGTTTATTTGCCGATATGGAGTGCCCTTGGAGATTCACAGTGACCAAGGAAGGAACTTCGAAAGTCAACTCTTTCAAGGAATTTGCGACAATTTAGGAATGAAGAAAACAAGAACTACAGCATTGCACCCACAATCAGATGGAATGGTAGAACGCATGAATAAAACTATTGGCAAATATCTATCAAAAGTAGTATCCAATCACCAAAGGGACTGGGACCAGTATATTTCGCTCTTTGCAATGGCTTATCGATCCGCCGTCAATGAATCAACAGGTCAGACACCAGCAAAAGTCTTGTTTGGACGTGAGATGAGGTTACCATGCGACCTCGAGTTTGGATGCCGACCTGGAGAGGATATAGCTGGAGAAGACTATGTAATACAGTTACGAAGAAAAATGGACGACATGCATGATTTGGTTCGCTCCCATCTCCAAGTTGCCAGTGACAGGATGAAGAAACGTTATGATACCCAAGCTATAGAGGGATGTTTCCAAGAAGGTGACAAAGTCTGGCTCCATAACCCAAAAGACAGAAGGGTTACTCACCAAAGCTACAACAATCTTGGGAGGGTCCATACATCATCAAGAAAAGAATCAATGACGTCATATACCGTATAATAAAGACCCCGAATGGAAAACCTAAGGTAGTACACCGAAACCGACTGGCGAAATTTGAAGGAGATCATGACCAGGAAGAAGAAGTCGTAAATCAAGTCCAAGATACACCCGACCTTGCTTTCGAAGAATTTATGGGTGCATATGGAGGTACTGGGAAAGCTAGATACGGCGTGACTATTGAGAAACAGCAAGACCTGTTCACACTTCCTGATGACTACTCATTGGCCCATAGCGTTTCCGCCACTATCAGCGACGGCCGAGGATTAGCGTCTGTCTTTCGAAGGAAGTTTGGTCGACTGTCAGAACTTCGAAATCAGTTACCAGCCACTGGGAAGGCTTTGATACTTCGAGATGACTCCCGTTGCCTCTTCTATCTGATTACCAAGAATACCTACCAAGACCAGCCCACTTATCGAAATATATGGGAATCATTACTTAACTTGAGAGAGCACGTATTAGAGTCCAACATACAGAAGCTAGCCATGCCGAAAATAGAGTGCAACTCATTGGATTGGAGGGTCATCCGAAATATGGTGGAAGTAATCTTTCAAGATACCGAAGTCCAAGTGTTGGTATGCAGCTATTCGCCCCGTGTCCAGCTGACATCAAAGACCATTCCATGTTATTTCCATGCAACTGGAAATTGTAGACGAGGATTCAGTTGCAAGTATCTCCATCCAGTCTCAATTCCGTAAAAGTTCCAGGAGGAACTATCTCTTAAGGAGTGTGCAATGTTGTGCGAGTACGCCCCTGGCGCTATGATCAGACGCGAAGGAAACAAATGATACGAGAGTCTTCGAGAATATACGGCGCCCGATGAGCGAAGCATCTAGACTCGATACGATCGAGAATAGACTGGAGTTCTGGAGTATGCTGGAACAATACTTACCTATATATTAAGGACCGATTTGAATATTTTAGTTAGTTAGTTAGTTAGTAGTATGTTGCTAGATAAATGTGAATAGAAATATTGTATTATATAAATTAAAGTATTGTAAATAAATTGTGTTATATAAATTAAACAGTGTTAGTGATTTAAATAGTATAAAAATAAATTAAAAGACTAGTAAAAATAAATAAACGTTACAATATAATGTGTTCAAATAATGTTAGGTTATTTAATAACATTTTTGTGTAGGTACTGGTATTTTCCATTTCAAATATTTTGTATATTACATGCTTTTAAATATTTTTTTTGTTTTGTTTAATTTTATCTGCATCCACCACGAAGGGTTATTAGCAGCGGTACAGTATTGATTACAAACAAGTTTTCAGATTTGGGAATACATATTTGTGACTTTTAGGAACTCAATTTTGCACTTTTCACCTAATATATCCAACAAGTTGCACTGAGTGGTGAATATTTGTCTTTCTTTGTTGTATTTAGGACACTCCACTAGTAAATGCTGGACACTGAACTGTACGTTGCACATTTCACATTTTGGTGGCTGGTTACCGCTGAGTAGATACTCATGGGTGCTTCTTGTGTGACCTATTCTTAGCCGAGCAAGGATTGTTTGTAGTCTCCTCGTAGATGGTAGAGATGTCCATGGTAGTGTCGATGGTTTGACTGCCCTCAGTTTGGATTGTGAGACTGTCCATTTGCTGCGAATTTTATCCTTCAGCTTCGTTTTTACGTCCGTTGCTGGCACTAGAGATTCAGTGGTTGATTTAGAGACATTCGTGGAATATTCTCTGGCGATTTGGTCGGCACGATCATTTCCAGCGATGCCCACATGAGAAGGTACCCAAATAAATTCGATTATTTTGCTAAAGTGTGAAGTGTTAGTTGGATACCATTGCTTCAGGTTATCTATTATATTGAGGGAATCTGTTATTATTAGGATTTTTTGGGTTGGACTTTCTATAGAGTGTAATAGGGCCTCAGTCACTGCATATAATTCTGACGAATGAATTGTGAATTCTTCTATAACCCATGATTCCGTTGCTTGTTACTACTGCTGCGGAGCTTTCCGTTTTTGATCCGTCAGTGTATATGTGTTCATATTCTTGGTAACTGCTCAAGATGGTTTGGAAATGGTTCAAAATTAACTGTCTAGGAGATTCGTTTTTATTAAACTTCAAGAGTTGAGTATTGCAGTTTGGAAAATGCGACTGCCAAGGGGGAGGTGAAATGTAACTGCTATGGGGCATTACAGGTGGGAGTGATAGTTGGGATCTTGAAAAAATTCTTTCTTGATTCTTTCATAATACGGAGCTGATACATGAGGATGTTTGGTGAAGATAGCCTTGAATCTATTTGAGAAAGTAATGTGCTTTGAAGGGTGTGTTTCATTGGAGGATACTTTAATGGCGTATGAGAGACTTTGAAATTCTCTACGAAATTCTAGGGGCAGTTCTCCCGATTCGCATATGATTGCGTCCCTAGGGCTTGTGCAGAATGCTCCAGTTGTGAGACGCAGTGCCGTGCGCTGTATGACATCTAATTTATTTAGTGTTCTTTTGCTTGCTGATGCATAGATTATTGATCCATAATCTATGCGTGATCTAATAAAACTGCCATAAATGTGTAGCAGTGTTTTTCGGTCGCTTCCCCAATTCACGTTCGATAACATTTTAAGCATGTTCATTCCTGGAAGACATGATGCTTTTAGTTGTTCCATGTGTAATTTCCAGCATTCCTAGATACCTGACTTTATTAACATTATAAATATTTCAATAACTTTGTTATTACTATCTATTACAAATAACAAATTTAAAAAAAATAAATGTACAACCTTTTTTTGACTATTACCATTCCTATAGTTTATAACATATTGTCGACTATTATTTCAGTGATGAATTAAATTTACTTTGTTTTAATTTTCAATTTTATATTATTTAAGTTATTTCAATGTTTATATTTGAATATCCTTTTAATAAAACTTATGAACCGGCACTGGAAATACACTGCCAACGTTGCAGTTGTTATCGGTCCTCTGTTTTTGTTTAGTCCTTTGATTTATTCATTGGTTTTCTTCATAGAGTAGAATATTATTATCTTTCCTACTTGTGTTTTACCGGTGTTTCTGAGGTATGAGACTAGTTTTGTCTCAAAAGTTTGCAATTTACTGTATACGTATACATACATATAGTTTGTTTAAGGACTGTATATCTCAGATACTAAAGATGGTATTATGAGAAAAGAAGACGCAAGAATCTACTTGTATTTTTACAAGAATTTTTCCGATAAGGATTCGGAAATTGTCCAAAATAGACCCGTCATATATGAACAAAATTATAAATATATTTAAACAAACTGTTCAAGTAAATAGTGAAACGTACTGCAAACAAAAGTAGATATCCAGAATGTTTGTCAAATGCATTAGGTAACTATCCTTTAGTTTAGAAAATGTAGTTTTATCAAGTAGGTAGGCAGCTGTCAATTTATTTGCCATTTACTCGGAGTTATAAATATTAATATTTTAATTATTTATGTATTATGTGAAATGGCAGAATTGACAGCAGCTCATTTGGTTATAAGCCATTTCCTGTTTGATGATAGAATCTGAATGTGGTTCCATATTTTCGATATTTTTCGGAAGAGTACCATGTTTTTAGAAAAATAATTGACTGGCAGTATTTTTAAATTTTGTTACCTTATATGAATTGATGTTCTTGACAATTCACCAAATTTTCATCAAATTCAAAATTATAGCTTTGGAGTTATGAATAAAAACCGAATATTTTTTAATTTTGTATTTTAAAGCCCTATAACTCAACAAAGAAGGTCAGTCGAAAAAAAGGTTACATGAAGTACTGACATTATTTTAATACCACCTACTCATTAGCAAGTTTTGGCCTCTCATTCCTGGGGCACCCTGTATATGAACATTTATATATTTGTGATATTCACTAGGTAGTATTATGTTTTAACCCTTTAATTGATAATGTATCTTTAAAAATACATATCAATAAAAAAATTTTTTTAGCATGTTTCCTTCAAAAGTATGCCAGTTTTTGGCAATGTTTCTTTAATTACAGTCTTCCTTTATAACTTGTTGCGAGCCGCCATCTATACGGTCTATTACTAACGTTCTACAGAGGACGTGAATCTAGCATGTTGAAATTTTTAGGTTTAAAACTAACTGATCGCTTGTAAACAGTGTTTATAGAAAAGTTTTTAGAGATTTTATGTTGATACCAATATATATTGATAAAGGTAAGTACACTGAGATATTATATCAAGTTTTTTGTCCCATATATTCTATAGTTTTTGTATGAAGTCCCATTTAAAAATATGTATCTTTAAAGATACATTGCCTAATAAAGGGGTATGAATAAATTATCTTGTTATTTTTTGTTTTTCAGATGGCAAGTCGGGAATTAGGGATTTATTCTAAATGAACAATAAGTATAATTGCAATGTTACCACCAATAGATTTTAACGATTCCGATATTTCAGATACAGAGGATGTTTTGGAATAAAATGATGTCCTAAATAATATGGAAATTGAAATGGTACTTGACAATAATACTTTGTATTTCAATTCCATTCAGAGTGAGAATAATTGTGCCACAGAATCTGTTTGAAGATCAGAAAGAGTTTTAAACAATTCTTTGACTGCCTTAGGACCAAATATTCCGGATTCATTACCATCTTTATGTGCCAAAAATGTAATGCACGACTATGTATTGTCTCTGAAAGGAACTGTTTTATGAGTTACCATAAAACTAAATTATAAAGTATTTTTTAATAAAGCGTTTATTAACAGTAATCTTTTATTTTTTTAAATCCTATTGATATTTTATAATTTGAGCAAAGTGTAAAATTCAAAATTAACTAAACATTATGCCTTGAGTTTTTGGCAATGTATCCTGTAGGATACAATCTGTAAAAAATAGTATGACATGAAATACAAAAAATAACTAGAAATTATTTCAAGATGATTGTTTTATACTATATATTTGAACAACATTTAATTTTTCAGTAAGTATTTATACCCTTGCCAATTAAAGGGTTAAATATAATTACGTCAAGTTAGCAAAACCTTTAATAAAAAAAAACTAAAAGAGCTGCACATTTTTGGTTTGCACTGCATAAAAGCTGCAATTACTGCAAAAATAAATTTTAAATTTTGCCAAAAGTGTTGTGCTAACTTTATGCGCGTTATATTTTCATAGCAATTTTAATAACACAATATTTATTATAAAATGAAGAGAAAAATTATTGCATAATGTTATTGATTGCCTTGTCATGTGAAACAGTAAAGCGGGAGTGACTGGTGATGCTGGTGACCAGTCCAAAATTTTTCAGTAGCGAAAAAAATGCTATATTATGAGCCATGGTAGAAATGTGCATTATCGAAGCGGATCGGAGAAGCTTCTGCTATTAAAAAATTGAAAGTACTGACTAATTTTTTATTTTAAATTATAATACAGGGTGAGTCAATTCTATACTTTTTTATGTATATGCGTTTTTATTCATATTTCGAATTCGACAAAAGCTATCAATATGCGGTTTGCGCCAGTTTGTTACGAATTTAATCCAATTCCATGATTATGAATGAATAATTAGGTATTTCCATTAAATATTTTGAAGAAAAACAAGTTTTAATTTATTCTATTCGAAAGTACCCTCTACCTACGACAGTTATAACTAAATGCAATTGGTTTATAGTAGATGTAATTAATTCATCCACACTCTTTCTAATGACACTCATTTCGTTAAAATCGGTTGATCCAAACTAAGTTATAGGTATTGATCCACAAATACTTTTCCACCCTCCCCCACCCTTTATTTAAAAAAATACAAAAAAAGTACTAGAATAAATTTGTGTGGAATTTAGGCCTCTTTCTAGTATCCTTATTTAAATCTTTCAGGGGCAGAAAATTTCTTCAAAGAAAACACCTACTAGGGCATGGAAAATAAAAGTTGAAAAAATATGGTTTTTATTTCATAACATAACTAGATATAAAACTAACAAATTTTTTTTTCCAAATTGCTCAGTTTTTTGTAATAGGGTGGTACATATAATGTACCACTGCTCATCTAGGGCAAAATCTATCTCTTATAATTTTGAAAACAGTCTTTTGTTTTTCCGAGACAAAATGGTACATTACAGGTTTCGTCGTGCTACAAGCTGCACATCGGTAGTTAGTCTGCTTCTTCTTGAAGTTGCAATTTAAGGATTTCATCGAGATGTCCTTTTTCTATTTTTAACTTTTCTTCGGGAATTTCATGAATAGTTATTTCTGCAATATCTTAAAAAGCTATAGGGTGACCATTAATAAGCCCTTTTTCGTTGCTGTATGTGAATTTTTCTGTACTAAAGGAACATTGAGATGGAACCTTAATAAGATAGGGCCTTTTATGAAAACAACATCGTTTTTCTGGTTTTCAGGAAAAACGCCAGTATAATGGCCACTGTTAATTTCTTCTATGATTTGACTACTAATTTTGACAGGTACTTGTTGGCACTTTTCTGATGTGGGGTTGACCGATAATAGTGATGTTATACAGTCTGAATTTGGTAAGTTGGTAAACAAACGATAAAACTACTTTATTTAATGAGAGTTATAAAGTTGTTTTTTTATTTATCATAAACTAGGTATTAAAAGGTTTTATAGAAGAAAATTGAATTCTTATGTCTGGTTTAAAATCCAAATGTTAGGAACAACAAAAGAACTTTTCAAAATATAGTGTCAAGTTGTGGATCACTAACTGTGCTCCAAAAAACATTCGGTGAAGTTGTGTTTGAAGTTGATACATGAAACACCTAAATACAAGGTATGATATCTAGCTAGTCAAACCTGGGTATGTCGTCACCTTGTGAGTTTTTATAATGCTTTTCAACGTTAATATATAGGAATTTCATATTTATTTGGTCAGTTTATTGTTTAAAATTTGTATTTCTTTGTTATTCAATATTATTTATCAATACATAATTCAGATCATATACAGTGTGTAAAAGCCAAATGGGATAAATTCATTATTTCGGTTACTGTACATATTTATAAAAAATCCCGAAACACATCAAATTTAAATTATAACTTGACATTCTTTAACGTGAAAATGCAACCCCTACCTTCAACCCCCTTAGAATGACAGGTACAATCCCCAATTTTTTAAATGGGAAGTATAGTCTTGTGATATATCATTTGAAAGGTCTCTTCATTCTCTATTCAAAAATGTTATTGTTTTTAAATTTGATGCAAAAATTAACATAAAAAAAATTAAAATCATGTTGTTACCGTAATTCGCTAAAATATACTCGAAACTTATTACAATATACTTAAAACTTATTTCCCGTTTAGGTCTTGATAATGAGAAAGTGAACAAAAACCATAGCAATGTGGTTTTTAGATGGTAACCATTAAAAAACTTTAAAGAATTTCCGAGGCAACGCTATTTTAACAAGCAGTAGTAAATTGTTTTATTTAAGTTGTCATTGTTGTAATTTAAGTATAAAGTTTGTTCAATTCAATTCTGAAAAAATGGTTAGATTAACGGAAATGCATAAAATAACAGTTTTATAAGGGAAGTAATTCACCTATTTCATGAGAAATTTCCTAATTTACCGCCTATATCCCAAATTAGATGTGTTGCTTGAGTTTCAGGAAAACCCACATACATCGAGTAGACAAGCATCCACTACATTCAATGCTAGCCATACATCGAGAGCAAACATATTAAAAGAAAATAAATTGCATCCGTATAAGATGATACCTACTCAGGAGCTCATGGAAGACGATTTTGATAGGAGAACTTTTTTTTGTGAGCAAATGATGGACATGTTGGATAACAATATTATCCAATTAGAAGACGTTATGTTTTCTGATGAGTGTACTTTTTTACTTAACGGTCATGCTAATCGGCAAAATTGCCGCTACTGGTCCACGGAAAATCCTCACTGGATGAGAGAAGAACACACTCAATACCCTCAAAAGGTTAATGTTTGGGCAGGGATTGTAGGGAACAATATCATTGGTCCCTTTTTTATTGAGGGCAACAATTATTTGGCACTACTTCAAAATTATGTCATTCCAACGTTGGCAAATTTATATCCTGATCCAGGTAACCCTCAAGTTCCAACGAATACGATATGGTTTCAGCAGGATGGAGCACCACCACATTACCAACTTAATGTCCGGCAGTACCTCGATACAATATTTCCCAATCGGTGGATAGGGAGGCGAGGATCGATTGAATGGCCTGCGCGATCACCTGATCTTACATTATTAGATTTCTTTTTATGGGGATATGTGAAGAGCCATGTGTACAAAACTAAATCTTCTGATTTAAATGACTTAAAAGAACGAATAACGCTTGCGATTAGGTCGATCACGCCTGATATGTTAAATAATGTTAGAAGACAGTTTTATTTGAGATTAGGATGTTGCCAAGGCGTTCGCGGAGAACATTTTGAACATCTACTTCATTAACATACATAGTTCTTTTTCGTGTTCTACATTTTATTACGTTTTGCATTACATTTTAGTTTTTGATTGTATTGTAGCGAATTTCGGTAACAACATGATATTAATTTTTTTTTATGTTAATTTTCAAAGAATGTCAAGTTATAATTTAAATTTGACGTATTTCGGGATTTTTTATAAATATGTACAGTAACCGAAATAATGAATTTATTCCATTTGGCTTTAAATTGACAATAATTATTTTACATTATATTTTTACATGAGATTTAATTAGATTTAATTTTCTTGTGTATTAGGTTATATTTAATAAACATTAATTAAAACAGTGTATAATTATAGAAATGGAGGAAATCAGGGAGCTTCCGTTTGTAAGTAGTTAAATCACAAAAAATTTATCAACTTCCTAAAACTAAGCAAGCTTTATTCGAAAATACATAAATATATAAAACCTTAAAATACCTTTGTTGTTTACAAATTTAATAGTCTTATTATACATAAGTATAAAAAACGTTTTTTGTTGTTGTTTTATATATAATGATATTATTACCTATCAAAGGCTCACATACTATAATCGTACATGAAAATCAGATATGAAATAATGTGATTAATTAATAAAAAAAAGAATTGGTATTACCACAACAAAGTCGAGACATGATTATTTTTATTTATACTACTAGTGATAATCAGATTATTTTAAGGGTCTATTAAGACCACAAAACACGGCTCTCAAAATTGGAAAAACCAAGTTAAATTAGTATCCACTCGTATGCAGTATGCAGTATGCACTGCACAGCAATTTATATAAAAAAATGCTGATTTCAAATGAAAACATACTTGGACTATGATAGCTACGGTATTTTGGAGCGTCTCCGTACTCAAATCATTTAAATGGTGTAGATTATAGATAAATGTGTAAAAAAAGATTCACAATAAATAATCACAACACTTTTTTCACTAGTCTAATTTAAGCAACTTAATTATAAAGTATATACAGAGATATTTCGTTGCCTTTTGACAGCAATAAAATCTAAATACGCCACTGTCACCAGTGCTTGACATAGTCATAGTATATCCAAACAAACTGTGGCCTTATGGTAATTAGTTTGCATTGAAGTTTTGTGTATTGTGGATTTTCTCGTTTGTTGTAGAGTTTTTGACATTATAGTGCTATATAAACACATTATCAACATTAAGAAATAGTTTGAGTTATATTTAAAGAAGTTTTATTTTGTTCTAAGGGGAGAAAATATGAAATAATATTACTCTCGATATTACTTAACCTCAAAAGCAACCTTTTTTATATAAAACAAAATCAAACTTCTTTAAATAGGAATAATGTGTCTAAATGAATAATACATCAATAATAATAGTAAAAAGATGATATTCATATTCACAAATACTTTCTTAAAGATCAATATAAAATTAATAAATTGCTATTAGCCACAAATGCCATTGTCAATAGTCTTGTCTCAAGCTTAAATTATTCCCCCCACACCCTCTTTTTCGTCCTACTGTTGGTTTTTTATTCCATCTAGTGGGACATATTCCCACCTTCCCTTCGATTCCATAACTCCAACCCTACTTATGGTTTTTTACTCCATCAAGTAGGGAAATATTAAATTCCTCTCTACTTTTGGTTTCCTATTCTTAACTTCTTCAAAAAATTTTTTATTTTTATTTTTTAAAACCACACAAAATATTCAAATCCACTTCTCTTAGCATCAATTAAATATAATATTACAATCATCACCTACCTATGTTGTTTTAACACCCTCAATGTTTACTCTTGTGACTCTGCCTGATGATGGTCTAATCTAGACCGAAACTAGTTGCGATAATTGTAAATTACCTGAGTAAAAATCTGTGGTTTTGACTTTGAGTTTTATTGGATCTTTTCTATTAAATTATTCCATGAAATTTTTTTCTGGCACGAATATTTAAAAAAAAAGTATTCCTCGTCGTTTCGCGACTAAGGGGATTTTCAAAATATTCGTTCCGGAAATAATTTAAGCTCTTGTAATATTATAAGTGACAATATTACTATTTAACTTTTTTTGATAGGAAGAGGTAAACCGTTTACAACCCTTAAAATCTTTTTTTTTTATTGTTTAACTATGTTTTTTTTTACTTTTTCAATCTTTGTCTATCTTCCGTAACTAATATAACCTATAAAAATATTACAAAAACTAAATTTGTATTTGAAATTTCAGTAATTTACTTATATTAATCAAAAATAAAGAATTAACATTATTATTTTGTGCTGAAAAATTATTTTTGAAACACTTTTGCAATTAACAACAAATGGTAACTAAACTTCCACTATTTATTCGAGAAATACGTTTTAAAATGCTAGTTTTTAACGAAACAGCTGTAATTTTTCGAATAAATAGTGGAAGTTTAGTTCAACCGTTCAGTTATTTATTGTTCTTAGTAAGATGGACTTCCACAAAGTAAAGGTTAACACAATCAAATTCATTAATTATTGAATTGTTAAATAATTGTATACTGTAGCAGTGTCCAGAAACACTAAAATTTAACTCTTGATTCTGCTCATATTAAAAATATTTTAGATAGCTAGGTAAATTTAAAATAAAAAAGCCAGACAGACTTCATTTCATAAATATTCAGCTCCCGCGCAGTTTTAGATACACATTAATAGCTAGTATAATATATAGGAAACAAATAAATTACTTATCAGATAACGCAACCCGTTAATTTTAAGCCTTGCCCAACGCCGAATAAAAAAATATCAAATTATATATGTCCTTGCCACGATTTTATACGGTTGATAATTAAACGATAACCAGTAGCCCATAATTGATTCATAAATCCCTTTCATATTAAAAAGTAATTTATACTAATTTTTAGTATGATCAAAAGGCCATTTATTTATTGCTGAATATTAACCTCTAGACCCAAAAATTAAATATTATTTACGTTTTGCCATGCCTATTTTTAAGCCAGTGCGATACTGTTCAAAATTCTCCTTCCTTATTCTCATAATTAATATCAAATTGAATCAACATTTTTCAAACTTCATAATATGAAACTATCAAAACCAAGTCCCACAACAAATGAAAAGTAACAAAATTCTATCAGGAAGTTCAAAATGCTAAAATAATGTTTATTTATATAATATTCTTAGTTTATAGAACTAAATTGAATGATTCGGTTTAAACAAAAAATTTATTTTTTAAAAATTGTTCTTGATCACCTTGTATTTTAGTATCACATGAATGAACTAGACAGATTCCTAATTCCGGACCAACTAAGTTTTATAATAATTCAATATTTCTTATGAATTAGCATAAATGTCCCGCATTTTTAATCCACTTGGTATAATTTTAACTTTGGATTCATCAATGTATTTTAGTTAATTTTTTTTAACCGTAGAAAAAATATAGTGAGATAAACAGTTTCCACCACTTTTAATACCTCGATACAATACACATACGCATAATGAGAATATTTAATTTTGTAATTAACTTTAGCATTGTTGTGGGCTTTTAAAAATTGAGCTTAAGCCGAATCTGAAAAACAGTTGGCTAACCTCACCTGATCATTCACACGTGGTATTGGACAGGAGTCTTTTAAGTATTTATAATAAATTTTAACTTGTTGCTTCCGATAAATCCAACACTTGCGTTCTGCTACTCCACCCCAATTCAATGATTCACTTTTATGTAGTTACGCACTACACGACGCACTATTTGTTACCTACTGAATAAAAACGACGAAATTGGAGCCATACCATCCGAGATAGAGCTTTGCCGGTTTTCAGTCCGATTCAGAAGACAGATTATTTAACGCTTAAAACAGAACCGGTGTTAGATATTTTTAATAATCATGAAAAATGGGAAACAAGGAAATTAACTTGTTTTAAACTATTGAAAATATGATAAGTTTCTCTAAAAGTAAATCATTTAAAATAAATAATAGAATTTTTAACTAGAATTAATTTAAGCAAAAGTGATGGTACCTATTTCTTTTAATTTGATGAAATCTTAGCAGATATTTTAAAAAATATGTTTCATGTTAATTCAAATGGTAAAATAATAAATATAATAAATAAATATATAAATAATAAATGGCAGCCACTTCCGTTAGAAATTTTAGAAAAGATTGAGATATATAGCATTTGCTCTGATAAATATGTTCTCGTGAATACGTTCAACTGCCCTAAAGCCAAAAGTCTCTGTAAAATCAAAATAAAAATCATATTTTTAGTAAATTTATTGTTCAACAACCACTTGTTTTAATGGACTGGGAAAGTATGACGCCAAAATTTGTGTTCTATGCTGTCGGACTGTCAAATGTCGACGAAATGATTCCAAATAATATAAATCTCCAGAAATAACTTTTGTTTGAGTTATTTTGTTATTATTATACTTTGAAATATAACGGAAGTACCATAGCTAAGTACATATAAGCAAAACTTTCCAAATTCGGTATTTAAAGTACTATTTTAGTAAGTATTCTTAAAATTTATGACAATGCGCAACTTTGAAGGTTATGTTATAATATTTTTACGGAAATTGTTCGTCTATCTACTTTAGTGATTTGTAAATCATATGAATGAACACTTACCAATGAAAAACCAGTAATTACCTCCCAAAAATCAAGAAAATACAATAAAATAGTTAATAACACCTATAAAACATACCATAAAAAAGGTGTTTGGAATCATTTGGTTTGACACTTACGTCACTACTTTCCCAGGACATTATATGCTTTAATTCAGTAATGTAAATTGTAAATAACTGTTATTATGTAACTATGAATGTATATAATTATTATTAATAAAAAAAACTCTACTAAAATAATTTGTAGGAGATAATTTCAAAAAAATTTAAATCAAGTCCTGACTAACTGACTGAATGAGTTTATTATCAAAAGCAAATAATCTCAAATATATTGTTTCGTTCCTTTCTACGATCAGTCGTAGGAAAAGTATAGTACGCACCTAGAGGATAAGGCCAATTATATACAATTTATCGCTCGACAGTAATCGGCTTCTTATCCTACACAGTGAGTAATGTACTATAAAGTCTATCTTTTGTACACTTCCTCGAAAAGCTTAGTCAAAACAATAAATGTTTTTAAAATATTTATTTAACTAACCTATTACTTTGCGTTTTATTAAAACATTTTCGAAAGAAGATTTAAACCTTTTGTACAAGAATTTACATGAAAAAAGATGTATACCAACATTGTATTTGATATACAATCAAAAGAAGCTAAATATGTAATAGAAAACTCCAAGATAATATGAATGAGAAAGACCAGTAAGTTTCAAAAACAGATATGATGATATTATCATATATTTTTATGTTTTTTAAATTTTACGAGCCATTTTTAAGGACTGCTCTCATTGGTGTAGTGCAATGTGACGGACTAGCCCGAGCACGCCTATCGACCAATCAGTCTATCAGGTTACGGGTTAATACATTATAGAACCGCCCATTTACTTCGCACACTTTTCAGATTTGAATTAAAATGCTGATTTAAAAACATTAGGAAATCTATTTTATATTTTCTACACAATGAACCAACATCATTATACATCGATTGAAGTATGTTTGAAAGACTTTCATCTCTTAGTGGTTTTTCCCATTAAAAAGGGAGATATTCATTTGTTCCAAATAAGAGAGTCATTAATGGAAAAACCAAATGAAAAAGTTAATTCATAGAATTTGTTACAGTGGTGGATGATGGAAGCCACACTGCCACCTTTAAAACGAAGAAAACCATCCATATCTCGAATATGACTGATGGGAAAACAAATGAAAAACATAAAGTTAATGTCAGAATTTTTTCAGTGACACTGATTTTAGTTTTAGTTTGGAATAATCTATAATTTAATGAAATAATTTCATTTATATATTAGGAACTAGAATACTACAAGAACGGTCCTGACTATCGCCAAATTTGCACGTGTTAGTTTTGGTCACGTGCTTTACCCAGAATGCAGGACTATTGCTATCTTTATTTGCCCCACTATTACATCATTAGATTTTTACAACGTTGTCAGTTTCCACGTATTTTTAAATTTTATGTAATAACAAAACTATATTATTTTTAAGAATCGTCAAAAAGTTAACAAAAAAATAATACAAAAATCTATATTTTTAATGAATATAAATCAAATGTTCCGATAATGTTTATTATGGGTCACATAAAATCTTGTTGATTATCAAAAATATAAGAGTAATTTCTAAAAGGACATTTCGTGGTGTAAATAGGCAACAACGTTTTCCGTGTTTGGTTTATGCTGTCCTGAATGTGGTTATGTTTTTGCTTATTATCCTGCTAGATTGAAATTGTAAAATAAATCAAAGGTGACATGTGCAGAATTTCAGTGATAGCAGTTTATTAACTCACCGTTTCTGGTATAAAATAGCATCCATTGTTTGTTATACGCATTACTAGTTATTTTTATAAATGTAAGCAAAAATCACCTATATACACGTCTTAAACATTTTTTGATAAATTACTTATATTGCCATGAATTACTAACCCTCAAATGTTATTTCTACCCTTAACTCCATAGATCTAATTTTGGAATTAGGTCACTGTGTTCTAGAGACCAAAGGGAGTGGTGTATTGAGGCGGTAATAGAGGATAGTGTCACGAAATAATTTGTAACCGTTTGTACAGAGACGGGCTTACTTTATAGCAACTACATGTAGTTAACTACTTGGAATATTAACCAATAATTAATCCAGTGTGTACAGAATATTCAAAAAATATAATTAATGAATTTTTATATCTAATCCAAACATACATTTTGGGAATAATCTCCTCATTTTTATACAGCATGGAAGTCATTGGTTACATATTAAGTTCATCTGCAACGTTTATTTCAATACACAACAAAATATCTTTAAACATTGTTCTTTTTGGAAGTTTGTTGTAATTTTAATATACTACTAATAAATGTTCCTAACTATACTGGTAAAAATTAATTATTGCACTATTGCAGTTAAAAATTTAACATGTTTTTAAACTAATAAAAACTGTACCAATATTTTAATTGGTCGCAAAGTATATTTATGTATACCTTACTACCTTTTTCATGTAAGGTAAAGGTAATAGTAAAGTTTGTAAAATTAGATGACCTGCATATGCATAGGATTACAAGATTATCTTAGCAAAAAGAACACATCTATATACTGTATAACGTTATTTAATGAATGAATTAAAAGAATGTATTTACATTACAAAGAACAGTTCTTTACAATAATAATCTTCTGCTTATGGCACTTTTGCTAGCAAACTCTTCAAGAATATTGTCAGAGCTAATACTTCTTGCCAAATCTGGTTCCATAGCAATCGCTCCCAGGTCATTCAGTCGAACTTGATCCATTGTTGTTCTATTCAATTTTTTTTATCCTCTTCAGGAGACTAAAGCTTCGTTCACCCTCACTAATAGTGACAGGGATAAAACAAAACAATCTGATTGCTCTTTGGAAATAAAACGTCCAATTTTATTTTTAGTCCGTTTGATAGTTCTAAGGGTTTTAAATGGGCTTCACCTAGGTTGGTTCTGTGAAAAGCATTCAGGTGTATAATTTCGTAAAAAAGTTCAAAATTTAAATCTTCACTGTATTTTTTGTACAATACAGCACAGTCTTCTTTGATTTCGCTTTCTTCCGAGTCTAGATAGGTCCAAAGACATTGAGCAAAAGTAAATCTTAGGGTCAGGCCTCCAATAACATTATCGATAAGTTTGTAGAAAACGTTAACTCTGAAACGTTCTTCTTCATCTTCTGTACTAATTTGATTAATAATACACTTGGAACATCTTCCTCTTCATGAATTTAATTTTCAAAATATCCGTTCCCTCAAAAAAATTTCAGGAAATAATCTAGGCTCTTGTGATATTATAATTGAAAATTTTGGTGAATTACAAGACAAAACGTATTTCTAGGCTATCTGACAATGTTGTATGAGAAGTTATTTGGTTAAACTAGCAAGAAAAAAACATAAAACCTCCATTTTTAAAAAAATAATTCTCTTCTCCTATTTTACCACATTATCCCCAAATGACCCCCCTTAAATCCGCCCTTGTCAGAACCTCAGAATAGTAAATGCATTTCAAATGTTCCATGCTTAGACAAGGTTCCATGAGATCATCCTTGTCAATTTTAAATTTTACCGGTTATGCTCATGCTCATAACCTACATTTTTGTTGTTAAAAAATAAACAAGATTTGCAGGCTTTAAAAAGTTAAAGCAAAGTGAATGTTATTAAATTTTTTTTATTAAAATGAGTACACATCAACAAACATTAGAATGGATTCGAAAATTGGGATACGACGGTGAATTTCCCTCCAGTTTTGATAAAGTTTGTAATAATTCAACTTCCTTTATATGGGACCAACTTATTTATAATGTTAGATCTAAAATTGAAGTCGATAATATAAAAACCAATATTCTAGTAAATCAACTGAAACAAAATGGAATTTCGTTCAGCCAGCCATACGCATCGCAATGTTCTTCAGAAGAAATAAATATATATTTAAAGAAAAAAGATTTAGAACAAAAAGTTGAAAAAATTAATTATTCCATAAATCAAAAACAAGCCATGAATGATAGTTTAATCAAACAAAACAGTATTAAACAGTTCCACATAGAAAAACTAAACCTACAAATTAAAGAAAATGAGGAGCGTGAATTTCTTCTTAGAGAAAAACTGAAAACCCTGGGTTTACATTTACAAGAAGCAGACAATATATTGAGTTTTTCAACTACTTGTGCTCCAGCTGAAGTTAAGGAAACAAATAATCTAAACGAAATTACTCATACTTTAAATCAATGTGGGAAAACATTAGAGGATAAAGTTAAACAGTTACCATTGTTGGAAAAAAATATTTCAGGTGGAGTAACATATAGACCATTCTTATCTGCACAAAAATCTGTTAGAAAAAATATTACATTTGAACATTACTTTTGTTTAACTGAAAAACAAACTGCTAAAAAGATTAAGAAAATAGTTAAAAATACAAAGGCCTCTAGTGCCAATAAAGTAAATAAAAGATTGTTTTCTGAAGAAAAAATGAGAACAAAACCTAATAAATTAATAGATTTGTCTAATAGACGAGAATCATTAGAAATGCATGTGGAAGATAATGAAGATGAAAATTTTTTGGTTAATATAAGTAAAGCTTCTTTTGTACCACCATTATCCGATTTACAACAGTCATGTTCTGTTATTACCATGCAAGATATTAACAAAACTAACATTAATGGTCAATCAACCAATGAATTCATGTTTAAAATGCTTGATCAGGATTTAATAACTAGTGATATAACAAATTTGTTGTATAAGTATAATCCACTTAGCATTTCGAATATTATTAAATTTCTTATTGATGATATTCACTTTGATATTTCTAAAAAAATCAACTTCAAAGATGTTCAAAATTCAAGTGATGGTAAACATAATTCTATGGAGTTGACTAAGCTACAAGCTTTACATGTTAAAACTGAATTTAAACTAATAAAAAATAATATTGTGCTGAGACAGCAAATGGAAAAGCTTATAAAAAAGAATGAAAGTTTATTTTGTTCTTTACTTAATTCTGGTTATTCATCAGAACTTGTAAATAGTTTACAAAAAAAGCTTCAGCTAATTGAAGAAGATACTGGACTAGACTGTTTGCTAACTGTAATAAAAAGTGAAATCAATGATATTCAAACAAACTCGAAGATGACACATATTCATAATCTAAATAAATCATTGAAAGATATTAAAGAAGAAATCGCTTCCAAAAAAACTGAGTTGGGCCAATATTTTACATTAATTCAAGAAATGTTTTCTGCTATAAATCATATTAGAAGTGCATCATATGCTTGTGTTAGAGAAGTAGCTCCATTTACTAGTGATTTAACTTGGTCTTATCTTCTTGAAGAAAGTATCAATGCCAAGGAAATTAAAGTTTTTGAACAGTTTCCACTGGAGTACAACAGAAAATTTATAAACACCAACCCTCATTTGTGTTACAGAGATTTTCACACTGACAAATATTTACTAAATCAAGAAGTGAATAACGAAAATTTTGACATGTTAAGTTGTATACTAGACAATCCATTTAGTCATCCTGAAACTATTATATCCAATATTTTATGTTCAAAGTTAAAGTTGGAACTGCTAAAGAATATTAAACCAGTTGAAAATAAAAAATCCTTTAAGAAATATTCCTTCAAAGACCTTAAAAGTACAGAAAGTACAGAGAGAGCTGTAGAGGAATTTAATAAAATGATATCTTCATCTACATCTAAAAAGATTTTATCTGCTGCAAATGTTTCAACAAATGTAATGAATATTTTGAATGAAATGAATTTTGATCAATTTATTTCACCAAAAATCAAGGTTGATGGCAAGGATTATCAACATTTTCAGATAATGTATGACAGGTTTTTTAGCGGTTTATAAATAGTTCTATTCATGTAATTTTTGTATTTTAAGCATTTAAGTAATATATTTTCTTATTTTGTCAGTGTTTTTAATTTATTAAACTGTAATTAATTAGTTTTTGTAAGAAAACTACCTATATTGATATAAGGAGGAATAAAAATTGAAATATTTTTCATTAACTTGATATTTAGGTACTTTAGTCTATAATAATATAAAAATATTTTGTTTTTTTGTATCAAATAAAATCATAAGAATTGATATTTTTTATAAAGAAGACAGATTTTGTTAGAGTCTTGATTACCAAAGAGCATTATAGATTAAATCTGAAAAGTTAAATGTATCCACTAGAAAAAATTATGCTTTTTAGTCAGATAAATTCCCGATTGTATTTATTGACCAAAAGGAAATATATTTATTATTAAAATCGAATGTTCGACGATTAGATATTAGGCAATAAAAACAGGTATAGTATTTCCAATATTAATTGCTAAAATCCATTTAATAGTGTTATACAGAGTGAGTTAGTTTATTAGGCTTTAAAGTAGAAAGAATGGCATTATGTCCTTCTGTAATTGCATGAATCCGGCAAAATATAGATGACCCAGACGCTGATTATTGGAAAAGAACAATAAACCATGTTATAAAAGTGGAGGATTCATACAGGACATTTCATACTAACATAGAACCCCTTATAATTAATATAGACGACGATAGTGATAGTGAACCTGAATTGATATATTAACATATTTAAATTTTTATTAAATTTTATTGTGAATATCCTTTAATATGCGTTTCTATTAAAAAATTATTTTTGCAAATTTAATCCTGACCTGCATTCTTTACCCAAACCTGCTGCCAACACCTGAGATAAAAGTACCTAAGAAATTTATTATCATTATTTGTAGGCACTATAGTGTTGAACACTCTATACCTACTATTTAATCATTTATTATACCTATATGAAAAACGTTTTCCACGAGGCGTGATGCATCAGTTTTACAGAACTGGATACGTAACGTAGGATCCTTTAAAAATAATGAATGGAATAATCCACCTTTATCGTATAATGTTGGTTGCAATAAGTACTAAGTAGGTACTTATTATTTTTTAATAATTAAATGTTAAATAAAAAATTCAAAAAAGTGCCGAAACCCGGGATCGAACCAGGGACCTTTAGATCTTCAGTCTAACGCTCTCCCAACTGAGCTATTTCGGCTGATAATTGAAGTAATCAAATATCAATACAAAAAATAAATTTATTAAATTTTGTGTAGTATCTTAGCTGCTGAGACACGTTGATTTAAATTAAGTTCGAAACATTTTTATTGAAATATATATTAGAACCGTAATATAATTTACAAATTGGTAAATATACCAATTATTATTAAAGAAGCTAATTAGGTATGTAGCTTAAAAAATCAATGTTTGGATTCTAAGCATATTACCTACACAAAGAAAAACAAGTAAATTATTGTATTACGTTTATTTAATATAGGTACCTATTAACGAATTTACAAATTATTTTTACCATTACAAGTCCACAAAAAACGTTCATCCACAATAACTGAATACCCTTTTCAGCATGGTGGTTTGCAACCACAACCACAACATGCATCAGGTGGGCAACAAGGTGAACACGGTGGAATCGGACAAGGGCAGGGGCACGGCACTTGCGGATACACTGGCATAGGTCTAAAAATCTGTGTCGGGCAGGAAGGTTGTCCTAGTGGAGCGCATGGTACAGGCATTAATGGAGCGCAAGGGCAACTAGCAATACATGGAATAGGGCAACAGCAATCAGCCATGTTTTATAAAGTTTCGTAGAGTTTCTTTCACTTATAATTTAGAGAATCACTTTGACAGTTTGTTTTTTAAAATTTGATTTATTAGGTATTTGTTTCTATGGGAGTGCAAAAACAATTGATTATCAGTATTTAAAGCATTCGAGGGCAAAAGGTTAGGTTAGGTTAGGTTAGTTAGATTCATCATCTGTAACCATATTAGGTATTTTTGAATGCTACTTTGTAGGTATAGATGTGTCCTACATAAAAATATGTACTTTTTAACATACCTATTATTTTTTTATAAAAAATTAATGGGTAGAAAGTACACTTCTAATTTATTCATTTCGCGACGTTTGTATATTCTATGACGTCAGGGTAAAGGTCAATTTTTTCTACTGTACCTATGTAGGTATTCTTTATCGTATTTTTAATACTATTTTCTTTATGAAGGTAAGAGGTCTCATTTGATTCAGTTTTCTTACTCTACAGCTCTTGTATTGTCTGAGGCAGAGCATTTTGTACGAATATGTATTGATTATTGATGAGTTTTCATCCTCAGTCTTACAATTTCTGCATTCTGCCTTCTCCTTCATTTATGTAGATGTTCTCTTAATTTATAGTGTTATTCGGGAAGAAAGTGATTATTTCAACTTCAGAAATGTAAAATATCTTCATATTTTTAATGAAACCTAAGCCTTTTTGAGATTTTAATATTTACAGCATTAAAACAAGAAGTTAAATTGATTGATCACTATTATTAATAGGATTAACTTTTTGTTGAAAATCAAAATTTGGATAATGACAGCTAATTTTTAATAAGAGAAACCCCGAGTTCTTTAGGGATCTTATTTATTTAATAAACAACTAGTATTTATGTAGTTGATACGTGTACCTACTGTATATACAGTGTGTCCACGGATGGGGTTGCTTATATAGGAGAAAATTTTTATTATTCATTTTACGACAAAAAGTCATTCTTTATAAAAATTTCTGCTTCTTTTAAAAATGAGAATAACACTGAAAAATCTCTTAGATTGTATCTACAGGGTGTTGCCAAATTAAGAAAACATGAAAATACCTATGAGAGAAGTTATTTTATTCTGTTAGTTAATTTATTAACGCCCTATACATCTTATCTAATGTTTGGTATGTGAATCTCATTTTCCCGAGAAAATTTTTTTGTAAAAAATTAATTTTGGTCGTAAAATTAATAATCATTTTCTCCTCTGGTCAACTCCATCCGTGAACACACAAAATTGGAATTTGAAAATTTGTATTCATGCTTTAATTTAGATTATAAACAACTTTCTTTTATATAAATTTTGTGTAAAATAAAAAATGATGGTACTTCTCTCTTGAGGTATTTTTATGTATTCCTAATTTGTCAACACCCTGTAGATCCCATCTAAGATTTTTCCACGTTATTCTCATTTTTAAAAAAAGCAGAATTTTTTTTAAAGAATGACTTTTTGCCGTAAAATGAATAATAAAAATTTTTCTCCTATAGGCAACTCCATCCGTGGACACACTGGTATGATGGTAAATAAATTATTAAATAGTGGATAAATACGGGGTGGCCCATTGAAAACGAAACGATTTGCGGCAAGGGAAATTTTTTCTGTAAGAAACGCTGAAACACGTCAATTTTAATATAGAGGGGCACATGTTTTGACATAAAACACAACTTTGTCACATCAACCCCTGAAGGGTGGTGTCAACAACCCTTAAATTTTAAATAGGGAACATGGATCGAGTAATATACAACATTTGAAAGTCCCTTCTTTTCCGGATTCAGCACTGTTTTGTTTTTTAAGTTCTATCGATTCGTTTAAAAATTATTCAAGGTTGAAGTTGCAAGAACGTATTTCAGTCATTATTATTAAAAATTGTTGTAATACTCATATTTTTCTATGCAACCAGTTAAACATTACCTAAAATATTTATTTAGTTAACCAACCTTATTTATTTTAATTTTTTTTGCGCAGTAAATACAAACCCCAAAATACTTTAAATACAATTTAAAAATCAAGCAAAGTCAAAGGTTCAAAAATGTTATTTAGTTAAGTAAGTGTTCAAATTGGTGACCACCAGCTTCCATACAATAATATAAATTTTGTTCAAAGCGAGCTCTGACATTATGGAGTATTTGTGGAGTTATTAGACGACATTCTTCAACAATGCGTCGTCGTAATTCTTCAAGAGACTCCGGTTGTGTTGCGTAAATTTTACTCTTTAAATGACCCCATAGAAAGAAGTCTAAAGGAGTTAAATCCGGAGATCTAGGGGGCCACTCAATAGTACACCTCTACACCCAATCCATTGCTCTGGAAAATGTCTGTTCAAAAACTCCCTAACAAGTAGTGCATAATGTGGAGGAGCTCAAACTTATTGAAACATCAGATATTGTTTAACTGATTTTTTGCAATTGTTTTTTATAGAAAAATGAGAGTATTAAAACATTTTTTATCATAATGACTGAAATACTTTCTTGCAACTTCAACCTTGAATAATTTTTAAACGAACTAATAAAACAGTGCTAAATCCAGAAAAGAAGGAGCTTTCAAATGATGTATTATTCGACCCATGTTCCCTATTTAAAATTTAATGGTTGTTGACACCACCCTTCAGGGGTTGATGTGACAAAGTTGAGTTTTATGTCAAAACATGTGCCCCTCTATAATAAAATTTACGTGTTCCAGCGTTTCTTACAAAAAAAATTCCATGGCCGCAAATCGGTCTGTTTCGTTTTCAATGATCAAAAAATAACGACAATAAATATTTAATATTTTTTTATTTTAAAACTTCACAATCGTAAAATCACAGTTTAACTTATTACTATTCAGTAACTTAATACATAAATGTATTTTCGAGTTGGAAACTTTCAATTTATATATTTATAAAAAAATCGATTCATACAAAATTGTATTAAAAATATCAATAAATTAATTGAGTACGTTCAATAAACAAGAAATATCACCGAGCTCTTTCTTTAAACAAGCCTCATTTCTACCAAACTGCTAGAAAACTATAACTCTGGTGTATGCCATCAGCGTTGCGGGGTTATGGTTAATGGATAAACATGTACAGTAGAAAAAATTGACCTTTACCCTGACGTCACTAACGGCGAAGAGTTGTAAACACAAACTTTATATAGCAATAAGCAATGACATACGTTCTTTTCAACTCTAATTATGACCTTCGAATATTTGAAAGAGATAGAGCCAAAAACGTTCAAACTGTTGCATTCAAAACAATTTGTTATTGTTATTTTACGGTAAGTACAATATTAACTTCAACCAACAGCACTATTTAGTTATGTATAATACAAAAAAATACTGACAAGATAAACAAACAATGAAAATATTTACGCACACGACAAAGTAACAGTAGCCATTTTTGTCTCTAATTCATTTCGCGAGGTTTGTAGGTATGACGTCAGGGTAAAAGTCAATTTTTTCTACTGTATTTATCTGTCATACACACTACCTTTCACCATTCACAACTCACATTGATGTCTTCTACGCGGGCCACTGTAAAATGTTTTCAACAAGAAGTGGGATCATTTTATGAAACCAAATTTTCGCCAAAAAATCACTGCACAACTTACTTGAGGATTACTACTCTTGGTAGGATTCAAACCATGGGAAATTTTCCATAAGATAAATTCAGTGAAGATGATTTTGCAACTGCTCATTACTATACATACTATAATCATGAAATCCTGCTGTTTTTAGAAAAAGTAAACACATTCTCGAAATTTCATCAACATAACAGGACTGATCCTAAACAAAAAGTTCAAAATAGACTGTAAATTTTAATCAAAACCTATGCAAGTACATCCTTGAAGAAATTAAAAAAATATGTAGCGAAAACCAAAAAAGGAAACGAAATTTACAGTATAAAAAACAAAATAATGGAAAAAAAATCGATGTTTACATATGAGCATGAGTTTCCTAAGAATATATGAGTGGCTCAGAACCAAAAACTGCAAATAATGAAGTAGGTTCATAGTTGGAAATAGAAACATCAGTTTTAGCTAGGAGCATAGGTGCCCATACGATATTTTCAATATAATACCATTAGCACCATCTATTAGCGAAAGCACAAATCATAATGTCACATTATTTTCAAGCCATACGTGCCTAAGCTTCAGTTAACATGGCGGCCGAATTCGATAGCGAAAAAGATTTCAGTGATTTTCACGAAGAAGAAGCAGAATATATCCCCCCTGAAAATGATAGTGAGTCTGCAGGTAAGCTATAATTTGCTTATCATCATCAAAAGACAGCAGAAGTGGTCAAATTGATGAAGAAAGAAGAAACTGCAGAAGCTGTACGTAGTGGAGGTGTGAAGAATGTGGCAGTTTTCCATCTACAAAGAACTTTACCAGTTCCACTATTGTCAACATCAGTTGTTTATTATAAACGTCAAATGTGGATATTCAACTTGTGCATCCATGACGAAGTCGAGAGTAGGGGCCACATGTTCATATGGGACGAAAGCATTGCCTCGCGTGGAGCTCAAGAAGTAATGTCCTGTTTGATTTCGGAATCTATATTCCGATAGTTGTGGAGGGCAGAATAGAAATATTAAAGTTGTGTTGGGACTCTTAAATGCCATGCAAAGTTTTTGGTATCTGGCCACAGCTTCTCTACGTGCGACCAGAATTTTGGGGTAATTGATAAAACGAAAAAATACCATGAAAATATTTTCATTCCTGAAGATTTGGAGAATGTTATAAAGGATGCTAAGAAAAAAACCCTAATTCTGCATACATAAAATGAAGAGAGAGGATTTTTTCAGCACAAAAAATTTAAAAAATAATATAATAAACAGGAAGAAGACACCAACAGGAGAAAAAGTGGAAGGGTTGAAAATATCATGGATCCAACTCCGAAAAAAAGAACCTAAAAGATGTACTTCAAGTATAACTATAATAAGGAATCCCCATTTTGTTTATAGAATTAGATTTATTGTTTCCTGAAGATAGAGGTATAACAACCAAAAAGAAGAAAGATTTATTATCATTATTGAGTTACATTCCTCCGATACACCACGAATATTTTCGGAATTTAAAAACACAAAATGAGATAGATCTTGGACTTACAGATGAAGCAGAACATCAGGATGATTAGTGATATTTTTTTACATTTTTCCATAAGCATCCTCAATGATGACTAGACTTAGTTTAAAATTTTTGTGAAAGCCAAAAGGGCCTATACTTTTCTTTTTTTCAAAGCAGTGAATATTTGAGGGAAAAATTTTTTATTTTAACGTGAATAGCATAAAAAATATGTTTCCTTTCCAAAAAAGTCTTTGAAATATATTTCCCAGCCAACCTGAATTTTTGAACTCTAATGAAAATCTTGGATAGGGACCTCTTGTTCTGAGCCACTCATATGAAAAGAGAAGCAAGAAAACTATCAGACTAAAATTCTATTTTGGCAAAATTTTGATGACAAACTGTAATTTTGGTATCTCCCTACTCACTGCATTTGTTATTTAGGAGAAATGTTTAAATTGTGAAGAGTCCCGAAGTAAACTTTAGTACCAATGTACTCTTTGCTTCACATGGGCTCATTCTCGGTGCAGCGAAAAAGATAGTGATCCAAATTATGTTTGTGAATCACCAACATTCCTCACAGATAGATGGGTATAATAAGAAGTATATTGGAGGTTAACTTCGGTAGCACAAATACTTGAATGTCCTATTTTTTTTATTAACTTCAAGAACATATAGATTTAAAATGTGTAATAAGCTTGTATTAAAAAAACAGGTGTTTTGGACATATAACTGTTTTTTTGTAAACTACTGAGATGAATTTACTAAACCAAGAATTTGTCAAAGTGTTTGGTGTTAAACAGTTTCAAGTGTATCATTTTAAAATAATTTTCGTGTGCAATTAGGTGGTTAAGATTAATAGTCCGAGAGCAACGTTGGAAAATCAATAATTTTTAGATAGACCATACTTTTAAATATTATTCCCTATGCTATTATTCCTTTCATGAAAAAACTGAAGTTGTTAAGGGTTTAATAAAATTTTTTCATCCATAAAAGTTTCGAAATAGTTTTTACGAATTTATTGCGTTTTTTAAATGTTTTGTGCGGTGTTCGATATTTTGTAGTGATAGTGTCAATGAAGGAAGAGATTTCAATAAAAATATATCGTTTTACGTTTCCTAAAGACGATGTTTTTAAGAAATTATGTCAAAATGCCCTAATTTTAATGTAAATACGCAGATATTTTTCAGCAGATTTATTTTAAAAACTACTGGCCTCTGAACCTAACTTTATTGAGGTAGTAAAGTTGTTCATTATAAACCAAGGTAGAAAAATACAGAGAATACTTGATTAGAACTAAATCTCAATCCATTTGACAGACTTGTAAACAAACATTGGAGTCTGGGAATGTGCTTTTACTCCGAGGTGCACATACTATTTTTTTTTTGAAATCACATTCAATATTGCGATTTTCTATTTAAAATTGCGTGCTTTCCTAAAACGTTAAAGTGACAACTACAAACCCAAAAAATCAAAAGTTTTGAGCCTTGAGCATATTGAAACCTTTATTAATCATTGTAATAAATGGGACATATATACCCTTTTATAGGTAGCAAGGGAGACAGATTTTTCTAGGCCTAGGCCGGGAATATTTTTCTCGTACATTACGGGAAAGTTCGTTGGCTAGCAACGGACTATTGTACAAGATTAGCACACTTTGGGGTCAGAAATTGATCCGAGAACATAGCCATTTCAAAACGATTTCAGAAAAAATATTTTTCCTTACTTATTTAATTATCATATCCACCTATCTATTCAAAAATCACTACATTGTATTTCAACTAATTTGAACAAAACTTTGAAAAATTAATTATATCGATGGCTTAGTATGAAAACCTCGTAATTCAATTTTTTTCAAAAATGACATTTTGGTGGTTTTAGTTTGAAAACCTCGTATCTCACGATTTACAGCTGTCAGAAAAATCCAAGTAGACCTGGCTGCCCTCTACAGTCAAAAAAAAAACCACGTATATCAGTTGGTATCTTGATTTAGTGTGAAGACCACGTATTTATAGTAACATAATACAAGAACTTGTTAGTTAATTTCGAGTGATTGTTTAAGAGTTTGGACTTGGACTTGTTTTTTCTCAAGAATTAAATGTATTACTTGTTAGAAGAAAAATCTATACCTTCTAACCTAATATTTTTGTCTTACAGGTAATAATGTCAAAAGGAATCGTAATATTAGACCTTGCCCTAAGAGGGAAAACAGCTGATGCAGATCGGAGTTCTAAATCCATTCTGGTTGACAAAAATGTTATTGCCCTAAGAGCATGTTCACAGTAGATGAAATTTTGAATGCTTACGAAGATTACTACGGTTAAAAGCATTAGATCTGTTGGCATTATACCTCCTTACGAGGCTGCTGATGCCGATACAGATGAAGATTCTGATTATTCAGACGATGAAATTCAAGAAAATCACACCTGCCCGACAGAATTCTCAGTAGCAAGGCCATAGTTACTTATAAGGAGTCTGAAAGTGAGCAAAATGATGATACTGAAATAATAGAGGCAGAGCAACATCAACCCTCTACATCGAAGAGCATTCATCTTGAAAAGAAGAAAAAAGTGAAGCCTTCCGAATCAAATTGGTCTTCAAAAGCTGAGTTATAATGGAAATTGCAAATAATATTGAAACTGGAAATATCGATGAGACCGAAACTTTGGAAGAGGACACTGACTATGTTCTCTTACAGGAAAACAGTTTTACTGATTGTGACACAGAACCCACAGAAAATGAAACTAATGAGTCAAGGAAGAGAAGTAAAGGCAAACGAGGAAAGGCTAAAAAAGATACATGGTTTCAGCAGAAAAACAAAATTAAAAGGCTATAGGGGAAAGATTACATTGGTAGGAGAAAAACTGAAGAAGGAAAAATTGTTTTTTGATGTTAAGAAAGGAAAGAAAAAAATGAAACCACGATGTATCTGTAAAGCCAATTCTAAAACAGTATTTCAATGTGCCACTGTTTCTGAAGAAGCCAGGAAACAGGTATTTGACCAGTTTTGGTCCTTATCATGGGAAGAAAGTAAATTCTTTGTGCAAAGTTTAGTTGGGAAAAAATCTGTGGCTCAAAGAAGAAATCAATCGTTATTTTATCACCTGACTGCTCATTAAAATGTACAAAAAGTAAGAGTTTGTAAGAAAATGTTTCTCAACACTTTATCTGTTGGAGAATGGTCAGTTTCAAACTGGGTGGGTAAAATAAAGAAAAAAAGACAAGGCCACATTGAATCCAATGAAGAGGAACTAATGGAAGAACAGCAAGAATCGATCGATACAAGGAAGAGTGCAGCTAATAAGGCTAAAAAAGATTTATTAAAATCCTTTTTTGAATCTTTACCGATGCTTGAGTCTCAAAGATACTGTACCAAGAATACTGTGAGTCTCAATACAAAACTGACTTGTTATCGTCGATATGTTTCAATTTCAACCCAAAAAAGATCAATGCGACATTTGTTGCGCGTTTACAGCGGGAAATTTGAGCCAAGATAAGTATAACGCTCACATTGAACAAAAGAAAAAAAAAGCTAGGCAAGAAAAATACAAAGATTATGCGAACTCCACCAACAGCAAAACTGCTGTGTTTACAATGGATCTACAAGCACTTTTGCTCAGTCCATACTTAAATGCTTCTGCGTTGTACTATCGCACTAAGCTCAAGGGCCACAATTTCACGATCTTTATTCTTACTAATCAGGATGGACACTGCTATTTGTGGGATGAATGCGAAGGTGTTCTGAGTTTGCAACCATCATCTACAATTTCATAACAACTGAAATCGATAGAAATGCCTACGATCATGTAATCTTGCACAGTGATGGCTGTACATATCAGAACCGGAACTGTATACTGGCCAATGCCCTCCTGCTTGCTTCTCATATAACTGGCATAACCATCACTCAAAAATTCTTGGTCAAGAGACACACTCGAATGGAGTGTGATTTCATGCATGCAACTATAGAACGGAAGCTTAAAACAGGGAAATTTACTCTCCTTCAAGCTAGTAGATCAGCCAGTCTAAATCCTAAGCCATAAGTACGATACATCTACCATGACTTCTTTAAAGAATACAGCAGCCTCAAATTCATTGAATCAATCAGACCAGGATCAAAAAAAGGAGACCCCACTGTTACAGATCTCCAAAGTTATTTGTTAAAATGGAACGTTTTACAAGTAGAAGATTGGTCCAGATGTGTTTGGAAAGGTACGACATTTTAAAACTCAATTTCTGAAGGACTAAAAATCTATTTTAATATATTTCTTAATCTTTCAGACTTCCTGTTGACGAAAACATGCCAAATGCTGAATGTTATTCAGAGATAGATGACGGCGATAATGACCCAGACTATACTCCTGATAGTCCCCCAAAAAAGATAAGACAATTTTTTCGACCTGAAGACTTGCTCACTGAAATTGAGGATTATGTTGGGAAAAATTCTGAAAACACTGAAGCTTCGATTATAGTACCTGCAATTGAGAATGATGTTGAAAAGAAAAAAACAAATCCCTATGCCTCGGTTACAGTACCTAAAACGAGTAGTAGATCTTCTGAAGAAATTATGAACCACAAAGAATCTGACAAAGAAATAGAAAAAGCGTGTCGTTTGCTGTTAAACGATATTGTAAATAAGATTTAGAAAAAGAAAAGATAAAAAGGACAGTGAACTATCCTGGGACCAGAGAAAAACGTTTGTAGCTAACCTGGTGACTAGGTGTGCTCCTGCTGATAAAAAGTCTAAGGAAGATGTATCGCGTTGAAATTCTACATTGAAATACCACATTCATGTGAATAATTGGGAAACATTGGGATTAAAGGAAAGAGCAGTTTTAAGCTGGGTGACTAGGAGTGAACATGGGATATTTAAATCACAAAATGAAGGAACAAATAAAATAAAAAGGAGGTTGAACATGAACAGTGACAACAAACACTTTATGAAACAATTTTTGGGAAATTTAAACAAGCTCCCTTCACACTATTGTCGTAAAAGTACAACTAAACTGTACCTTGAACAATCCTTTTCTACTCTAGCTGAATTGTATGCAGCTTATAAAACCAAATGTGAAGAGTCTAGTGAGGAACCCCTACCCAGAAATACGTTGATAGATGGGGTACAAAAAATGAACATATCATTGTAATAATAATTTTTTCAGATGGGTGTAACTATCAGACCAGAAACGCGATATTAGCAAACGCACTACTACATTTATCTGACGAGTTGGGGGTGGTTATACAACAAAAGTATTTAGGAAAGGGTCACACCCAAATGGAGTATGACAGTGTCCATGCTACTATTGAGAGAAAGCTCAAAAACAAAGCTATCTTCTAGATTATCTTCCGAAGCTCGTAAAAGTAATCCTTACAAAGTTGTTACACCAGACAATACGTTTTTGATTGATTTTAATAAAGACATGTCATATCATTCCATAAGACCTGACAAAAAGGCAGTTGATCCCACTGTGACCTCAGAGCTCTTTTATATTTGCCAGAGGGAATAATCAAATACAAAACCATCTTTGAAACCGAATACTTTGACCCGAAGCGATGAAACTGCAATTGGACCAATTCCCAAAACTTTTTAAGGGACGTTTGCCTATAAAACAGCAAAAATATAATCACCTACAACAGTTAAAATCGGTGCTTTCAAGAGACTACTGGCCATTTTATGACAACTTACCTCACAAGTAAACTTGTTTAATTCGTTTTAAAGATTTTAATTAAGAGAATTTGGTTTATTTATTTTATTTATATTTGGTTTATTTATATAGATCTTTTTTTTTTGTTTTGGTACCAATAAACTTTATTTTATTCTAAACTAGTTCGATTATTTGTTCTTCTAAACTATGGAATCGGTTTTAAAAATCAAAAATTACTAACAAAAATGCTTAACACTGGAATCAGCTAGAGCAATTTGAATCAAAGTTTTTTTCGCCTCCTGAAAAATAGCCAAATTCAAGTTACGACGTATTGACTTGACACCGACGGTATGTAAGATATTTTTTTGCATACATTGGGATTGAAAACTGATGGGATGATAACAACTCACTTCAAGTAAAAAAATAATGAAGAGGGCATTGCTAAATTGCAAGATGACAGAGGGCTTATTTCACGACAAATACTCCAGGTCCAAAAAGAAGAGACAGAAATTCAAATTGCAGCTCACATTAATTCGTTCAATCCCCTAGTATCCCATTATAATTTGATGCAGGCAGTACCTTCCTCCCGAGTTGACAATTAAGTATATGTGGCAAGATTACGTTCAGCATAATAATGAAATAGCTTATGACCTCTATAGAAAAGTGTTCGATAAACAGAATATTGGATTTTGTCGCCCATCCCAAGATGAATGCGACATATGTTTAAAAAATAAAGTACATCTTTCACAAGAAAAGGATTGCCCAAGTGAGGTTTGCATTTTATTTAAAGACCATCAGAACAGGTATAGAAATGCTAGAAAAGAATACCAAACAGATAAAGGAAAGAAAGCAAGTGAGACAGAAAAGATATTTATCGTGGATATGCAAAAAGTTTTGCTTCTTCCAAAAATGTCAATAAAAAACGCGTTTCTTACATCAAGGTAATAAATAAGGGGTTGGGGAAGTGGAAGGGAGGGGGTTGACAAATGACAGATGGGTGTATCGTAAAAATGTGCCCCCCTTGGAACAAAAATCGACCTGTTTTCTCATTTTCTTAAAATCTAATAAACACTGCCAAATATCGAGGTGGACTGTTTTCTGTGGCCCACACTGTATGTAAATATTCTAAAATTAATCAAGTTTCGGTGATATTTCTTTGTAAAGCTGAGATTATTTTAAATAATTTATTTACAGTAAATTAGACTGGAGAGAAATGTATAAAATAAAAACAATAACTGTAATTTTAAAACAATAAACTAAGCGACTGCATCGAAATAAAAATAATGGACTATATTATGAAGATTTACAAACTGCGGTAATATCAAAATATCCAACAAATATATTAATCTAACTAAATTTATATAAAACTTACTATTCCAAAAATATAATTTATTTGATTTTTTCCTTTAAAAAAGGAGAATGCACTATTTTTTAAAATATTCCGCTCATTTAGTGGATCATTATTACTTAAAAATTACAAATTGTGAAGAGTTGTTATTCTATAAAAATGTTATTCATTAATTTAATGATAGTTTGAACGATGTTAAATTACATCACTATATCATTACACAGTAAGTTTGCATGAACGAGATTTTTTTTTAAATAAAAAATTCAATGTATTGGACAAAAAACGTAAGGGTTTGCTATTAATGTAAGTTTATTTTCTCTCCAGTTTGTTTTACCGGCTAAGATTCAATCGCTATCACTGGAATATCCTTGCGTCACAAACGCGTGTGACCTAATGGCAATATTTGTCGATCCCAAACATATTTGATAATAATTGTTGAAATCCCTGAGACTTGTTTTCGAAGTGGCATAACAGTAATCCATAACGAGCACTTCTTTACACCTAACAAGAAAGAAAAAAAAAGTTAGTAAAAGCACTTGATAAATAATGCATAAATGGGCCAATATATCTCCATTATTTTAAATATACGGATTTCTTTATAAGCAAGGGAATATCTAGGAATCACTGCATAGTAGAATCTAACTATGATCTCTCGTCTGACCATACGCCAGTTATCATCAGCATAAGTACCAAAATCATAAATAAAACACCTCCTCCCCTACTAGCAGCTAAACATACCAGCTGGACCGCTTTTCAGGCATACCTCGAAGAAAACACTAACTTGCAGTTACGTATCAAATCTCCAGAAGACCTAGATACCGCAGCTCAGTACTTTATCAATCTTGTACAACAAGTAGCTTGGCAATCCATCCCAGAAACTAAAAATAATCCAACTTGTATCTCTGATGTACCATTATACAATAGGCAACTCATTGCTGAAAAAAAAAACGAGCTAGAAGAACCTGGCAAAGATCTAGGAACAATTTAGATTAACACGTACAACAAACTGTGTAGGCAACTAAAAGCGGCCATTAGAGATGCCAACAACAAAAGTTTCGAACAGTATATCAAGTCTTGCAGTAAATGACAACACAATTTGGAAAGCAACAAAGAAATTTAAAAGACCTCAAAAGCCAATTCCCCCAATTCGTAACCCAAGTGGCAATTGGGCTCGTTCTGACAAAGAAAAAGCCGATGTATTTGCTGCGCATCTGACTAATGTATTTCAATCCGAACCAGGTCCTGATGACGAGACAGAAAATTTCATGCCAAATGTCTCTTCCCATTAAAAGTTTCACTCCAACAGAAGTAAAGGAAGAAATTACTAAACTTAATCCTCGAAAAGCTCCTGGATATGATATCTCCCAGGCATTCAACAAGGTTTGGCATAAGGGCCTACTTTTTACATTAAAAAACGCTTTATCCAGCAATTATTATCTCCTTATCAAATAGGCACTTTTGCGTAAAATTTAATGACCAGCAGTCTAATTTCTGTCATATCAATTCCGGTGTTCCTCAGGGTAGCGTTCTTGGACCTCTGCTTTTTCTTCTCTACACAGCTGATATTCCACAAACCAACAACACTGTCATGGCTTCTTTTGCTGAGGACGTAGCCTCAGTCGCAGTAAGTGACGACTCTGTATCCGCATCTGCATATCTGCAACACCATCTGAACCTGCTTAGTGATTGGTATACACGATGGCGAATAAAAATAAACCAGACCAAATCAATTCAAGTAACTTTCACTACTCGGCAGACTATCTGCCCAGCTGTAAATATTAATGGCGTATAAATACCAACAGCAAAAGAAGCTAAATATCTTGGCCTCCACCTGGACCAACGCCTTACTTGGAAAAAACATATCCAAACCAAAAGAAGACAACTTGATTGGCTCTTAGGTCGAAAATCAAAACTGTCTCTCTCAAATAAGGTACTAATCTACAAAGCTTTTATCAAACCAATCTGGACTTATGGACTCCAACTATGGGGCTGTGCAAAGCCAACATCATTGAATATCATTCAAAGGTTTCAATCCAAAGTACTACGATCACTAACCAATGCACCATGGTATGTAAGCAACCGGACACTTCACATAGCAACCGGCTATCAATCTCATACAACCAACGGACCATCAACCACGATAATGAACTAGTAGAGAATCTATACAATAATGGACCGACCGTCCGGAGACTTGCTAGAATTTGGCCTGAAGACCTAATCAAAAATAAAACAATGTAGAATAAGGTGAAACGTCACTGGATGTTTCCTTTTAACGCGAAAATCCTTTATAATATTTACTTAATACTCTGTTAAATAGAAGTAGATTGTAAATAAAGCAAATGTCAAAAAAAAATTTAAATATACAATTAGTATCCTTTCAAAAAGAAAGAAATGTTTTTTGATTTTGTTATAGAAACTAATTGGTAAAACCATCATAATTAGTTGGTGCTAGATCTGCATCATAAAGCTCCATCTGCATCTGGACCACATTAGGTACATATTTCTTTCTCTCGAGCCAGCTTATTTAAACCTAAGGATATGGCTAGAGCTTAATGTGGTAGGATTTTCGTTTTCACACTGAACATACTCTACGGTTGCTTCTTATTTTTCACATCCACTGCATAATGCAGTGAATATTATAAGTTGTTTTTTGGTAATTTCCAGAATTCTTATGTTTTTTTTTTGTTAGAGTAGCTAAGTACAAAACACCATGGTCAGGATGCACCAGCTAAGCGAATGCCTCCCAGCCCCAAAGAATGTGGCTGAAACAGATTTCCTCTCAGAACAACTAACTGGGAGTCTTATGGAGGCCTATAACAGAAACTGTCCAGAGAAAAAGAAGAGGGCTGTTATGGTGGACCAAAGACCTCTCGAGTCTCAGGACAGAAGTGAGAAGACTCTTCAACCTGACCAAGAGAACAAATGGCTGGGAAGCCCATAAGGCTAAGAGGAGAGAATACGGCTATGCGATTCGCAAAGCCAAAGAAAACTCTTGGAGAAAATTTTGTGAGGACATTGACAATCTTCCGGAATGCTCCAAGTTGAGAAAAACTGTCCAGAGGGTAGGGAAGGATCTCTGAAGAATAAAAAAGGGGAATACACAAAGACCGGCGGGGAGACTTTAGATTTTCTCCTAAAATCACATTTTAAGGGATGTGAACCTATCTCGGAGCAAGAGCACAACTGTTCGGGGACAATCCGTAGGGGGGGCATCCAGGAAAAGCTGGGCCCTTGCCAACAGAATCGTGAACAGAACCAGACTTGCATGGGCGATAAAATCCTTTCACCCATACAAAGCTGCGGGACCAGATGGTATCTTCCCAGCACTGTTGCAACAGGGCAGGGAAATCATCGAGAGAGCAATGTGTCGACTACTCAGGGCCAGCTTGGCACTGAGCTATATCCCAACGAACTGGAGGCTTGGAAGAGTAGTCTTCATACCGAAGCCTGGCAAGGCCACGTATGCTGAGACTGGCTCCTTCAGACCTATCAGCCTGACCTCCGTTTTTCTTAAAACTTTAGAAGAACTGGTGGACAGGTACTTACGGGGCAGTGCTTTGAGGGTAAAACCTCTGCATCAAAACCAGTTTGCATATAAGAGTGGGATGTCCTGCTAAGTCGCGGTACACAAGCTGCTCTTGAAAACGGAGCAGGCACTCTTAAATAAAGAGATAGCCCTACGTACGTTTCTGGATATTGAAGGGGCATTTAATGTTGCCTCCTTCGATTCCATACTTAGAACCGTGGCATTGAACAGGACTGGTAATATGTTACGGGAAAGAACAATAATAGGTACGCTCTTTAGGGAGACGAGGATGGCCATCTCCTCTTCTGTAGAACTTGGTGGTTGACGAGCTCCTGTGTAGAATCAATGAAGAGGGTATCTATGCCCAAGCCTTTGCTGATGACGTGAGCAAAGTTGTAAACGGTAAATTCAGGGCCACTGTGTCAGAGAGAATGTAGCTGGCACTGAAGATTACCGAAAAATGGTGCAGACAAGAGGGATTGTCAACTAATCCGGCAAAAACCTCAGTGACAGCGTTCACCCATAGAAGGAACCTTGACTTGAGAAAACTTCGTATGTGGGGCCAATCGCTAAAGTTTAAAGGGGAAGTTAAATATCTAGGGGTAATTCTAGATAGCAAACTAACCCTTTCCAACCACATTAGAAACACAACAGATAAAAGCCTAAGAGCTCGCTGGGCGTGCAGAAGAGCTGTGGGCAATACGTGGTGGCTTAAACCTAGTATGATGCATTGGCTTTATACTAGGATAGTTAGAAGTTATTCTGCGACTACCTCCATTACATCTTATTGTGGAAAGGGAAGCACTGGCAGCTGCTTATAGGCTGAAAGTAAACAACGAATGGGGCAGGGCGATCCCTAGGTATCATTCCACAATCTCGAAAGAGATTGATCATAATCAATTACTGAGCATGCTCTCAGACAGAATACCTATCTGCTACGACCAGTTTCCTGAGCCAGAGGAAATCGTGAAAGCGAATATCAGGGACATTCTAGAATACATGAAGGAAGCGAACTTAGTATGATCACTTTAAGGGGGTACAATGAGCCTAGAGCTGCAGTACATGCACGAAAAGCACCCCAGAAGAATAGAATAGAATGCACCAGCTTAGATTGCCTTAGGTCGTATAGCCAGTTAGAATTATAACTGTAGAACGCGGATACTTTTAGCGAAGCTGCTAGAAGACGTATTCCTAATTTGATAGGGATTCGGAGCAACCTCTCCTAGGAACTTAAGCCGTTTGCAGAACAATGCTACGTACTTGCATAGTATGTTTTCCACCATTTCTTTAGCGCAGAAGCGACAGTTCTCACTTTCGACCATTTTAAGGTTATACCTCAAACCGCAGTGTCCAGTGAGAAAAACGGTTAGTGTTCAAATTTGTACTACAGTAAATTTGATTTAATCAAGCTATATTTAATTGAGGAATAGATTATCATAATTGATAGAAACATTCTGAATAAGGAAGACTTACTTGGGTATATCATAATCCGGTATATCGATCAACTCGTTGGCTGGTAATAATTTTGTTGGTTCTTTATGATCTATAATGTCAAAAGCGTCATTCTCTATACTCCAAGTAAAAAGAAAATTTGCGGAAAAATATTCTAGCTTCCCTGACGGTCTTTTAACAGCACCTATTTTTATTATGGCATGACAAATGATATGGCCGTTAATGGGACAAATCTGAAACAAAATGTATAACATGAAATAGTTTTTCTTTTGCATAATCCACCGAATCAGTCTAGTAACATCACTTCTGTTGTACAAACTTATGTAAAGTGACATTTCTTATTTCGAAAATTAAACAACGAATTGCTTTCTGATTATTCGGTTTGTCGATTAAATGTTCTAAGAAAAAGAAAACATTTTATCATTAAAAAAATAAAAATTATAATAATTGGCTAATTCGTTGTTACAAAATGTGTGCTAGTCTAAAAATACTAACAAATCACTTGTCCAATGTAATTTAATATAAATTGACTAGTTATAAGTTTCCTCATTAAAAATTGTGTTGATATTTTTCATTTTTCTGAAATAAATCATTTAGTTTAAATAAAAACTGAAACCGTAATAATACATAAAAAATAATACACAAACGTTCTCAGAATTTTACAATAAGGTGCGAAAGTTGAATATTCTGGAATATTCTAAAGAATATGGATAGGATGTTCCAGTAATATACCAAATATTCATGGAATATTCTAATGACATTTTTAAAAATAATTCTCAGAATGTTCTACAATAATATTATTATTCTATTCTAGTATTCTATGAATACTATTCCTAGAATGTAATTATAAAATAAAATAATATCTTTATGGTTAAAATTATATCTACAGAAGATTCAAAGTAAATATTCTAAAGACATTCTTTACACAGAATATTTTTAAAACGTGAAATGTGGAGCTTAATACCCTTAGAATGTCCATAGAACGTTCCAATAATGTATAAATTATGTTGTGGTAATATTGTAAGAATAATCCTTGCTTATTAATGCACAGATTCTGAAAAAATTAAAAATATTCAGAGCATTTAATACACATTCTAATAACATTTGATATCTATTCTCAGAACATTCAATATGTATTACTAGAATGTTCTCTCAGAATATTCCAGGAAAGAGTGTGAAAGTCAGTCCACTTTAAATGTCCATAGAACGTTCCAATAATATATAAAGTATGTTATGGTAATATAAGAATATTCAAAGTTTGAGACATAGTACACATTATTTTATTTTATTATTATTATATTTATTATTATATTTTATTATTTGAGCTATATTTAAAGAAATTTTATTTCGTTTTAAGGGAAGAAAACATTAAAATAATATTACTCTACTTCAGAATCAAACTTTTTCACAAAAACAAGAAAATACACTTTATTTAAAAAAAATTAAATAAAATGCCTTGACCAATCTCATGCAATGGCCAACACTGATGTTTCTAATAATGTGGCGTATTAATAAAAATATTTTTAATTTAGTCAAGTAAAAAATAGTGATTAGAAAATTTTTAGGTATATTTGAGATTTTTTTATCTAATAAGAAAACTCTTAAAAGTAAGATCCAGTATCTTAAGGGTATTATATACAATTTAATTCCTTTAGTTCTTTAATTTCCTCAATCTTTTAGCATATTTTTTAAAAAATATATGGTTTAATTTTTGGCATCAACCATAAAATGAAAGGAATTTAAAATGAGAACTTAGGTTAGGTTAGGAATTTAAGATGAGAACTTAGGGGAAAGTAAATCAATAAAATAGAATTACAAATCAAATAAAAAAATAAAGGCACTGTAAAATAGTGTTTCAGTTAATTAAACAATTACTAGATAAAACGTCTAAAATTGTACTAAATTAGAATTCTTAGGACATTTCAGAGAAGTGTTAATGCTTTATTTTTTCCTTTGTCTACTTTAAAAACTAGGATAAAATTTGAACCTGGAGTAACAGCCCAAACATTGAATTTATAGTAAGTAGTATGCATGAAAATTATAAATAATTTTATATTTTAATTCTAATCTTTTATTTTTTAGGAAATTTTTCAAAAACATTGAATCTGCACCAATATAGAACCCATGGCTACATCAACATGGAACCCATTTTGCTGTTGCCTACTGTTTTAAATTATAAATGTTTATTTTAGTGTTCAATTTCATTTTGGACATTCCCAAATAATATCTGCATTTTATTGAATGAAGAAAAAATAAATGTTTTGTGTTTTTCTTTTTTATGTTTCATTTTCTCATTCATAATATGTACTGAGTTCACAATAATATGGGTAGATATGAAATTCATTCTGACATGAATATGCAAACCGTTTGTCTGACCCAAATTTGTAACACCATTTTAAATAAAAATATTTATTTTTTTAATGTAAATTTTAATACTTATTATTTTCTAAAGAGAAAGCTATTATATTAATACATATTCAACAAATGAAACATTGTAGGGACAATAAGGGCAGTATTATCATGCCTATTCAGAAAAACAGTTTAAAACTTAGCTGTTAATATTTACATATGTGGTTTTAATTTATAAATGTAAATCCCTTAGAGATTGGGTTTATGTTATATAACATAAATAAAGATATAAGATAATAATTAACTTAAAAAAGTATAAACAAAGATCAGGTCTCTCAAAACTCACATTTTTACCAATTCGACTAAAATAAGACAACAGTGTTTAAGTAAAAAGTAATTTAGGAAATACCAACGGTTCATAACATTAAATTTCAACACCTTGCACATATCACAGTTGGATAATGCTATGTAAATGCCTCGGTAAATGCTATGTAAAAACCAAAGCAAATTGTGAAAATATACTTTAAAATTAATTTTTTTTTTACTTCTGGTAAATTATAAACAAATATTAATACAGACAATGATATATTTAAAAGCAAAACACTAGAATTAATATATTTTGACGTTATAAATTAGAAATAAGTTTAAGTGAAGTTTGTGTTTGGATTTAGAGAATTAGAATAGACATACGTCTCGGAAAAAAGCGCCACCAAAACTGTTGAACTAAATTGACAGGTTGGTGTAATGTTCAAATTTTGCGTGCAACAAAGCTCAAAACATATACCTTTTTTTAACTTCATATTTTGCAAGTCGCATTCTCTATGCTTTCTTTAGGAGTTAAGTTCCTGGCGTTAAAATTCGTGATCACAAATTGTCAAACTTTTTCAAAACGTACCATCACTTAAATGGCGATATCTCTTTTATTACAATATAAAACTCAACTAAAAAACCTTATCTCCTAGAGAAAGGTCAAAATTATATCCTGTTTAAATTTGAATACGTAATTTAAAGGCGTTCTTTAGATTTGTGGATTGAAATTTTGGGTACAATTCAGGCTTGCCACCCGTTTTCATCTGTCACATTTTAAACGCCCCTCTTAAATATGGTTAATTTTTATGTTACTTGAATAATGCACAAGCGTTTTTTTATTTTATTTTTGTTATATAATAAATTTTTATTGCACAGGGTTCTTCCCTGTTGATTAAATAAATAAATATTGAACCGCAAAACGAGGAAAAGGCGTAATGTGAATAAAATCGTAAATACAAAAAATTGAGCTTAAAGACTCCACCTGCTTTTAAAAATTATTATATCCAGTATTCTTCGTTATGAGCCAGTCCCCTATTTTATAGACTATACTCTAATAAAAATTAATCGACCACACAGTTGGGTACCCTACTAAGACTACATACAGCATTAGACAATTTTGATATTTTCATCTTATTAGAATTCTGGTGTGTGGTGTTTTCTAATTATTTTGGTATTTTAAGCTTGTTTGGACAATTAAGCTTTCAATAAAAAAAAACTAAGCTGAGAACTTACTCTGTGATACTTACGTGTATAATTTTAATATCATAGTCTTCACAATGCATAAAATCAAGCTGAGCTTCTGAACATAGCTTCTGAGCCCTGCGTTGAACGAATTGTTCGCAATCGAAAGATCTCTGCGTTACAATTAACTGTATTTCGGTGACGTGATCAGTAAAATCTGGAACTAAATCTAAATGTTGTTCTGTAAGGTTTTGCACTAGTAGCGGTATTTCTATAGGAATATTATAGTCGTCTGAAAAAAATATAATTATACTATTATGATTTTTTATTGTTGTGTTTATAAGTTATTACCTCTGCTTTGGCCGGATACCAAAGAACCGTTTTCGAAATCTCCGTTGGAATACCTCCTGACGACCTTCTTGATCCATTTGGGGGTCTCCACTTTTGGATCTACAATTAGCAGTCCTGTATTACTAAATCTATTATCACTTGAGGTAGAAACGTTTCCGGACATTCTCATAATCAGTCTGGAGTCCGAGTCGGAACAGTCGCTGTCTAGAGTCGGCGAATATACGTAAAATTTTCTAGCGGACTCCTTGGGACTAATGGGAGATTTGGAATGATGAGGGGAGTTACGTAACGAGGGACAGTAAAGATTGCGTGCACCGCTCGGGGAAAATTGGCCATTCCTCGATTTTGGTGATTGCATTGGCGATCGTAGACCGCTAGATCGGGGACTTAAAAACAAAGAATTAAAATCCGGTGACCGGATACATTTACCTTGCGATCTGTAAAGGTATCTACGTTCTCTTCTCAATGAATTAAAAGGAACTATGTTTTCGCTGTTGTCTTCAGAAAATTCGTATTTCTTTTCTGCCAAACGTTTCTTTCTAAATGAACTTATTTTTTCATATTTTTCATTTTCTTCAATGAATTCATAAGCTTTTTCGGCAATTTTTTTATCTATTTTACTTTTTTCTATGTTTTTTTGAGTATTGGAAGTTTGAGGTATAGAAAATAAATAATCTTTGCTATTAGTTTGTAACCTTTTGACTCTGGGATCTACAATATTTTGAACTAAAGTATTATGATAACTTTTGCCAGTAACATTTAAAGGCTCACAGCTTATATTCAGCTCGTGAAAAGGCTTATTACATTCATTCGATTCCAAGTCATACTCACTAAAGTCTTCTAATATGGCGTCTACTAAACTACTCGTACCAAAATGTTCACTAGGAGTTTCAGAAACTTCGCTTAGCGTATCGTTAAAGGTGTGCGTTGGGGTATTGGTGATTTTTTCATCGTCTTTTGGTAAATTTAATAAAGAAATTGTAAGTTGAGGTGGTTCCAAAGTAGATACATTAAGTATGTGAATGTGATGGCCAGTATTTATTACTAAATGATTTGGGTAGGCTAGGGAAATGTTAGGGTCAAAAGGAGGAGTTGGTTGAGACATTGAAATCATATAATGAACTATGAATCCATGTTGTGCACACCAACCCTGGTTAATAGATTCTGAAAATAAATGAAAAATATATATTAACAATCAGTACTTTTGTAGTACTGAATGTAAATTAAACATTACATAAAAAGAAAAAATTATAAATACTTAAAATCTTGTAGCATTTCTTTTACAAAAAAAGGATTTCAATTCTAAAAACAAATAATTTCAAAATATCAATTCTTGTATATATACAAAGATTTTTTTAATGTTATTAAGAGAATAAATCATAAACATGTTTAAGCCAGAAAATATAATCAAAAAAGTCTAATTTTTAATAGTTTTAAAAATTGAACAATACTATTTTGGCTTGATTTTTAAATAGATTGAAGGCAACACTTACCATCTGTGGGTGAAAATATTTTAGTACAGTGCTTGCAATTTTTTGGTGCAGGTAAAGTTAATATTGTAACATGAACAATATCAGGATTTGTAGCTCTAAAACAAACCTTCATAAGCATGTAATGTATTAAAGCAGAAATAAAATGACTTACGTTAGTCCATAACACACTATTTTGAACAAATCTCTGGGAAACTGCATGAACATTATCTTCTCAACAGCTTCTGAACCTTTTAAGTGTTTAAATATTTTGTGTTTTGAAATAAATTGAAGTTTTTGTCCAGGAATAAACCTCCATAGAAACAATTCATATTCATAAGAAGTAATAAATTGTAAAGGGCCTAAATCTTCGCAAAATTTTTCTGTATAACTTAGAAAATATTGTCCGCACATTGTAAATCCCATAAAAATGTGATTACTAAAAGAATCAACTATAGTTATGCATACATCTTATATATTAAAACTTACAAAGAATCTGGATCTTTTATTAATGAACTTAATGCAAATCTACATTTCTGATGAACATTATTAAATATTCTTTCAGTCTTCGCTTTAGGATTTTTGGTAAATCGACCGTACAACTGAAAAATATACAATATGTATTTGATATAACAAATTGGAGGTTATATGTTTTTACCTGTCTATTTAATACATTATTAACTAAATTGTCTGCTTTTTCTACGTCTTCTGAAGGATTACAAATATTATCACTATGTTCACTAAATGTTTCGTCCCAGATTATTGAAAATTGGGAATAATCTGAAAAATTATCAACAGAATCTTCAGACAACACAGACGCCATGTTGTTTACTTTTCCATTCTTGATTCCAACAGAATTCCAATTTTAAACCAACACAAGATTTAAATTGACAGCTAGATAAAGTTGTCATGGCAAAAGATGATAACTCATAATAAAAAACAAATAAATAAATCTGATCTTTTACCACAACTCTTATTTTTTCACGTAATTAAAATTTTAACTCGGAAAATTATCCAGTATTATATTAAATTTTTGTTTCATTTGATAATTTTATATTGAACTTTACAAAATAAACTTGCAATTAATAAGTATATTTAAAAATAATATTTTAAATACCTACCAACAAAATAATCTATATAGAAGTCAATAAGGATAAAAAACTATTAATCTTTTTTGTACAAAATTAGTAATTATTTAAGTGCTTTGAATAAATAAATAAATAGGTATATGCCTATGCGCGTTTTCTTTATATTTGTAGATGATAAGTTAAATTTTACTTCAGAACAGAACACGCTTAAAAAAGGAAATCTAGGGCGAAGGGCAAAAATCAGAGATAATGAAAAAAATGATTAATTATAAATCCTAGGCAAAAAAGATAGAAAAATTTAAAAAACTATTTAAAAAACACGATTAACTGGAGGTTCTGGTAATGATAAACAAATGAAATGAATGTTTTTAAACTATCTTTCATAATAGCAGAGACAGTCTAATAGCCATTTATGAAGGGTACCTTAAAGTTTCCAATATTTTGTTACACAAAAACACTGCCATTACAGTCCACACAAAGAATTTTTGAGGGAAGTAAACATTTTAAAATCTATATATAGGGGTAAAGATCAAACAGAATGTAGATTTAATAAATAATTATAAAATTAACACAGCTAATAAAGAGTTTTTTTCTACAAACTAAAACTTACTGAAAGGTATTTAAAATAAATAGTAAAAATCCAAAAATATATAATTTGCAGCGTAAACACACCGTGTGAAGAAGGAAGGAGAATATTTTTTGAATACCTATTGTAGAGAAAAGGGGGCAACGAAATAAATCAAGAACTAAAAGGGAGCAATAGGTATAAATACAAACATAAAACTATATAGTTGGGTTTCATACAGAGGTAGCAAACAACCATCGACTCAATATTCGATGGGAACCGGAAGATAGAAAAAGAGTATATGGGACTTCAATTAGATAGATCTAGAGTAAAATCGTTAAAAGAAGAGAAGGATTACTTATATATAGGACGGGAAAAAACAAAGACTAGCAGGAAATGGATAAAGGCAGTCAGTAAGGTCTGTACAAGAGGCAGGTAAACTTGACATCAAGCCATTTGAAACTTATGCAGTTTGAATTAGCAGACTTGAAATGCAAAAATAAAGTGAATTTTAAACAGTTTTATAAATAAAATTTGTTTAAATATACTTACTTAAAATAATAACTTACTATTAGCTTTCATTTATGTATATACATTGTTGTAAAATGTAAACTGTAGGTGTTGGAAACGGAGGTTGGAGTAATTTAGTTTAATAAAAACAGTCCCTTATTATTTTTTATTTTGTAGATATTTAAGACAATTAAATATTTGCCAAAAATGTATTGTAAATAGGTAACTTAGGTTTTATCACAAGCAAATCAATGTTGCCAAGTAGCTATTTTAAATAAGTAAATGAAATTAGTTTAATTAGTAAGTAATTCTTAGATCACAAAAAGATAATTAACATTTCTTTTGATAACGCTAAGGTAATAACTTAATTAAATTGATTGTACTAACCCTTACTTTTTGGAAGTCCAACTACAGACTACCATGTTTGGTTCACATTTTCAATATATGCAACTGACATAGAACAGTTTTAATATATGAAATTTATTTTAATACATATATTAAAAGTTTTTTTTGAGGCAAGCAATCAAATATACCTATATAAGTATATGAAAATGTGATAAGCAACATAAGCATAAAATTTTCTAACTTATTGCTATCAGAGATTAAAGTTTTAAGTTTATTCCACAAAAAAGAAAAACATTCAAAAATTTTGGTATTTTTATTTTTTTTAATTTACATACACAATGACTAAATAATTTTTTAATCACTGTCTTCGCTTTGATCACTAACCATTTCTATACTACTAAAACTTTCATCCAAGTTTTCTTCATTTGTGAACACAATTTTATATGATGTGTATTTGTTGATTTCTTCCCAGTCTTCTGTTGAAAAATCATTTACTAATACATATGAGAGAGTTTCTGAAGAGATACCAACCAAATTGGCTCTAGATCTACAACTTAGATTTGGGTATTTTTTAAAAGATTTTTTTATGTATGGAATGTAGTCCAGTCTAAAATATTTTATAAGATTTATATTACAGTAGAACAAAGTTTATTATATTATCATACATTGAAAAGATGTAACTTGTATGTGTCTGACTGGTGTGGGATAGTTACCCATTTGCCACAGACTGTTGTAAAAAAATGTACCTTACCTTCCACAAATTTTTGTTTTGGGCTCCATTGACTTTTTATTACACTTTATCTTTCCAAATAATGCTTCTTCCCATTCTCTGATTGTCTGTATGTTTGGGACGAAATTTGTCTGAAATCTAATGTAAAAGTTGATGAGTAATTGTTCTAATGTCAGACCTGTATATTTCCTTTCGTGATACCAAACTGCTACAACAATTTTCTGCTCTCTAGTGAATACACTGGAATGTTTTTAATGTTTTTGTTTAATTTGAAGTATTTCTCTTAAATAAAAAAAAATAAGATAGAGTAAAATTCGAATAATTCTTACATATTTTCTGATGGCATTTTTTTATTTAGAAATGGCTCTGTATTGCATTAAAAAGATTATTCGTTATAAATAAAAAAAATAAATCATAAACATTTATTTAATTGTTTATTTTCATCTTCTTTTTTTATCCAAGCGACGAGTGTACTCAAAGCAATTTTACAGCACCGCAATAAAGATTTTTAATCATAATATGTTTATTATAAATTTCAACAAGGGTGAGTCTAGGAAACCATCAATCATTTTTTCCATTAACTTATTTTTTTCTAGAGTACAAATTGTTCGAATTACCGCCGTTTCAATATCACAGCTACGCTTGCGCTCGTCGTATGATGACCTAAGGAACGTGAGGTGGATGGTTATGTAGCCACCGTTACCCATACACCGGTTGCCGTGATGCTAGAAGGTGCAGGCCAGATACGAGTTTCCAAGTTCCAGGGGTTCCAGGCACGAATCCATATATGGATTCGTGGTTCCAGGGCATAAAGGAATTCATGGCAATGAAGAAGCGGACAAAGCCAATGAATATATATGAATATTAATAAAGATAACAGACATATCCAGTATCTGACCCAAATTTGTAACACCATTTTAAATAAAAATATTTATTTTTTTAATGTAAATTTTAATACTTATTATTTTCTAAAGAGAAAGCTATTATATTTATACCTATATATCAGAGACAACCACTTATATATTCAACAAATGAAACATTAGAGGAACAATAAGAGCAGTATTATCATGCCCATTCAGAATAGTAGTTTGTGCAACAAGTGTGGATATGAAGTCCATATCGCACAAGAATTTAAGTTGGGCACGACGCCGAAGGCGGAGTGCTCAATCATTCGCGTGCGATATGGACAATCCACACGAGTTGGACAGCATGTTTTTTCTACGGCTCACTAAGAAAATAATAATAAAATATTAATGATTTTATTTAAATTTGTATTTGGTACTTACTGGAATTTTAACTAACTTTTGTAAATATACTTCATCCGGAGCTTTTAAAAGAAATTCTTTTATTTGTTCTGGCGTTAGTATTTTTGACTTTTTCGATTTATAATTTGAAGATTGTAATTTTAAAAAGCTTCGTAACTTAGGATAAGATGATATGTCAATGTTATTTTTTATATTAATCATTGTTTTTAGCATGGGAATGTTGTCCAGAGAGTAGAGGGTTTAATTTCTGTTGATAATTGTTTAAAATATGCTGTTAAAACGTTTTCGGATACGCTTTTTATTTTATTTTTCAAGAACCATTCCATAAACTTTTTATGACAATGTTCATATTTTTCTTTAGATTTTTGTGGTAATAACGATTCGTATGTTTCTTTTGCAACAATTTTAATAAATGGTGGAGTACCATTTATTGCTTCTTCATTACTATCACTATCACTCATATTTATTAAAAAACCTATATTATTAAATACCGCAATATTTTAAAATTTTTGACAATTATTTTGACAGAAGTGACAGCTTAATTTTTAGTAAGGAATAGTTGGCGAACTATTAAATAAGGCATGTTATTGGTCGAAATAAATGAGTAGGTAAATATTAAATTATAAACTCCAATTGATCAACATAATATCCGCACGAGAATGGATATGAATTAATATCCGTATACAGTTGACCGATGACCGATATTTGCTACATATTCAGTAAAGTGTGCATAAAATAGGTAATATACATAAAGGAGTAGAAAAAAATAGTACAACTGTGTTTAAGTAAAAAGTAATTTAGGAAATAACAATGGTTCATAACACTAAATTCCAACAAAACACCTTGCAAATATCACAGTTGGATAATGCTATGTAAATGTCATGTAAAAACCAACGCAAATTGTGAAAATATACTTCAAAATTAATTTTTTTTTACTTCTGGTAAATTATAAATATAGACAATTATATATTTAAAAGCAAAACACTAAAATTAATATATTTTGACGTTATAAATTAGAAATAAGTTTAAGTGAAGTTTGTGTTGGGATTTAGAGAATTAGAATAGATATACGTATCGGAAAAAAGCGCCATCAAAACTGTTGAACTAAATTGACAGGTTGGTGCAATGTTCAAATTTTGCGTGCAACAAATCTCAACAAACATACCTTTTTTAACTTCATATTTTGCTGGTCGCATTCTCTATGCTTTCTTAAGGAGTTAAGTTCCTGGCGCTAAAATTCGTGATCACAAATTATCAAACTTTTTCAAAACGTACCATCACTTAAACGCCAATATCTCTTTTATTACAATATAAAACTCAACTAAAAAACCTTATCTCCTAGAGAAAGGTCAAAATTATATTCTGTTAAAATTTGAAAACGTAATTTAAAGGCGTTCTTTAGATTTGTTGTTTACAAAATGATTGAAATTTTGGGTACAATTCAGGCTTGCCACCCGTTTTCATCTGTCACATTTTAAACGCCCCTCTTAAGAATATTATTAATTATTAATAGTAATGTGTAAAACTCAACGTTTTTGTGTGTGTATTTTACGTTTTAATATAATTTTATAGACCTGACAAAGGCTTTTGACCGCATCCACCTATTGTACAAAAGGGACATACCAATAAATATTGTACAAACCATCGGAAACATCTACTCCCATAACCGAATGCAGGCGAAGATAAATGGAAAACTAACACAGTCTATACCAGTACAAAGGGGAATTAGACAAGGAGACTCGTTAAGCCCACTGCTATTTAATATAATAATGGACGAAATAATACAAGCAGTACGTCAAAGCCATGGTTACAGAATGAGAAATAAAGAAATCCAAATACTATGCTCTGCAGACGATGCCGTACTAATCGCTGAGACAGAAGAATCCAAAGATTAACGCACATTTTCAATACAACGGGCAAAAAACACAATATGACAATATCAGCAGAAAAAACAAAGTCTATAACAACATCTAAATACCCCCTGCGATGTAAAATAGAAATTGACGGAAAAATAAAACAGGAAGCAAAATTTAGATACTTGGGAATAGAGATAAGTAACTATGGAGATGTTGAAGAAGAAGTACGACAACAAAGTCTAAAAGCAAGCAAAGTGGCGGGATCACTCAATGATTCAATCTGGAAGAACAAACACCTAAGACAAGACACAAAAGCAAGAATCATGATGTGTAGTTTTTGTTGTCCCATAATGATTTCTATATGTATTATTCTTTCGGAGATGTAACGGCAGTTATTTAGGTTGTTTTTAAATTTTTTATGAACAAGTATACCTACTCCTGCTCTTGCTCGTTCTTCTTTCTTTACTCCGCTATATGCTAAAATATATTGGTTATAGTCTTTTTGGCCTTTGCCTTTTTTCTTGGTTTCTTGAATTGCACAAATAGCTATATTTTTATTTATCAGTTCTTCTATTATTTCTTGATCTTTGTTGTTGAAAGAAGTGATGTTCCATGTGGCCAACCTGATAGTATTTTTCATTCTCGTTTTCCTTTTCTTTGCGTGGTTCGTCGTCTTAAATTCCGTCCGATTCCGAGGCCTTATATTGGTTATTTGAGCCTAGTTTTGTTTTACGATTGGTAGGTTGCTAACCTGGCCCATCAACTATCCTCTTTTATCCGGGCTTGGGACCGGCTGTGAGCCTGGACGCAGTTTCTGAGTTACTGTAATAAAGTAATTTAATTGTGTTAACATTATTGAATCAAACGTTTGTCTCATTATGTGGACAAAGCTGTTTAAAAAAAAAGCAAATCGCATAGAACAATAGTATATTACATAACGAGTGTGGAAAGTGAAGTATTACGCACAAGTGAAGTTTAGCATGAGCCGCGTAGTGGCGAGTGCGGAAACGTAACGAGTGCAAGAAATACACTTTCCAACGCGTTGTGTACACGATTTTTCCTACGACCCCAATATTTCTTATTATAATAAATATTTTAAATGTATTTATAAAATTTATTTTAATTGTTAGTCATGTTAAAAATTAGGATTTAAACGAGTTTATGTATTGCATGGAAATATAATTAATTAAAATCAAATAACCACCTTTCTCAGGAATTCACATCAAAATTCTTTATTAGATAAATGACATTTTAATTTTTTTTGTGGGCTCTATAAAAATTAAAAGTAAAATGGTCAGTTGGTGAAATTAATTGAAAAGTAATGTAATAATAATAGACGCAAAGATAATTGTAAACAGAAACACAAACATAACTTCAAAAATCCACATTCGACACATGCACGGAACATAACACAATAAAAAAAAGAAGAATAAACTGTTCTTCTTTCTAAAAGTGTTTTTATAAAAATAATAATACTGAATAAAATTATGTTTATTTTTTAAAAATTTAAAACCCTATAAGAAACTTTATTCTTTATTCTTACTTTATACAGAAAAATTTGTATTGGCAATTACCATGCCCTGGGCACTCTCCTCAAATGACAGGTCCACGTTTGTAGTTAATGCTCAGGTCACGGAAGTCGCCACTATCGAAAATAAAATCACAATCAACAGGAAATCCGTTAATGACACAAAAATTCTGAATTTAAATGTTGTCAACAATATTGTTTGACAGTTAGTATTGTATTTTCTCGTTAGTAGATATATTTTCCAGCTAGAGTTTTTGTACTTGTGTGATAGATAGTATTGTATTTTCTTAGTAATTATTGTATTTTCTCGTTAATAGTTATATTTTCTCGTTAGTATTTATATTTCCCAGTTAGAGTTTTTGCAGTTATCTATTAAAATATGGTTTTTATGTGTTCTGTTACGGATTGCCTTTATAAAAATAACTATAAAAAAGTGCATTGTTTACCAAAGGATCCACAGGTAAGAATTTAGTTTTTTAAAGCTTCATCGTATACCTATTTATTAGTATATGATGCATATTATATTATTTCTATGTTACATTATATTTGTAGATCCGAAGAAAATGGTGTGATGTTTTAAATAGACCAGATTTGGTTAATGTAGCTGGAAATGACCGTTATAAATTTAAAATCTGCATTGACCACTTTACAAAAGACTGCTTTTTCTCACAGAATAGAAATGTTACCGATTTATAATTAAATGCTGTGCCTACTCTAAAACTTCCAGGTAAGAGAATAATTTTAAAATTTTGATTGTGAATTAAAGCAAAAACTTTTTTAAATAACAAGAGCCTACAAATAGGGAAGTTGAAATTCCTTACTATTATAGGTCAATGTACAATTTTATTCTCAATTTCTAATTATGAGTTTTATATTGACAACTTAGTTTTATAATATTTAATATTTCTTTTTCAGAAACCAGCATCTCTCATTGTTCTGATAATCCTCTAACAACAGAAGCTACTCCCAGGACACCAGAATGCAATAGATCCATTTTAAAAATAATTAGGGAAACAAGAAAAATAAATTTGACTCCTAATTGTAATAAAATTATCTTGCAAAAATAAAGAATTATTACTTGGTTTATTTTTATGTCTATATAAGTCATACCAAATTGATAACAATATTAAAATACTTTAAAAATATTTTGAAAAATATATTTATTATATTTATCAGAATATTTTTAAAATATTTTAATATAAATATTTTAAATTAACCAATAAAATAAAAATACAATTATATAGTTTGTGCTCAGGTCACGAGCGGCGCTGTAAACACGTTTTTAAAAAACCGTTAGAGTCGGCTATCTATAAAGTTCTTTCTAATCTATGGCAATTACAATACAATATTTGACACAAGGAAGATTTAAAAAAAAATTAAATGGTCCTTGCTTTGTCATTCATGTGTTTACTATTGATAAATTTGACGTAAATGTCACAGATCATAGAACTATATTTTTTTACTTTTCAATACGTGTATTGATATTTACTTTTCAATACGTGTATTGATATTAGCTACTTTCTTAAGTACAAATAAGTGTGCAATCTAGCACTTTCATATGTGGTCGTAGGAAAAACATATTAAAACAGTAATACAAGAGTATCTACAAGTAAATAAAACATAAAACATACAAACATATAAACCTTCACAATATAAAACATTGCGAAAGGTCAGTTAAAAAAAATAATAAAAAATAAAATAAAATAAATGTATACTTTATGTATACATTATACAATGAGAATGATAAATAATAAGTATGTAATATAAAAAAAATTAAAATTTAAAATTTAAATTTAGTCAGAGTAACAACAAAAAAAACAACAAACAACAAAATAGATAAATATCACAAATTAAGTTTCCAGTGCGTGAGATGGTCCCAAATAATTTATGTAAAAAAGTCGTCAACTGCATACAAAGCTCTCTCCACCAAGTATGATTTTAAAGCGATACGAAATGCGGTTATTGATGAAATGGACTTTATTTCCAAGGGTAGATTGTTGTGCATTTTCTTAGCGTTATAAAAAATAGAGCTTTTGATTAGTTCCGTGCGAGGTTTTGGTAAATAAAGGTCATACTCTTCACTTCTAAGAGGGTAGTTATGAGATGGTCTGTCTGAGACTTCAGGTAAATGTTTCCGAATTAAGGAAATGGATTCAAAGATAAATAGGGATGGAAGTGTTAATATTTTATGTTTTTTAAAGAATTCCCTACAGTGAGTTTTACTGCTTAGTTTCAGCGTATACCGAACAGTTCTCTAATTCTCTCTAATTTCGTTCAATGCAGCTATGTTGCGACTTGCTAACAACTTCCCCAACAAACACAAAGTTACAAGAAAGATATTAAAACTTCAAAAAACGTTGTCAAGACTTATACATAAGTAACATATTAAGACTAATATCTAGAGTGTCAGCTGCATCATTGGTGCATCAGCCTCAGCAGCAATTAGTAAATGATATCAATCAATCTGATTTAAATTCCTTCTCAACAGTGCATCAATCCTTATGCAGTCAGCCACCCGTCCTAATGGTGCATAATAAGTCAATTTCTTTCAGCCTTCAGAAAAGAGCACCATCATCGATGATGTCGAGAGCGATGATGAGATTTTACAAGATTTTGAAGAAACAAAAAAGTGTGATGAAAAATTGAGCGAAAGCTCTATCCGTGATAAGATTATGAGATTTCCATCCTCAACCGTTTTTACAATAGAATACATATCTATACAGTTATTTGTTACATCAAGTACCTATTACTACCTATCAATTTGTTTATTTTATTTTAAGGTTATGAGTGACTGACATTTCAATAGCTGCGTTCCTGAGTGACAATTAAAAAGTTTAATATTGTCATTACAACTGTTATGAGACCATTAAATACATCATACTTAAATGGGTTATATTGTAGTATTTTGCAACCTTTTAATAACTGTATAATTCTTAAAATTGTATAATTACAGAAAATATTACGCAATCTCCTATAATTTGTAATTTCAATTTTCGTATATTATGTCTACTTTAGTCGTTGCTTTAGTATATTTTGTAGGGTATTGCAACTTAACATTTTAAGACAATATGGATACCTTCTACAGATTTAGCCATTAAAATGATGTCCGCCATTGTTACACAAAATAATATTTTGGGTTACAGTATCCTTATTTATAGTACAGACATGTTCAAATCATATTGAAATTGTGGCAAAATGTGTTTTTTGTCATTTGAAGATTAATTAAAGTGAAATCAAAATATGAATATTTTAATTATTAATTATTTTTTTTCTTAATATACTTTAATCATGTGGGATATCACTTTTTCATTAGGTAGAAACAACACATTTACAGTAAAAAGTTAATGGCTTTCTAAATTTGTGTATGCAAAAGGTTATAATTCCTATTTTTAGTATGCGGTATCTATGCATTATAAAAAGTATAAGTTCTTTAAACATATTATTCCAATGTTGTTCTTTTTTGTTTTTATATAATATTATTTATAATAAAAAATATATTACAAAAAAATTGTTATGTTAAAAGGTCTGGACATAAGGTTTTATTGCTGTCATAATCATTATCGTAGTAAAAATAACCCGACAGTTATATTAGACTATACCAAGTATATGGTTGTATATAAACTTATACATCGTTTTTAACAATTACAAATTTTTCCCCAAATTGGTGGTTTTAAACGTAGTGCTGTACTGATTTACCACGTTTATAAGTAAGTTAGTCAGTTTTAAACAAAGTTATATATACAGGGTGTTTCTTAAGTAATCTAAAATATTATATGGGGCGCTTCGTTACTCAATTTTAAGACGAAAAGTTCATATAAACATGTGTGATAGGTGTTGTCGTTTATGAGATACAGGGTGTTGTACGTGAAATTAATTTTTCTTGGTGACGCTACTGATTTATATTTTTTTATTATTTTATTACAAGCAACATGTGTTAAACATAAAGAAAAAATAATACATTTCAGAGCAAATGTTCAAAATGTCCACCTCCAGCTAAAATGCAAGAATCCGCTCGATGTCTAATGGATTGTCGAATACGTTCGAAGATACCAGGATTGTTACGAATAACATTACAGCCGTCTATGATACGATTTTGAAGATCTTGTACGTTTAATATCAGTGTTGTGTAAACAAGCGATTTCAAATATCCCCACACACAAAAATCCAGAGGATTGTGTCCAGGTGATCTAGGGGGCCACGGGTGTGGAGATCCTCGTCCGATCCAATGGCCTGGAAAAAAATTATTTAAAAACTCGCGTACAATCACTGAAAAATGTGGAGGAGCTCCGTCATGCATGAACCACATGCGCCTTCTAATAGTAATAGGTACATCTTCCAAAAGAAGTGGAAGTTCATTTTCTAGAAAATGTTGGTATGTCTCACCGGTTAACCGTACAGGAAGGAAAAATGGTCCAATTAAATAATCATCGATGATGCCAAGCCAAACATTGACCGAAAATGTTTGTTGAAATCGTTTTACACTTATGGTATGTGGATTTACATCTGCCCATATGTGGTCATTATGAAAATTCATAATCCCATGTCTAGAAAAGTTGGCTTCATCCGTAAATAGAATATTGGCCACAAAATTCGGATTGTTCGCGATTTCACGTAAAATCCATTGACAATACTGTATGCGTAATGGATAGTCAGTAGGTAACAAATGTTGAACACGTTGAACGTGATATGGATACCTACAATAAATTATCTTTTAGAATATTCCAAACAGTTTTGTTACACTAACATTTACTTCATCTGCAACTTTTCTTGTACTCGTTTCTGGATGTTGGTCAATAATTTGAAGAATCTGGTTTTCCAATTGGGGATTTCTCACAGTTCTGGGTCGTCCAATAATATTCTTCGATTTAGCAAAAGTTCCAGTTTCTTGTAAACGAATATGTAACTTAGTAAACGTATCTGAACATGGTAAACGATTATTTGGATAACGCTGGGCATACGTACGTCTAGCTTCTAAGGCATTACCATTCGCTAATCCGTACAAAAAATGCATATTAGCCATTTCAACATTAGTAAACACTGGCATAGTTATTAACTAAACACAGAGTCAATCAAATAAAAATGTACGATTTTTGCGTTGGTTTTCAAATTTGACACTTGTCAACATTATTTCAAAGGCCACTTAGAATAAGCATGTTTTTGCGTATTACTTCTAAAAACCAGTAGCGTCACCGGGAAAAATTAATTTCACGTACAATCAGAACTGACTTATTACAATAAATTCAACACCCTGTATCTCATAAAAGACAACACCTATCACACATGTTTATATGAACTTTTCGTCTTAAAATTGAGTAACGAAGCGCCCCATATAATATTTTAGATTACTTAAGAAACACCCTGTATATATACATTACTGCGACTAATATGTAACTGGTCTGTGTTTCTTGGATCAATCAAGAGATAGATTTAGATTGGACTTTATCACAATCCAAGTTCCATAAAATGATTTTCAATCATATTATTAATAAAAACTGTCAGTGTTGATTCCCTTCAATTCTGATTTTGTTTTTGTACTTTTTTTATCTTAAATGTGAACTATGATAATTGTTTGTTATATTCATTAGATATAATCCATGTAATTAAGCTAAATAAGCTTGTTTGGATTAATAAATAAATAAATAAATAACGTTATTTATGTAGTTAAATATCGATGTTTTAAAATCCCACAAATAAAGCACCACCCTATCGAGCTTCTGATAAGAAACGGCAAAGTAGCCGTCTCTTCCAGTCGACCTCCGTAGCTCCCCCAAAGAAAAACCTCATTTAGAGCATCGCTCATGCTTCAACCCTCTTTTGACCTGTTCCTGCGAACGCAAGCGCCGGCAAATTTTCTCGATTTTCCCCGGCCGCCTCGGAACCTTCCGATAGAACTCGTGCAGGGAGGGGGCCGAACAGTTGAGCCATCGGGGCTGCTACAAATTTAAACGAGAGGTTTTAAACGCATTTCACTTAATTATTAACTAATTAGATGGTGATTACAAAGCCATGAGTGATAGTGAGCTCCGTTAAACCCGTCCAAGGCCGGAACCAGGTTCGGATAGTATCGAGAAAACATTTACGGGATCTTTAACGCCATTTTTTTACACCTTGGCGATTGTTCTCGTACTCGTAGATGATTATTTGTTATCGACGGTGAAGTGACAATAACTCTAAACGATTTGTTCAGTTTTCAATAAGCGGGAGAAAATCTAGTTTGAATTCAGGGGGAAATTCTACCGTGAAAACAACAAAATTCTTGACTGAAAATATTGATTGGTTGGTGTGTACGTATACTATCTACAACCTACTATTACGGGACCGTTTGATAAAATTCGAGGAAAATGCAGCGTATCCGGTGTGACGTTAAATACGAAACGTTTCTTGAAAGAATTTTCAAAAATAGGTGATTATGAATGTATATAGGTGAGTTTTTTTATTCAAATATTCCTTTTTAATATTAAAAATATTTAATTCAAGTATTTATATTGCCTAGAAATGCGTATTGGCCTCGTATATTTAATATATCGATTATTATTTATCATTAAATACATAAAAAATATTTCGGTAGAAAAATGTATATCGCATATTAAAACAATTATTTAATTTATACATACCCAACTATTGATAAGTCGGTTTACTGCTTTATGAATGAAAAATCCACCTAACCTTATTTATTGCAAACAATTAAAATATGTTTTAATCAAAAATATTACAACTAATTCGATAATTCTTCTAGTAATATTTGATTTTTACTAAAAACATCTTCATTTCCTTAAAGCAAATCTCAGTAACCATTATCCTACTTTTTCTTGTTCAACTGACACATTTGTTTTTACGATTACATGTTGAAAGAAGTCGTTTAAATTGACGTCCATCTTGTTTAATATAAACTCAAATTGCTTATCTATGTCGAAATCGACTCTTGTCAACCCCGCCTAAATTCGTTTCAGATACGCCCTTGTCCAATTCGGCCAGCATCAATCATCGAGATAGGGTTGTATATTATTGTACATGCAGTAATAAATTAAAATGCAGACCTGTAATTATTTATCGCTTTGTGTAACATAGTAACATTATGAAGTTATATTTCATGGTATGACATTTTTGAGTTAAATTGACTGTAACATTTAATGCACCGAAAGTATGTGTAAGAAAATGACCTGTACATGTCAAGAAACAAGAAAACTAGGCCAACGAGCTTCTATTTTGCCTTGCTACAGTTACTACTAGTATATTTCTACTTTTTTGCCTTTTTTCCCATCTGATTCTGTAACTATTGCTTTTTTTTGGCTTTCTGTATTCTGGCATATTATTTATGTTTTATTAGAACTGTATACGAAAAAGTAGGTACCCTCAGAGGGTTCTTCAAGAGCATTTCCTAGGCCTTTTGATATTTTCTTTCTTTACCTTGGATTTACTTAAGGTTAAGTTTAAGTTTACGTTAAGGTTTGTTCAACACTTTACTTGAAAACTGTCAGAAACAACTGAGAATTGGCAAATAAATACTGCGCATATATTCCCGATATGTAATGTATGCGATTCTGCAGGAGTTTCTATTAGAAGCGAAACCACAGCCTAAACAAGTGGGATTTCATTAAATAATTTAACGAATTGTTTATTGTGTGACCTATTCTTAGCCGAGCAAGGATTGTTTGTAGTCTCCTCGTAGATGGTAGAGATGTCCATGGTAGTGTCGATGGTTTGACTGCCCTCAGTTTGGATTGTGAGACTGTCCATTTGCGTTGCCAAAAACTGCGGATTTTCTCCTTCAGCTTCGCTTTTACGTCCGTAGCTGGCACTGGAGATTCAGTGGTTGATTTAGAGATATTCGTGGAATATTCTCTGGCGATTTCCAGCGGTGCCCACATGAGAGGGTACCCAAATAAATTCGATTATTTTGCCTAAAGTGTGAAGTCTTTGAAGAAGCTCTTTGATCTGTAGCGCTAAAGTGTTAGTTGGATACCATTGCTTCAGGTTATCTATTATATTGAGGGAATCTGTTATTATTAGGATTTTTTGGTTTGGACTTTCTATAGAGTGTAATAGGGCCTCAGTCACTGCATATAATTTTGACGAATGAATTGTGAATTCTTCTGGTAGTCTATAACCCATGATTCCGTTGCTTGTTACTACTGCTGCGGAGGTACCTCTTTCCCTTTGATATCCTTTATATAAAAATCCCATTTTTTGTAAAATAATCTTAGTAAGTCACTGGTATTCATGATTTTGTGAAGTTCTTAAATTTATCGATATTTTTGTTCAGTTTTTTTTGAAAATCATTAAAACAATTTGTTTCTTTAAGTATTGGTTTAAACACAGTTTATTATATCTCTTTGTAATGGAACGCCAAAGTCGAAATTTTACTTAAGATGAATGCCCCCAAGCCTTACTACTGGATGGAGCTACCCACGAATAGGTAGTCGATACAATGCGAATCATACTAGCATCTAGTGAAAGAATATACCGAAGAAGAGGCGAACGGTTCGATCAAGCAAATTTTTCTAAAATACTTAGTTATGAAGGAGGATCGCTAATGATATGGGGCGGCATAAGCATGGACGCTCGTACTGATTTAGTTATTGTTGGCAGCGGAACAATGATAGCTGACCGATATATTCGTGATGTCCTAGAACCATATGTCATTTCATTTGCACCATTTGTAGGAAATAAATTCATGTTTATGCATAATGCTCGTCCACATATTGCAAGGACTGTATCTCTATATTTGAACGAAACGGAAATTCAAAGGATGAACTGGCCATCACGTAGCCCAGACCTCAATCCAATTGAACCCGTCTGGGATATGATGGGTAGACAAGTTCGTAACCGTAACCTACTCCAACTAATTTAACTCAATTGAAAGATGCTGTGGTCCATGAATTGAATCAGATTGACCAGATGGAGATTCGACATTTAATAGAGGATATGCCACGACGTATTGATGCGGTTATTCGGGCTCGTGGGGGAAATACCCGGTATTAATATTCAAATTTCTAGTTTTTGTTAATGATTTGTTTATAAAATCAAGTATTACTCTGTTTAAATTGCATAAAAAAATTAAAAATGTCTCATTTTCTTTAAACCGTCACATTTCACAAACAAATCAAGATATCTGGGTTAATAAAAAAACCAAGTATTGGAAACAAATCAGACATCTTGATAAAGTTCAATATGTGCACATCTACTAGCAGAATTAACCTACAGGGTGAGTCAAAAGTAGAGGAAAACATTGTTTTCTTTCTCCCCTGTATATGAGGGAGTATGAAATTATTTTGAGACGTCAGAATAATAAGCTTAAAAGTACAGTTTTTTTATCTAGAAGTTGCAAAAAATTCAAAGAAATCAGCTTTCGCGTTCGGAAGTTACAGCATTTTTTAATAAATCAATATTTTGAAAGGATCGAATTTTAAGTCAGTAAGTGTAATTCCTTCGTTTGTTAACAACTCCATATTTATTTTTTTTTATTTATGAATCATTACATTAATCATCAAATTTGGCCTCCTCCTCCTTTCATACTTTTTTTGTTTAACGATTTTGGGCTCTTTTTTTGTCTTCAAACTGTATAATACGTATTTACGCTTCGCGTGTCAGCTATTTTGTCCCATTGTGAGATAATAGAGGTAATTAGATAGCGAGTAAATTCTATTTGTCTGTAGTAATATTTAAAGGTAACATAATAAATAAACAAAAAATAAAACTATAGATAATGGTAATGTTGCCGACGGTTTATTTTAATACAAAGATCGTTAGGGAGTTTATTATTATTAGGCATAATAGCCGCATCGAATTTTCTTGTTCTGGTGTATAAGGCACCGTTGTTTGATGTTTAATTCCTTGATTCTTAAGATACTCTTTTAACTCTTTTGTTGAGATTCTGAACGAAGTAGAAGCTCTTTTAAAATGAAATTGATGAGTACGTGACAAATTTTATTCTATTCAGAACAATAAACAACTACACACCTTTTTTGCCTAGAAAAGTGTAAGGAAAGAATTTTTAAAATATATTTTTATAAATAATTAAAAATTAAAAAAAAGTTGACGCAATAACCCTCACTTAACCTCCAAAACTACCCTGTAGTCATATGGGATGTGGTAGGTGGTGACATGAAATCAATTATCCTAATGTCTTATAATTCCTTCCGAAATATGAACTCCGTAGTCAGTGGAAGATATTAGAAAAAACAAGAATTTTAATTCGCCCCTTTAAAGGGTTGTATCTCCCTTATTATTCGGTACCCTTATTTTTTGATGTACTATGACCTCTAAAAATTATTGTACATAATTCTGGACCATCCTGTATTATTCCAACTCTGTACAACCTTCATCCCAAAAGTAGGGAAACGGGACACTACGCACCCCAAATCCCTTAGACCGATCAGCCTCACATCGTTTGTTCTAAAAACGATGGAAAAAGCTGTAGACAACTACATTAGAACAGAAATCTTGGAACAGGTGCCATTGCACCCTCGTCAACATGCGTACCAAGCGGGAAAGTCCACGGAAACCGCTTTAACACAGTTGACAGACGAAATCCAAGACGCACTGAACAAAAAAGAGACCGTGGTATGTGCCTTTCTAGACATAGAAGGGGCCTTTGACAATACGCCACATGAGGCAGTCAAAAGAGCATTGATTGAGAAAGGAGTAGATAGAACGACTTTGGATGACTTTGGATGTCGCAACTGCTATCTACAAGAATCGCAGAAATGGAGGCAGGACAAGACACTATCTCCATTAATGTGACCAGAGGCTGTCCACAGGGGGGAGTTGCATCCCGCTTATGTGGAGTCTCACTGTGGACAGTCTGCTCTGTCAATTGACTAGGGAAGGCATACTATGTCAAGGGTATTCCGACGACATGGTTATCCTGGCAAAAGGGAAGTATGAAAACGTCCTCTGTGATATTGTTTAAAGAGGACTGAACATTGCGAAACAATGGTGTGACTCGGTGGGACTCAGCATCAACCCCACCAAAACCACACTAGTAGCCTTTACAAGGAAAAAGGAAGGAATCTAAAAATCATAAAAATAGGGGAAAACATCGTCGAGTGGAAAACAGAGGTAAAATATCTAGGGCTAATCCTAGATAGCAGGTTACTCTGGAACAAACACGAAGACGAAGTAATACACAAAGCAACCAAGGCCCTCATGGTGTGTAGGAACATTGCAGGGAAGAACTGGGGATGTAACCCACGTATCCTGCAATGGATGTACACAGCAATAGTGAGACCATTAATCACATATGGGGCAGTGGCTTGGGGCGTAAGGGCTAATCTGAATACGACGAGGAAAAACCTCTCGAAAATTCAGAGACTAGCCTGTTCATGTATCACTGGAGCAATGGGAACTTGCCCCACTGCTGCAATGGAGGTGATTTTAAACTTGACCCCACTGCACATTCTGCTAGAAAGTGTAAGGAAGAAAACAATATATAGAATGATCAAAGAAGGAATTATCAGGGAAAAACCTCGATCACTTCACTTTGATCAAACTTGGGAAATGCCCCAAGATGATATGCCAAAGAAATTCAACTTTGTGAGAAAATTCATCACAAAGTTGAGTAATAAATCTGAATGGGATGAAGACACCATACAGAATTTAAACCAGAATAGCATAAAGTGGTATACGGACGGTTCCAAGCTAGACGAAGGAACTGGTATAGGAGTTTTTGGACCGAGAGCCAAATACTCAGAAAGCTTGGGCACATACCCGAGCATCTTTCAAGCACAAGTCCGCGCCATCGAAAGATGTGTGGAATTCAATATTGGAAGAAATTATCGCAGACAAGAGATTGTGATCATGTCGGATAGTCAAGCAGCCATCAAAGCGCTGAGTTCAAATATAATCAGTTCAAAGATGGTTTGGGAATGCCTAGGCAAACTAAATGAACTAGGCCAGAAGAACACTGTCACCCTCCTATGGGTCCCGGGACACATAGGAATAGAGGGAAATGAAACAGCAGATAAGCTGGCAAAAAAAGGAGCTGAAACCCCACATTTGGGACCAGAACCATCTTGTGGGATCAGCAGTAGAGTAATCTTAGGAAAACTAAGGGAGGAAATGGAGAAAGAAAAATCCGAGTACTGGAATCAGCTGGAAGGACTGAGGCAATCTAAGATACTACTGGGGAACTATGACCAGAAGAGATCTCTTAGTTGCCTCAACGTCAGTAAAAAAAGGCTCCGTATTTTAACGGGAATATTAACCGGGCATTGCCGGTTAAGAAGCCACATGAAGAAACTAGGGTTAGCAGATGAAGCAAAGTGCAGATTCTCTGAGGAAGAGGATGAAACCTCAATACATATACTCTCAGAATGTCCTGCCTTGCAAAATTCTAGGGCTAGATACCTAGGAGCACATGAAATAGAGGAAGGGGATCTACCTGATTTGAAGCCCGACGATGTCCTAAACTTCCTCAGGAAAATAGGACTTGAAAAGCTGCTATAAATCTGAGAAAACATCAGAACATGGCAAGTAAGGGGGGACACAATAGATCCTATGGGTCGCAGTGTAATCATCACCCCTAACTCATTCATACATTCATTCATACAACTCTGTACAAAAGCAACAGCAGAATAACTGCTAACATTGTAGAGTGAACAATTTTGCATATAAAATAGACATAAATATAGACGATTATCAATGTTATAACTTAAGATTTTACAGCTTCTACCTAAAGGTTGTTAAAGTCTAACATCTTTTGTTCCTTCATTGTTACGTGGTTAGGTTAGGCATTGATTTAGTTACCGTGTCTTAAAAGTTCTCGCACATCTTTGTTTTACTTTAAGATACTATTAGTTCGCACAACAAATCTTTTCATTGCAAGCGACAATGGTTTATTACAGCATATTAGAGCTTTCAGCTTTCGGCTTTTAGTTGTAAAGTTACAAACTTAAATTGTAAATTATGCAAAGTGAAAAGTAGTATGAAATCAACGTTACGATTTATAGGGTGGGCAAAATAACGAATGATTCCAACATTCCAGTATAGTAATAGCAGAGACTAGTTTTTTCTACCCTCTATAAAAACTTGCGTTCGAAAGTGACGGACTACACTATGAACAAAATAATTAAACATTATTTTTAGGTAATTGTTGAGGACGGGAACCATCAAATAATTAAAATTGATCATCCTTATTCAGGTAAGTCGATCAATTTTCAATTATACACAGTATAATGCAAATGTATGGAATAAATTCATTATTTCAGAAACAGACGACTTTTAAAAAAAATCTTAAATCACTTCAATTTTAATTTTTGAATGGCCATCAACTGCTATAGACGTGTTGGACATTACGTCATTAGTGATGTCGTCTCCTTATTGCCTTTGCAACAATGTAATCAATTGAATATTTATTTCAGTTGATGGCCGTTCAAAAATAAAAATTGACGTGTTTTTTTTAAAAGTCGTCTGTTTCTGAAATAATGAATTTATTCCATACATTTGCATCATACTGTATAAGAGATGGAATAGAAAAGTGTAAAAACAGTGAAAAATGATTGCAGTAACTTTTAATTAAAAGAAATGCAAAAAATAGTAGCTTTAACAGAAATTTAATGGATATAAACCGAAAAAGAAGATTTCACCAAATAATTTTCGTGCTATTCTAAGAAAAAATGCATACAAACATATATGATAGAGTTTTATGTTTACAACGAAAAACGTAAAGTAGGTCAAGTTGAATTATTTGTTATTTGCTTACAAAAAATATTAAAATATGTGTTACTAGTATTGTTTGACAATTTGTTATTGTAAATATCGCATTGTTATATTGAATTCAAAGTGATAGACGTGTATTGTGTGATTGCAAAAAAATATTTTACTGTGATTTAGTGAAAATTTTTGTTAAAACATACTGAAAGTTAGAATGTTCTGGAGATATTTTGAAAATCAATTTAAGGATGTCGAGTAAGTTAATACGGCGATATTAATTTTAATTTTTGAATATAATAAATTCTTTTTTATATTTTGCACTGATAAAAATCTTCATTATAAAACGCATTTGCGTATCGTAATGTAACTTTTACGCCCGCAAATTTTTGTTTTAAATGGTTGGCACATGAGTGAAGTATCTAATGACAAGACTATTGATAGTGACATTTGTGGCTAACAACAATTAATTATTCTTCAGACATTCTTGGTTAAACCAGATGTTTTGGGATGCCTTACATCTTTTCTCTTGTAACTTCTTATATAATCGGGTTAATTCTTCTCTCGAAGATGTTTTAATTAAATTGATTGTACTAACCCTTACTTTTTGGAAGTCCATCTTATTAAGGATAATAAAAAACTCTTCGTTTTAACAAAACTTCCAATATTTATTTAAAAATTGCTTTTTTAAAAGACTCAATGACAGCTGTTTCGCTATGAAGCATCGTCAGATTGTCAATCTGACATACATAATTTTTTTTATATACATAGGCGTATTGTCTTTCAAAAATAAATATTTAACGCGTAAATTATCAGTAATTTTCGAAGTGTCAAAAATTTCAAAATGAATGCATTGTTTAAAGCCCTTTTACCTTTATTAATGTGTGGATGCACCCCGATGTGTTACTCGCCTAGGCATGATTCTGATCAAGTGGTCAATGTCCTCCTGTGGTATCTCATTTCAGGCAACCACCAACTCCTCTCGAAATTCTAGAGTCTGAGAATGACGTTGCAAATTGAGCATCATATCCCACACGTGCTGAATTGGAGATAAGTCGAGAGATCTTGGTGGCCAAGGTAACAATGTGACATCATATGTTGAAAGAAGTCTATTGTGGCTCTTGCGACATGTGGACGGCCATTATCTTGTTGGAAAGTTTGATTTGCCAGGATGTCAAGATAGGGTAAAAGATGGGGTTTTAAAACTTCTTCTTGGATATAACGCTGCGCGTTCATGTTACCTCTGATGAAGATTAAAGGTGATCTCGAACCATAAGCTATAGCACCCCAAACCATAACTCCAACAGTTTGATGAACATGCCTTTCAACAAAAAACCGTGACCGTTCTCTGCACCACTCAAGGCGATTAGGTCGGTGTTCTGGAGTTAAAGAGAGGACCCAGTGTGGTCGGTATAAATACAGGCTAAAACGTCATATTCGTCGGCAAACACTTCGCATGCCAATAGGTCTTCCGTGTTCTGCAAACCATTCATTTGCAAAGGACCTGGTAGTGGAGATACGGTCCGCTAAGGCCAATGATCTTAGGCGGCGATCTTCACGGTCTGTTGTTCTACGGGGGCGTCCAGAGCTCCTTGTTCTTTTTGATAAACCCTTGTATTGCATTTTTGTTAATTAATATCGTTTTGCCATCTATCAACTTTTGATGTAAACTCGAATTATATTTTTGTAACAGGGTTGTCAAACTTGCATAATATTTCCCTCGATTTCTATATATTTTTTTATAAATTTGGATTTGGTCTTTCATTGTGTATTCACCAAATGTTTCAAAAATAAAATAGGTTCGTAGGGAATCAAGAAAATATTCGTTTATTTTTTATTTTTGTTAAATTAATCAAGTAAGCCACACATACAAGAAATCTTCTGGCAAGATTCGAAATGTGTTTTGCAGCAGTTGGACTACAATTTGAACATCTAATGTTATAATTAATTAGTTAATTGTTATTTTTATGGTTTCTTTAAGCTTTAAGGCTTTCTTGATCAATTTAACAAAAATAAAAAATAAACTGATATTTTCTTGATTACCTATGAACCCATTTTATTTTTGAAAAAATTTTTGAATAGACGATGGAAGACCAAATCCAATATTATAAAAAAAGGTACAGGGTGCTATTAAGAAATTTAAAGTTAGGGGTTGTAACTAAGGGATGAATATTTAGGGGATAATTTTTTCTACGCCATATCTTTATTCGTTTAAGAGATATAGCCCGGATAAATTAGTCTGGGACACCCGGTATAATAATGGAACAGCATAGATCAAGTTCATTATCTCTATTATAATTGATACAATATAAATACCTACTCACGTGACTGAGAAGAAAATTATATTTTTATACGTATATCTTCTTGCATTAGTAATAAATTTTAAGTTTAAACGTAGCAATTAGTTAGAAACAAACCTTTCTAAAGATTATTATATTTTGATTTTAGAGAGACAACCCAGCGCTGATCTGGTATGCAGTGGCGGAAATTGGCGCGCTCGAAGATCACATCCGGTCGGTCACGCACGCGCAACATGCTCTGCTGTGGCCGCAGAAAGGTAAGTTTTCATTTTAGTCGTGATATTTCATTAAAAATATTTTCGATTATTATTTATCCATAAAAATACTGCTAATAGACGATTTTGGTTCGGAATGTTTTTTTTTTGACTAAATTGTGCCCTTAATTTGCTGTAAGAAAACTATATTAAATGATAATTAATAATAGAGACAATCGCCAATTTTCGGAATTTTTTTATTGGTAATTCCTTAGTTATTAATAATTTACGTGCCATTAAAATGCGTCTCAGGTGGAGTTCCATTATCCAAATTTTGTGCCTTTTTTTTTAAAATCCTTTCCGCAACTTCTACCCACTCAAAACTCTTCGATTCCTATACATTTATGGCATAAAATATTAATGAGTTTAACAAGCCGTTTTTTCTTACTTGAAGATGGGGTTTCGAAAAATATGGAAAAATTATTTTTAATGAACTTCATAAACATTTTCAATTTTTAATGGATGAACTTTGACCTCGACTACTCCAAAACCGAATGATAAAGCATCTCTGTATGTTTAATCATACCTTTTTAATCTTCGCAAAGAGTCGTTAGCCGGTCAATGTGGTCCTTTATTGGGAATTGCTTAATTAATTAAAAAAATGCCAATAAAACGCGAAAATTACTTCTCAAACAAAATTTTGTATGTATGTATGTATGAATTAGGGGTGATGATTACACTGCGACCTATAGGATCTATTGTGTACCACCTTACTTGCCATGTTCTGATATTTTCTCAGCCCTATAGCAGCTCTTCGAGTCCTATTTTCCTGAGAAAGTTTAGGACATCGTCAGGCTTCAAATTAGGTAGATTCCCCTCTTCTATTTCATGTGCTCCAAGGTATCTGGCCCTAGAATTCCGCAAGGCAGGGCATTCTGAGAGTCTGAGAGTATGTGTATTGAGGTTTCATCCTCTTCCTCACAAAATCTGCACTTTGCTTCCTCTGCTAACCCTAGTTTCTTCATGTGGCTTTTTAACCGGCAATGCCCGGTTAGTATTCCCGTTAAAATTCGGAGCCTTTTTTTACTGAGGTTGAGACAGCTAAGAGATCTCTTCTGGTCATAGTTCCCCAGTAGTATCTTAGATTGCCTCAGTCCTTCCAGCTGATTCCAGTACTTGTATTTTTCCTTCTCCATTTCTTCCCTTAGTTTTCCTAAGATTACTCTACTGCTGATCCCACAGGATGGTTCTGGTCCCAAGTGTGGGGTTTTAGCTCCTTTTTTGCCAGCTTGTCTGCTGTTTCGTTCCCCTCTATTCCTATGTGTCCTAGGACCCATAGGAGGGTGACAGTGTTCTTCTGGCCTAGTTCATTTAGTTTGCCTAGGCATTCCCAAACCATCTTCGAAATGATTATATTTGAGCTCAGCGCTTTGATGGCTGCTTGACTATCCGACATGATCACAATCTCTTGTCTGCGGTAGTTTCTTCCAATATTGAGTTCCATACATCTTTCGATGGCGCGGACTTATGCTTGAAAGATGCTCGGGTATGTGCCCAAGCTTTCTGAGTATTTGGCTCTCGGTCCAAAAACTCCTATCCCAGTTCCCTCGTCTAGCTTGGAACCGTCCGTATACCACTTTATGGGATTCTGATTTAAATTCTGTATGGTGTCTTTATCCCATTCAGATTTATTACTCAACTTTGTGATGAATTTTCTCACAAAGTTGAATTTCTTTGCATATCATCTTGGGGCATTTCCCAAGTTTGATCAAAATGAAGTGATCGAGGTTTTTCCCTGATAATTCCTTCTTTGATCATTCTATAAATCGTTTTCTTCCTTACACTTTCTAACAGAATGTGCAGTGGGGTCAAGTTTAAAATTACCTCCATTGCAGCAGTGGGGCAAGTTCCCATTGCTCCAGTGATACATGAACAGGCTAGTCTCTGAATCTTCGAGAGATTTTTCCTCGTCGTTCTCAGATTAGCCATTGCTCCCCAAGCCACTGCCCAATATGTGATTATTGGTCTCACTATTGCTGTGTACATCCATTGCAGAATACGTGGGTTGCATCCCCAGTTCTTTCCTGCAATGTTCCTGCACACCATGAGGGCCTTGTTTGCTTTGTGTATTACTTCGTCTTCGTATTTATTCCAGAGTAACCTGCTATCTAGGATTAGCCCTAGATATTTTACCTCTGTTTTCCACTCGACGATGTTCTCCCCTATTCTTATGATTTTTAGATTGGGTTTCTTTTTCCTTGTAAAGGCTACTAGTGTGGTTTTGGTGGGGTTGATGCTGAGTCCCACCGAGTCACACCATTGTTTCGCAATGTTCAGTCCTATTTAAATAAAATTTTAGAAAACGTCATTATCGAGTTGTCGAAAACAACAAATCATTTTATTTAATTGTGCCTTATACAGTGTGGAATAACCAAATGAAATAAATTCGAAAACAGATAAATGGGACATGTGATGAAAAAACATTTGCACTTGTCGATTAGTATTTCTAGTGTTTTTGTTTTATCAATAATTTTCTCTACAGGGTAGGTCATGTGACCGAGGCCACTTTGTTTTTCTAAATACAACACCCTGTATAAAATCTAAAAATTTAATTTTTTTAATAAAAGGCTTATGTTTAGTTTAAACGTTTAGTTGTTTATTATTCTTAGCACTATGGACTTCCACAGAGTAAGGGTTAGTACATTAAATTTAAAGTCTCGTTAAAATTTCTAACCCATTTATACAGTGCCTCCATTAAGTAACGCTTATATTTATTATTGGCTAAATGAACAATAAAATTATGAATTCCCAAAATAGGTCGATTTTTGATTTCAATTTAGTATTGTTTCAAATCATAGTCTAATATACAGGGTGAACCACTTTCGTGTAATGACGTCATTACCATTTTTTTCAAATGGAACCCCCCCTTTTTTTCAATTTCCAAATTGCCTTTTCTGAGCTGATTCCAAAAATGTATAATATGTTGCTTCAAATTGGTACAGGGTGGGCAAAAATGCAAAAATTTACTTACAAAGTAATGAAAATAACGAATTATAAACGTAATAAACACATTAAATGAAATTACGTATTTTTATACAACTACCTTGATAAACTATCAAGAACGTCCAGAATTATTCTTAATAATTGTATCTTACAGCTTTTATTAGTGATCCAAGCCCATGGACTATAAAAATCTTTTTGTTTGGCATTATTTTTTACCAAAAACAAAAATGGAGATATATTAAAAAACAACGAAGAAATAATGAACAGGTGGAAAGAGTATTTTCAAGAACTCCTAGGAAATAACAACCAAAAAGAAAAATATGAAGCACTACAAAAAATGTCAGAACAAGAGAATGAGCAATATATATCACAGTGTGAACTGAAAGAAGCATTAAAAAAACTAAAAAATGGTAAAGCTGCAGGTTACGACAGGATAACAGGAGAAATGCTTAGACATATGGGTCCAAAAGGAACAACATTGCTGTTAAATATCCTCAACGAAATATGGAAAGAAGAGAAAGTTCCCTATGATTGGCAAATGACATTGATAGTCCCAGTTCATAAGAAAGGAGACAAAAACGATTGTAATAACTAAAGAGGCATAACCCTACTATGTACTATGTACTGCTATGAAAGTTCTAGAAGCTATAATAGACAATAAAATCCGACCATTGTTAGATATAACGTTGGAACAAACTCAGAGTGGGTTTAGAAAAGGAAAAAGTGCACAAGATCATATCTTCACAATTAAACAGATATTAGAAAAAATAACACAACAACAGAAGAAAACGTTCTTTGCATTTATAGACCTGGAAAAAGCTTTTGATAAAGTTCCACAAAAGAAGTTATGGACCATACTGAATAACCGAGGAGTTGACTATAAAACTGTTAGCATCATACAGAACATATACAACAACAACAAAAATATTGTTATAAGTCAAAACAGAGCTTCTGAGACATTTACAACAGGATTAGGTCCATTGCTATTTATAATCTACATGGATGAGATATTAAAACAATGTAAAACAAACACAAAAAGACGCCACGTAGGATTTAGAAATATGCAAAAAGTAGATGTCTCAGAAGGAGCATTTGCAGACGATGTTGTAGTTATCGCAGAAAATGAAAAAGATTTACAGAAAAATTTATATACATGGAATACAGTACTAAGAGAAAATGGCATGAAGCTCAATAAAGTAAAAACTAAAGTCATGAGAGTAGGAGATAATGCTGAAGAAATGAATATACAAATAGAAGGACAAAAGATCGAGCAAGGAAAGGCTTTCCAATGTCTTGGAGTAGAAATAGAAGAAGGGGGAAAACAAGAAGCTGAAATCAACAACAGAATAGATAAAACACTAAAGCTCTACTTTGTAATGAACAAACATTTTATAAGCAAATCTGAAATCTCGCGGGAAACAAGAATTAAGATATTTAAAACCATATACAGACCTATCCTGACCTTTGGATGCGAATCTTGGGTATTAACAAATAAAGAAAAAAGTAAAATACAGGCCATAGAAATGAAGTACCTAAGAAGAGTTCAAGGAGTCACAAGAAAAGACAAGATAAGAAACACTGCAGTAAGGGACGAACTACAAATAGAATCTACCCTAGAATTTATTGAAAAAAGACAGCTAAGGTGGTGGGGACATTTACACAGAATGGACCAAGATTAACATGGGATGGAGTTATAGAAGACATACTTAGCAGAAGAGGAATCCAGAAAGCAGAAACTAAAGCACTGACCAAAAACAAACAGAAGTGGGCTCAATTTGTACATAATTAATATTGTATCGATTGTAATACCCTACACCTTATAAGGTAAAAGGGAATCTGATTATATATTGTAATGATTGAAAAACAAATTAAATTATCTTACCTTATTATTAAGAAATGGATAAATGATAAGAATAATAGTCTTCTGTAAAATGAATTTATAAGCTTCTTTTATTCTGAATTATACACATAAACTAAGTACACTGAATAAACTTGAGTCCAATAATCATATGAGTTTGAAAACACTATAATTCAGTAGTCTGTTTGAATCATCTTTGTCTTGGTTGTCGAAACATGCATCAAGTCCAAGTCACCTAGAAATCAATTAAAAAGTAAACATATTAGGTCCAATAAATTGTATTTAAGTATCATTAGTAAAATAAGTGTTATCAGAAATATAAAATAGAAATAACAAGTTAAGATTAATATTGATAAAACAAAAAAATAACTGTTATTACAAAAGTATGAGTAGGTTATAAATTGTGATGTAGATTTAATGTTTTAAACAAACAAAAATATCAAAAGGAAACTAGTAATAAATAATCCATATAAACGAAGTAAATCAAAACTAAATTTTTAATAAAATAATGAAAATACTTACAGATAAAATGGTCTATGATTTCAACACCCATAATAGTAGGTATAGCATTGAGAATCCCAATAGTTGAATATACCTAAAAACATTCAGTTTATTAAATAACAACTTATGTAATGTGAACAAATAAACAAATATTTGATTTAGAAACTGAGAGTGATAGGGTGAAACCATGTTAGAACAGTGAAAGTGCACCCAAATATCTAAAGTGAGAGGACACTAAAAATCAAACTATTGGATATTAGAACTATATGAAAACAAATAATGAGAGTGATAAGACACTAAAAGTAAACAATAACTATTAGATGTACAGTATGAACTGTGAAATTATAATGTGAGGGGACACTAGAGACAATTGTTGCGAAATACCATAATAGGATAGAATTTGTAGTTATTATTATTTGTAGAGATTATTAATATGTGTTGCACTAATATTTTATATGTTATAGCGTAGAAATGTTTGTGAATTATGAAATTGTAGTTAAATTTTGTATACAAAAATGGCGGTGATAAAATAATTTTTAAAAAGCAATTTATAAAGAAATTATAGAATATTAGTTATGGAAAATAACATCCATAAATATTTTAAACCTTAAGGAATGTAAATATGTAGAAATTTATTATGTATTAAGTGTTTCAGCTCATAATTATTTTTGAAATTTTCATTTTGTTTGATAACTTGTAGCTGTCACTTCGCTCCGTTTCGAAGTTAAAATTAACAGGGAAAAAATGAAGTTTAATTAATGAAAGTTGATTTATTACCAATTATTAAAGCTAAAGTTTGATTATTAACCAATAATAGAACCAATAAAGTAAGATTAATTAATTAGATTTATCAGAAAATCACGAAAAATTCCCTGATTAAACAAAAGAAATGCAGCTAAATGTCAATTTCAGGAAAAAGGTATAAATACCGCGAATTTATTTGTTTTTTGGTCAGTTCCATTTGATTCAGCGCCAAATCCACGTTAAAAAAACAAAAGAAATCTATAAAAATTTAATGGCCGCCTAGTTAAAAATTGTTACCCCACTTGTTCAACTGTTTATATTGAAAGTACAAGTTGATAACATCAAATATTGGAGCAATTCACAATAAATTGGAATATCTAGTAAATGGAAGTGTATTAAATAACCACCTACCTTAAAATTTTACGTTCCTGGTTCTGAAAATCACAAAAGCCATCAAGGGGCATCAAGCGTTGTGTATTCAAGGGAGCAGTCGACGCCAACATCAATAGAAGAATTTTCATGGTATGTGATAAATATAAAATTTAAAACAGGTAATAATATTGATAGTCCCACAAATTTTAAACTTAATAATTAAAAAATAAAAGAAAAGGTAAATTCATTTATCAGAAGTGTGTAGTAATTAACAAAATAATTTATATTAAAGAAAATTTAATCAATAAAATTAATTAAAAAAAAATATATACTTCTACGAATAATTAAAACCTCATAAAATTTGTATACATTACAATATATATTATTTTTTACCATTCTTTTTATTTGACAAGAATGTCAAAAACATTGAAGCACAGTTTCGTATTGTTTACGCTTTAGAGGAGGTACGTCCGTGTGGCGAGGGAAGGGGAGTATATTGAAGGGGAGCAATCAATTATAGAATCATTTTTAAAATAAAACTCTTTTTCATAAGCAGTCTCGTTATTTAATAGCCAGACCTCGTATATCTTATTATAAACAAAATTGAAAAATAAAAATTTCACTTGAATCAATATGAGTCACTTTGTAGCAAAGAAAAACCACGTGAATCATATTTTAATATTATAAAGGTTATGAAGGGGTTGTTTTCATTTATTTTCTTTATGGTTCACCGTTTATCTAGTTTCTCCATCATTTGCAATGCATATGCATAGCTCATCCGTTTTACGATCAAGACATATTCTATGATATATATTTCTCAGGGCGTAGTCGACTGTAAAAAATGCAGACGTCTACAGAAATAAATCTTTAGACCCTCCGGCAAATAGTTTCAATCAGGTCCTTTGGGTAAGATGAAGTACTTCTCCTTGATAACAGCCTTAAGATTGCTTAGAAGTAATTAAGAAATGGCGGAGGGAACCATAATGTATTATCGGTAGTGACAACGAGAACAATCATTGATTGAAATAGATATACCTACAGGGTGTCGCGAAAAGAATGGTCATAAATTATACCACAGATTCTGGGGTCAAAAATATGTTGATTGAATCCCTACCTATATACAATAGTACACACAAAAAAAGTTACAGGGTGCTAAAGTTAAAAATTTAAACTTTTTTATGTGGACTATTGTATACAGATAAGTGGGGTTCAATCAACATATTTTTGACCCCGTAATCTGTGGTATAATTTATTACCATTCTGTTCGGGACACCCTGTATATACGTTCCTAAACGAGAGACCGTTTTGAGATAAGGGTAATAACACTCAATTAGTAGAGACACTAAACGCGACAAAGGCTTCGTTATAAAAAATTAGTCGAACGATAACTTATACAAATAATGTGTGTTTAACCATCCAAGGAAATCATAATTTTTTTTGTGACATGCGCTCCATTATTGATTTTAATATTTGAACTTGATTGTTGGTGTATGTTTCCTCTCTGATAAAATAAATACCTACCTTGTTGTTTACTATTGTTTTGTAAACGTTAAATTTATTCTTTAGTTTTAGGCCCGGGTGTTAGAAACATAGATATCAGCATGGTATCAACCGACTAACAGATATCTCTCTGTTATGCTAAAATTGGCGTGTTACAACCGCAGTTATTGGTAAATCCTCTGTTACAGAGGCTTTAAATTTAACAGCTTATTTTTATAAAGTTACCATACAGTTACCATACTGTTACTGAGGAAACATGCGCAATAAACTATAAATAATGAGATTTTATTTATAATATAGGTTACAACGTTACAACAGTATGTTTTAAAATGTATTGTAAAATAAGTGTTTGTGATCAGAAAACAATGGTATCTAATTCGTCACCTGAATCATCAGATGATGAAATTCTGGAATTTGTACAAGTGTTTCGACCGAGAATTTTTAGAAAGATTCAAGACCCGGGTGTTAGAAACATAGATATCAGCATGGTATCAACCGACTAACAGATATCTGTCTGTTACGCTAAAATTGGCGTGTTACAACCGCAGTTATTAGTAAATCCTCTGTCACGGAGGCTTTAAATTTAACGGCGTATTTTTATACAGTTACCATACTGTTACAGAGGAAACATGTGCAATAAACTCGAAATAATAAGATTTTATTTATAATATAGATTATAACGTTACAACAGTGTTTTAAAATTTATTGTAAAATAGGTGTTTGGGATTAGAAAGCAATGGCATCTAATTCGTCATCTGAATCATAAAATGAGGAAATTCTGGAATTTGTACGAGTGTTTCGACCGAGAATGGCGGCGGAGAATGGACTGAAAATTTTGGGACCAGGCGACACCCATGGGCGATCCTGAGAAGCTGGATACGAATAAATATTTGGCGATGACCAGGAAGAACCTACGTTTAACAGTGGGATTTATGACTGGACACTGTCAACTAAGGAAACACCTCCATATTATGGGGCTAGTGGACATACCTCTATGCAGGAGGTGTGAATGCCCGGAGCTATCGTCGATAAGAGAGTGTGTGTCTTGGCCTACACCTGCCGACATTAAGGAGATGTCCCCTGGTGACCTGTCTTCCTTCCTGGGTAAGGCAGGATGGATAATGTCCTAGGAGGGCGACTCCTTGGGAGGATGTACAATGGATCATATTATGGCCTAAGTGCTGTGGGTCTATACTCACCCTTCCTACTCTACAGATACAGAATCCCATGGACGAATATGATGAATTAATCGTTTTATTTTATTTATAATACTGATTCCTGAAAAATATTTTATAGGTAGGTATATGAAATTAGTAGAAACCCTGACTCATACAACTAAAAACATATATAAAAATTTTTTAAAGTGTTTAGCATGAAAGAATTTTATAGTTATAAATATAATTTAGAATGTATAATATTGTATTTAATTTTGCCAATATTCAACAACTTTCATTCACAATTTAAATAACTATTGGAATTTGATTACGAGGACAGTAATGTTAATAAAAAAGGTGATATTTTCTACTTAGTTGTATTTAACGTTTTTGTCTTAACAAGAATAGATATATTTAATAATCATAATGTAAAATAAATTAAAACATCGAAATTCGAAATCAAAATATTTACTCCGAGCGCCAACGTCATCTATAGTCGAAAAGGCAAACGTTGCAAAATACACATTTCAAGAGAGGTGTATATCTCGACTAGGTGGTATCAGGTTGTTACGTAGCGGTCAGATAGTTTTGTTTCTAGCACGCCGAAATAAAATAACCGATACCAGTCCGGTACGTAACAGACTGGTACCTGTTGGTTTCTAGTACCCGGGCCTCAATCCCATGGACGAATATGATAATTTAATCGTTTTATTTTAATTATATTACTGATTCAATGAAAAATATTTGTTAGGTAGGTATATGATATCAGTAGAAACCCTGACTCATACAACTAAAAACATAGATACACATTTTTATAAAGTGTTTAGCATGAAAAAATTTTATAGCTATAAATAAAATTTAGAATGTATAATATTGTTTTTAATTTTGCCAATATTCAACAACTACCATTCACAATTTAAATAACTATTGGAATTTGATTACGAGGACAGTAATGTTAATAAAAAAGGTGATATTTTCTACTTAGTTGTATTTAACGTTTTTGTCTTAACAAGAATAGATATATTTAATAATCATAATGTAAAATAAATTAAAACATCGAAATTCGAAATCAAAATATTTACTCCGAGCGCCAACGTCATCTATAGTCGAAAAGACAAACATAGCAAAATACACATTTCAAGAGAGGTGTATATCTCGACTAGGTGGTCATATGGTTTTGTTTCTGGCACGCTAAAATAAAATAACTATCAGTTTACCGATACCAGTCAGGTACGTAACAGACTGGTACCTGTTGGTTTCTAGCACCCGGGCCTTAGTAGGTTTGTTCCAACCAAGCAAAGAACCGTTCTAGAACGGTAATATTACCACTCACGAGACCAAATTAGTGCACTGCGCAACTCAGTACACCACTGCGCACAAAAATTACTATTTTAGAACGGTTCTTTGCTTGGTTGGAACAGACCTAATATATCAATTTTGCCACTTGCAATAATAGTGTGTTGTAGCTCTGGAAATATGTGCTGGATATTTTATATTTTATAAAATGGAATTGGATTATTCAGCATATTTTTGTATACAGAGTGGCGGTATATTTCAGTAGCGTTTTTATATTGTATAACATTATATATAACATGTAATATACAGGGTGTAGCGCGACAAGTTTTGATTAAACGTAATGGCGGATACAGTTATGTTAAAAAATGTGAAATTACGAAGCTGTAGGTTTTGGATGACGCTTAGTGTAAATATAATATTGTACTGAATGTGGCACTTCCGGTTATACCGGAAATAGACGTCAACTTTGTTATTTTAAATAAAACCTAATATTTTTTAAATTAGTAAATCATACATTGCTCAAATGTGACTAAGATATAGAAATTAAATGTCCAATGTCACAAAGTTTTATTAAGTGTAGGTAATATGTAAAGTTGTTAACAGCTACTAGTTTCGGCTTTTTGAGAAGCCATCATCAGGCTGAAATGTATATATGATGCAGTTTTATATCCAGGCAGCTTACATTTTAAGGGTTAAGCTTGTGGGTAAGAGATAAATTATAATAATATGACAATGAAAAGAAAAATTAAAAAAATTTTTAACTAATTAAAATAATGTGTAATAAGGTCTATTGTAAGTAAAAGAATTAAAGTTAAATGAACTAATATAGTTTAATGATTGAAAGGACTGAGCCTAGAGAGTTGAAGACCGGAAGAAAAGGAGGTTGAAAATCTTTAGAAGAATTTACATCAGTTGAAAAGGCTCGAAGAATAGGAGGCTGATAATCTTCTGATGAAGTAACATTTTGATGTTAAAACTTTGTGACATTGACTTGGACATTTAATTTCTAATATTTTTTATTTTATTTTCGAATAATTCTACATGAAATTTTAGATATTTTGAAAAAATCATAGTCCACATTAAATAACAATATTTTCATTCATTTCGAAGCTAGTGTCGTGAAATTGTAACCAATAAACAACAAGGGTTTGCCCGTTAACTCCATATTTCCAACTCATTGATATTTCATACAGGGTGTTTGAAACTTAGCCGCCAACATGCACAATTTAAATCATTTATAAGTTGCTTACTTTAAACATACTGTATTTTATTACATTTTCCGATGTATTTTTTTAAATCAATGCATTTGTCTTGCAAAAGTGTCAATAACATCATTATAGTTTAGGGTAAGTCAGGGTGAAAAAAAAATGAAAAAAAAGTTGGGCCTTACAAAAAATGAAAACAATACTTATTTTTATCAAATTCTCCATTTCACCCATACATATGGTTAAAATGACGAACACACTTTGAGTGAAATGGTGAACTTATTTCTTTTGCTTCTTACCACAAATATCACACAAGGACCCATATTTTGAACGGTCTTCGTGTATCCAACGTTGGCAGCTAGTACATTTTTTTAGTGCAAATGTAAGGTTCACCGCATCTTAGCTAGCTTCTTTTTGGTGTTTCCTTTGGTAGTGGTAAGCTCCTTACTCGTGGTTTTCACTTTGTTCTTCCTTTATGATCTGTCGCATTTTTTTACTACCTCATTTTTTTGTTTTGTAGTTTCTTGTGTCGTAGATTGGCGATACTCGTTGGAGAGTCCAGAATCTTAGCTAAAGCTCTGGAATTTTTCCTTGCAGATTCAACTTTATTTGAGATAAGTATCGGCGAAATAAATCCAGGGGTTAATTGAGATTGTTCCCTTTCCCCCCGCTGCAAACATCCTAATTGTGGTAAAGCGTATGTATTTAAGTCCTTGATTATTATCTACTTCTTCAGTTGTCTTGTCCCGGAGAATTCAGGATAACTTCCCAGTGCGAACAACCTGGTTGAGGCAAAGTAGGTCTATTATTTAAACGTCTCTCGTTGTTTTCCTGTTGCTAAACTGAAGCTAATGTTAGAAAAGCATACTCAGGAATGGCATGTCTAGAAGAATTGCAAGCATTGTCATAAAAATATTTTAAAGCTTTGAAAAATTGGAAAATGTCGTTTTCACGGTTAAATTTGTGATGCTAGCTATATTTCTCAGCCAGCTTATATGCCATGATACGTACTTCTGTTCATGTCGGGGCAAATCCAAGTTTTTGTAATCTTATAAATTAATTAACTATCTCTTCTCACAATCTTGTCGACCCGCCCAAGGTTTTTTGTGAAACAACCATCAACAATTCTTCTATTCAGCTTTGACCATGGAGCCTTAAACTCCTTTGAGACTTTATTCAGACTATTTCGGTTTTCTACTGCCTTCACAGCATCTTTATGTTGTTCTTCTGTCCAATCAGTACGACTGGACCCTTTTTGCCTTTTATAAAATGTCGGTATTGTTGCCTGAAACAAGAGAAATAGTTCTTTTACTTAAATCAAGAAACAAGCACGTACCTACCTATAATGTTTTTTTTCTCACTTCCTTTTAATGTGCCAAAATGTCATATTGAAGCAAACCTTTTTTATTTTTGAATACATTATCAATACCAGTGCTGTCGTTGCTTGCATTTCCACACGAAATTAACAGATTTCATCGTATCACCCATGCCTGAGTTCACCATTTCTTCCATTTGCTATGGGTGAAATGATGAATAACGTGGCAAAACATTCAGAATTTTTGAAATAACGATTTTTATAGTACTTGTGAAGAATAAGCTGGAGTAAATTCTCAGAATACTAATCTCCGAAACCTCGAAATACATAGGCGAGCACAACTTCTAACTAAAACGTAAAAAAGAAAAGTTTGCCAATACTGGTATAAAATAAAAAAGATATGTTTCCTCATATTCTATTTCAGACGAATTGTCATACGATCCGAGAGAAATTATAGGTTCTGTACAGGGGTGCTATTCTCGAGTTTATGAGAATGATTTGCGTATGCAAATTTATTGGTTTTTCGTATGACAACTTCATATGCGTATTCTTGATCGATAGAATGTGATTTTTTTAGTCGCGTAGGAGAATATTTTCATGCGAATATTTTCTACTGGGTCTGCTCCATGAGAAACGCAAAAATCAAATACTGAGAAAGAATAAGCAACCAAAAAATATGGCTGGATTATGCGAATTGGGTCAAATAGCGGCCATAAATATATTGGAGAATATCGAAGAAGAAGCAGATATAGTGAGAAATTTCTATAGAAATCTAGATCCATTTGTTGAGATGTCTGAGCGCAAATTCAAATCTATATTTTGGATGCCAAAGCGGGTAGTCGAGGATATAATAGAATTAGTCTCTCCAGGAAAGAAAGTACCTATAGGTTTAAATTACTTCATTCCAGTCTTATATCAGGCTAAATGTTTATTTCAGGATTTACCAGCCCTTAAATTTTTAAATTTTATAAAGCAATCCTTATACTTCACCTTATACCAATGACGTCAGTCTTTTTTGTTCCCTGGTATACTATTAAAGGTATTTCCAATATTTATCCATAGATTCTGGGCATCTTTAAAGGTGAAAGTATTATCAAATTTTCCCGTTTTTAGTTTCACGTTCCTTTCCATAAACTCTACAAGAGTTTCTTTCTGTTCTTGGGATATATTACCCGTTCTAACTTTTTTTGCAGTTGTCAACATAATTAGAAACTCAACCAAATAACGTAAACTATAGGTTTTATAATCAAAAATCAGTTTATAAGATTTATATTTGCGATTTATAAAGTTTGACATTTGTTTTTCGAGACGAAAAGGTAAGGTTACGACTAAAGGTATGTTTACCGAGACAGAACAATCGTCACTGTATGGGCGTCTTGCAAATAAAAAGTGGTCAAATTTAACAGAAAACGAAAATATTACCAACATCAACACCAACCTTTAAAGTAAATCTTGTTTTTAGGATGGATGCACTGCTTTAACACAGTGTTGTCAGATTAGTCACACGAAGGATATTCGTGTACGTAATCAAGTTGTTCTAGTGGTGTTCAAGAATACGGGTTTAAATTCGCATGCGCATATTTTTTAGACAATACTTTCGTATGAGAAACTTTTCGTGTAAATTCGAGAATAGCACCCCTGCTATCTATTATACGATCAAGCTCCCACATATTTTTCTCAATATCCATAACGTGATTAATACATTTTTGCCAATTATCAGTCGTTACTTCGGATATTGATTTATGAAAAAAAATTTAACATAACATAGGACCGTAAACAATCAAGGGCAGCAAAATACAGAAAGAAAAACCAGGGACATCGCAATTTTAAGCTACATTTACAGAGACATGCATCTTATAAAATTGATTTAGCATCTAAAACAGTATTGTACAAATTACTAACAATTTTCAAAATGAAGCTAGTCTTCAACGAACTCATGTTCATAGACTGCCCGAGGTCAGACTTTCAGAGACATCTATGCATTCAAGAAAAAACTAGAGCATTTCACCATGTCAACAGATTCACCATATCACATTGACTTACTCTAAGGATGTAAATAAGTTTGAGCATTAAAGTATACTTTAATACATATTATTGATTTCATAACCAACTTAAAGTATTCTTTAAGCCAAAAGATGAAGTGAAGATAAAAGTGTCAATTTTTCGACTTTAAGGGCCGGTTTATTCATCTGTTCAGTAAAGTATCCGTTAGTTATTTGTTCACTAAACTTAAAGGTTACCTGTAAGGAGTTTGTGTTTGTTCAACGTATTTTAATCGTTCAGTAGTTACTGAATACTTATCTCTACGGGAGATAAGGCAACAGTGTATTTTCTGTGGTTTGTAAGACTGACTCTACCTTAGAACAAAAAGATCTTTTTGTTCTAAGGACTCTACTAATGAGTTCTATAGTTTTTTGACAGATGACATTTTACTGTGCATCAGCTGTGTATCTTGTTTGGGTTTTTCGAGATTTTAAAAGATTATTAGAAGTTTTTAGTTAAATCTGAGGGTTAACAAAAGCTGTTGCAGTGACGGAATCGGATTGTTTCAAAAAAATTTCATTATTTCCGAAATGGTTTTCTAACATAGTTTACAGTAAAATACCTTTCAGATTGGTGTAAAAGTATTTCTTCTATGAAGGCTAAAGTTTGTGCAACCGATTTTTTTGTTAATCGAAATTATTCCAACAGTTTAAATTGTCCCATTGGTGAAATCTGTTTTGGCTATTATAAGTTCGGCGATCGTTAATATGGTCAAGAAAAAGATTTATTTCGTCAATAACATCCATTTTAAAAAAATTAAGTAAAAACACAAAACACGCGAAACACAATTTTAGGTTAGAATCTCCTCTGTAATTCCTTAATGACAGGTCCAATCGATCTGTAAGTTAAAGTCTTCAGTAGCTTATAATTACTGAAAACTTGGCGTTACTAGGAGATGAATAAACACTTACGGACGACAATCTTCTCAGTAACGCTACCGAACACTTTACTGAAAGGTGAATAAACCGGCCCTAATCTCTAAAGTGTCCTTTAGCTATAATATGTCAACTTTAATATTTGTGCCAGTAAGGTTTGCTATCTCTTATAGGTTAGGTTATGTCGTTCAAGAGGTATCTTCTTCTAGCATTACGATTCGATGACGAAACATCAAGAAAAGAAGGAATCAAAACTGATCCCGCTGCTCCAATTTCTTCTTTGTTCTATGCGTGTCCCATTTCAAGGAATATGTCACCAATTTTCCTGGATTGCGTCTGTCAGATATTTTACTTATACCATTTTTTTTTTGAGATTGAGCAAATGCTCGTATATAAATAAAAAATATATCGTCACTCAAAACATAGATTCGCGTGTCGTTAATTAACTATTTATAGTATTAGACAATAAAAATTGCAACAGGTGCGAGTAAAATGAATAAATTAAAATGTTTCGTTTGACAACCCTGCAAACAGCTGTGGTAAATGGTAAGTAACTTAAAATTTGTTCACATGCAAACAAACCCAACGAACATGAATACATCCGAGATGCGATATGACGCCATTCATTGACATACTTTTTATCTAGCTTTATTATGAATGTATAATCGTGACGAGAGACTACGACCGCGTACAAATATCACATTAATTAAAGCAAAATTTTAAAATCGCTAATTCCAGCGTTGCCGACCAACCCAGAATATTAAAATTTTTCCCAATTTATGAAATTAAAATCGAACTGAAGAAAAATGAATCGGAATTGTTAGTGAATTATTAGAAAGATTATTAATTGTCTAAAAAGAGTGAAAAATTATCTTCGCTCAACCATGACAGATAAGAGATAGCAAATAATCGAGGTATACACTGAAGGGGAGGTTACGCTTGCAGCGGCAAGTAGGCCCGTGGCAAATTTTGTAACTAGCCGCGTCTGACAGACGCATGTTATCAGTTGAGGGTTTAGTGAAAGCAATTTAACAGAAAGTAAAAAATAACAAGCGTAATAGGCCATTTGATAGTTTGTTCAAATCTATTTTATATTATGTAGTATAGTTCAAAGAACCCATTATATATTGAGATAACTAATTTAATAAGTAAAACTTACCTCAATGATTTATAATTAAAGGATATCTTAATAAGTTTCATCGAATCATCAGTTACTTTTTCTTTATTACATCTAAAGATTTCAATATTATAATTTTCAATTATAAACATTCAAATAAACAGAGAATGTGCTTGACAAACTTATCTTGGACAGGATCCATAGTTTGTTATTTAATCACAATCAAATATTTCCAATTCATAATAAGTCCAAATTCATATAAGAATTCATTATTGACCTAGTTTTCTTTTCAAAATCAAATTTATAATCTGAAACAATAAAAAAGGAAATAAAAATTAAAACTGTTAATAGTATTCATATGTTTAATAAATAAACATGTAATTTTATGTAGTTAAGTGTTTAAATTTGTGTTATAAAAAGGAAGTACTTACAAAGGTATAAGGAGACCAATTGTAGTCTTCGATATTGAAAAAATATTCCAATAGATCATTCCTTTCTAAAAAAAACCACAAGAACAATAAAAAACATGTAACAAATATAGTGAAATATAGTGAACTAATCCTTATATCTAAAGTGTTGGACTTAATCAAACAAACTTATGATAGAACACTTAGATAGTAAATAGTGAAATGATTATTGAAAAGCTTAGTTTGTAAACATTAATAAAAGACATTTTATGTAACAAAAATGTATGTAGGATAATTAAGTAAGTTTTTTATATTAATTGTAAGCTGTGAGTCTTTGATAACACTAATGATCTCATCTTATATAGTGTGTAAGTAATACAAATAATATCTCTTAAAAGTTTAAATTTTAGTTATTAGAGTTTAAAGTAGCATTTATCAGTTGAAATAGGACTAGTTTAATAGATTTATAGTAATTTTAAGTACAATTTATAGTTTTAATTCAAATTTTGAAAGTTTAGAATAAATTGACAGCTCTAGCAATTTGTCTATTTCAAATCTAAAATTTTAAAGGAAGAATTCAATTAAAAATTATATAAATGGATTTTTAGTAAATATAAGAATAAGAGCTCACTTTACGTTATCAAAGATATTATTAGAATTGTAAATTTATTACCTTGATATTCGAAAATTTTGGTTAAATTTTGGACATAACGAACAGTTGAATTCCGATTTTATGTCATATTTGTCATTTTTCTGGGAGCCTATAAAAAGGCCAAGAAATCGATGATTCACTCTCTTATCACTCTGGTAGCAGCTGGATTAATGTCGTATGTATTAATTGATTACTAAAAAAAGTTTGCATTAATCAAAAATCAATTCATGTTAAATTAATATATGTAATATCAAAAATACATGCATAAAAGTATTCTAACAATATTAAATTCTTACCAAAGTAATAAATTGGACAAAACAAATACAGATTCCAATAGAATTTATAAGATTAAATTCAAGCGTCATTTCCACATCGAGAGCTTGGTAGCCATCTTGTCATTTGTATTTCCGAGAGGAGACGAAGTAGAAGCCGATCTCAGTGTTCGTTACGTTCCGCCTGACACTTACAATTTTTGAAAGGACTTTGTAATACAAGGTACGTCCGATATTTAAGGATTTATATTTTTGTTTTTATTTTGTTGTTACTGTGAATTAATTTTTTGTATATCATCTCCATTTCTATCATATCAGGATATTTATAAATTTCACTGTAATAAGCATATGGAAACCAATTGATAGTTTTTATTTTTTTGTACGAGTTCTTTGAGAAACATTTATAATTAAATTCATTGTGTTATAATTTTTAAATATTTATTTTAATTTGAATCCTACCCAAGATAAGAGTCATATTTTAAAATTCAATCCTAAATTAAGTAGACTGAGCTAGTTTAAAAATTTGATAAGGCGCCCAACTATAGAAATACAAAAGAAAAAGTAAACTTTATATCAAATTAAATAATATTAAATTATAAAACTCAACTAAAACATCAGATATAACATATAAGAATTAAGAAGAATATTATTAAAACAATAAAATAAACAATTTAATAAGTATAAAATCATATACAACATTAAATCATTAAAAATCTATAGGTACAAGGTAAAGATTATAATAAAAACTAACTAATTAAGAACAAATTAATACAACATTAAAATCAGACTAAATAAATCATATCAATATTTTTTAATTCTGGTGCATTTGTGCTAAAAAATATCAAATTAAGATTTCAATATTCAAATAGCATGTCAAAATACTATTTTGACAATATGTCACTGGAATAGGTTATGTGACGTTACTAGCTTGCTTCGCGATTCGTCATAACTCGTGTTATAACAAAAAACCATGTGAAATGCGTTGTTTAATATACTATATCAAAAGTTGTCTAATGTCATTCAATTTAAAAGTTGTATTGTTTCTTACCACCTCACCTGTGCCCATATTAATCACCGAATACGGAACTACGAATAGAAATGAAAGCAAATAAACTCCCGCCAAAACTTATTAATATTTTTAACACAACCATAGGATGGCGCTGATCGTTGCGTCTACTCATTTTAATTGTTCTATTTTTCGGAAGAGGTCTTTCTACTAATACTATTAACCACAATACTTTTTAATTTAACAGATCTGTATCAATCTGTTTTTGGTGAGAAACAGTTTTAAGAAAATTAAGAAAGGATACAGTAGTTCTAAGAATCAGGAAAAAAGCAGGAGTTTTGTCTTCAGTTTTTTTTAGTTTTGTTGGTGTATATAATCTTTGGTTTTGTGCTTCCAAATAATTCTGTCCCTAAAATGGATTCAAACTATCAACCCCTCTTATCTAAAAGGAAATGTTGTGTACCTACATGTACAAATCGTGAAGGCGAAATGCATCGTTTTTCAAAAAATGAACCAAGTGTGTTTAGTGAGTGGATTTTAAAGATACAGTCTTTAAATTATAAAGACTTGTCAGTTGAAGACATTTATAAAAAATATGTATTTTGTGAGGAACATTTTTCAAGTAACTGTAAAGTTTTAAGTACCAAAAGAGGTCTTATAAGAACAGCAGTTCCAACTTTAAATTTACCTGGTAAGTGAATAAATCAAATTGTAATTTATAAAGAAAGAAAACCTATACTAGCAGATCATGCAAACGTTTTTATGCTGAAAGGACTGTATAAACAGTGGAAGCAACCATTAGCTTTTACATTTAGTGAAGGACCTCATAAATCCATGGCATTAAAAAATTTGCTGAAGGTTTTAATCTGCAAAATGTCAAAGTATAGGTTTGAAGGTAGAATCGACAGTTTGTGACCAAAGTGAAAATAATGTCGGAGCTATTAAACTGCTAATGAGTGAAACGAAGGAGGAATACTGAAAAAGAAAAGAAGAGAATAGAAATTTTGGTTTTGTGATCAATGACCAAGAAATTATTCCCATATTTGATGTCCCTCATATTTTCAAGTGTTTGAGAAATAATCTTTTGAAACATGACTTGTATTTTAAGCAAAATAAATGATCATTTTTTGATTGTAAACATAATATTTACTTTAGTTTCGTTGAAATGTAGCTATCTATTTTATCGCAGAGTACTTCTTATTGAGAGATAGATGGCACTAGATATAAATTTAAGGAATCCGTATTATCGACAATACTTTTTAACACAACCACTGCTACTCGATGTCGCATACGGATCTAGACAGTAACTAGGTTCTTGCCTTTCTATTCATAGTTCCATATTCGGTGATATTAATTCTAAAAATTTTAATTGACAGTGATAAGGTGGCAAACGTAATACAGTTATTCCTTTTTCCTTTTTCCTTTGCCATTTCGTCAATTACATACCTTTTATGTTATAATTTGTAGCGCTTTGCAATTTGCAGTAATTCCGATTTCAGCATGGTGTCGTCAAAAGAAATATTCTTGCTCTGGACCCATTCTTTAATATCATAATCAATCAATATCATAATAATTACATTTAACGAGACCTAAGAAAATATATAAAAATCCAAATTCCTCGTACATTACCACTTAATTCGAAACTACACGAAAAAGTTTGCGGTTTCTTATAGACTCTTTCCTCCGAAAGTTCGAGAGAGTAATTAATATATATATATCTTCACCGCAAAACTTCAAATAACTTGTGGTATTAAATTGGAAACGCAAGAAAGTCCCGAACGTCGGCGGTATTAAATAGATGACCCTTTTGTGGTGACTGCCACTAAACACAGATTCAAAGTTCTTGGGTGATGTTTGAAAGAGCGGTTAGCTTTATTTATTTTACAAACAATGGCATGAGTTTTGAAGAACGACTATCATTTGGACAGAAGTTATATTACCAAATAAACTAATATGGAAATAAAACTTGGTTAAATCATATTAAGTAAGTCAGTAATTTTTTGGCTCAAATAAATGGCATTTATTAAAAAAATAGTAAAAAACTAACAAAAACTACTACATGTATACAGAGTGTCCCGAAAAGAATGGTCATAAATTACACTACAGATTCTGGGGCCAAAAATATATTGATTGAACCCCACTTACCTATATACAATAGTGCACACAAAAAAAAGTTACAGGGTGCTAAAGTTAAAAATTTAAATAATTTTTTTAACATTATTCTAAACCGGTTTAACGTTAATGTATGAAAATTTATAGGAAATACTAGTGGAGAATAACCAATAAATTGGATACAGTTGCATTTGATTTATTATGGATTTTCAGACGGGATCAGCACCCCTTTCACCCCCCAACTTTTTTTAGGGCTATAATTTAACAAAATATGGACCGCCACTGGAATCAAATGTCTATTCCTAATCTTTTGTGTCTCTCTGTATTTCGTTGTAAATATTTTATTATGGAAGATACAGCCACCGTTTAAAATGCCAATTTCAATATTGAATATTTAAACTACATATTCACAAATATTAAAAACATCTTTATTATTTAATTACAATTTATAAACAAACAAGATATTGCCTTAACTCAACAAGAGTTCAATATGACCTCCTCCTTCCTGTATACAAGTTCTACATCGTTTCAACAAGGAATACCGAATATTTTGAAAAATTAAGTGTTTTTGTCGAAACTCGTTAGCAATTTTTAAAATTCGGTGCCTCAGTTGATCCTCACTAGTTATTTCCACAGAATAAACATTTTTTTTCATATATCCCCCCAAAAAAAATCTAATGGATTCAAACATATTTTTGACCCCAGAATCTGTGGTATAATTTATGATCATTCTTTTCGGGACTTCCTGTGTAAACCGATTTCTAACGGTAAAGGTATTTGGATCACTCTGTAGAATTATTGATAATGTTTGTAGGCAATGAAGTTAAATCTAAATTTAAACGAATAGAGCAAAAATGCATTTATATGAAAAGTGAACAAATATAAAGCTACAAAGAGCCGGCACAAAATATTCCAAATTGAAATTCGTTTGATGTCCAAATGCGCCGAATAATTTAATAGAAAAATATTGTTCGCAGTTGATTAAATAAACATAAAATCAATATTATATTATTTTATTCAAGTGGATTGTAGATTCGATTAGAACAATTTAAATGATTATAGGGAAAATACGTTTTTTCACTACTAGCTTCTGAATATAACTTTATTAATTTTAGTTTAGGTAGTAATGTTGCTCATTTTCAATCAAGGTAGAAAAATACAGAGACCACTTGATTAGAACTATATCTCAATCCATTTGGCAAAATGTGAAGTTAACTGATGCAAAGACAAAATAAAAATAGTTTCATATGGGTTTCTATTTTGACACGAGTTCAAGTTTAAAAAACGAATCGCGAAGAACGAGTGTAACAATAGCCATATGAAATAAGTTATTTATAGTATTTTTTAAATTAATTAAAATTTTGATTCTAAAAAGTATGTTGGTAGCACTGTGTAATTTATAACATTTGACAGTTTTGAAATTTAAATTATCAAATGTTAATGTTTTAAAATATTTTAAAATAAATAATACACCAACAATAATATATTATATAAGTAAAAGATGATATTCATATTCACAAATACTTTCTTAAAGAACAATATAAAATTAATAAATTGCTATTAGCCACAATTGTCAATAGTCTTGTCATTAGATACTTCACTCTTGTTCCCAACCATTTAAAACAAAAATTTGCGTGCGTAAAAGTAAAATTTTTTTGATATTTTATTGACATCATTACGACTTTTTTCATATGAACGAAAATAATGCTCTACCAAAAACACTTTTTCTTCCGTTGTTAGAACCATTTTTAAATCAAATTTAACTGCAGCGTACTATTAATACGTATATCAAATAATGACAATTAAGTCAAATATGACAAATCCATATCACATAAACAACTCCACAGCACTCTTTGTTTCGGTACTGTTTATTTTGGCGGATACCGTATAATAGATTTTTAGCCTTTACCTCTTTCAAGGTTGGTTTTTTACTCTTGCCAGTCCCGGTCTTGGACGAACCAAAGATATTTTATCCCTATCCAGGAAGTCTATTGGAAACGAGATTGCGACTGTCACTGGACCTGGCTTTGAGGATGCCATGCGGCACATAACGACTTCTGTAGAAGCTGCCTGGGCGAAGAAGAGGAAGGACGATGGTTCACCTAGTCTGTCACTGTTCCGCCCTATCCGGGAAAAGGTTTTAGGTTTTGGGGCAGGCTATTTGGACAGCCTATTCGATTTCAGTGGGTTGGCGTAAAAAGCCTCATGCTTCATCAACATCAGCCACTGGTTCTCACGGTAGTGGTGAGCTGTTAAGCTAACCTAGCCTAACCTACGACAGTTGCGCTATACATCTGCAGAAGAACAATTGGCAAACAATGGGGGTTGAGACCCAGTATTGTCCATTGGTTATACACGGTCGTCGTAAGACCCACACTCATGTATGGATCATTGGTATGTAAGGAGGTCAACAGGAAAAGGGTGGGAAAGGTACAGCGACTAGCTGCCATTCTCATGACGGGGTGTCTTAGGACAACCCCGACAAAAGCCCTGGAAATGATCCTACATCTGACTCCACTAGACCTATATGGGAAGGAATGCGCGGCCAACGCTGCTCTCAGACTCAATGCAGTCTCACCATGGCCTAAGGTAAACTACGACCACTCCAAGATTCTGAAGGAATTCAGTCTTTTTTTAAACAACACAGACTACACGAAACCCACCCCGATGTTTGATCGCAAGTTCTCGGTGGACATCCCGTCCAAAGAGAAGTGAACGGCGAATCTAGTTAAGCCAAATGGGACGCTCTTCTATACAGATGGCTCAAAACTAGAGGGAGAGTAGGAAGTGGAGTCTTCTCAGAGTCCCCACCCCTTAACCTATCATTCCGTTTGCCGGACTACTGCAGTGTATTCCAGGCAGAAATGGTAGCTATTAATGAAACAGCAAAATGGGTACTTCAAACCGGATTCGAGTCCAATGAAATATCTATTCTAAGTGACAGCAGCCAAGCTGTCATTAAGTCTCTAAACTCAGTCTACCTGACCTCCAAGGCGGCTATACAATGCCGTAAAGCCTTAGATGAGCTGGCGACTAAAGTAAAAGTCAATGTTGTCTGGGTACCCGGCCACACGGACATAGCAGGCAACTGTAAGGCGGACGAGTTAGCAAGCGAGTTAGCAGGCGCACCTATCGCTGAACGAAGATTGCTCCTCCGGAAAGAAATATTCCGCCAAACCAACCTGAGGTAGCGGAAAGAACCTTCTTGCAACTCGCCAAGACAGATATAGCCAGAGCTTAACCTGCGACGCACCAAAGATATTCTATCTCTCTCCAGGAAATCCATCGGAAACGCGATTGCGGCCATCACTGGACACTGGTTTGGAGGATGCCATGCTGCACGCATGGGAATTCCACAAAGAAATGACTTTTACAGAAGTTGTCAAGACGAAGAGGAGGAAGAGACGATGGTCCACCTACTCTGTCACTGCCCTGTCCTATCCAGGCAAAGATTTTCTGCTCTGGGACAGCCCTATTTTGACAACTTATCCGGTCTTCAGTCGGTTGGTATCAAAAGCATCATGCTGTTCATTGACAGCAGCTACTGGTTCTCACGATAGTGGTGGAGGTGGCAACCACCCCATACGGCATTACAACGGGCCTCTGGCCTAAGTGGGTTCTATCCCGAACCACCGTGTTAACCTAACCTAACCTAACCTAACCTAACTAGGGAATAATGGACCACGCCCGACAGAACCCTGCATTTCGAGGGAAGGCTTGTTTACAAGGAGGTTTCGTCCGGTACAACAAAAATAATTTTAGTTTTTTATTTAAAATGAACTATTTAACAAAAAATAATTCCGATCAGTAGTTATAGAAATTAGCGAGTTTACGCAAACTCTTCAGCTATATAATATTGACTTAGATTCATAAATACATAAACAATTTAAAATAAATTACACTACGAAAAGTATATTTCAATGTCATTTTTTTTGTTTTGATTCGTGAAATAAAATTATTAAGTCAAAAACCAATTTGTGTACAAAAAAAAATCCCAGATACCATAACACACAAAGGAGCAATTTGGCTAAATTTTCCGACATGTATATTGAACGAATTACACTGATGTTCTTGTTTTTGTTTCGTATTTTCAATTTTTCATTTTCATGTATGGTCCCGGCCCGACACAAAATTGCTTCATCATCAATCACTTGGATTACGTATCGAAAAGCATGCGCATATTTATGTTTGTTCATATACACTATGTTCATATACAACGTATATTTAAAATATTATTTTTGTACGCAATTTTCTGAAATTTAAAAAATATCTTTCTTTTTTCTCTGTTATAATCAGAACACAGATATACTCTTTGTTCAACGCCCTTCCCCTTTCTTTTTCAAATATATAAAAAGTTAAATCATAGACCACCTCCCTTTTTTCCTTATTTAATTTAATTTTAATAGTCATATTTCTCTAGTTATTGAGTATAAATGTTGTTTTAAGTTTTAAACAATTACATATACTTTTATTTATTTACTTTTAATCTGTTGGTTTTTAAAAAATGTTTGCACTTAATTTTGCACTAATTTCTAGTACATGTTTCACTCCCTTTTTACTTAGATTTTTATACATCTTGATAAAATTCTGTGACATTAACTTTGGGATTTTCATTTGGTTGTTTCCTATCAGTCAAATTTTAGACATGGATGATTTACTTCGTTTATAATATTTTCTGATGAAACCATTTCTACAGAGTGGAAAGTTTAACTGGAACAAATTCTGTAATTTAATAAATAACGGTTTGTCGCAAAATTCCTGAAACACGTCAACTTTTATTTTCTATGGGGCATAAAATAAAGAGGTTTGTCTATTTTCTTAATTATATTAACGGGTTGTAGCGACCCACAACTTTTTTTTTTAATGAAAGGGTAGGTTGATCTTTTTTTATTTTAAAGCTTTTTCAATTGCAAATACAAGTAGGTATTTTTTTTGTTTTTTTTTACAAGCAATGTGTTAGAAAAAAATAAAATACCGAAATGTTTTTTAAAACTACTTTAATGCAATAAATGTTCAAAATACCCTCCATTTTGTTGCTGACAATATCCCAATCGATCATAAAAACTATTCCTAACATTTTGTAATACTTCCGGCGTTATTTGAATAATTTCGTATCTGATTCTTTGCTGAAGCTCGGCTATGTCGTTAGGTTTAGTAGTATAAATCTTACTTTTTAAATATCCCCATAAAAAAATCTAATGGGGTGAGATCGGGTGATCTTGCTGGCCACTCAATTGGGCCCCTTCTTCCAATCCACCTATTCGGAAACACTTCGTTGAGATAGGTCCGTACAATTTGAGCAAAATGTGGTGGTGCCCCGTCTTGTTGAAACCACATCTGTTGGTCAAATAAATTGGGATCCAAATTATCGGGGAATAAAATCCTTAAAGTAGGAACCAATTCATTTTGAAGCATAGTTAGGTATGTTTCTCCAGTTACATTTTCATCGAAGAACAAAGGACCCACTATGCGATTCCCAATAATTCCAGCTCAGACGTTTGTTTTTTGGGGCCTTTGGGTATGGGATTCACGCATCCAATGGGGATTTTCGTCAGCCCAATAACGGCAGTTGTGCCGATTTACGTGTCCATGTAATGTGAACGTAGCTTCATCAGAAAACAGTACCCATTCCAAAGGAATTTGACCACCATCGATAAATGCCATAAATCGTTCGCAAAAATCAAGTCTACGATCAGGATCGTCTTCGTTAAGCACGTGAAGGTTTTTCATCTTATATGGGTACTTTTTGACATCTTTGAAAACTTTTAAAACGCTTGTGTGACTGACACCATGAACGCGAGCTACTTCCCTAGCTGGAGTAACAGGATTTTCTTCAACTTCCAACAACATGATCAACCGGGTTTCTTCGTCGATTTGTAAAGGCCTTTTTCGAGAAATATCTCTTACATGGCCCAACTCTCGATATCGACTTTCAATTTTGCTAATCGTACTTCGATTAATTGGAGGCAATTCTGGATGAACTTCAGCAAACAAACGAGCAACTTCAGCCTGTGTTCGACTTCTGTTCCCATATCCGATCATCTGTAAAATTTCAATACGGTGCGTTTGGGTTAAATAAGACATTTTCTTAATTTATTGGCTTATAAATTTGTTGTAGAAATTTAAAACAAATACCTGAAGACAACTCAATCACATTAAGTTTTAATTAGTGAAATACCTGATAGCAGGTTAGAAAAAGGAATGATTTCTTATTATGACTTATCAAGTAGTAAAAACAAAGTGTAAGTACATTTTTATATTCGATTAGTTAGATTAATGGGGTTGACAGTTGTTTCCGATTTGACGGTTGCGTTCGTGTTGGTAAGGGTTCTGTTTCAGGTGCGTTCTATTGTAAGGGGTCGGTTTGGTAGTGGTAAGATTGTGTTTAATATACAGTGGGTCGGGGTTGATTTTAGGGTACGAACGGTAAACTAAGGAAAGGTAGCATGGCGATAGACATGTTAAAGACAGTTGAAACTCTCATGGGCTATGACCTTGAAAATGTATGCGCGAACTTAATGGCAACAATGGTCAAAATGATTAAAATGCGATCTGACTCAATTGCACGTTAAATTCAATAGCCCAGTCGAAGTTGGTTGATTATAGAATTTTTTATTTAATAAAAATTGTATATTGGGTGTTTCAAAAAAAGGTAACACCGTCTCTAGGATAGGTAAAAAACTGAAAAATAATTGGGGTTTGCTTAGTAAAATTTTTTTCTAACGCCATCCGTTTTCAAGATAAAGGGCGTTGAAGAAAATAAAAAATTACACATTTCTTACGATTTTGCCAAAACTAACTCTCATAGAGGGCGCTAGTTACACGATTCATACAACGTATTATTCAACATAACTTTTTTAGGGTAGAATTATTAGTCAAAACTCCAAGTGAACATAAACGTCGTTTAATTCTGCACCAAAAAGATACTCTTGGTAAAACTCGATATTATGTACCATTTTCGGAATATTTTGATTTGAAAATTATGAAGTAATAACCACTCCTCGTATAAGTTAATGATAAATTTATTAATTTAAAAAACTTACAATAAGAAAATTAAAATAAAGACAAAGAACATAACATAAAATTCAATTAGAGTAAATGTTCAAAATGTCCTCCGTTTTCACGAATACACAAGTCTATCCTTTTTTCTAAAGAATCCATTAATCTTCTTAACGGTTGGGGATCATCTATGATGTCATTAAAGTGACGTTTAATTCTGTCTATTAATTCTTGACGAGAATTTACCTCTGTAGCATACACTTTTTCCTTAATATACGACCAGACTGTGTAGTCCAAAGGATTAAAATCGCATGACCGAGGAGGCCAATGAATCGGAGCTTCTGCACCTCTACCAATCCATCGATTCCGAAAATTGTTACTCAACCAATTACGACACCTTCTATCAAAGTGCGGTGGAGCTCCATCATGCATAAAAAATAATGATGTTCGCTCATTTATCGATAAATCTTCTAATCTCTCAAATAAGTGATTATTTAGAAAATCAAGGTACATATCACCAATTAAATTTCCAGGAAGAATATGATAACCTATTAATCTGTTACCTAAAGTTGCTGCCCAAACATTAACTTTAAATGAGTGTTGGTAATGTGATACCCTTTTGGCTTGTGGATTCTCATCACACCAGTAGTGTGCGTTATGGGAGTTAAACATACCTTGTCGCGTAAAGGTGGCCTCGTCCGTAAAAAGAATACATTTTAAAAATTTGGATTGAGGGCTGTCCTTTCTCGCAATGTTTCACAAAAATCGACTCTAACCGGTAGATCGTCCGGCAAGTGTTCTTGAACTTGTCTGTAATGGTAAGGATGTAGCTGCTGCTCTTTAAGAATCCGCCAAGTAGTTGAAGAAGATGTATTTGTTTGTCTTGCCATATTCCTTACACTTAATGTTGGATTTTGATCAACTAAATTTAAAATAATATTTTCTTTATTAATTGTTCTTGTTGTTCTTGGTCTACCTGACTTTGGTCTTACATTCCCAGTTTCTCAACAACGTCGTTCAACTGCTCTAAATGTTTTTTTACTTGGTAAGTTTCTTCTTGGAAACTTTTCTGCATAACGCGTAAAAGCTGCACTAGAGTTTCCTAAACACTCGCCTAAAGTTAATAACATGTCGGTGTATTCAACATTTGAGTACATTTTGTTTAACAATATCTAATTTTACAAATAACAAGGCTTCAAAACTCTATTTATTGTAGACTTATTGTCATAACAATCAATAAATGTCAATTTTACATGGCAAACTTAGAGAAAAGCGAACTTTATCATTAGTTTATACCAGGAGCGATTATTACTTCATAATTTTCAAATCAAAATATTCCGAAAACGGTACATAATATCGAGTTTTACCAAGAGTACCTTTTTGGTGTAGAATTAAACGATGTTTATGTTCACTTGGAGTTTTGACTAATAATTCTACCCTAAAAAAAAGTTATGTTGAATAATACGTTGTATGAATCGTGTAACTAGCGCCCTCTATGAGGGTTAGTTATAAAAACAAATTCATGGGATATATCAGCTTCCAAAACATATTCGTATAAAATTTCATTGCAATGGTGCCAGTAGTTTCGGCAAAATCGTAGGAAATGTGTAATTTTTCATTTTCTTCAACGCCCTTTATCTTGTAAACGGATGGCGTTAGAAAAAAATTTCACTAAGCCAACCCCAATTATTTTTCTGTTTTTTACCTATCCTAGAGACGGTGTTACCTTTTTTTGAAACACTCTGTATAGATAAATAGATTTATTTAATCACATTACATATAAATATAAAATTTTGTGACAAGTTAAAATACACAAAAATACAAACCACAACAATGATTAAAAACCCAAATCATCCTCATTGTCTTCATATTCCGATTCGCTCTTTTAGTTCGGAAAGATTGTTATTTGTACCTGCATTTCTATTAGGTGTATTATAATAATATGAATAACATTTACTATGAATTATGAAATGTTATTGGAATAAATAAGAAATATAAATTTATTTTTGTCAATCTCTAAAAGCCGAAATAATCCCGAGAAATAATTATCAACAAAATTTCTAGGTACCTACTATTGCTGAAGAAATTATATAAGCAGTTGTCGGAAGAATTGTTTGTTTCTATTAAGACTATTATAATAATTTGAATAACATTAACTATGAATTAGAAGATGTTATAGGAATTTATAAAAAATATAAATCAATTGCCATAGACAATATAGATAATTTACAACACTCATTTGCGGCCCGTTTTCATAATATTGAATGTGATGTGAATAATAACTATCGTCATAACTTATTGAATAACATACTATTATTTTTAAATAACATCGTATATTTTAATTTCATAAAATGGCTATTTTTATATTCAAAATATTACAAATCTCATTCCTAACCTCACTCGTATATTAATATTTAACAAATGAGAGTTGTCCATATCTCTCATTTTGGCAAAGGAATGAATCAAACAGTTTAAGTTAAATAAACTTCTTACTTGACAGTTTCAACCAGCTCTTAACACTAAAATTCACTTAAATATTTACTAAAAATACAACTAACTAACAAAATACTAATGTTCAAATATAAAACCACAAAAATAATCTAACTATTAAAATACTAAAACTTCGACTGTACTAATACTCCGTAAGCGACACGATGTTCAATCACTGGCAATTTATTTTAGACTAAAATTATTCACTGATGTTTTCACAATAGTTAATAGGGTTTATTAGAAACCGAATCGTGTAGACTGCGCAAGGGTGACTCATAGTCCATGACATTTTCAACTGCCTCTACACCCTACTTCTTCGATGGTACTTTAGACGGGCCAACATACCTTTAATTTTTAAAGGAATATCTTGTACTTAATTTAATTAATTTATTCCCCAGTAGAATTAATCCTGGAAATTTTTATCAACGTTTATGGTTTCAACAGGATGGTGTGCCTCCACATTATGTTGCAGATGTTCGTTTTGTGTTAAATCGCAGAAAACTGTTTTCGACCCCTAATTTGCATTCACATTTCACCATTTTGAATGTTTTCGTTTTTAAATGTTTTTTTCCCTTAAAGTTGGAACCTCAAAAACATTTTTCACCTGGTTCTTGTCTGCTATTTTTTTTATTATTTTTTAGGGTTAAAAATTGGTTTTTGCACCAGCTTAATATACGTTTTTAATAGATCACACAAAAGTATTCTTCTCCTGTTTGTTTTGTTTTATCTGAATTCGTTTTAGTTAAAAGTATGATTACGCTTTTTATTCTAGTTCAAAAGAAATTAACGGCCATTTTCAATTTTACATGATAGAACATTCCAGTGTTCGTCTTATCCGAAGAATTTCGATAAATTCCAAGAAGATTCAATTTAAATTACTATTTGACAGATAGTACAACAGATACTAGATATTTTAAGTTTAAAGTATTTTAATAAAAAGCAACAAAAAACAGTTCCTTGAACGAAATCTGTTATTAAACTTTATATTGACGTTTAGTTGATATTTCTATAGGGGAGAGTAGGGAGACTTGATCCCATTTTTGGTTTTTTTTGTATAATTTCGTTAAAAAAAATTATTTATATTTCTGTTAGTATCAATATGATGTCCTGTTTATGAAGCAAACTCTAAGTACATTATACTTAGAAAAAAAACATATTTATTCGGGTCATTGGCTTTTGAGTTTCACCCTGCAATAGGGATCAAGTCTCCTACCTTAAGGGAGACTTGATCCCTCGTGTGGGGACACATGATTACCTTGATCGTATTTCTCTTTACCAATACTTTTATGGTAATATTGCTAATTTTTGCAACCGATTATTATTAATAATTGTTTGCAAAAACTTTATTGTTCTATATCTTAAAAAAAAACAATGGTTATAGAAATAAACATTGGTTTAATACACGGCTTAGACATGCATAAAGTGAGAACAAAAGGAACAAATGAATCATCCTATCTAAAAGTCAAAAAACTAATTTAACCAATGGTAATATTATTAGGAAATCTAATTTTAAAGTTAAAATATCCACGTCTTATTTCAGGTTTTGGCAACACTTTTTTTACACTTTCTCTTGACACGAGTCCCTCATCTTTAATTGTCGACCAATAGAAGTGCTTTTTACGTATTCTTAAAAAGTTCACTAATATTTCGGTGCTTAAAATATCATTTTCGGTCATTTCTCCCACAAAATATGATTTTCCTTTTTTCGTTTGAAATTCTACCAACACAAAGTCTTTAATTTTTGGGCAGCATATTTCAAAAAACCCGTCCTCACTTATGTTTGAGCAGTCATTTTCTTCAGCCCTGAGATCAATATCATCCAAACTGTCGCCGCTATCTTACCACGACTCCGCGTATTCTGAACTATCACTTTCAATTTTCTTCTCTTTTCTCTTTTTTTTACTTTTATTTACTTCAATCTTTTCCGCTCTACCAGCAAAACTTCTTTTTACACTCGAAACCTTTTTTTTCTCTTTCTTCGCTCTCTGCTTCTAACTCCTGCTTCTCCGGCGTTTCAGTTATAACCCTACAACGACCTCTTTTTCGTCCTTTTGATACAGAATTTTCTGACTTTGGAGGTGCCTTTGGGAATGGTCGAACTTCCTCTGGTGTCTTTGCCGTCGAAGCTAAGTTTATGACTTCCGACTGGAGCTGCTGCAACGATTTCGGCATCAGGCAGTACTCTCGGTGTTGCTCCTTCCTTTGGTTTATAAATATTAATAAGAACGTGCCTCTTAACATAAATCAAAAAATATTCATAGGGGAGACTTGATCCCGGGATCATGTCTCACTCTCACAACAGGGATCAACTCTCCCCGAAATGCATTTAATTTTAAAATTGGTAACACCCAAAACATAACCTCTCAAACCAGGTTTTCAAATATATCAAAATGTTTGTAAGAAAGCATCAAAACTAGTCGCAAACCACAATCCCCTTTCAAGCAATATCCTGATAAACCAAAACAAATATAAAACTTAGCGTAAAATATGTTTCACACTCGAAAAATCACAAACTTTTTACACCGTGCGTACAATCGGCGCGTCTCTTACTAAATGTTGTTTATAAGCTAACATGTGTTCTGTTCTATACAATGTTGCCAACATTCTTGCAAAAAAGTCATTTGAGCGCTAAATTTTAATGGGGGATCAAGTCTCCCATGGGATCAAGTCTCCCTACTCTCCCCTATGGAAAAAGAATTTTATGTCACTAATTTAGGTGTAAATACTTTTCTCACATTTTCCGCTTTATTCTAGCATATATTTTCTTTTCATTTTTCTGTTTCTGGAAGCTTTGATCTTTTTCCAATATTTTTCTTTGATAACAATGTCGGTCGGTACGCGGATGACCGTAAAAACGAGTTGAATTTACAGAAAACGAAAATAATTAAAAGTTTTCCAGGTGACTTGAAGAACTGAGGGACATTGTCATAAATGCCTTAGAGTGCCTCGATCAGGGTCTAGATGTATCGATATATCTTACAGTGTGACTCCTCGAACAAATGTTTTGAAGCATTCACTATTAAGTTGTATGTGTGACAAATACAATAAAAGTTCTGGTGTTTTAGATATATTTTTCTGTGATGTTAAAGACATTAATTGTATATTATTACACGAGCGATTATGTGGGCCATTATTCACGAGGGTAAAGATTGAGCCCACGAGCCGAAGGCGAGTGTCTCAATCACCCGAGTTAATAATGGCCATAATCGTGAGTGTAATACTATACTTTTTTATATTTTGCACTTATAAAAATCTTCATTATAAAACGCATTTGCGTATCGTAATGTAACTTTTACGCACGCAAATTTTTGTTTTAAATGGTTGGCGACATGAGTGAAGTATCTAATGACAATGACATTTGTGGCTAATAGCAATTTATTAATTTTATATTGTTCTTTAAGAAAGTATTTGTGAATATGAAGGTAATTTTTTACTTATATATTATATTATTATTGTTGTATTATTCATTTTAAAATATTTTAAAACATTAACATTTGATAATTTAAATGTCACAACTGTCAAATTTTATAAATTAAGCAGTGCTACCGACATACTTTTTAAAATCAAAATTTTCGTAATTACATAAAAATAATAAGTTAGTTTAAAAAATGGTAAAAGGGGCAAAATATAAAAAATATTATAAACAACTTATTTCATAACAGAATTCCATATGAAATGCGTTGTTTAATATACTATTTCCATACTTATGGAATAATTAAGAACCAGATTAAATTACATTTATTTAAAAAAACCATTTTACATTAATTTGCATTAATATTTAATAATTTGGGTAATTATGTAATACAATGATTATTTATCAATTTTATTTCATCAAAATTTAATCCAAATGTTTTAAAGAGGTACTAAATATGTCTTTACAATCAAAAAGTATTAGATTTAGTACAATTATTGTACAGTTTCAACCAACTCTTAACACTAAAATTCACTTAAATCTTTACTAAAAATACAACTAACTAACAAAATACTAATGTTCAAATATAAAACCACAAAAATAATCTAACTATTAAAATACTAAAACTTCGATTGTACTAATACTCCGTAAGCGACACGATGGTCAATCACTGGCAATTTATTTTAGACTAAAATTATTCACTGATGTTTTCACAATAGTTAATAGGGTTTATTAGAAACCGAATGGAATAATTAAGAACCAGATTAAATTACATTTATTTAAAAAAACCATTTTACATTAATTTGCATTAATATTTAATAATTTGGGTAATTATGTAATACAATGATTATTTATCAATTTTATTATATCAAAATTTAATCCAAATGTTTTAAAGAGGTACTAAATATGCCTTTACAATCAAAAAGTATTAGATTTAGTACAATTATTGTACAGTCGGCTTTCGAATAGCATATGCATGTTAAATGTGAATTTCGTTTACCTACCGAAGTTATAAAAACGCCCTTCTTAAACAACATAGGAATGGCAATTTTTAAAACGGCTACATTAAATGGTTTTTGGGGATTAAGTTTATTTACAAGGGACAGAAGACAGGCAATTCATCAATAAAATACCTTATGCTGCAAACATTAAAAATGTGGGCGTGGACAACTGTTTAACTGATTTCAAATTTATTATTATTTAACCGTGCCATGGACACTTCTTTTCATATTTTAAGTATAAAAACCATTTTATGGATGTATTAAATATTTAAAATTAATTATTTTGCATTTAATTAGAGCTTAACAAAGTATTTATATGCGAGAGATGAAGGAAAAATAATGGATTTTAAAAAAATGTAATTATAAAAATGTTAAAAGTGTACCGGCTACCCACTTCCCACTTGACACCAATGTTAAAGCAAGATAAACGATCACATATTTGTTCCATTCCCTTTATAACCTTAAAAGCTTCTGTTAGACCACACGGAATCGAATGTTGATTCGACTTCTGTCCAAAACACAAACACATACATTAAAACTATGTCATTTATAATACCAATAATTTTAAGCGAACCACTGCAAGGATTCTTTTTTTTAACAAAAAGTTACAAATTTATGTATAATATAGGTTAAGAACAGTAAACTAAACAGTTGAAAGAAACTTCCACTATTTAAGGACGGGGTATCGCTGTACATCAGAATGGCACCTGCAGACCAAAAGTTTATTCTAACTTTCTCCGTTATTACAACTCAAATCGTTTTATTTTTTTCACTAAATTGCATATAAAGGTTTAAATTAGGTAAGGATTGCATTTATTTTTTGTTAATTTATTGTTTAATATTGAAAAAGAGATGTTGAATGCGAACTATTTTAGACCTTTACATTTGTATAAATAAACAACAATCTAAATAAATTTTCTTAAAATGAAACTAATCCTTTCCCAAGTTGAACATTTTTCTATCAAATAGCCCAATCAGAATTTTCTAAAGAGATCAGACCTAAGAAATAGTTAGAAACTAAAATCATGCTGCATTTTATTTTTATTTTTTCACTTTGGATCAAAAATGGACGTAGTTAATGACGAAATAATTGTACTTTAGTTTATAACTTTTATCATAGATGGAACTAGGCACTACGTATTTTTTTCTTTTTTTTATTAACGAAGTCAAATAAAATTTTTGTATTATAAATAAATGTAACGTTTTTTAAATATTTTGCGATATTTACAAAACAATTATTCAATAAAACAAATTAGTAAAAAGAATACTGATTTGCGGATATTGATTGTCAGCAGACCAGTTATATCATTGTTATATCTTGGAGAAATTTTAATTATAATATTCCCAGCGTACGGCTGACCATCTATAGTTATATATGAGGGTAAATAAAATTATTGTTTGTGTGCCGAGCGATCGCTTACAGAATAAGTGTTTATTATTCAATTTTCCCAGCACAATTAAAAAACCATTAGACACAGAATAAGCATCGTTGTAAATAAATATAAAAATTATAAAATTGTTAATAACAAAAAACTGTAAATTCAAAATTCTTGAAAAAAATACCAATTATTGGTGGCCATATAAACACTTCTTGGTCAAATTTTGGAAGAAATCTGGTCACAGGTTTCTGAGAGAAAAAAATAAATTTTGTATACGTGGTATTCTGAATTAAGTAAAAAGAAAAACTGGCATCAAAATATTTTATTTAAAAAATATACTTTTATTATTATTACATTTAAATATTTTCTGGTGGATCTTTATATTTTAATCTTTTGCCTCTCCTGTTTAAAATAACTTCCGGCCCAACGCAATCCTCATAGTCTCAACTTTTCTACCATATTGTTGAAATTTATATTTTCGGTAAAAAGTGGATTCATATCTCCTGTATAAATAATAAAATGGCATGTTTTTCTTCTTGTGATGCCGAGTTGTCCTTGTATCTAAAAACAATAATTTGTAATATTCTAAAAAAATTAGTAATGAAAAGCCAGTAACAAATCTTACCTGATAATAATAATTGTGGTTTTCCGTTTACCATCAGGCGATGCACCTAAGAAACCACCGTATTTCAAGTCAACAAATAATCCTGAAGGGTTAACATTCGGGTAGTAATAGTGGGTAGTTTCCAGCACTTTATCAAATTTTAAAACATTAGTTTAAATCCAGCAACGTTCTAGAAAACATCATTATTCTTCATAAGTATCTAGTCTCCGAATTTTCGACGCAAGTAAATAGGTATTACAAAATTAAAATATGTTGACCACTTTAATGTGTCATTTGTAAATGCATCGCCTCTAAGTTAATAATATTTTATTAATTTTTTGACACTTACCTAGAACTGATCTAAAAAGAATCACACACAACTATAAACTTATAAAAATAATAAACTTACCCTACCGGTGATTAGGTATATATATATAGAATTAAAAATACAAATAAAAAATGTTTTTAATAAAAACTAAAGATAAAAGTAATAATTACTATAGAGCACCTATTGATATTACTAAATGTTGATCTACCCTCGTTCTTTCCCGAGATAAAATACAAAATATATTTTGTTGGCTGGCAAGGTCTAGAAATGAGAATTATATAACTGGTTTTTAGCCCTAAAACATGTGTTTTTAGCAGGTAAAATTTTTTCCGATGAATAGAGCAATTTAGTGAAAGGAATCTATTATTATTTCTGTTAGTTTATCCTATTACTAAGAGATGTCTGCACTTCATGGACAAAAAAAATCATTGACACATTTTCGTTTCAGATTGCATGGGATACGGGCTCCTTAATCGTAAAATACGTTTTAAATTCAATTACAGATGTTTAGCTAAAAACTAATTTGTTATGCATATTGTAGTACGTGTGCTTTTTGTACAACGTCAATATTTTAGCTTATTCTACATTGGGTTCTACTATTTAGATAGAAAATTTTCCACATCATACGGACTATCGTAAAATTTAGTTATCTGCTATTGTTATAACAATAGGCAAGGGATTATTCAGCTGGTCATAGACGTACTTTAAGGGAATTACATTATTTGTTTCGGTTTATTAGATATTTATAAATAAACCATTTTCAAAGCATTTTATATTTATATAAATCTGTTTATGAATAGTAACCTTATTTATGGTTATTTTTGTCGTTATAATACTGACCCATTAAATAACAAGAAATAAATAATCTGTCAAAATGAATAGGTATTTAGTTAATGGTGTTTTGATAGTTTAGTAAGAATAAGTCGATTAGCGAAAGATGGTTTCCGATAAATGTGAAAGCTATTTTAAATAGTATGAAAACCAATGATTAATAAAATGGTTAATTGTCTTTAAACAGTTATTCATTAATATCAGAATATTTTTATTCAGTCGATTATAAGCGAGTGAAGAGATCTGACACAGTTGTTTCTTGAAAGAGTGAATAGAATATAGAATTAAAAAAATAACGTGTGATTATACACCAGTTAAAAAAATTAAAGGTGGATCATGTATCACTTAACGAAAAGAGTGTTATACTGAATGTCTACAATTATTTTAAGCAACAGATTCCCTTCACTACTGTTGACAGTATACTTGAAATTTCTTCTAAAGTAATGGGATTATGCAAAATCAACTGTATATAAAATTTTAAAAGAGGAGAAATCAGCTGGTATAACCCCACCCAAACCAAGACCAAAATTGTCAAAAGTGAACGTGGATGAATTTAAAAAAAAATGCAATTCGTAGAATAGTCCACTTTTTTTTCTTAAAAAACAAATACCAACTTTAAATAAAGTTTAACAAGCCATTACCGATGATCCCGATTTACCCACAATAAGTTTGCATGACTTAAGCTTTAAGTATGAAAAAGTTGGCAGGCAGTCAATGTTTATCGATTCCGAAGAAATTGTATGTTGGAGATTAGTATTCTGAGGGTTACCTGGATCAGGATATAAATTTGCCAACGTTGGAATGACATCATTTTGAAGTAGTGCCAAATAATTGTTGCCATTCAAGTTGCCCTCAATAAAAAAGGGACCAATGATATTGTTCCCTACAATCCCTGCCCAAACATTAACCTTTTGAGGGTATTGATTGTGTTCTTCCCTCATCCAGTGAGGATTTTCCGTGGACCAATAGCAATTTTGCCGATTACCATGACCGTTAAGTAAAAAAGTACACTCATCAGAAAACATAACGTCTTCTAATTGGATAATATTGTTATTCAATATGTCCATCATTTGCTCACAAAAAAAAGTTCTTCTATCAAAATCGTCTTCCATGAGCTCCTGAGTAGGTATCATCTTATACGGATGCAATTTATTTTCTTTTAATATGTTTGCTATCGATGTATGGCTAGCATTGAATGTAGTGGATGCCTGTCTACTCGATGTATGTGGGTTTTCCTGAAACCCAAGCAACACATCTAATTTGAGTTCATCACTCAGTGCATTGGCAGCTGCTTTTTTTTATCTGTCTTACATGACCAAACTCGCGAAACTGCTTTTCTATTTTACTTATTGTTCCTTGGGATATAGGCGGTAAATTAGGAAATAAGCGAGTTACTTCCTGTTGTGTTCAGATGTTATCTCCGTAACCAATCATTTGTAAAACTATTATTTTATGCATTTCCGTTAATCTAACCATTTTTCAGAATTGAATTGAACAAACTTTATACTTAAATTACAACAATGATAACTTAAATAAAACAATTTACTACTGCTTGTTAACATAGCGTTGCCACGGAAATTCTTTAAAGTTTGTTAATGGTTACCATCTAAAAACCACATTGCTATGGTTTTTGTTCACTTTCTCATAATCAAGACCTAAACGGGAAATAAGTTTTAAGTATATTGTAATAAGTTTCGAGTATATTTTAGCGAATTTCAGTAACAACATGATATTATTTTTTTATGTTAATTTTTGCATCAAATTTAAAAACAATAACATTTTTGAATAGATAATGAAGAGACCTTTCAAATGATATATCACAAGCCTACACTTCCCATTTAAAAAATTGGGGGTTGTACCTGTCATTCTAAGGGGGTTGAAGGTAGGGGTTGCATTTTCACGTTAAAGAATGTCAAGTTATAATTTAAATTTGACGTGTTTCGGGATTTTTTATAAATATTTACAGTAACCGAAATAATGAATTTATTCCATTTGGCTTTTACACACTGTATTTATGTTACAATTAAGTCTTATCTATGTATAAAATGAAGACTCAATCAAAGTAAATAGTTTAATAGTGGAGAACTTCTAAGATTTATTTCAAGATCTGGAAATAAAAAGACATCTAGCAGATCAACAATTTAAAGTAGTGAATGAAGGAGAATTGCCTATACCGACAATTAAACGGTATCAATTAAAATGTTATACACATCTATAAAAATTCCAGCTCTGATTTGCTTTATCTTAAATCCGGACCCAAGTTTTATACTTATCTTTTATAGGGATTAAAATCCTTAAAATTTTAAAAACTGACCACCCTAAAATCTATTAAAATTAAAATATATTTAAAAATGTTCATTCAAAATACAACGTAACCTTTTAAAACAATCAAAGATAATCAATTATAAATTAATATCTATCTATGAATCGTTAATTCCAAGGAATTATGAAATATTATTTGCGATTAACAAAACCCATCATGAAAATTTAATCACCGTTTATTATTTCAAAAAGTTTCACAGACCGGCCTAAATCCACCCCTACTACACCTTTAAATTACACACATACACAGACCCGCATAAAATTTCCCCATCAATTAAATTTTCCACGGCGATCTATCAAGTTCGCATGTCCACGCTACGCGACCCAACTTGAATTGACATAAGAGATTTGGCGCGTATACTCGTCGACCAATCGAAGAACGTATAGTAAATGCGCGCGCAATTTTACTCGCATCCTACGTCATCAGAGATCAATAACCGGGTGGCAAATCCAAGTTGGCGCCGACTAATTTTCCGATTTTAGTTTTATGTGTGATAAAAATGGAAAAGGCTGCTTTTTCACGAGAAAGGTAAATTAAAAGCATGATTACATTTGTTCAAATCACCATTAGATTGCTCGTTTTGGATGTTTTTGTTCATGATTATTAGGAAACCCGGGGATGTTGCCAAGTGGTCAATTTATGCTTTTGGAAATGTCTATTTGGTGAAATTTATTGAATCACTGTTTGTTTGGGTAACATTTTTGATTTTCCTTTCTTTGTTTTATCCTTTATTCCAATACATTTGGAAAGAAAAATATTTTTTTTTAGGTTAGGTCAGTTTGATATTTTCTGAACTGAACATTTCTTTCACTGTCATAAGTATGAATGAAGGTTGGTACTTTTGCGTATAAACGGACTTTTCGTAATGTATTGATGTATTACTGTACAACTTCAATAATAATTAATTTTTATTTTACACATTTTTATAGTGATATTAATTTTATTGTGAAGTTATGATTTTATTAATTTCCTTATAATATTTTTAGTATATTGGATTTAAGATACAAAGTATCTTTACCCTCTTACAAAAAAAATGGACAAGCTCTAACAACTATTCTATATTTTTAAGTCCTATATTTTTTCGGCACTAAGGTCGGCTGAAAAGTCCCCGGTCTACCATAGTAAAACACAATATTTTGACAAAATTCATTTTTTTTTATTCAACATAGTTGCCTTCAAGGGCGATACAGCGATTATAGCGACCTTACAACTTTTCGATACCATTTTTGTAGTACTCCTTCGGTTTGTCCTCAAAATAGGCTTCAGTTTCGGCGATTACCTCAGTATCAGAGCCAAATTTTTTTCCCGCGAGCATTCTCTTCAGGTCAGAGAAAAGGAAAAAGTCGCTGGGGGCTAGATCTGAAGAATAAGGTGGGTGAGGAAGCAATTCGAAGCCCAATTCATGCAATTTTGCCATCGTTTGCGATGATTTGTGACACGGTGCATTGTCTTGATGAAACAACACTTTTTTCTTCTTCATATGGGGCCGTTTTTTCGCGATTTCGGTCTTCAATCGCTCCAATAATGCACAGTAATAGTCGCTGTTGATTGTTTTTCCCTTTTCCAAATAGTTGATGAACAAGATACCGTGTGTATCCCAAAAAATTGAGGCCATAACTTTGCCAGCTGACTGTTGAGTCTTTCCACGCTTTGGTGGCGGTTCACCGGCCGCAGTCCACTCAGCTGACTGTCGATTGGACTCAGGCGTGTAGTGATGGAGCCAAGCTTCATCCATAGTTACATATCGACGCAAAAAATCGGGTTTATTACGACTTAACAGCTGCAAACACTGCTCAGAATCATCAATTCGTTGCTGTTTTTGGTCGATTGTGAGCACGCGCGGCACCCATTTCGCACAGAGGTTCCGCATACCCAAATATTCGTGAACGATATGTCCAACACGTTCCTTAGATATCTTTAGAGTGTCAGCTATTTCGATCATATTCACTTTACGGTCACTCAAAATCATTTTGTGGATTTTTTTGATATTTTCGTCGGTAACCACCTCTTTTGGGCGTCCACTGCGTTCACCGTCTTCGGTGCTCATTTCACCACGCTTGAATTTTGCGTACCAGTCAATGATTGTTGATTTTTCTGGTGCAGATTCCGGAAACTCATTATCAAGCCAAGATTTTGCTTCAACTGTATTTTTTCTTTTCAAATAACAATATTTAATAAGCACACGAAATTGTTTTTTTTTCCATCTTTTTGAAAATAACAAAAGTTGCTTCACTAAAAATGCAATATCTCACAAACTAATAGTCCGACAGCTGTCAAATTTTTACACGAATCTTTTGAAGGTTGATACTATCTAAAAATGAAATGGATTTAATTCTAGTGTCGTCATCTATAGGTCAGACCGGGGACTTTTGGGACTTTTCAGCCGACCTGATATCTTGCCAATAATGACCTTGTTGACCATGTTTGTACAATTTGGTTTTTTAGTTAGTTCTAATATTTTTTTTATAATTCGGTTATACAAACTCTGTCTTTGTGTCATTTGTTTTACAATATATTATAGTCTTTCTGCTTCTGTATCACATACGGGGTTGGAATAAAGTATGGAACCAAGTAAATATCTTTTAAACGAAAAGAACGATATTTATGAAAATTTGGAGGTAAGTGCAATGGAATAAAGCGCATCTGATGTTCATTTTTTTGATGATAATATACTTCCGGTTTAACCGGAAATGCCATCAACTTCTTTAATTTAAATGTGACACCCTATATATTTTTACAGATTTTGAAAGAGCTTGTTATTTTGAATTAATACATACTGAGTTTAATGTAAACAAATTTGTAAAAACGAGGAATAACTCACTGTTAGTAGTACAATAAATGTACATTTCATTATTTTAGAATAATGAGAAACAAAATTACTTCAAATGTTCAAAATGCTCGCCGTTTACTTGCTGACAATATGCCATCCTATAAACAAATTCTTGAGTCACTCTTTCCAAGACTTCTCCACGTATGAGTTCACATTCATCAATAATTCTTTGTCTCATATTCCTGAAAGTTTGTTGGTCGTCTAACGTAAACATGTGATTTTAGGTAACCCCAAAAAAAAATCTAACGGGCTAAGATCCGGAGAACGAGCAGGCCACTCTATGAATCCTCTACGTCCAATCCATCGATTTGGAAAATTCGCATCCAGAAAATCCCTAACTCGTCTATTATAGTGGGGAGGTGCTCCATCTTGTTGAAACCAAATATTTTGTGGTAATTGCCCATTCTGTTGAAGTGCAGGAATAATTTCGTTATTTAGTAGATCCAAATACTTGTCACCATTCAAGTTTCCGTCGATAAAAAATGGGCCTATAAGCTTATTTTTGACAATTCCCATCCAAACATTTAACTTCTGTGGATGCTGGGTATGTGCTTCATGAATCCAATGAGAATTCTCATTTGATCATTACCTTGAGTTATGGCGATTAACTGTTCCATTTAAACAAAAAGTTGCCTCATCGGAAAAAACTATGCTAGAAGCAAAATTTTCGTCGAAATTACAGATGTCCATTAGCCGTTCGCAAAATTCCAGCCGTCGGTCAAAATCATCGTATGACAATTCTTGAACCAACTGTACCTTATACGGATGATACTTTTCACTTTTTAATATCTTTCCTACAGAACGTCGACTGATACCATGGTTTAGAGCCAAATTTGTGGTGGAAGTTTGAGGTGATTCTTCTAAATCGATTGCAATATTTTGTTTACAGTTTCGTTCGTTGCAGTCCGCGGTCTTCCAGGTTTTAGCAAATTTTTACCATCCCAGTAGTATTAAAACGTTGTAATGTTTTAGTTACTGTTGAGCGTGATATAGGATTTCTCTCCGGATGCAAATTATTAAAAATATGACACACTTCTTCATGAGTTCTAACACGATCACCATAACCGATCATCATTAAAATTTCAATACGCTCTTTTTCATTTATTTGAACCATTCTAAATTGTGCAATTTATTTCCGTCAATTACAATTTGACACTTGAAGAACAAAAGACGTACTAAACAGTACTTGTTTATTTATTACTATACATACAAACAACATCAATTAGTTTATCTAAATAGTTTTTTGCTCTAATGCAAAAAACTCAACAGAGGTTGGTTAAAGTGCTATATTCCTCGTTTTTACAAATTTTTTTACACTAAACTCAGTATGTATGGATTCAAAATAAGCTCTTTCAAAATCTGTAAAATATATAGGGTGTCCCATTTAAATTAAAGAAGTTGATGGCATTTCCGGTTAAACCGTAAGTATATTATTATCAAAAAAATGTACATCAGATGCGATTTGTTCCATTGCACTTACCTGCAAATTTTCATAAATATCATTCTTTTGGTTTAAAAGATATTTACTTGGTTCCATACTTTATCCCAACCCCGTATAATCCTGCTTGTACCCTATTTATTACAAATTTCTTTTAGTGATTGTAACTTTTGAGTGAATAACTATTTGTGACAGCCGGTTAGCCTATTAGTAACATGACATAAAAATATATAACCGACCAGCCCAAGGTCAAACAGTAAACAATGTAGTTTCTTAAGACCTACCCAGCTGAGACATTTGTAAATATATTATGTCGTATTACTTCCATACTTGGTCTAGTCTAGTCTACTTAATCAACATCAGGTAGTTACCTTGAAAAAACAAAATGTGTCTTAATATGTCTATCTGACGATGCGAAACAGCTGTCATTGTAATTAAAAAAACTATTTTTTATTATTCTTATTTATAGAATCCTCCGTAATCTAAAACCAACTTATTTACATCTTCAAACATTGTCTACCCTTGATTGTACTCATTTGTTATTAAAAATACTCCAATACCTTCAAATTGACTAATTAAACGAAAATTTTTAAATCCAAACGAAATTTATCAAATTAAGAATAACGATCTTTTTAACAAAACTTCCACGGTTTATTTTTTTGTTTTTATATGAACATTATATTGTTGTAAAAAACATAATTTACCAGTTTTACTACAAGTTGTACAAAATAAAATTCAGCAGCTCCCAACATTTTTGCAGCTAAAATTAGCTGCTAACTTCACACCGGTATAAGTTGTTACGTAATGATTTTGTTGTTTGTAGAATTTCTAAAGGGTAGTTTATTATTACAAGTTTATTATTATAAGTTTTGTTAAAATATTCATTGTATCCTGTAGTATATTCCTATGTATAGTTTCAATTATTATTTTACTTTCAAAGCCATCAGCGTAACATAAAAGCCTGAATGGGATATTGGTGTAAACGTATTATGAATAAGTTTGATTATTACTTTGGTGTGACTTCGTTATTTGTATGTCTATAGCGTGAAAGTTCTTGATATACATGGTGTCCCAAAAAGAATGGTCATAAATTATACCACAGATTCTGGGGTCAAAAATATGTTGATTGAACCCCACTTACCTATATACAATAGTGCACACAAAACAAGTTACAGGGTGCTAAAATTAAAAATTTAAATAATTTTTTTAACATTACTCTAAAACGGTTTAACGTTAATGTATGAAAATTTATAGGAAATACTAGTGGAGAATACCCAATAAATTGGAAACAGTTGCATTCTATTTTTTCGGGACACCCTGTATACATATATAAATCCGTGACCATCTTAGTTCCTTTCTATATATCACATAATCAATAGCGTACCAGTGGGTAATTTGAATTTAATTATTAATTATTTCCATAGAAACCTTACTTTATTTAGCCCCAGAGGTTCACCTTAATTAATCACCTGACATAGAAGAAAATGGTAACCATTTTAAAGACAATTAATTTTCTTGTATAATACTCGAAAAGTCCATCAGAAAATTCATCTGCTTTTCCTTGAAATTTCTATGTCTAGAGTTAAAGCTGCTCGCTTTTACTTTAATAATAATTCCATAAAAGAAAAGAGAATAGAAATTCCGTGTGGTGGTGGCCTCTTTAGAAATTCATTTGAGATCTAAAATTGTATATGAAATCAGAAAGACTGGAAGTTATTGCAGTTCAAGAAATAATAAATATGCAGAATGTCACAAATTCTTGGAGCTAAATCCATTTTCTCGACATAGGCGTAGGTGGGATAATATTAGACTTAATTGTTTGGTAAACTATGATCAAATTTAAAATTTTTTTTATTAAATAAATTTAGCATTCTGAGTGTTAATACACACATTAGAAAAGTTTGAGGATATTTTTAACAATCAACGTTAGTTTTTCATGAGTTAATTAGATAGACCATTAAAATAAAAATAAATTACAATATGTGTGAGAACAGATAAAAAAAGATTTAAAATATAGATTAAAGAAAATTTTAAATATTAACACAATAGGTAGTGTAGTCTTGATATTTAATTAAATAATAAAACTACTAGTATCACTATAAAAATGTATTTTTATATCCAATAAATGAACATTCGACACCTAACAGTGTATTCGAGAAAGTGAATCATACTAAATAATTCCAGTTTACTAAATTACGTTTTATCTTTAACAAAAACTAAGTAAGTTAATCATCCAGTGGGGCCCAACAATAAATATACTATGCGATTCCTTTTATACATTCTTAAATCTAATACATGTTAATATTAATAATTTGACTGCATTCGACCATCCTGACCCTCGATCGTCCTCGGTCGATACTGAAAAGTTGCATGATCATGGTGTAGTCAAAAGTAAGTGTCTCGGAGAGAGCTTATATCATATAAATCAAAAATTTATATTGATATCGTTTTTACTGAATATATCAAAAATATATTCATCTTGTCATATAAATCAGAAATTTATATCTGTAGGTATAATTTAAATTTAGTAAATCAGAAATTTACTGTAAAATTTTTTTGCTAAATACTATACTATGTAAATCAGAAATTTACATCATAAACAACAAAAAAAAATCACAATTGAATCTGTTATTCAATTAATCAAAACAAAATCATAATTGAATCTGATATTCAATTCATCAAAACAAAATCACAATTGAATCTGCTATTCAATTAATCAAAACAAAATCATAATTGAATCTGATATTCAATTCACCAAAACAAAATCATAATTGAATCTGATATTCAATTCATCAAAACAAAATCATAATTGAATCTGATATTCAATTCATCAAAACAAAATCATAATTGAATCTGATATTCAATTCATCAAAACAAAATCATAATTGAATCTGATATTCAATTCATCAAAACAAAATATTCTCGCCTCCTACGACGGCTTCATATGGTCTTTGACTTCTGGTAGAGTGAACATCTTCTTTCACTCTATAACGGTCGTTCGGAAGAACTTCCACTATTCGAAATGGTCCTCTATAATACTTATCCAATAATTTCTTGCTTTCGTTGTTGTTTGCAGGAAAACTAGTTACCTTAGTAACAACCAAATCATCGACTACATATTGGATAGGCGCTCTTCGTTTTTTGTTAAACTCTTCATTTTGTTTGGTACGATTATTTTCAAGTTTTTCGGCAGCTTCCTTTCTAAATAATGTAACATCTATCAATGTTCTTTCATCGTCGCTGATGTATTTATCTTCATTCATTCGAAGTTTATAACCGAAAAACATTTCTGCTGGTGTGGCTTGGGTTATTCTGTGTTTCGTACTGTTAATCCCTTGTTGTATGGCTGCTAACTTTGTATCCCACAAACCTGTATCTAATTCTGCGCCTATAGTGGCTAACGCATCTAACACTGTCTTGTTGGCTCTTTCTATTTGTCTTTTTCCTCTAGCCATGCCAACTGCTGTGGTGAATACCCTTATACCACTTTTTTTATATATTCTGTGAACGGTTTCGATACAAAAGCCTTACCAGCGACAGTAATGATCCTCTTTGGATTTTCAAATATTTTAAAGATACCATCTAGAGTATTTAAAACATGTTGGGTGAATGTGTCAGGTACTGCTACTCAAGGTTTATGTTTTACTATCTGAATACTTAACTCAATCTTCATAGAAGTTGATGTTGTAGTTTTTAAACGACTAAAAATCCTGATATTTGTACTCCCTCATCCAAATCTTGAATGTTAAATTTTAACTTATTGGCTGATATTAAGGAACAGTCACTTCCGAAGTCAATAAACGCCTCGTGTTCTTTATGATTTAACAAAATAATTTTATTAAATTTATTTTGTGTATTGTTAAATTTTATTCGTTTAACTGATTTTATAACTGCGCTTTCATTATTAGGTCGAGAAAATTTTGATTATTTATCTTTGTTATGATTTGCATTTTTCTTTTTAAAACAATTGTTCTCGATATGTCCAGAAACATTGCAAAAATTGCAAATTTTTTTGCGATGTCTGCAGTTTTGTTTTAAATGTCCTGAAAAGCCAAAACACAAGCATATTTTTTCTTCATTATCGTCTTTATACGAGTATTCAGTTTTAAATGGTTTTGGTTTATTAACGATGTCTTTCTTTGAGTTTTCTACTGGGGATTCTGTTGGAATATATTGTTTATTTCTTAAATAGGCTGCTAATAAATTAGGATCTTTGATTCCTGCAGCCTCAATTGCTAAACTTATATTTGGATCATTTGCTCCAAGTATTAATGAAACTTTGTCTGTATTGGTAAAATTGACGCATAACTTATTGATTTTAGCTAGATGTTCGAAGTGAAATGAATATAAAGACTCACCAACACTGGGTTTATGATTGGCAATAACCATAAAAATATCATAAGTATTTTTTGAACTTTGAAATGTTTCTTGTAATAAGGTTTTCCATTGAAACCATGAAAATGCTGACCAATTTGGCTCATTTTCTATAAAACTTTTGTACCAAGTCCGAGCAGTACCGCGGAGTTTGCTAATAGCTTGATAAATAATAATGCTTTCAGTCCATAAATATATTTTTGCATTATGTTCTAATATTTCAAGCCATCGATCTACTTGACCGATTAAAGGGTCAAATTCAGGAATAAAACTTACAGATTCTATATTTCTATTAGATTGTTGGCTGGGTATATAATTAAGGGTACTCACCGGTGTTACTGGAGGTGTTAAACTGCGTTTTTCATAGTTTTTGTAATGCTTTCTATGACCCTTTTTTGAATTGCTGCTGTCATCATCATCCGATGTGCTAGAACTTGAGGACGAGATGTCACGTCTTTTCCGTTTAGACTTGGGCATTTTAACAGACTAATTCAACCAACCAAAATAACACTTTGAGTTCACAACCACTTCTGATGTAGTCTTGATATTTAATTAAATAATAAAACTACTAGTATCACTATAAAAATGTATTTTTATATCCAATAAATGAACATTCGACACCTAACAGTGTATTCGAGAAAGTGAATCATACTAAATAATTCCAGTTTACTAAATTACGTTTTATCTTTAACAAAAACTAAGTAAGTTAATCATCCAGTGGGGCCCAACAATAAATATACTATGCGATTCCTTTTATACATTCTTAAATCTAATACATGTTAATATTAATAATTTGACTGCAGTAGGTACAATTCTTAAAAATGTAAGTTCTTAATTTGGCGTTTAAATGACGATAAAGATGAATCAAATAACTGTATGCTAGAGTTGTGTTTGTTAGCAATCCTAAGTATTTTTGTTCTTCTGCTTGTATTAAAGTTATTTATACCAATATTATTTATACCAAAATAATTTCTTAAAAAATAAGAACGTTTCATTTTTCCTTTGGATTGCTTAATAGTTTTGAAATGAGTGTTTTTTAAACATAAATTTAAATGTGCAGGATGATACACCCTGTATATTTATATGGTTTTAAAAGCTCCTTAACAATACGATCTCAACCAACTATGAAATTTTGAAATTATTTATAATTTTGTTCAAGATAGTAATAATGGTTTTATTTTTAATTAACTGAATGCAGACCTCAAATTTCTTCAAAGTTATCAATGTTTTGGGTTTTGTTAACATTTTTTGTCGCGAATAGGTAAACACTGTATAGATAACTATGCCAGTATAATTAAACTAAATCGGTAAATAATGTCTGTCAGTTGTTGATGTGTTGACATTTAAATATCGTAGTTGTCAATTCTTAATCAAAAATAAATATCTTGCGAAGTAATAATGAAGTATTTAGCTAACTGAGACTCACCGAATTAAAATTTTAATGATGATTGGTTACGGCGATAATTGCAAGTTGAAGTGGCAAACTTATTTAATTAGAGGTATCCTCAGTTGCAGAATATTTTACAAGGTACTTTGTCTAAAATTCATGCACAATTCAGAGAACTTGGACATATCAAACCATTAAAGAGAAAACCGCACTTCGTTGAAGATGATGTGAAAGTGGATATTATGTTAAGTGTCGTGGAGAATCCAACGTCAAGTTCACGTCAAATTTCTCGTCAAAATAATGTAAGTCACACAACTGTCCTAAGGTGTTTCCATAAAGAAAAACTTCATCCATATAAATTGACTTTTGTGCAAGAACTAATAGAAGACGATCCAGATCGTAGAATGGATTTCTCCGAAAGAATTATGAATAAATTGAAAAGAAATAAAATAGCTGTTGGTACAATTCTTTTTTCCGATGAATTAACTTTCACATTGAATGGGGAAGTAAACAGACAAAACTGTAGATATTGGTCAGAGGAGAATCCTCATTAGATGCGTGAGGAACATACTCAGTATCTTCAAAAGTTGAATGTTTATTTATTTATTTATTTATTTGGCTATAAACGGGAAGTCCCCTTTACAAAATAAGATTATATACATAAAAGAAAAAAAATACACAACAAAAATAGAATAAACACTACAATATGAAAGTAACAAACAATAAAAAACTACAATATGAGAATAACTAACAATATAAGCAGTACTTAACCGTAATAAATAATAAAATCATACAGAAATAAATTTTTACGCTCTAAAATCCTAAAAAAATTGCACATTACAAAATTTAACAAAAATATACAAAGTAAAAACTAAAAAGATATTATTGAGATTGGTTGGGATGCGCTTTAGCTGCTTTTTTAAAAGAATTTAATGACATATTAAAAAAATCAATTCCCAACTTATTTGCGTTCCTAACCATATTAGAAATTGAGCTAAAAAAGGTATAATTCGTTGGATTATACTGTATTAAAAATAAATTATTATTTCTGGTCAACCTACTTGGAACTTTAAAATCAATTAAATTTAGTAAAACACCGCAATCAAAACAACTATTAACTATTTTATAATGGGTTATAACTTCAATGTTAGACCTTCGAGATTGCAGCGATAAAAGACGTAAAACATTCAAGATGTCGTTATATTCGTAGAACCCCTTAACTAGACCCATTTCGTAAGCACAAAACCTTAAAAACTGGTTATGAACTCCTTCAAGCGACGAAATGTGATTTTGATAATACGGAACCCAAACAGGTAAACCGTACTCCAGTATAGATCTAACATAAGCACAATACGCCATTTTGATAGAGACGATAGAGAGGTCGTTCGAGTTTCTAAGGATAAATCCTAAGATGCTCAAAGCTTTGTTGATAATTTAATTAATGTGTGGTACAAATGATAGATTCTCATCAAAAATTATACCCAGATCCCTAACATCACTAACACGAGTGATAAAAGAGTCTGAAACCACGTAATCAAATTTAATCAAATTTCTTTGTCTAGCGAAAGTTATGCAGTAGCACTTATTGATGTTAAGTTTCATGCAATTATTATTGGACCATACTTGCAATGCATCAATATCACTCTGTAAACGATGACAATCTTCTAAAGAACCAATGGGTAAGTATAGTTTTAGATCATCGGCAAATAATAAAAATTTAGAATATTTAAATATACCATTGATATCATTTATAAATAACAGAAACAAAAGAGGTCCAAGGTGCGAGCCCTGCGGTACACCTGAAGGTACATCTGTTGGGACAGACAAACAGTTTCCAACTTTCACAATTTGCTCCTATTCTTAAGGTAAGACCCGATCCAGTTTAACAAGGATTGTGAAAAACTTAAGGAATTAAGTTTGGATAATAATAGTGAGTAATTCACCCTATCAAAGGCTTTGCTGAAGTCAGCATAAAAGGAGTCAACATGAAAATTATTATTAAAACTGGTCAAAATGTCATGTTGATAAACCAATTAATTAGTTATTGTTGATCTATTAAATGAAAAACCATGTTGCTGTTTAATTATTAAGGAAGAACAATGCCAGGAAAGTGTGCAAATAATTAATTTTTCAAACAATTTTGGAATAATACTTAGCATACTAATAGGTCTGTAATTACTATTGTCTGCTTTGTTGCCACTTTTAAAAATAGGAACCACGTAACTGATTTTCCACGAATTAGGAAAGCTCTGTAGTTTTATGATAAATTAAATATTTGGACAGGTATCATAGGTGATCATATTATTGGTCCTGTTTTTGTAGATGGAAATTTGACAGCCGAAAAAAATTTAAGCATGATTAGAGACGAATTTTTCCTGAGTTGGCCAACTTATATTCCTTTGCAATAGATCGGAACCTACCGGAGGAAAATATCAACACCCCATTATGCTTTAATTGTAAGAAATTAATTGAATGAAATTTTCCCCAATAAATGGATTGGACAAAGAGGTACTATCGAGTGGCCAGCTAGATCACCGGTCCTTACGACCTTTAATTTTTTTCTGTGGGGTTATCTCAAGAACAAAGTATGTGCAACACAGCCAACTAGCATTGCAGACGTCATGTATATATTATGTAGTTTATGTATAAATCTTATATGTTTATTTTTGGAGACCGAGCCTCAATAGCAATTTAGAAGTTCCGGGGCCTATGTAACGGGCTAGACCGAGTGGTGAAAAAATAAGACATAACAATTTGTAATAATCCAAAAGGAACCCCCCTTCCCCGCCTAGGGTTGATATGAGGATAAAAGTTACAATAATTCAAACAATAAGGCAATAAGTTAAACAACATATCGGAGCTCCCCCGTATCATTAATTCAAAAGAAACTAAGTAACCTTTGCAGGATACTTGTCAGCGAAAAGTTATTTCCCAAGAATGTGTTTGTAAAACAAAGTATAACACGAAACCAAAATAATTTAAATAATTTAAACAAATTGCGGTGCTGAAATACAAAAAAAGTCACGTAGGAGAGCAACGATGTGTGAGCCAAATTTTTGCTTGCTCAGCTCCGGGCGACGTACCGAAGCAGTGCCGGTAGCAGGGCAGCTAGCCAATAGGAAAAAGACAAGCGAACAGAATGAGGGAGAAAGGGTAGTCTCATGAGGTACTCGGGGGAAAAAAGACTTTTGCTTAAGTGTTTTTTTTTGGAAAGTGAGCTAAGTGCTAATTTTGAATAAAATAATTAAAGAATAATAATTTAAATAATCGATCATCGGGCCGCGGAAACGAAGTAATCTTTTGTAATAATAATCAGTGAAATTTTATCCAAGTGATAAATCGCAATAATAATTTTACCGGGGCGATTAAAAAAAATAGTGAGTGTGTGAGTGAACCTGAACTCGCTACAGGGAAATCGGTGAGTCAATTTAGATTATACTAACCCTTAACAACTTAGAAATTTTATGGGAGTTTGGATTTGGTTGTTAAGCGAATTTGTATCGTCTTAATTATTCAGACGAATATTGTAACTTTTATCCTCAACCGGATATATAGAGTTTACCAGGTCTCCACTGTCGGGACGTAGATAATATTCTCCGACAGAGAACTGAGTCCTCCGGTAAAGGAATTCATAAAATAGCGACTAAGGAATTAAATCATAAATAAATTGAATTGTCACGCCAGGGTCCATCAGACCATATTTTAATTATTTTTGTTGATTAGTTTTAAATCTTGTTAATGTTAAGTTAAAGAAAGTTTTTTTGTTTTTTCTTTTTCTGTGGGAGATGCACGTAGCATTCCGCAAGAGTTTCATCTAAATTTATACTTGTATCATTAAACTTAGAGCTTAATAAATTTGCTAGATTCTCCCGAGGATATTGTGTATCATTTCTCTAGACTCCAGACCTTTTTCAGAGCCCAGCAACAAATCCCGTCCTTCCTAACCGCCGAAGTAAGACCTCCCAACACCAAATACTGCGGAGGCCGAATCCACAAACCCTAACTTTGGCCTAACAGCCGCTCGGCTAGGCTAAAGTCTATTAAAGATTAAGAGTAAAAACATTTCAGTATATTACATCTGGTGACAATAAATAAGAAACTTTTTTTCGGTTATTACAAGTTTTAAGTTTAGATATTATTACCCCTTATAATCAGAATCAGACTAGCAGAATCAGCACTTTTTGCCAGTCGTTATTAAAAAGCGTATCTGTAAATTTACTTAGTCTTTTGAAACCTTTGAATATATCTGAATAAATTGCAGGTCCTCATCTTAAACGGAAGCCATAGAAATAATTTAAATTTGCCTGGGGCTCACAATTTTTCAAAGAATATATACCTACTTGTTTTTATAGATCTAGCGAACGCCAGAAATACTAAGAACCTTTGAATGTATGAATAAAGTAATGAAAGTTTCAAGGAAAATGAGATCGTTCCACGTTATAGCACATGAATGTTTTAATTTATTCAACTATTAGTTCATTCTTGACAATGGATGTATATTTTTTATCATGTTCTTCAATTAGGTGTTTGTTTATCTTTAATGAAGTCATCCATAACTAAAATCTGACTAAACAGTGAATAAAGGAAAATACCAAAATCAGTCACAGATTTTTATTATCGAAACTATAGAACAGCGACTAGTTTCGGCCTATAAGCAGACCATCATCAGGCTAGAAAACACATATGGATGAGGTAAAACAATGCAGAATAGGTTAAATTATTAATAAATCTCCCAGCGGATAAAGTTATCTGTCTGTTTATTCGACGTATAATTAGTTCCCTATTTTTCAATGTCTTTTTATTCATTGAATAGTTATCTGACGGAATATTTGAACTCTGGCAACACGAACTTCAAAGTGGTGAAACAAATATATTGCAAACTTATGGGTTAGAGAAGGACAAAAATTTTCTCTCAAACAAGTGTCAGTGTCACTTCACTTTTGAGGTTATGTCATGCTTTGATGCTTGTTGTTTGTTTTTTGGTGCGAAACGTGAGACATCTATCGGTTGTGTTAAAATAAATTGTTGCGAAAGTGTACGGAAATAATGGAATCTAAGAAAAGAGAGCGTTCAGCAAATTTTAATACCGCAGAAATCCAACTACTTGTCAGTTTAGTAGGTAAATTCAAAGCCATAATTGAAAACAAAAAGACGGACGCTGTGACAAAGATGAAGAGGCAGCATGGAAGAAAATAGAAAGTTTCATCAAGATTGACGAATCCGTTGGAAAATTAAAAATTAAAAACGAAAAATCGTTTTTTTTTATTTTCCTCGAAAAATTGAGGTTATGTGAGAAAATTACCAAAAGAAAAGTTTTAGATTTTTATATGATCTACAACTTTTCTATTGGGCACTTTTCATTTTGACGTCAATTTTAGCCACAAACAGTAATACTTCAGTTTTTTACCCCTTTTTCACCCCTAAAAAGTTTATGATCATAATTGAAATAGTTAATGTATTTTTTTTTTCATGTGTTATAAGCCCCTTTACCACCTCCAACTGTTACATTCCAGGTCTCAGATATTCCGTATTTTTTATTTTTTTGGTACAGCACGCCTGGACTAATATGGTAGAACTAATAAATAATAATAAAAAAAACATTAAAATTTAATATGTTAAGATTTAGGGAAAATTATGTAAGAAAAAGACAAAAGACATTACGGATTAAATATGACATTATTATTAAAATTTGAAAAACTCAAGTTCATTAGAAAACAAAAAAGACCTTTGTTGTAAAGGAGAGCACATTGATAATGAATCTTATTATCCAAATCAAAGAATGGAGTGAAAGTCTTAAATAGACTAAAATTGGGTAAAAACACTGAAAATAAGTAGCTTAAATGTGAGCCTAGATTAAATGTAAGCTCTTGATTATGAACATTTAACTTTGATGATATCAAAGTTTTATTTATTTTATTTATTTATTTTTATTACTTACTTACCTCACTTTTTTAAAGTTAGACATATTTAGAATAGAGTTTAATCGTATCTTCCACTATTTTACTTAAAAAATTAATTTCTTAATAACATTAATATACAGGGTGATTGATTAGTGTGAGGAAGCTCAGTAGATCTGTTATAGTAAAAATTACAACAAAAATTATTAACAAAAATTGTAGGCAACTTTAAACTTCACATTTTAAAATTAGTTACAATCTTACAGGGTGTTCCATAAGATGGTGCAAACCAAACTTATGTTTAAAAAGTTATAACCAATATTACCTGAAAATCGTATGAATTTGAACCCCCTGTATAATTAAAAAGGATTATAGGAACATTAATCTATTGTAACCATAGTTTTTTAATAATAGTGAAAAATTATAAAACATATTCGTTTTCATAATATTCGTTAAATCAAATACAGGGTAAGTCAAAATGCTTATTTTCTTGGTAATTTTAAATGGAACACCCTATATTTTATATCATTATCGAAAAGTACTAATGTCATACTTCAAATTTTATTAAATACAGTATCCGCCAAAATAAACAGTACCGAAAATAAAAATAAAAACATGAGCTATATAAAAAAAAACTTTAACCCAACAATGTCTATATGGTCGAATAGAGAAAAAAAAATTAGAACTGTGATGACCCTCCTAAACCCCCCCTATACCACTTGCCACCCCTATATGCCATATCTCGAAAAGTAGAAGAGCTGGAGTATTGGGACCCTCGAAAGAAATTCCTACGGGTATTTCGGCTCAAGAAAAAAATACCCCCCCTTTGCCCCCCCTTCGTTTTGAGATCTTGGTACCCGGGAAATAGACCCTTTTTGTTATTTGAGATATCAAAAAATTAAAAACGGTTCTAGATAGAGAAAAATCGTACGAATGCATAGGAATCATCATATGGGGGGTCAATTAGGGTAAAAATTAAAGTTTTGAAAAAAATAAGGGGGGTCAAAAATTATTATTTTTTTTCGGGGTTTTCATTATGTTCCCGTGGATCCATTTGAAAAACTCTCTTCGGTCGACCCCCCCAATGCTCCCCCCGAATTATTTTTTTAGCTCACGTATCGCTAAATATTGATCTCGGAGAAAAAATATTTTGGGGATCTTCCTCATTGGTAAAAGGATACCTGTTCTAAGCTTGGACCATCATTACGACCTTTTCCGTATGAACGAAAATAATGCTCTACCAAAAATACTTTTTCTTCCGTTGTTAGAACCATTTTTAAATCAAATTTAACTGCAGCGTACTATTAATATATCAACTAATGACAATTAAGTCAAATATGACAAATCCATATTACATAAACAACTCCACAGCACTCTCTGTTTCGGTACTGTTTATTTTGGCGGATACCGTACTTCCTATACCTAGAGTTTTCAAGATATTTTTATTTTTCCATAAAAGTATTCATTTGGTAGATACTTTAACGTTTACCAATAATTATTGTGAGTTGGCCATGATTGGTTTGTCAGAAACTGACAGTTCTAGAAAACTGATAACTTTATGTATAGGGAGTACTTCATAAAATTTGAAGAATGATATTAGTACTTTTCGATAATGATATAAAATACAGGGTGTTCTAATTAAAATTACCAAGAAAATAAAGTACTTGCATTTTGACTTACCCTGTATTTGATTTAACGAATGTTATGAAAACGTATATGTTTTATAATTTTTAACGATAATTGAAAAACGATGGTTGCAGTAGATCAATGTTCACAACCTCTTTTTTTATTATACAGGGAGTTAAACTTGATACGATTTTCAGGTAATATTGGTTATAACTTTTTAAAAACATAAGTTTGGTGTGCCACCATCTTATGAAACACCCTGTAAGATTATAACTAATTTTAATATGTGGAGTTTAAAGCTGCTTACAATTTTTATCAATAACTTTTTTTTTGAAATTTTTACTATAACAGATCTACTGAGCTTTCTCACACTAGTCATTCACCCTGTATGTAGGCTTTACTGTTATGTCCTTCCTTCAATATTTACTGGTTACTTAAAAATGTCACTTTCATTAATCTGACGTTGAGTATTTACTCTCCATAACTGACATATTTCTCTCTAATTTATGTCGTAACAAACTTGGTTCTAACAAAAATAAAATTAATTAGTTTTTAAGTAGATATACCGTTCGTTTTGTTAAAGCGCGGAAATGAAAGGAGAGACGGAAATCTTTTGAAATTTTCGAAATTTCATTTTCGTCTTCTCAGTTTAAAATTACTTTTATGAAATATTAGGAAAGCGGAGACGAGAAAGAGGGTACTAATATACCTTCCATTTAATTATATTCGCGTTAGATGATATTAAAGTATAACGAAAATAATGATAATAATAAATGCGATTATTTAACGATCAAAATAAATAAAAGAAGAAGAAATAACAAAATATTACTATAATTAATTAGGTCTATCTTTTACGATGCACGGGATGTTTTTAAAACGTAAACTGGTACAGTTTATGATATGTTAGCCATTTTCTATCAGTTTTTGGGCTAATATAATTCATTCTCCATATTCCACTAATTTTATGGTAAAGTGTGTTCAACAATATAGTGCCTACAATAAAAGGGGACTAATGGCAGATTTACTTAAAACAGTATGAGATTTTTATGGAATGGTGCAACATACATAAGAGTAAAAAATTAAAAGAAGAAGTACTTCTCGCATTTTTTCTGGAAAAGGCCAAGGTTTCAAAATCATCAACATTATGGTCCGTATATTCGATGTTAAAATCAACAATTATGGTCAAAAATAACATTGATATCAGCAAGTTTTCAAAACTGATTTTTTTTTTGAAAAAGCAAAATGTGGGTTACGAAGCGAAAAAGTCGGCAGTTTTTACAAGAGAGGAATATCAATAAATTCTTAACAGAAGCTCCAGATAAGAACTACTTAATGTGGAAGGTAATAAAACACAATATTTTTAAAGTTCATTGTTCTTATAACTATATTGTAATATTTTTAGGTTTGCTTGATATTTGGATTGACTGGTGCTTGTAGGCGAAATGAACTAAGGCAGTTGTCTATAAATGATATTCAAGACATAGAAACGTGTTAGTAATCACAGTCCCGGAGACAAAAACCGGTAAAAAACGAGTATTTACAATAACTGATGAAATAATTGAAAATATAAGTGCCCTACAGCTGATTCGAAAATACTTAAATTTACGACCTTTCAATGTACGTCATCAAACGTTTTTTATAAATTATCGCCAAGGAAAATGTTCTACACAAGTTGTTGGTGTTCATACCTTTGGAAAAATACCATCACTTATTGCACAGTATCTACAATTACCAAATGCTAATAAGTATACGGGTCATTCTTTTAGAAGAAGTTCAGCCTCTCTCTTGGTTGAAACAGGGGCTGATATTTTAATGTTAAAAAGCCACGGAGGTTGGAAGTCTAACTCTGTAGCAGAAGGCTACATTGAAGATTCCATTTCAAGAAAGAAGGAAATTTCAAATAGAATTCTTGCAGGAGGAGAAGGTACTTCAGGTATGCGTTCTTCTGTTCAAAATAATTCTAAAGAAATTGAATTAAATGGTACTTCAGTAAGCAGCTTTCCAGCAAGAACCATTGTTACGGAAAATCAAGAAAATGAAATGTTTGTTAACAATGTCATGTCTAAAAGTGGTATTACATTTTCAAAATGTAGTAAATGTACATTTAACATAACAATTAATAGCAAATAATGTCCTAATTTATTAACTTCGTTATGACCCAACTTCTGTTTATCATACTTACTGTAAGTAATTCTGTACACATCTTTGTTACTTAATAATACACTTTTCATTTGGTTAATAAAAATTTGAATCTAATCTTCCAGTTTCGTCTCTGTTTAGAAACAAAATTGTAAAAAAAAGTTGTTACTTATTTGATGAGACACTCGCTTAAAAAATTTTGTGTGCACCTCAGCCGTATGATCTTTTTTGGCCTCACCTGAAATTTGCTTGGCCTCGGCTACGCCTCGACCGCAAATTTCAGATTCGGCCAAAAAAGATCAACATTACGGCCTTGGTACACAAATAACTATTTTAATAGAAAGGCATATTAAAGGATATTCAAAATAAAATTTAATAAAAATTCAAATATGTTAATATATCATTTAAGTTTCACTATCACTATCATCGCCTATATTAATTATAAGGGGTTCTATGTTAGTATGAAATGCCCTGTATGAATCCTCCACTTTTATAACATGGTTTATTGTTCTTTTCCAACAATCAGCGTTTGGGTCATCTATATTTTGCCGGATTAATGCAATTACAGGATGTAATGTAAGTCCGCACTTTGTTCTTTAGTTTTCTCCACATATGCTCAATAGGGTTGAATACGCAGTAGTAAGGAGGAAGACGCAGAACTGAATGTCCTTTGGATGCTGCAATTGTGTCCTTAGAACCTCTAAAAGCTGCGTTTTTTTATATCCTTCTTCAAAGTACATGTTGTTTTGGAGCATAAATTCCTGGATTTTCGCTTTTGTATTTGAAGAGCCTGGAACCTACTTCAATTGGCGACTACGTCAACCGGCATTGTCCATAACTATGACACTTTGTGGGGGAATATTTGGCAGTAAAGTGTTTTCGAACCAATCTTCGAACAATTCGGCTGTAGTATCTTGGTGGTAATCCAACGACGAATCTTGAATGCTCTTCGCCGAAAGTCCCAAACTGATTTTGATTTTTTTCTTGTTCTCTATCACTTTTTCTTTTTAAATTTATATTCTATTGTAAGTTTTTTTTATATATATATATATTTTTGATGCCAATGTAACCAAACCATTGCTGTAACTTTTGTTTAGAAGCAATAAAGATTATTATTATTATTATTATTATTATTATTATTATTATTATTATTATTATTATTATTATTATTATTATTATTATTATTATTATTATTATTATTATTATTATTATTATTATTATTATTATTATTATTATTATTATTATTATTATTATTATTATTATTACATCATTGAATTTGACACTGTTCCATGGATTTGTGTCGACTTTTGCTACGTTGCCAAATCATTATTTTGGAATAAAGAGGGAATAGTTATACCGAGTTTATTCCGAGTTTATTTGTGAACAATTTATACCAAGCTTATACTTAGAATAACTATTCTAAGTTTAAATAAGGAATAACGTAAGAATAAAAGATTTTTATTAGTAACAGTGTAAAAGACAAGGCTACATATCAAGGAAACCAAAAAAGATCCCTGCAATAACACCTCTACAAAAGCAAAGAAGAATGGAGTTTTGTCAACGTTTTCAAGGAGATAATTTCAGCAATATTTTTATTGGCGTTTTCAGCAGGATAATGCAAGATGCCGTATTTCTGCCTTTACTCCATCTTGGATGCAAGAACACCAACTGACAACAATTCCATGGCCAGCAGCTTCACCAGATCTTAGTCCCATTGAACACATATGGGGATTAATGAAGATTGAAGTGGAACGAGCAGCCCCACGAAATAAAGAAGGTTTGATTCGTTCGGTTTTACAGGCCTGGACCACCATCACCGAGCAGTATGCCAGTGACCTAGTTTCTGGTGCACCTGGACGTTTACTTAAGTGTTTAGAATTAAATGGAGGTTGTATAAATAAATGAGATGAATTGTTTGTGGTTATTTTATAATTCAAATAATAAAAATATAGGTATACTGCAAAATTATAATTATATATTCTTTTTTCCGGATACTTTCTAGACGGACTATACCTTTGACTATAAATTAAGTGGGTGTCGCACGGTCCCTCCTGTATCCACCAATTTTACGATGTGCCAAACTATGATGAGGGTTAATTCATCATCTTCAAACGTTTCATAAATAAAACATCTCGAATCGATTGAGCGGCGGCATAATTCCTTCAAAGAATACGTACAACCTCCCGCCGATGAAATTACTAAAAAGTTAGTACTTCCTTCCGTGAATAATAATTAAATAGGACACGATGCTGCTGTGGGAGTTTTAATATAATTTTATCGATTACCATAAAAATGTCTCGCATAATTTGTTTTATGGAGATGATACTGCATTCTTTTTTCATTTTTTATGAATAAGTAAATCTTTTTATTTGAAAACATATATAATTATACTAAGTGACATAAAAATCCGACCACCCAGTTTAAATGATTTTATTTTAATAAAATTTGGTGAATTTATTTATTGTACTGAAATAAACAATTGATAAAATGTTCAGCCTTATCAGTTGAAGATTCCGGTTTTTATACTGTTTTTTTTTAAATCCACTAACAATCCAAAAATGAATATTGTAGCCGTAGTAAAAATCCAGATTTTGTGGATTTTGGTTCTTGACATTCTTTACGATTGGTTACGATGCCTAGGGTAATGAGACCTGTCAACTTAGTGAGTTTGAGAGGCGTCGTATAGTAGGACTTCAGGAAGTTGGATTCTCTTTTCGGGAAATTGCAGTTAGAGTGCAAAGAAGTGTAGACACCGTGGTTAAGTGTTGTCAGACATGGCTTCGAGAAGACTGTAAGCAAAGAGCAAGGGGCTCTGGACGCCCCCGTAGAAAAACAGACCGTGAAGATCGCCACCTAAGGTTATTGGCCTTAGGGGACCGTTTCTCCACTACCAGGTCCATTGCAAATGAATGGTTTGTAGAACACGGAAGAGCTATTGGCATGCGAAGTGTGTACCGACGAATAAGACGTTTTGGCCTGTTTTCATACCGACCACACTGGGTCCTACCTTTAACTCCAGAACACCGTCGTAATCGCCTTGAGTGGTGCAGAGAACGGTCACTCTGGGATCAGAAATGGAACAGTATTGTCTTTAGTGTCTCGATTTTGTTTAGGCATGCACGATGGTCGAGCGAGGGTTAGAAGACCACGTGGCGAAAGGAGAAATCTACGGTTTTTTATTGAAAGGCATGTTTATCAAAATGTTGGAGTTATGGTTTGAAGTGCTATATCTTATGGTTCGAGATCACCTTTAATCTTCATTAGAGGTAACATAAGCATAGTTTACAAAGTGTATGAAAGGATACTAGATAACCGTCTAAAAATAATAATAGACCACCAACTAGAAGAGTCACAAAGTGGATTTAGGAAAGGGAGGGGGTACAAGATCACATTTTTACCATCAAGCAAATGATTGAGAAAAACCACAACAGTAATATATATGCAGCATTTATAGATTTGGAAAAAGCTTTCGACAGTGTACCAAGGAAAGTAATATGGGACAGCCTAAAAAGAAGAGGAGTTAATAAAAACCTAAGGAAAAACATTTCCTATTTAACACCGTGCTAGATGACGCAATGAATGAAATAAAAGACAAAATTAAGAAGTTACCAATTGGATACAAAAACTTAGAACCGGTATATCTAACAGAATGCGCCTATGCTGATGACCTCATGATAGTTGCCAAAAGCGAAAAAGAAATCGAGCAAAACTTGATACTCTGGGATGAAGCACTAAAAAAAAGAAGAAATCTAAAAATACATTTTGAAAAAACAAAGATAATGGTAATTGGAAAGAATGATATGAGAACAAGTCTAAAACTAAACAACAAAACGATACAACGGACCGATAACTTCACATATTTGGGGGTGAAAATACAAAGGGAAGGGAAAAATGAGGCTGAAATAAACACAAGACTAGAAAATGCTACTAAATTATATTACTCGCTAAACAACACAGTAATAAAAAGAAAAGAGGTTTCAAGGAAGACAAAATTAACAATTTACCAAACAATTTTTAAGCCAGTACGGTTGCCATACGGTTGCGAAAGCTGGGTACTGACTATGAAACAAGAAAGCAAAATACAGGCAGCAGAGATAACTAAAAGAGATAGAATACGAAATGAAACCATAAGACAAGACCTAGGAGTCCAACCAATACTACAAAGCATCGACAAACAACAATTGAGATGGTTCGGCCACATGATGAGGATGCAGGAAAATAGACAAACAAAAAAGGTTTGGCTGGCGAGGTGAACGCAGAGAAGAACCAGGGGTAGACCCAGAAAGAAATGGAACGACGTAGTAGCCGAGTGTCTACAGAAGAGAAACACGAGCTGGAATGAAGCAAAGAACAGAGCTAGAGACAAGAAGAGCTGGGCAAGATTCATTTACAATAGCTAATAAAATAAAATATTACCTTACACCTTCGGGTATTATAAGGTTTTACGATTCTATTGTAATGAATATTATGATTTTAAATATTGTTTATTGTTTGATTGATTTATTTATTAGATGGATATTACTTATTTCAATGTATTAATAGCAACAAGATCTTTTTCTCAGGGGGTGTTTGGTTATGGTGGTTTCTATTGGGTTATTAGGTAGAAGGTGTTTGAATAAAATTGATTAATTACAATTACAAATTTATTATAAAATAATTAAATTAAGACAGTAATATTAAAAGTTTAATAATAAAACTAATTAGGAAAATTAAAAAGAAGAAAGGCCTTTTATTAACTATAAAAGAACTTACTTGATGTGAATTAAGTTAAATTAACCAATGTTGTTTATGTAATGGCAAGTAAGATTATCAAATACACTAATTATTAAATATCAAGTAAATTCCTTCATTTTTTTTTTAAATTATAAAATTCAATTTACTACTTAACTACTAAAAAAAAATTTAATCTTAATAATTTTATCTGACCTTGATGTAAAGTCCTGCTTCCTGATTGGTGGAAAAATCTGTAGTTGATCTATGAGAAACGGAAACGAACGAAGTGATACGTGGAATTTGCGAATCTGGTAAAATGTCGTCTTGTAAGACGTTTGGTTTTTTGAGTGATATTATCGTTCTTTGTTCCTCCAAATTGATATGGTTTAGTGTGGATTACAGTTTCTTTAATTGTACTTTTAATAGTAAGTACTCTTATATTCTTCTTTTTTATCAACCGAAAATGTTTTAATTTCACTTTTTGATTAGTTTTTAATGTCACTTTTGTCACTTTGTTTTACTTTTTGATTGTTTTAATTTGTTTTTTTAATGTCACTATTTAATACTTTGTATTAACCACTTTTAAAAACTGTTTGTTCACTATTAGTTCTAGTTGACTGTTCACACTCACTGATCTTCTCTGTTTGACTTCCAATAATAAACTTCCTTCCTTCGACCTCTGTTTAAGTCTTTTATAGGTTTCAAACTTCTAGAAGCTTCGTTTTTTTGTTCTAGAGATTAGTCATTTCTGGGAAAATATGTGTATCTCTTTCTTTCCTATTTATGACAAGACATTCTTACTTCGTCTATCATCGATCATTCCAGAATAAAAATATAGTACAAATATATCTGTCTCCTTTTTTACATATTATCTGTCTTTTTTTACACATTATATAATCAATTTTCGCGAAATTTCTAGTAAGTCTTAAATAACATATTTATGTACTGGATATAATATTGTTACATTACATAATTTCTAACTTAAAATTCTCTTACAAATACACAAAATATATAATAAAACAATACAATATAATAAAAATTATTGGATTTAGTTAAATTAAACAACTTCTGTTGATATTTTAATCATTATACTATTGTCAAATATTTAAACATTACAATATATTATAATGATTTTCAATTTGGGTATACTGATTTAGATTTATTTTAGTCTTTATTTTTATATATCCCACGTTGGTATTGTCAATTTATAATGTTTTAAATTTTGTCTATACTGATTTAAATTTGGCTATAGTTTATTTTACCTAACAGCTAAAGAAGTTTATTATTTAGATATGTTTGTATTTGTTTGATTATGATAATTAAAAAAATTTTTGTTTGTTTTATTGGTTTTTTCAAATATTTTAATTGAATTTGATGATTTAATATTATTTAATTTTATATACAGTTTACTTTTTCTTTTTTACTTTTAAGTTTGGGCGCCTTGTCAGAAGTTCAAACTAGCTCAGTTTACTTAATTTTAAAGTTAAAATTTAAAGTCTGACTCTCATCTTGGGTGGGATTCAAATTAAATATTGTTTAATAACTAATTCACAATAAATTTAATGTCAAGTACTTCAAAAAAAATTATTAATTGGTTTTCACACGTTCAGAACAAATAAATAACAAATATTCGGATATGAAAAAAAATGGAGATGATATACAAAATATTAATTTACAATTGCAAATAATTAAAAACAAAAATACAAATCCTTAATTATCGGACGTACCTTGTATAACAGAGTTTTTCAAATATTGTCCTTGTCATGCGCAACGTAACAAAAGTGAGATCGACTTCTGCTTCGTTTACTCCCACAAATGGAACAACGTATTCAAATTGACAAAATGGCTACTATGGTTCCGTTTTGGAAACGTCTCTCGAATTTAATCTTTAAAATTCTATGGAATCTGCACTTGCTTTATGCAGTTTATTACTTTGGTAAGTAATTTAATAATAGCTGATTACTTTTCTGTATGTATTTTTAATATTACATGTATTACTTTAATATAAACAGCTTTTAATTAATTAAAAAAATTTCTTCTAGTTGATAATCAATTAATACATACGATGTTAATTGCTCTGCGACCAGGAACATAAGAGAGTGAATAGATGTTAACTGCTCTACTACCAAAAACATAAGAGAGATTAATCATGGATTCTCCGGCCTTTTATAGCTTCTTGGAAAAAAACAAAAAAATGACGTCATCGGATTTCAACTGTTCGAATTTCAGAAAAAAATAACCTACATTTCCGAAAATCCAGGTAATAAATTCACAATTCTGATAATACCTTTGATAACGTACAGATAGATCTCATCCTTATATTTGCTTAAATTCTGTTTGTATAATTTTCTAAGTACTTTTTCCTAGGAAATTTTAGATTCAAAATACACAACTTCCTTGAGCTCTCAACTTATTTTAGACTTTTAAATTTTGAATTAACACTAGCTATTATATTTAAAATTACTCTAAACCACTTAACTAGTACTATTTTAACTGATAACTTACTATTTTAACCCTAACAACTACAATTTAAACCTTTAAAAGATTTTGTTATTTGTATTACTTATACCTTATATAAGCTGATATTTTCTGTGTTATCAAAGGTTAACATTTTAAAATTTATATAAAAAACTTCCTCAATTATCCTACATACTTTTTGTTACATAAATTGTCATTTGTTAATGTTTATAAACTAAGTTTTTCAATATCTATTTCACTATATATTCTTAAAATGTTCAATCAAAAGTTTATGTGATTATATTCAACACTGTCGATATGGGAATTAGTTTAAAGTATTTCACCACACCTGCTACATGTTTATAATTAATCTTGTGTCTTTTTTTTAGGTACTCACAATCTATTGGTATATTTGTAGTTCTTCCAAAAGATATCAAGCAAGATATGCGTCTGACTAAGGCTGATATTTTGCGCCACTTAAATCCTTCCATGGAGAATATCCAACTGACTAAAGTTAAAAATATCAAAGACGGAGGTGTTCTGATTGCGTGCGTAAAAACAAATCTGACAACAACAAATTGAAGCGTATTACAGAGCAGAAAATGTCTGAGAATTACAGTGTTATACGTCCGAAGTTTCGTATAGTGTGCATGACTGAACAATTTTCAGAGGAAGACCTGCGCAATTATTTATTTACATGTTGTTAATGATATACATAACATTTTATATATTTAGCATTTTCGTTATTTTATATTTTAGTTACCATAATACTGGTGCTTACCCTATTTTTAGAGTACATTACAAATGACAATGAGTCAGAACAAAATTGAATCAAGTAATTTATTCACAATAATTATAATTATATTTTATTATTGCTATAATTATCATTAACATTATCTTAATGAAGGCAATATAAATAAGTAATATGACTTATTATATTAATTGAATAGCAGACCGATGATAATTTAAATGTTAATGAATAAATAAGTCTTCATTTGTTACTTATAGATAAGACATAAATGTAACACAAATAAATCAAGTTATTGTAAATATCAGCATAATACATTTTTTTCCTGGTTTTTCTGTATTGTTGCACTGTAATACTGATCTTAGATAGAAAGATATCAAGGACTATATCACTCATATTTTTGTCCTAAATTTTTTCTTTGTGAATTTAATTAACATGTTTTCAAATTATTTTTAAAACTCTGACTAATATAATATTATTTGAAACGTAAAATTAAAATGTTAATAAAATACTTTTAATAATTTTGACTGCCATTTAAACTACAATTATTATGAACAGCAGTTTAACAAAAAATAATTTTTTGTTACAGGATAATGGACGCGAGGCTTTGGATCTCACTGCGTCACCTCTGCGAGCACCAGCGGCGGCTCCCAATTCTAGAACGTCACATCCTCCACCTATGGTCATACAGGGCGATTTCAGAAAGGTAAATCTTTTATAAATGGATTTTTATAATAAATTATAAATGAACATTAAAAAAGCAGCACATGAGCATAAAATGTACAAAGAATCTATCAAATATTGTTTAATATAAACAGATTTACACAACTAGAATAAAAATACAGGATTCTTTTTGTTGAAAGGGAGCTTGAAAAAAATATAGTGCAATTGACACGTTAGGACAAAATCTCCGTCTATGATTGTTGTATGAATTGTATAAAAAGCTTTGTTGCATATAACAAATAAATTATAAAGACTACTACTACACATATGTCTAAAAGTTTGGAATACTGGAATATTTCATCTTTTTATTAATTTTTATAAAGAATTTTTTTGATATAAGTAAACATCATTTTGCTACAACTCTAACCAATACTACATAAATCTCATCAGATAAACATACAAAAAATATGATTTATTCTTTTGAGGTGAAAAATTTACAATGTACTACAAATTTTTTAAAATAAATTAATAAGCAAAAAAAGGTTTTTAAATAAAATTAATAATCAGTATTTCCTCTTAAATAATATGAGTAAGTACAAAATTATTGAATGTCCAAAAAAACTAAAATCTGTAGAATCTGTGTGGAAGGTAAATATTCTCAATGTCTGACATAATTTGTATTAGGCAACGAAAACTCGCCCTAGTCATGTCAGGCCACTTTCGTTGGGGATAGTAAATAAGAGATGGATGCACTGTAAATACATTACTGCCATGGTAAAGATCATAAAGGTTTTTGCTGTGTTTTCTATATTCCTAACTATCTTTTTTTGGAAAGCAAATATACTCCCGCCAAAACTTATTAATACGAGGGCAGTCCAGAAAGTCTGTCACGTTTTGATATAAAAAAGAACTAAGTGCAAGAAAACATATTTATTATATACATTTGAAAGTACAACTAAAATACTATTTTTCAACATAATCACCAAACAAATTGAGACACTTATCATAGCGATGAACTAATTTGGAAATGCCGGTGTCATAAAAGTCTGCCGCCTGTAACGCTGAGGTTATTGTTGTTCCACGTTCCAAGAAATCAACAAGAAGAACACCTTTCCTCGCGGGATTTTGAATTGGGACACACATTTTAACACTGAACGGAGGAACGCCCTGACGCCAAGATAGCCGTGATAGCCCCGCCCCTAGCGGCTACAACGCAAAACGTGACAGACTTTCTGGACTGCCCTCGTATTTTTAACGCAACCATAGGATGGCGCTGATCGTTGCGTCTACTCATTTTAATTTTTCTATTTTTCGGAAGAGGTCTCTCTACTGATACTATTAACGACAATACTTTTTAACAGATCTGTATCAATCTGTATTTGGTGAGAAACAGTTTTAAGAAAATTAAGAAAAGAGACAGTAGTTCTGAGAATCAGGAAAAGAGCAGGAGTTTTGTCTTCAGTTTTTTAGTTTTGTTGGTGTATATCATCTTTGATTTGTGTTTCCAAATAATTCTGTCCCTAAAATGGATTCAAACTATCAACCCCTCTTATCTAACAGGAAATGTTGTGTACCTACATGTACAAATCGTGAAGGCAAAATGCATCGTTTTCCAAAAAATGAGCCAAGTGTGTTTAGTGAACGTTTTTATGCTGAAAGGACTGTATAAACAGTGGAAGGAAAGCTTTAACATTTAGTGAAGGACTTCATAAATCCATGGCATTAAAAAATTTGCTCAACGTTCTAATCTGCAAATGTCAAAGTATAGGTTTGAAGAATCGACAGTTTGTGACCAAAGTGAAAATAATGTCGGAGCTATTAAACTGCTAATGAGTGAAACGAAGGAGGAATACTTAAAAAGAAAAGAAGAGAATAGAAATTTTGGTTTTGTGATCAATGACCAAGAAATTATTCCCATATTTGATGTCCCTCATATTTTCAAGTGTTTGAGAAATAATCTTTTGAAACATAACTTGTATTTTAAGCAAAATAAATAAATAAATGATCATTTTTTGATTGTAAACATATATATTTACTTTAGTTTCGTTGAAATGTAGGTGTCTATTTTATCGCAGAGTACTTCTTATTGACAGATAGATGCCACTAGACATACATTTAAGAAATCTGTATTATCGACAATACTTTTTAACACAACCGCTGCTACTCGATGTCGCATACGGATCTAGACAGTAACTAGGTTCTTGCCATTCTATTCGTAGTTCCGTATTCGGTGATCCAGACTTCTGTAGCTGTCACCTGTCGCTAAGAAACGTAGACAAATAGCCATTTTTTCTTGAATAGGAATACTTAATCTCATGTTCGTATCCTGCTTGTTTATACTGGCACCAATTTTTGCTAGTAACAGCTCAAAGTCTGGTGCTTTCATTCTGCAAAAGTTTTCAAAATATCCTGAAGTCTCTTTTAAAAAGTCTGCTTACATGTCTTAACCACTGTACCTGAAATAACATGTTATTAAAAGATTTGTTCAGAAATAGGTATTATGTACTTCACTGCCGATATAAAATATACAGGTAACTACTTAAATTTCCCGATTTTTCCACCATCTTTTTTTTACGCTGTAGTTTTTTTGTAGTATATGACCACTATGAATTATGCATATGGCGGCAGAAGCAATAATTTGCTGTTTTCTATCCATGGCAGCAATAAATGAACTAGTCACTGCGCTTTCAGGTGTAACTTCAATGTCAATCTGACTATGCTTCTTAGCGAAACGGCCGTAATTGTAATTTAAAACATATTTTTTCAAATAAACTTGGAAGTTACGTTGAAACGAAGAGTTTTTTATTATTCATTGCATTACTTGATAAAAATTGCATATTTAACAAATATATTAATTAAGAATGTCTTAGGAAGAATTTAATACCCAGTTATGTAAATATAAAATGTAATACTCAATCAAAAGAAGCACAAAAGTAGTTAAAAAGGCACAAAGAATGTGGATTAAAGAGGAGAGTAGAAAATGGTTTAAAATTAGAGATTCTTTAGACATTTACATCAAAACTGTTCATTCAGAGTTAACTTATTCCATGCATTCAGTAGAATTTGACTGCTTAGATGATAAAATTAGAGAACAGGTTAGCATTTTGAAACATAATAAATATCAAAAACAATTAAGTAAATTAGAAAAATTAATAAATATACAACACAACACAACACATTATACACAACACAATAACACATTAAATACTCACATACCAGTACATTTTGCTCCTCGGTTCGCAAATCTATCAGACACTATTTTTTCAAATAATGAAAATACATTTTTAAGTAAAGGTTTAAAATATTGCATACCTCCTAAATTCACTAATAATATAAAAGAAATTTTAGCCACAGATTCTGAAATAGCTTTGAAAACTAAATCAAATAATTTTATTTATGAAAAAATGCAAATAGCAAATCTTATTAAAGATATAAAACCAAACAAATTTAAAAGTCAAAGTCAAAGTATTAAAAATGACATTTTAGCTTTAAAATCAATCAAAAATAAAGTAGATGAAAATAACCTAATTATAACAAAATCAGATAAGGGTAACTCAACAGTAATTTTAAAAAGAGAAGATTATAAATCTAAAGTGAATGATTTCATAATGTCAAGTAATGTCAAAATTCTAAAAAACGATCCTACACAGAAATTTTCTAACCAAATAAGAAAACATGTAAATCATTCAAATTACCTATTTAATGACTTCGATAAAAAATACCTAGTAAATAAAAATCCTCAATGTCCAGAATTATATGGAACAATTAAATTACATAAAGATTCAAAACCAATTAGACCGGTAGTTTCGTATGTTAACACTCCTAATACTAAAGTAGCTAAAAAATTAAATAGTATTCTAAACAATTATGGTTACACATCTAAATATTCAGTACAAAATTCATTAGATTTGATCAAAAAATTGAATAAATGTAATTTACAAAATAATACTAAATTAGTATCGTTTGACGTAACTAATATGTTCTCAAAAATACCACCTAAAGAATGTATAGTTCTAGTTAAAAAGCTATTAGATGAAAGAAATATCCATCCAGGTATATCAGACATAATTGATCTATTTGATGTATGCATTAGTCAAAATTATTTTACTTTTGATAACAAAGTTTAAATTCAAAATGAGGGTCTTCCCAAGGGAAGTCCTATTTCTCCAATTTTGGCAAATATATTTATGGATAATTTAGAAAACAAAATCTTTAATTGTAGTTATAAAAACAATATTGTATTTTGGTATAGATATGTTGATGATGTGTTAGCAGGTTTTGTAGGTAGCGAACGGCAGTTAGATATATTTTTTAATTATATTAATACCTTGCATCCTAAAATTAATTTTACTTTAGAAGTTGAAGAAAATAATTCAATTAATTTTCTAGATTTAAGAATTGAAAAAGTTAATAATTCATTAAATTTTTCAATATACAGAAAACCTACACAAACAGATGTAACCATACCATATAATTCAAATCATCCACTATCACATAAATTAGCAGCTTATAATTCCATGATACATAGAGCATTTTCAATTCCAATGAACAAAAGTAGTTTTAATAAAGAAATTGAGATCATAAAACAAATAGCTACATCTAATGGCTATCCAATACATTTAATAAATAAATTAATTAATAAGAAAGAACAAAAAATGTCACTAGAACTAATATTTCCAAAACAAACTAAAGAAATTAAAAGATATAAAAGTATTACATATTGTGGACATATTTCCAATGCAATTTCAAAAATAATATCTTCGGCAACATCAGCATTAATATCATTTAAAACACAAAATAGTATTGGAACAAAATTGTTAAATGTAAAAACAAAACTACCAAAATTAAAAAAATCTGGTGTTTACAAAATTAATTGTCCAAAATGTAATGCAGTATATATAGGTCAAACACAAAGAAATTTTGAAGTAAGATTTAATGAACACTTAAGAGCATATAGATAACAACAACCAGATAAGTCGAACTATGCAAAACACCTACTGGAACATCCAAACTCAAATTGAACATCAAATTGATTTTAAAGCGAATTTTTCAAATAAATAGTGGAAGTTTAGTTTAACTGTGCAGTTATTTATTGTTCTTTTATTATTGTACTTTTTTTGTTGTTGCAGGTGTCGGGTATTAGTAGTGAAATTTTTAAGCAGATAGAAACAGTGGAAAATGATCACGATGCGTCAACGGCTGCAGCTTTGGACGTAAGTAACTGACTTTATCTACATATGACAAACATATTTACTAGAAGTATAAATTTTAGAAGAAAATGCCGATTTAATTAAGCGAAGCTGGCTCCGCGTTGTACATTTAACGACCTCGACCAATTAAATGTATCCATTCTTTCTCGCTACGTGATCCAATTTTTAATTAAAACTTTTTCTTTTTATTTTAAATCCTTTAATTTCTAAACTGGTTCCGTAGTAAAAATCCCCTTGAAAAATACCTATATACTAGTGTCTGCCAGAACTGACGGTAAACTGCAAAAGAGTGTAATAAAGTGTTAATTAACTGAATATTCTTATGGCTTTCTCGGTAAACTATAACGTCGAAGTTTCCATTTTAATTAAATGAACCAAAACGTTGTCTAACGTCCTTGATGGATTGCTGGGAAAGAACAAAAATATGCTAAATTAAACCAAAAAAAATGGTGAACTCGCTTGCATAGGAAATCTACAAATTAATAACTTCATCGTATCAACAAAAGAAATATGAGTATTGCAGTTTTTTATAGTTTTGCAATACAAACAAGACGAGCTCAATACAATATTCCTATTATTTGGGTGTATGAGTGTACAAGATCAATTTTATATACAGTGTGGAAACCACTTTAGTAAAATTTTACAGGACGAGTTGTATTTTGCAACCATTCTGTACAAAAACCACTTTATTTAATAATTAGACTGCCTTTTTAATCATAAAAAGTAAAATATTTGATGAACAATGACAGATTTAAATTCAAATTGGGTGTATTTTATGTTGCCTACTTATGATCTAATTTACTAAAACATTAATAATCAAGAGACAGAAAGACACAAGAATATTAAATAAATATATTGTTTTTTAAGAGCTTTAAGAGCAGGATAAGTAAATGGGAGAGGTAACGACGTTCGGTGGTGTTATGAAGAAGAGGGTAACTGACGTAAGGGAAACGAAAAAGTCAAAAGAAGCTGGCATTACAACTTTTTTCGGCTTACCTCACACAGAATCATCAATGCAAGGTCCAAAAACGATGTTGCTATCATCCATGATGTCTAAAGTATCTTTTTGCGCCTGTCTACGAAGAATCCTGCCTTCTTTGGTTTGTCTCTGACTTTCTGATCGGCTCGGCTTATATGTAAGGAGTCAGTTGATCGCGCTCAGTCATGAGCACTTGGTCCACTACTAATTCCCATGCCTTCCATGAAGGTTAGTAAAGAAAAAGAACCTTCATTGAAGACACTGGCTGCCACATAAGCTGCAATTTCAACGATGACAGAGGTTCCACTCAAGTGCTTTGGTGAGAATTTCCAAATAAGCTGGTTCAAGCTCTCATTGTTGTTCTGCGTGAAGCATCTTTGCTCAGATATATAGTATATAGTATACAAAATATACAGTACAGGCATAAGGACGTTTGTACTTAAGTCGGAATTTCTATAAATAGAACTGGGGGGAAAGAAAGGAAAAGTATAGTAGAGAGCTAAACATCTGCCAGGCAACAATAGAGCGCTTGGGTCGAGTAGGGATTAAAATCCGACAGGTATAAAAATATTCGTAACTTGGTCAACTTTACTCCGATCCACTTGAAATTTTGAGACAATATTCTTAAGTATTAAGCATTCATTTAAAAAAATAAAAAAAAGCAAAAAAATAAACTTAACAATACGATCTCAACGAATTATACCATGTGGGGTCTATTATGAATTTTAAAGGATGACATTTTGAAATTATTTATAATTTTGTCCAAGATAGTAAATACATAAAACAGTTAGCTGAATAGATCCTATGACCTTAGAACCGAATTTTTTTAAAGCATAATTCAAATTAAAGTAAAAGTAAAATAAAAATATGCTACATATTAAAAAGTAAGAGTTAAATATAAATTAATGCAAAAAGCACTTACTCCTTTAATTGTCGGCTTCCATTTCGTCGTATTTATCCGACGATGAGTTTGATTCGTTGCCTGGTCCGATACGAATTACAATGGGTTCGAACAGTTCTTCAATATTGATATTAACACTCCACAATCGTTCTTTCTTCTTCAGATCGTTTATGGCATTGCTCTAATTTTCCCGTGTTACGTTTCCAAAAGAATTTATCACTAGTTGTCTGACGTCATTCAATTTAAAAGTTGTATTGTTTCTGGCCACCTCACCTGCCCATATTAATTCTATAGGCTTTAATTGACAGTGATTAGGTGGCAAATGTAATACAGTTATTCCTTTTTCCTTCGTCATTTCTTCAATTGCACATCTTTTATATTGTAATTTGTGGCGCTTCGCAATTTGCAGCAATTCCGTTTTCAGCAAGGTGTCGTCAAAAGAAATATTTTTGCTCTAGAGCCACTCTTTAATATCTCCTTTTTTCCATGACGTCGTTAGTAACTTTTCTACCAGTTTTGAATGATAACTAGCGTTATCTAAGACAACCACTGCAGTACTTGGCAAAAGGTCCAATAGTTGGGAAAAAAAAATCTTCAAAAACATCAGAGGTCATTTTCTCGTGGTTAACTTTGATACAAAATCTAATAAACCATTTTCTACAAAACCATGTTCACTGCCAATGTGTGCGATTATTAGTCTGCGACCTTTTCCACGAGAAGCGTTTAATCCTGTTGACTATCCCTCCAAAAATGCCTGACGGGAATTTCAAATATTGATGTCTATCCATGCTTTAGAAACAATGTGTACTTTATTCAACCATGTTTCAACTAAATAAAAGATAATTCTTCCTTCGCTCTGCAACTTTTTAATACTTCTTAAGTTTTGTGTTCTACAGCAAATTATTTCTTTTGTTGTTACCATATTATGACGTTGGACGTCAATTTGTGATATGATTTAAATGTTGAGAGTGAATTTATAAAAATATTTAGTTAACTTTTAAAAAATAACAATATACCAAAAGAAAAAATGTAATTTACAATAAAACAACCATTAATCTTAATTTCGTCTTTAATTAGTTGTAAAAGATATTTCAATAATTAACAAAATTTATAAATGTTTATCACAGCAAAAATTATGATAGTTAAATACCTCGGCTAGGGGTGAGTAAGTTCATTAGCTCTGACTATAGTATAATATTTATTTCTTTAAGAAATAATATGGGCGCCACTGAAATCTTTTTATTTTTTATGATACTGCTAAGGAAAGTTGTTTTAAGTTGAGTTATTAAAATAAGTATCATAAGAGGACAGAAAGATGTCAGAAAAAACTGTCTATGAAGATAAAAAAATGAAATGAAAATGTACAAACAGATAAAAGATAAATAGATTTCCTTGGTGCTAAAATGAATGAAGTTGAGAATACGTTACAAAAAAATAATCCGCAAACAGTTCTTTAAAACTACTTATTCTAATACAGTTGACGATATAGATAGATATAAACGGAGATAAAAGAGAAAAAATAAGGGAACAGTAAACTTGATATACAATAAACTTATCTTTTAATATTAGTTGACGATCCTTTGCCGCTCCTTGGGGTCGCTACAGCACTGTCTAGGTGGTTCAAAATGTCTATGGACGATCCCGAGTGGAGGGATGATCTGCCCAAGTTGTAGAGATGATCCAGTTAAAAATGTTTGTGCATACGAGAGCTTAAAGTTTACAAGCTGTTCAAGTTTACGGAATCTTCAAATTGAAGAGATGCTTCGAGTTTACAAGATGTTTTGAGTTTACAAGATGCTTCGAGTTTACTGTGTTATATTCCAACTTTCTGAAAATTACCAGTGTCAAACAGGTGTTACATTTACTTTTTCTGGCACAGAAAGTACAAATCAACATAGTCCGAAATCTACAGTTAGATGCTAACGTATTCTAATACATTACAAAAGAAACATTCTTACATTAAATTTACGTTGTAACAACCTTACACACTAATCAAAATTCCAAAAATGTACTTTCACTAGCCTTCTTATAAAAAAATTATCATTAAATTGTTTAAAATAGGTTATGAAATTTCATGATTTCGAACAACGAATAGGTTCATAAATCGCATTTATAATAGTTTTGATGGTATGCAATAATACTGTAATAATACGATGATATAGTTCAAAGTCCAATATTCAATATCAGTCCAGTCGCCTATTAAACGCCATTCGCATATCTAGTATGTTAAAAGGTGGGAGGAATTACAAAATTGGACATTCGCCAAGTAAATTTTGGAGAATCTCGATACAAACGCAATACATCAATAAATTAAGTAACACGTAGGTCGTAGATTGATGATTTAATTAGGATGTGGCTAAAGCTAAAGCTGATGTTATAGATATTCTTGCGAATTTAACTTTTTCCAGACGTATCCTAAAAATAAAAACCATTCATGAATAGTTTTGGTCGTTCATATAATTAGGTCAATATTTTCTACATTGGTGGAAGAAAACTATACCTTTAAAGTTATGTTTTTTTTTCATTTACTCCAGTAATGATTTAAATCAATATGACAGTAGATTAAAAGTTAAGTTTTAATATTGGAAAATGCTTATGATTTTGATATAAAAATGAAATATCTACCACTTCAGTATGAGTTAACTTTAATTTTGAATTTCAGTTATTTGTGAAAAAAAATACAGTACGCTAAGCAATAAAGCTCTACGACCCATAAACATTTAATGGTAAACTATAGAGAGCATAACAAACTGTCTTACAATATCTCGTAAAAGATTTCACATCTCATACTTTCAACTTTTCCCTTGCGTCATTTCGAATTTCCTGGATTTTCGTACCTCGTAAAAAGAAATATTGGTATATTTTTTTATAAGTCTAAAAAGGAAGTTCTGCAAAAAGATGATTTTTTAACGTATTAGAGTGTTTTCCAACCTAAAATTCTATTCTTTTATACCTTACAAAGAATTAGTCCAGGAGGAATCGGCGCATGAGTACCGAAAACTATTCCACCTCAATTTTTTTATGTGATCCTCTTCAAATTGCCTTCCTTCCTCTTCAATTTGCCTTGGCAAACTGCATCAGCGGTGCCCTGTGTTACTGTTCCTATTTGACGACAAGTTTTATCCCTTGATGCCAAATAAATCGTCAGACATGTTCATCAGAACTGTTCCGAAGGGTTTGGGCTTTTACTCCTGCTGTAAGAGAAACCAGCGATTTGACAGGGATACCGGAATCATCAGTGAGAGTTCACATTTCGAGGCCAATTCATCCGAGACGAAAAAGAAACGATAGTGGTGTTTCCAGAACCACTGATAACGGTGATAAAGATTTGATAAGAAGAACTATCTACTTTATATACGAAGAAAACTTGGTGCTTACTATCAGATCATTGCAAACAAGACTAAGGAGCTCCTCTGAGATAAGAATATCTTGGTAACCTATGGATACTTTTATCCAAACTAGGTTTCAAATACTTCTTGAGGAGTGGGAAGGTAGCCCGACTATTTATGCATCGACTATTTATGCTTCCAATTTATGCTCTTTGGATAATATATTTTTAATTGCATACAAATAAATCTAACAAGCTCTGGTGCTTATTTCATTATCTGAAGTACACCCCTATGTATATGTATATCCGATCTACATAAATCGATAGCAAATACATTAAGTCTTGAATGCTACGGTAGCTAGCCACAAACAAAACGTCAATAAAACTACTACATTTACGTGAATAAAACGTTTAAAAGTAATTTTGAATGGCAAAACTTTAATTATATTTGAACCATTAGTTTCTTTATTGTAGCTGTCATGAATAAAAAATGTTAATGATGAAATACATTTCACTATTATAATAGATTTACATTGTTGATTATATATAAGCTTATGTTACTTTTTTTGATGGAAAAACAAAAAGACGAAGCCGACAAACATAGAATATTGCCAAAAAATGATGGTAAAACAGAAAATTGATTTGGAAAACATTCACGATAACAACAAAACGTTGGAACAAAAGTGGGTCACCTTTATAACAATTCTTATTAACTCGGCAAAAGTAATATGTGGCCCAAGCAAAACAACGAACAAAAAAAACAGACTGAGGGATAAACTATTGATACAAGTCAGTTAAATATGAAGATGGTCACTAAACGAGGAAGAAGCAGTGATGAGATGAAAAGAACATGTTATGAACCTGTTATGAAAAAAATAAAAGTGACTATTTCAATAGACTATTTTTAACTGACGAAACTGCATAGCAAAGGCACGTTTGATATTGATTATTATTTTCATCTGTTAAAATATCACAGTTTTGTGATTTCGTCCAAAAAAAATAAAACTTCTCAAACACATTTCAGTTTGTTTTCGTATTTTTGCCAAATAAAAAAGTTTTCGTCGAAACTAAAAATTTATCGATAAAATTCTAAAGACTCGTGGTATTACCTTTGACAATATGTAATATCCCAGCGACAGATGCGTTACTAAGGTGTTTGGTATTTCTATAGTTGTCAGTTTCACAAACGTCATTGAAGCGTCTTCATAATTTTGAACAGAAATAATGAATCCAGACAAAATTCGGCTGCCGGCCAGGCGAAGAAATCAGAAAATTGGTATCGGAAAATGTTCCATTGGACACGCAAAAGTCCAGAAGCTCTATTTGGAACCAATTTTCGTAGTTCCTTCGGGTGAGACATTTTATACTTGAAAAATGAAAGATTGGTTAGATTGGTCAGAAACAAGCGAAGGCAGCTTCAAAGTTGTCTAGAAAAAAGAAAACTCAGTTCAAAAACATTATCCACCGAAGAACTATTAAATATGATCAAAAGCTACGACGAAGAAACTCCCGATAGAGCACAAAAAAAGTTTTTTACCTTTGCTCATTTCAACTTGCTTGGAGAGGCAATGAGGCCGTAAACTGCAAGATTAATTTTCCAGAAGGAAATTGAAATTTTGGGAGAATTTATGGGTCGAATTGAATACAACAGAATTTTTTCGAAAACAACGCAAGGCGGGTCAAAAAGTTTGATAAGCAGCAAATGGTTGGTAAGAAATTCATCAAACGAAAATTTATGCCCAGTTAGACTATTCTTGAAATTAATGGAAAAAGAGGACCAAAGATTTTATCAGACAGACTCTATCTTACCGTTCATCCCAATTGGAAGAATGGATCTTGGTTCAAAAACTGTCCACTTGGAATAAACACCGTCTCTATGTGGACAAAAATTTCAGCTGAAAAAATTGGAATAAACACAAAAAAATATAAAATAACAAACCATTCTCATCGATCTTGAGCTGTGATAGTTAAGCAAGGTGTTGCTGAACATGAGTTAATTAAATTAACGGGTCACTCAAATGCAAGTTCGTTAAAACCTTATCTGCAGTTGGATTCCAGTCACCACGAGAAGTTGATCAAGAATCTCAGAACAACAAATAAAGCTGCACCTTCGAGTTCCCAAATGTTACATGTCAATAATACACAAAATCAATAATCTTTAGTAGAAAAGAATGGGCAAACTACTATAACTTATCATAATTGTACATTTAATATTGTTAACAAATAAACAAAGATTATGTTTCGTTGATATTGTCTTGTTTTTCTCGTGAAATAGTCTTGTCGAATACCATTCGAGAGAAAATTTTTTCCCGGCCAAATTTTCTTCTGGGTTTCTTCAAGTTTGTTGCTTTTTAGCAATTTTCGTTCATTCGCGTAAATTGCCAAGCAACAAACTTTCATACCAGTCGAAAATTTTGTCGGCAAAATTTTTTCTCATTATATTATATACGAAAAAATAACAAGAGATGAGCTAAGATAAATTATGAGAAAATATCTGGACATGATAGGACCACAGGTGAAATGTTAAAGTACATGGTTCTTAGAGGGGAGGAAATATTCCTAAAAATATGGACAGAAGAAACAGTACCAAGGACTCTGATAAGCATTATCAGAGGCATAGGGCTGATAGAATTACTATAACCTAGGATTAAGTCCTATCAAGAGAGGACGAAAAAATAGATAGGTACAACCATAGAATGGAAGAGAAAGAAAAATATTTCTATGAAAACTAATAAGTAAAAAAAGGACAACAATGAATAATTATGGTGAAACGTGGCCATTGCTACAAAGATAGGAAAACAAATTTCAGGCTATCGAAATGAAATATCTAAGACGAGTACGAGATAATATGTCAAAAATAGACAGATTTACGTAGTTCCTAGTCATAGAATGTTTTACTATATTTAATCGGAAAAATACAGTTGAGCTGGTGGGAACACTTGGTGAGGATGTAAAACCAAAGACTGGTATTATTTTCCAATAATTTATTAAACTGTACATAGCTTCTAGCCGTGGGCTTAAATGCCTTTATAATGCTTGGCTGTCTTAAAATATAGGAAAGGTCCTTTCTTGTAATTTTTTCTTATTGATTTAATTGCCTCAGCAGTGAATGGCAGGTAACTCAGCCTAGAACGCTGTGGCATACTGCCCTAGATTAATAATGACAGCTGACTCTGTGTAGAACGCTGTGGCATACTGCCCTTATTGATTTTGAGCGTTCAAAAGATCGTGGCGCCCTTATTACTTATACATCCCAATCCTTCCTATAGTGAGCATTCATTAACTTGGAGTTGAACCACCCCCTGGAGAGGGTCTCTTAGCCGGGATCTCTTTTGGAGAATTTTTTAGTTACAAATTGGCTCCCTGCCTTTTTGATGCTAAAAAGGGTTACAAATTGGCGCCCCCGAGTAAGATTACAAGTTTAAGGAAACCGAGGATATTGTTAGTTTGCAGTGGCCACCAAAGTCTCCGGATCTAAATCCTATCGAACATGCATGGGATATGTTAAAAAAAAGAGTTCGACAACAAAATCGGGGTTAAGGTACCGAGATATGGGAGCATATTCTTCGGCAGCTTATTAACAATCTAATTGAAAGTGTTCCCCGAAGAATAGAAGCTTGTATCAGAGCAAGAGGAGGGCCGACTGTATATTAATTGTCTTTTTTAACAAAAACTTAATTTAATCTAAATTGAACTTTTGCCATTTATGCAGATTATGTATTTAATTTTTTTATTTAGAAATAAATGTCTTTGCTAAATTTGTTTTATGATTATTTAATTAAATATTATCTAAAAGTAGAGTGACAATGTTTATTTTTTTGAAAAATTCGAAGTGATGCTGTATAAATGTTGATGTGGTAATTAGATATATAAAAAAAATTATAGATTTAAAAGGGTACTTTTAATTGTGAACTTTTTGGTTTTCAGCACGTGGAAAGACGTGGTGAGATGATAGTTCGCATCCTGGAGGCTCGCCACCTCAGCCGAACGGCCAACGATGCTGTGAAACGGTTTACAGCCATGCAGGATGCCAAACACAATGTGCAGTTTGTCGAAATTGTAAAGAGGCCAGGTCAAACGCTCGGATTATATATTCGAGAAGGTAATGGAATTGACAGAAATGATGGGGTATTTATATCAAGGATAGCTTTAGAATCGGCAGTGTATAATAGTGGATGCTTAAAGGTAAGCAGATAAAAAATAGTATCTGGATGAAAAATCTAATTTATTTTAAGTGATTTGATGAGGTTAAAATACAAATCCCCAAAGCTATTACGTGTAACCGTTATTAAATACTATAACTTATTAGTTATAAAAATTATCCAAGCTCATTTTATTGACCTGTACTGAAATACATGTTCTAAACACGGTCACGAACACTTTCGTGTTCTATTTATTTCTGATTTATTTTCTTATTTCGGTCTAACGTGAGTCGCTTTGTTGTAGATTTCTTGAGAGATAATTTTCGGTTTTAAACATTATGTTAAAGGCACTTTTCGATTCGATTATTATGTCTAGACAAAAGATGTTATCTTGAAATGTTTTTTAAAAGTTTTATAGTAAATATCTACTTAAAAAATCATTGGTCAAATTGACATTTGATGAATCTGTCTTAACTCTAAGGCCGGGTGCAGACCTGGGATATATCAAACATAAAGTATGCAATACAACATGCAACATGTTGTACAGTAAAATTAAAACCAAAAGCATTGCGCGTCATAAAAGCGATAAAAGCCTGCCGCAGGGGCGATCTAGGGTGCAGGGTGGTTGGGGCAATCTAGGAGGTGTCTCTACATACGTACCTGCCGCCGCCGCCTGCCGTTCAGTCAGGGCCCGTTCACTCCCCACGCTACGACAGGTCTGAGGTTTTAGTTAGGCAACGCATCACTGAAGGCGCTAGTGTAGCAATATTCAAAATTGCCGCCACGAATTGTTTCTGTCCGTCAGCTGACCGGCCATAAAACAAGTAGTCTAGCCAGGAAAAACAATTTTTAATTTTATATTGAAGTGTTTGCTTTGTGGTAGTGTTTATTAGTACTACTATTATTACCGAGTGTTTTTTCCAGATAATAATTATGGTTCAACGTTGTAGTTTTCCTGGTTGTAATTTAACCAGCAAATATATGTTAAAATACATGTTTTGTCCAAGGATCTTGAGGTAAGGTTTTATTTACTTTTATTATATATAAAATGAGGATTTATACAGAATGTTTTAGTCTTAAATATAAACATATTCATAAGCCTACAATTAACAACAATGATAAGCAAAAACGAAGTGCATTGTTTTATGATTTTTTTTATACTTATGACTAAAACAATTTGTATAAATACAACTTTATAGTTAGACGTTGTTTTATTGAGTAAGTAATAATTTAAATAAAAGTGGATTTCCACCTTTATTTGTCAGTATGTCAATAAAAATAATATAAGCTGCTTTGCTTTAATATTTTATTAACAAACTTATTAAATTTCAGCTACGAAAAGTCTAGTGTCTTCAAATTAACAGGTTGGAGTTATTAGATATGGATGAGAACAAAAGACGGAATATGTACAGGGTGTGTGACACGCACTTTAGTAATGAGGATAAGTTTTCATCATATCATAACAAAACAAATTTGAAGGCCACAGCAAATCCAACAATTATTCCTGGTATGTTCAAATTTTTTATCTAAATTTTGGAGTTAAAAGTATTGGTTATTTCTTGTTATAACACAACTGAGTTTGTCTTGTTGTGCCATTATTATTGTTATTGGTTTATCTGCTTGTAATTCCTAACAATTTCCTGTAATTTTAGAATGATCATCTTCATAGGAAAGAGATATGCCATCAACTTCCAGAACTACAGAGCCAGTTGCAACAGAACAACAGTTATTGTCAGTGCCTTCTACTTTAAAAATAACAGGTAGAATAAATTGGAATATTGAGTAATTTTACTTTCCTTCAATGTAAACATCTTTTAAGTAATACTAGAATATACTTTAACATCCCTAATTGTTTAACATCAATCCTAGATGAAAATTGGACTGAAAATGTTATAAACTTTTTAAAACATATTGGAATGTAATATAAGTTGTAGCAATTGTGTTGCTCATTGGTAGTTGATGCAAACAAATAAATAAAAAAATTAATATTTGTTTGTTTTTATTATATTAATCTCTAGTACCTATTTATTTTATACTTCTGTAATTTACCTAACACTATGATGGCAAATTTGATGATTTTCAAATTCATTAAATTTTTGTTATTTTCGTGTTAGGTAAATTATAAAAGTATAAAAAGTATTTAAGTATTTAAACTTGAATTCAGGAGGTATGCAACTAGCCGTACAAAAGTATTAATTCGGCAACGCACCGCTCAAGGCGCTGATGTTCAATTTCGAATAAGCGGGAAAGAGAGAGTCGGCTATCTTTCCTTGAAATGATTTGTGCGTTCAGTGCGACAGTTGACGTGCTGCAGAGCAGATTACACTTGAGTCGTGAAGATGGTGGCAGCACTTTAGAAAAATCAAAAGGTTGTCTTGGCTGCGGCCGTAGAACTACCGCGGAAAAAAAGAAAAAGGAAGTACTGGGTGAAGAATTGGCCTCATGTCCCTGTTGAAATAATATTTGTTATTTTTATCCCACATGTGGGGCCGGTCTTTAAATACTTCACGCTCTTGGTTGTTGTATTCCATGATAACTATATTCGATCTACTTCAGCGAGCTGCACAATAAAAACAAACATTCCCAACGGCTTTCTCTACAGAACTGAGGTGAAATCGGCCCGATCACCCTAAACACACGAGTTGTGGCAGGGCGGCTGGACCAAATCTAGGCAGAAGGAAGGTCCGGCTGACCCTGCCACCCTGCAAAGAATGCAATCTAGGAAATCGCCCCTGGTTACCTATACACGTTACAATCAAGGAGGCGATTTAGAGTCACCCCCTTCTTACACCCTTTTTTTTGATAGGGAAAACCGCTTGGTACCCGGCGTATGGTTCTTCCCACGCTGGGTTATATCGGGCGCTACTCCGACTAACACCCCCTATGCTCCAGCCCTTCGTTGCGCATCCGGAACCGTCCTATGGACATACCTTCAGATACGCTGGCCCATACAGGATTTGTACCTGTTTCTACTGTCGATTTCTTTCTTCCTCTTCTTTTTCAGTCATGACCTGTGTTATATATGTCACTATTATCTTCCAGTTTTCCTCACTTTCCATCATACTTTCTATTATGTTGTTTTTGTTAATCTCTTCATCAATCTTTATTTTGAAACGTGTTCTCAGTCCTTGCCATCTATAATAGCACTCAAAAATCGAGTGATCTGGTGTATCCACTTCCCTGCAATATGCGCATAAATCGTTTTCTGTTTTTTGAATCCTGTGAGTATACGTTCCGTATGATCCGTGTCCACTTAAAAATTGCTTTATTTGGTAATTTGTGTTGCGATGTCTACATTTAACCCATTCTTTAATGTTCGGTATAAGGGTTTTCGTTCGTTGTGCGACATCTGTCACACTCTACCACTTACCCTGCCATATATCCAGCGTCCTCTCGGCTTCTTCTTTTCTTACTTCGGTTGTGATTTTTTCCCTTTTTTTTCTATTATGTATTCGCACTTTCTTCATCGACCATCAGTTGAAAGGGTGGAACCCCCGCAATGATACACACGGCCTGCCATGATATAGTCCGATAAGCATACGTTACTCGAATAAGCATTTTTCTTTGGACACTAATAGTTTGTAATACTTTTTAATGTTTAGTACCTTGTGCCATATGGGTGCTGCGTATAGCAGTATTGAGTTTACCACCCCGCTCATCACCCGTCTTTTCTCAAAACTGGGTCCACGAACATTAGGCATAAGTTTGGTTAGTGCAACAAGACTCTTATTCGCTTTTTCGATAGTTTTACGAATGTGTATGTTAAATGTTATCTTATCATCTATATGAACCTCCAAACATTTTAGGCTTTTCTTTGGAACGATATTCTTTCCCTGGAGCCTATAACATCTTCCTTTTTTCTTTTTCCGCAGATAATAACCGCTTCGGTCTTGTGTGGGGCCAATACCAATCCATTTTTCGATAGCCAGGCATCGATTATGGCTAATGCCCTGTTAGCCGCAACTACAAGTTCTCGCTTTCCCTTTGCATCGACAACGAGTGTCAAATCAAATTTATTGTACTAACCCTTACTATGTGAAAGTTCATCTTATTCAGAACAATAAACAACTAAAAGGTTGAATTAACTTTCACTATTTATTCCTTAAATACTTTAAATGTGATGACAGCCGTTTCGCTATCGGCTGTCATTACATTTAAAGTATTTAAGAAATAAATAGTGGAAGTTAATGGATGAGTTCTATAAAAGGGAAATGTTGCCAAATTAACTAGCAAAAAAATACTGAAAAAGGTTAGTCGCATAAGGAAGCAGTTTTTCCATTATATTTTTGGTTTTTCTTATGTATTTTGGGCCCCTTTATCACCCGTGTTGTACCCGAAAGATATGGAGGTCTTTTAACATATTTTTAGTTTGTAGTATTTTACTTCTTACAGTTGACGAAAAACTAAATGTCTGCTGTCAACACATACACGTATCATTAGATATTGTCCTGTTATTATTTAGCATTGTTGGGCTTCGTGTTTTTGTATTACTGATTTTTTATTCTAACTTTATCTGTTAGTGATTTGTGTTACTCTGATCTGCTTTTATTATTGCAAATACCACCGAGAAGAGTAATTCTACCCGGATTTGTATCTTCGTTGTGATTCCACAATACAAATTGCGATGAAGCATTGTGCATATCAAAATTATAGAAATAATACAAGAACTTTATTTTAAGGACGAAGAAGGAATTCTATTAAGTTTATTCCGTTTCCTAAACCCAGAAAATGTCCGAGCAGATGCCTCAAATGGATTGATTTATGTGGCAACCAAAATCTGAATTTTGCCACAATCAACAAAACCACCTATATTTGTAGTGAACATTTCGTTCATAATTGCGTAGATCCAAAACCTTATTGTAATAATGAATCTACTGAAGTTGAGGAAAATGCAGAAATAACTCAAGTTGATGTACAAGAACAGGCTACTGTCTCAGACAATCAAATAGATGTTGACATCAATCTAAGAATTTCCCAATTAAACCCACTACAAATATGTTGGAACACAATTATAGCTCTACTAATTTTATAAGGCAAAGAAAAACTGAACCTATTATTAGTTGTTTATTGTTCTGAGTGTCAAATCGTCGCCATATGCGACGGTATTGCAGCCCACGGGAAATGTCAACCTCAGGATTGGGTCGTACAGGATATTCCACAGTGTAGGACCAAGAACCGAACCCTGCGAAACACCCTATTTGTAAAATAGCTGGTTATTATCTGCGCTAGGTAGTCTGGTACGCCGTGTGCTCGTAGATTTTCTAAAATTATTGACCATTTTGCCGTATTAAAGGCATTTTTTATATCCAAGCAAATTATCGCGGTCCCGGGCCCCTTTTTTGGAGCCAGGATCGATTCGAGGGCTTCGATGGTCGATTTCCCCTCCCGAAAGCCAAATTGATTGTTTGATAACTGAATAATACCCTCTAATCTGTTTTTTATCATCTGCTCGAATAGTTTTCCTAAGTTACCGATTAGGAAAATTGGCCTGAATTTATTTTCCTCTATGTTTCCCTTGGGCAATAGCGTTACTCTAGCTCTTTTCCATTCCACCGGGAATTCTTGATCTTCGATTAATTTGTTGTATACCTTAAGTATTTGCAGAGGTATTTCTGCAATCGCAATTTTAATAGTCTCCGCGCGGATCCCATCTGGACCTGGTGTTTTTCCTGTTTTCATTTTACTACCCGCCATTTGCAATTCTTCTTCGGAAAAAATTTGGTATTCGTTCGATCTTTTTGGTAGATTTATTTTATCCCCGCAGTTTGGAAATAGCTACCCTATAGCTATTCGTTACACCCTAGATCGCTCCTGCGGCAGGCGTGTGTGTAGCCGCTTTAATTGAGATGTTTCCATATATTAAAACTAGTAAGAAAAGTCGTGATTTACCAAGTTTAATGATTAAAGAACTCATAACTATACCATAGAACAGAAATAATTACATACAGTTCCAGGATTCGATTGATGCGATGTCAGTAACTACGAATAAAGAATAGAAAGGAAGGAATGTTGTCATATATTAATCTAGCAAATAATCGCGACGGAAGTCGGCCATATTGAAGAACCAAATATGACTCATTCGAATCGTGACATTTGACATAAATCGTTTTTTCATGCTGTTTTATATATTATTTTCTGATTTAAGTAGTTAACCCAATTACTTTTCATCTGTAGGGTTCTATTTATCTGTATTATTAAAAATTAACAAAATATTTTAATGACAACCACATTGTTATCATAGACGTTCCTTTATTTTTTATACAGACCAACTAAGTCACCTATTATAATTACCTGCTTAGAAGTTTTTAATCTAAATTTATATTCCTACAACTTTATGACAATGTATATTACTGTACAGATAATTACAAGCGGAAAACAGTTATTTTTTTTAATAATTAATACGAGACATAAGTTTATAATACCCTGTGTGTGACACCACTGGTAACCGGAAACTTCAAGTCAGCCATATGCAAGAACCATTGCGGACATCGTCAAATCGTATTATACTCCTTCCTTTTTATTATTTATTCGTAGGTCAGTAATGATGATATATTTGTATCAGCTCAATCAGTTGTCTTGTGTCATTTTAAAAACCTTAATGGACTTGGAAAGTAGTGACGTAAGTGTCAAACCAAATGATTCCAAACAACTTTTTTATGGTACGTTTTATAGGTGTTCTTAACCATAGATAAGAGATATATATATATATACTGAGATAGATCGGAAACTGCCATTAGAACCTCGACACCAAAACGATATTCGCGGCACCTCGCGTCTGGAACCCAGAACTATAAGATAAAGCGGGAAACTTAAATGTATTTAAATATTAATAGGTTTTGATTAATATTTTGTTGGGAAAAATCTCCAGGTCTCTTCAATAATACACAAATATACATCTTTATGAAATATTTATTACACTCAATAAATTATTTACATGTGCATGACAAACTCTATGTAATTCATGAATTCTAGACAATGGTTTTTCTTTTAAATCTAACCATCCAATTAATGACAACCATAGATTGCATAGCTGAAATTAAATGTTCAATTAATATTTATAAGATGTTTCTCTCTTAAAATTATTAATTAATCCCAAAGTTCTCACAGTTAAAGTATTTTAGACACAACACAAACATTAAATAAAGAACTGTTTAATAAAACTTTCAAGGTTTATTTAAAAAATTAAATTTCATGGTATATTTAAATTAAATATTGAATAACCGTGAAATATTAAAAAGTTATTATTTTAAGGCTTTTATTATTTTATATATTTTAATTCAACTTACTTGTTCTTCTTTAGGAATTCGATGCATTTGATATCCTGTTTTATCGGAGTTATTGCATCCAGGAACACAACATTGAAAACCCATTTTTATCTCTAATTAATCACGAATTGTAACAAATACTTCTTATACACTATAAATTACTGTAAAGAATAACCGAACTTAACTTACTATAAACACAAAATGGCAATGAAATTCACAAAACACGAAAATTCTTTGACACATGCGACATATGACAGCACACCAGCGTTTTTTGCGGTTGGAACCTCAACTACTACTAACAATGAACTTTTATTTACATATAAGATTCCTAGCCATGACAACAACTAACTGACTGTGTGCATACTGTGTGTGTGACTATTTTAAGTTTTAACGAGGGTGTTTTTCCCCGTCTCCTCCGTGAAGCGAAGGTTCGACCCTTCATCTAGAGTCGAGACAAAATATTGCATAGGCAAAGATTCGTGAGGAATGAATATTATTATTTCTAGCTTAATTCTAAACGAACAAATAAAAGTTTTGTTTGGTAACGCAAGACGATCCCACATTTGTATCAGCTCAACCAGTTGTCTTGTGTCATTTTAAAAACCTTAGTGGACTGGGAAAGTAGTGACGTAAGTGTCAAACCAAATGATTCCAAACAACTTTTTTATGGTATGTTTTATATTAGTTGTAGTGACACTTTCTGTTCTTAAACAAACTAAAGAAATTAAAAGTTATAAAAATATTACATATTGTGGAAATATTTCCAATACAATTTCAAAAATAATATCTTCGGCAACATCAGCAATAATATCATTTAAAACACAAAATAATGTTGGTACAAAATTGTTAAATGTAAAAACAAAATTACCAATATTAAAAAAAGTCTGGTGTTTACAAAATTAATTTCCCAAAATGTAATGCTGTATATAAAGGTCAAACATAAAGAAATTTTGAAATAAGATTCAATGAACATTTAAGAGCATATAGATTACAACAACCAGATAAGTCGAACTATGCAAAACACCTACTTGAACATCCAACCTCACTCTTATACACCAATGACATCCAAATACTACATATTTGTGATAAAAAACAAAATTTAGATTTCCTTGAAGAACTTGAAATAAAAAAGACATCTAGCAGATCCACAATTTAAAGTTGTTAATGAACAAATAAATCTTGGAAGTTCTCCACTATTAAACTGTTAACTTTGATTGAGTTTACATAATTGTAAAACACAAATATATTAAGTTATTGTAAAGATCAGCATGATATAGTTTTTTCTTGGTTTTTCTAGATCATTGCACAGTTATACTGATCTTAGAGGGAATTATATCCAGGATAATCCCTTAGGGCTATTAACATCTAGGCTTTAATATTGTTATGTCTTATTACTTCCATACCTGTTCTAGCCTTAATACTACCTAAACATCAGGTACCTAGCTGCAAACAAACAAAATGTAACTTAAATGTCAATATGACGATGCTTCTTAGCGAAACGGCCGTCATTGTGATTTAAAACATATTTTTTCAAATGAACTTGGAAGTTACGTTGAAACGAAGAGTTTTTTATTATTCTTAATAAGAAGGACTTCCAAAAAGTAAGAGTTAGTACAATAAATTTAACTAAACTATTTCTTCGTTATTGATTTTTCTTATACGAAATAATGCTTATGGCATTCAAGACTGGTTCCTGACAAAGCAAGAACTAATTAGAATATTCTTCCCGCTTTGCAAATTGTTCAGCTTGGATAACTAATGAATTTAATAATCATGGTCTATTAAACGTAAGATTTGTTCCGCATGTTGATGAGCTTAGTACACAATATGTTAAAATAAGTTTGTAATATTCTGGATATATGCCACATAATATTCATCGTTACGTATATTTATGATGTATAAAGTTTTTATGGTTGAATGCCTGGTAACTATGACGAATAATAAACAAAATAAATGCAGACCACGATTTTATTTGTTCAAACAAAACGGCTCGGTCATTTTTATTTCCGGTTTTACGAGAGTTATATCGGGGATTGAGGGTAAAATTTTAAAATCGAACATGATTTGTGTAAGCGGAATTCGATGATTGTAAAAGTCTTTATGGCCGTAAACTATAAAATGTAGATAATCGGACTGCAGCTGAGAGATAGTGTCGAAAAATGTTTGAACAAGGTGAAAATAAAATTGGGGATGGCTTGTGGATTGACTGACTCGTTATTGGTAAATTGTTTTAATAAAAATGAATATTCAAAAGAAATAAGTAAAGGAATCAAAATTTTTAGATGCCATAAAATGATCTTTGTTTAAAATGAACTTTAATTTTTTATAAACAAACATCTAATAATAGGCTATTTGATAGGTTTTTAAAATCTATTTTATATTATGTAGTAGAGTTCAAAGAAACCATTATACTACTCAAAATGAATATAGAGACATGTCCTTAAAATTCAATAAATGGCAATTATAGTCTGTTTATAAATGGTTGATAGTACAAAATGTGCGTCCAAGTCATAAAACGGTCGTAAAATCATAGGCGGAGGTTACATTGCCTACAGCTTTCTATTTTTCTATTTTTTTAGTTTTCTATTGTTTATTTAAGTAAGAAAATTTTTTAACACCTACCAATAGAACTAAGAAAATCTAGCTCTTTAAAAAAGCTGCGGATGCGCACGAAGGAATTATTGCTTTCGAAAGCCTATTACAGTGTAGAAGATTTTTTTCTGGATAACTTTGTATAAATTTTATGTATGTATTGTTTGATCTACTTGTATTGCTTTTGTATTTTATTTTACTTATTTTTATATTTTATATAAGTATCTACATGGTTTATGTTATGCTTAATTTTAATTTAAACTATTTGACTTTGTAAACAAGATTTTATCTTATACAATAAAGTATTTTTTGATTGATTGATTGATTGTTTAAAAATATTAATACATTTATTTATTTAAAGTAACTAATTTTTTAATCATATACTCTACGACACTGGTCAGTCATTTCCACTCAAAATACCTACATAATCGGATTAAAAGTTCTATAACTGTATTGTATTTCTTCAGATACAGGGTGGGTTAGTCGAAAACATCTTAAATTGCCCGTTTTAGGTTGGTTTTTTTTTATTATATCATATTCCTTGTCCTCTCTGTATTTCAGTTCTCCAATGAGGGTCAAACTTGCAGTGAATTATCAAAAAATCGTATACGGACTATAGTAACGCAATATGTATTATTTTGTCAGACATTTCAATTTTTAATAAAGTTTATAAGATGCCCTTCCATGGGCCATATTGTAGCCTAAGTGCTGTGAGTCTATACTCACTCTCCCTACTACTGTACAGATACAGATACAGAAGATGCCCTTCTTATATTTTGTTCAAATAGTGCAGTCGAATTACGTGAAAAAGTGACCAATTTATGAATTAAGTCCGAATTGAGGTAGCTAAGTGGAAAGGGGTAGGTTTGATAATTACAAATCGAAAGGCGACCATCCAAGATCATAGATGCGTGCGAGGGGTGCGTGGTAGGGGTGGAAAGGGGGTGAAAACGGTTTTTTGCAATTTGCAGGGTAAATACGCATTTTATTAAAAAAAGTTAAATGGAAAAGTTGTAGATAATAAAAAAATCGACAACTTTTGTCTGAAACATTTTTTCACATAACCTAAAAATAAAGGCTAAAAAAGAGAAAAACCATAATTTTCGTTTTTTATTTTTTACTCAGCGAAAAATCAATATTTTATTATGAAATTCAGTACAGTGATAACTTTTTGTATCCCAAAAAAGTAGAATTTTTTTTTTTCGATAACCCAATTTTTTTCCGACATATTAACGATTTTCGAAAAAAAGACCTCATTTTGTAACGGCCCCCAAGGTCCGAATTTTTATTTTAGACACCTCTTGAAGGTCTCATTTTTTTCGTAATGACTTTAATTTTCATATACAATAATAAAAAAATAATACTCCTAGCAAAAAAAATCGTTTAAAATCGGATAAACTGAAAAATTCATAATTTTTCACGCGTATCTTTTTCCTACCCTTCTACACGTTATATTACTCTCAAAAATATTTCATGTACATGCATTTAATTTATCACACCTTATTGCAGTTTGTAGGATTAAAATAAAGGAAATTATGTACGTCTATATTGATTAAAAAAATAAAAAAAATAATTTTATACGTGCATACGATGAATTATACAAAGAAAGTACAATTTTACTGTTTCTTATTTTTAATTATATCTCGCCCTTTTGACTTGCGAATTACATTCTTCTTCCTCTTGTACTTCTACTTCATCGTCATCTTCACTGAAGAACAGTTAATTCCAGACAGTCTGCTAAAAAAAATTTCCTGCAGTTGCAAAAAAGGTTGCAGTTCTTCACGATGCAGTTGTCGAAAACACGGTTTAAAGTGTACGAATTTATGCTCGAATTGCTACGGCGTTAATGATTGTACTAATATCAGCAATCAATCACAGAAATTGCCGATGTACATCCTTCAGAACACGTTGACCAAAACGATGCATTTGAAGATGAGAATCGCATGCTAGAAGAGGAAGAAAATGTCGAATCTGACGAAGAAGAATCAGAAAATGATAATGAAGATGAAGACGAACATGATAAAGATGAAGACGGAGATGATGAAAATGAAGACGAAAATGATGAAGATTACGATGAAGTAGAAGTACAAGAGGAAGAAGAATGTAATTCGCAAGTCAAAAGGGCGAGATATAATTAAAAATAAGAAACAGTAAAATTGTACTTTCTTTGTATAATTCCATCGTATGCACGTATAAAATAATTTTTTTTTTTTTTAATCAATATAGACGTTCATAATTTCCTTTATTTTAATCCTACAAACTGCAAGAAGGTGTGATAAATTAAATGCATGTACATGAAATATTTTTGAGAGTAATATAACGTGTAGAAGGGTAGGAAAAAGATACGCGTGAAAAATTATGAATTTTTCAGTCTTTTCGATTTTAAACGATTTTTTTAGCTGGGAGTAGTATTTTTTTATTATTGTATATGAAAATTAAAGTCATTACGAAAAAAATGAGACCTTCAATAGGTGTCTAAAATAAAAATTCGGACCTTAGGGGCCGTTACAAAATGAGGTCTTTTTTTCGAAAATCGTTAATATGTCGGAAAAAAATTGAGTTATCGTAAAAAAAAAATTCTACTTTTTTGGGATACAAAAAGCTATCACTGTACTGAATTTCATAATAAAATATTGATTTTTCGCTGAGTAAAAAATAAAAAACTAAAATTATGGTTTTTCGCTTTTTTAGCCTTTATTTTTAGGTTATGTGAAAAAATGTTTCAGACAAAAGTTGTCGATTTTTTTATTATCTACAACTTTTCCATTGAACTTTTTTCAATAAAATGCGTATTTACCCTGCAAATTGCAAAAAACCGTTTTCACCCCCTTTCCACCCCTACCACGCACCCCTCGCACGCATCTAAGATCTTGGATGGTCGCCTTTCGATTTGTAATTATCAAACCTACCCCTTTCCACTTAGCTACCTCAATTCGGACTTAAGTCATGAAAAAAAGGTAATTCGACTGCACTAAAAAGAGTGTTTGGTAATACGATTAAACAAATGCAAAGTAAAGTTTCAAAAAGAAATAAAATTTATCAGGTGATCATTGTCCCCCTGTGGAATCTCATTTTAGGCAACCACTAACTCCTCTCGAAACTCTTCTAGAGTCTGAGGAGGGCACGTGCTCAATTGGGGATAAGTCGGGAGATCTTGGTGGCCAAGGTAATAATGTGACATCATTATGTTGAAAGAAGTCTATTGTGACTCTTGCGACATGTGGTCGGGCATTATCTTGCTGGAAAGTTGGATTTGCGAGGGTGTCAAGATAGGGTAAAATGAAGGATTTCCAATGGGAAAATCCAAAAATTCTAGATATATACACAAAGTAATAACAAATTTAAAATTCTCTTTCTTATGTCTTTCTGTTTCTTAAGACTAGCATTTAATCTTTTAAATAGTTATTTAAAGGGTATTACTTTATAAAAATGCAGTAAACTCGGTAATGTCAAAATGTGGGTAACTTATCTATTGAAACTATCCATATATAAGTTAAAATGGAAAAAAAACTAGCTTAGCATCTTAACATATTTAAGAAACACTTTTTGGTTTTAAAATTTGTGTTTATTGTTTCAGGTAGGAGATGAGATATTAGCGGTAAATTTGGTAGATGTAACAAGGATGAGTTTGGACGATGTTGTTATCATAATGTCGATACCTCGACGGCTGGTCTTGGCTACAAGACAGAGAAAAGCTAGTAAAGGAGGACAAAGTTCGCCGAATGTACAGCCCCGAGTGGAGCACAAACCCCCTCCCGTAGTTGTTATTAAAAGAGAATTAAGGGAAGATGAAACAGACGACGGAGATCTCGATCACAGGTATAAAAATTCTCTTTTAAAATTAATTAAAAACCTTTGTACTTGGTAAAAGTAGTTCTTTTTCCTTATTTACAACTTTCAACCCAAAATTATAAAATTATTAAAGTTTTTAAATATTTTATTTGGTAAAAAAAATTTAGGTACAATGCTATTAACTGGCGTACTAAAAATTTAAAATGTTTCGCACTATACTATTCTTGTTTAAATTCAAAGTTTTTATTTTTATTTCTTTTTGGTTCATATCTTAATTAGAATTTGAAAAAATAGTAAAATTTTACCTCTTTACCATTATTATTGTGATTTAGTAAATTATCCGTTAATAATAAATAAGAGTTTTTCAAAATGTCGCGAACTATGCAGGAAAAAGTTGAAGCAATATTAATTATTGTTGAGGCTAGAACTAATCTGCATGAAGCCGAACGGATTTTTAATGAAAGGCATCCAGATCGACCAATATCCAGACAGTACCTAAGACAACTCTTAGATAAATTTCATAGAATGGGAAACGTTGCAGACGCTAAGCGAAGTGGTCGACCTGGAATTAGTGAAGACAAACAAGTCGAAATAGTTGCCGAAATGGTAGTCAACCCCATACAATCCACCTCGAATATCGCACAAACTTGTGAAGTGTCTTCATCAACTGTAAAAAGAGTTTTAAAGAAACAAAAATTTCATCCTTATAAAATGAAAATGCTCCATATGCTGACAGAAGATGATCCAGATCGCAGAATTGAATTCTGTGAGCAAATAAGAAATAAAATAGAACAGGATCCTTATTATCGTAAAACAATTTGCTTTAGTGATGAGTGCTCTGTTTTTCTTAATGGTAAAGTTTATACCCAGAACGTAAGATACTGGTGTGACACAAATCCTCACCTTTTTTATGAAGGTCACATTCAGTTTCCTCAAAAAGTGAATGTGTGGGCCGGAATTTTGGGAAACTACATTGTTGGGCCTATATTTTTAAACGTAAATTTAACTGGGGAAATTTACCTGGAATTACTCCAGAATGGTATTGAACCCCGAATCTTAGAGATTCTTGAGGATCATGCTGACGAGTTCCATGATATGGAAATAACTTTTCAGCAGGATGGTGCTCCTCCCCATTATTATCAACCTGTTAGAAATTATTTAAATGAACAATATCCAGATAGGTGGATTGGACGCCTGCGCGTTCTTCCGATATGAACCCACTAGATTTCTTTTTATTGGGGTACCTAAAATCAAATGTTTATGGTACACCAATTGAGAGCATTGACGAATTAAAGCGAAGAATTAATGAAGAATGCAGGTTAATTTCTATAGAGACACTTGAACGCGTTCCGGAAGAGTTTTCTGCTAGACTTTTTTATTGCCTGGAAGTAAATGGTGAACATTTTGAATGGTGAATTTTTTTTATTATTAGAACGTATTTTTTTACCAAATAAAATATTTAAAAACTTAGTTTTATAATTTTGGGTTGAAAGTTGTAAATAAGGAAGTAGAATTAATTTTTTTTTGTATCATTGGAAAGGGTTTGAAACAAGCTTTTAAATGATGTATTACTTGCCATATGGTGCCATTTAAAATTATCTTCCAAAAGGGCCCACGTCCGCCATTTTTATGATTACGTCACCTACTATCTATAAAAAAGTAATATACATTCCCTACTTCACTCTCCCAAAACTTCAAATTTCTAATTCTGACGGTTCAAAAAATAAATGGGGGGAAGGGACTTTAGAACCGCACTGTATATTTATTATACGGGATAAACAACAGTTTAATAATTTCTTTCACTAGTTTTATTCAAAAAATAATTTTATCTGCCAATGACAACCTAGATTACTATTTTTTAATATCTAAGTTTACTAAGAATAATGAAAAACTCTTCGTTTTACCAAAATTTCCAATATTTATTTAAAAAATTGCTTTATTAACTTTAATGACAGCCAGGATTTGTAGGTAGCGAACGACAGTTAGATATATTTTTTAATTATATTAATACCTTGCATCCTAAAATTAATTTTACTTTAGAAGTTGAAGAAAATAATTCAATTAATTTTCTAGATTTAAAAATTGAAAAAGTTAATAATTTACTAAATTATTCAATATACAGAAAACCAACAAAAACAGATGTAACCATACCGTATAATTCAAATCATCCTATAACACATAAATTAGCAGCTTATAATTCTATGATACATAGGGCATTTTCAATTCCAATGAACAAAATTAACTTTGATAAAGAAATTGATATCATAAAACAAATAGCTACATCCAATGGCTACCCAATTCATTTAATAAATACATTAATTGATAAGAAAGAACAGAAAGTGTCACTAAACCTAACATTTCCTAAACAAACTAAAGAAATTAAAAGTTATAAAAATATTACATATTGTGGAACTATTTCCAATAAAATTTAAAAATAATATCTTCGGCAACATCAGCATTAATATCATTTAAACACACAAAATAATATTGGTACAAAATTGTTAAATGTAAAAACTAAATTACCTAAATTAAAAAAATCTGGTGTTTACAAAATTAATTGTCCAAAGTGTAATGCTGTATATATAGGTCAAACACAAAGAAATTTTGAAGTAAGATTTAACAAACATTTAAGAGCATATAGATTAAAACAACCAGATAAGTCAAATTATGCAAAACACCTACTTGAACATCCAACCTCACTCTTACACATTAATGACATCCAAATACTACACACTTGTAATAAAAAACAAAATTTAGATTTCCTTGAAGAACTTGAAATAAAAAGACATCTAGCAGATCCACAATTTAAAGTTGTTAATGAACAAATAAATCTGGGAAGTTCTCCACTTTTAAAGTGTTTGCTTTGATTGAGTCTTCATTTTATACATAGATAAGACGTAATTGTAACACAAATATATTAAGTTATTGTAAAGATCAGCATGATATAGTTTTTTCCTGGTTTTTCTATATCATTGCACAGTTATACTGATCTTAGAGGTAAGTACATCCAGGATAATCTCTTAGGGCTAATAACATCTAGGCTTTAATATTGTTATGTCATATTACTTCCATACTTGGTCTAGCCTTATAACTACCTAATAAACTTCAGGTACCTAGCTACAAACAAACAAAATGTAACTTCAATATGTTAATCTGACGATGCTAGTTGTCTAGCGAAACGGCTGTCATTGAGTCTTTTAAAAAAGCATTTTTTAAATAAATATTGGAAGTTTTGTTAAAACGAAGAGTTTTTCATTATTCTTAATAAGATGGACTTCCAAAAAGTAAGGGTTAGTACAATCAATTTAATCTAAGTTTACAATACAATAAATTAAAACAAAAATATCAAACTATATATCTTAATGTTAGATGTTAAAATTGTACGAATATTCTTATATAGTATCATCTAAATCTGATTTGTTTGTTGCAGAGATTCTATCCGCCAGAGACACACTGGAGACGGTAGAGAAATGTCAGAATCTAGGTCTAGATTGGGATTGGGTCTTTCGTCTCTAGATTCCCGACATTCGACACAACAGTCGGTTGATTCAAACGGTTTAGATTTGTACTATAACAGTCGACCGCCTGATGCTAATTGGGGATATCAACCACCTCCTCCAGTGATTACCGAACAGCCCAAGTCTAATATGCAACATTTCCAACCCTACGAAAGAAGTTATCCGAACACGCTGGAAAGTCTAGCCGAAAAAGTTCATTCTTTTGGTATGAGTAGGAGGATGTCGGCGGGTGGACAACCTATGGGCCCCAGGTAAACAATAGATTTTTGTGTAAAAATGTAAAAGAATCTGGAGCACTTGAAATTATCATCACTTGTAATTACGTGGGAGCGTAACAAAAATTATCATTAATGTAACATTTATTAAGTATATAATATTATTTTTATATATAGTATCAGTTGGTTTCTATATAGGTTCATTGTTGCAATTCAAGTAAAAGTTTTTTAAGAGAAATTTTAAAATTTGTAGTACTACGAAACTTTAACAACTCTGGTAAAGAATTGTAAACTTGACAGATTTGATATCTATAGGACCGTCTAAATATTTCTGTCTTGAAATTGGGTACCCTTAACATGCTTTTATGTCTTAAATTTAGATTATAAATATCCGTGCGGAAGGTTATTTTCCGATAAAGGTAAGAGGGTTTTTTTGTTATTATTATTGTATGATACAAAATTGCTGCATGATGTTTCCTCCTGTTGTCCATATTTAACCAACCGGCCTCCCTAAGTTTATGTGAGATTCTTTGACGTCTATGAATACCGTAAATTAATCTTAAACATGAGTTTTGTACTTTTTGAATCTTTTTTTTTATAATAAGTCGTTAAGTTTGGACCATACAAAACATCAGCATAGTTAAAAATCGAAAGTACAAGGGAATCACACAAGGAAATTTTTATATGGAGTGGCAGAAAACGTCGATTGCCATAAATAGTTTTAATTTTAAAATAAGCTCTTTGAATTAACTTTGTAATGTGTTTCTCAAACCTTAACTTATTATCCATGATTACACCAAGATTCCTAGCTTCATTAACAATATTAAGAGGTTCATTTTTAATATATATTTTAAGCAAATCAGATAATAACTCCCTCTGATTATCTGAGCAAAATAATAAAACATTTGATTTCTTCGAGTTTATACATAAACAGTGATTTTCAGCAGCCTTTATAAAGTTATTTAAGTCATTATTTATTAAAAGACAAGCTTCTTCTGCCTTTTCAAATGGAAAGCTATAGTAAATCTGGCTGTCATCTGCATAAAAATGTGCTAGGCAAAATTTTAGGTGGTACATCAACCGAGACGTGTAAATAGAGAATAGCAGTGGGCCTAGTATAGAGGCTTGAGGTACTCCTGAATCAATGTTTATGAAATCTGACGAGTGTTTATCTATAGTAACCTTTTGTTGTCTATCCTTTAAGTAGGTTTTTATAAGTTACACTGCATTGGAAGAGAACCCAATATATCTTAAAATACTAAGCAATAAATCGTGATGAATGGTGTCGAAGGCTCGACTAAAATCTAATAATATTAAAATTGTACATTTTTTCTCATCTAAAGCCTTCTGAATGTCGTCAACAATATGTAGGAGCGCCGTTGTGCAGCCGTAGCCCTTACGAAATCCTGACTGAACAGTGGGTAGCAAAGAATAGTTATCTACATATTCTTTAATTTGTACTTCCATCACCATAAGCGTAGGAATCGTTTGATATAGAGTTAAAATTAAATTAAATTTAGAAAATTAAATTTTAGCGTTAAATTTAAAACGTTACAAACTTTGAAAGTAGTGCTGATGAAAATGTGATGTTGGCTTACTTTTTGGATGTCGTAAGAACAGTTTTTTTAAAGAATATTCTTTTCAACAGTTTAAATTTTCAGTCAAAAACATTCAACCCTTCTTCATTATGGTCCAAATACTCGATGGTAAAATCAATGATTATGGTTAATGAGAATGTCAACATATCAAGTTTCCCAAAGTTGATAGCTTTTTTGAAAAAATAAAATATAGACCATCAGCCAAACCAGTCGAAGGTGCTGACAAGGAAAAAATTGAAAATCACAGCATTACTTGGAGTTACTGGAGGATGCCGAAGGGAAGAGATCTATAATTTAGAAGTTACTCAGCTGGTAGTTAAGATTAACCAGACAAAAACACATATTCGACGAGCTTTCACTGTGATTAACAATGAAGAGGTTCACTATTTGGATTTGTTTAGAAAATACATAAATTTACGGCAACATGTCTCCCTGAAAACTCTTTTGGTGGGTTATAGACTCAAAGAGCTGGTATACATACTGTTGGCGGAGTACCTAAGAAAATAGCTGAGTTCTTAAAACGCTCTTACAATACTTGGCGCAGTCACCAAATTTTTGAAAAGTTTACCTATGATTGTATTCGCCATATTTTGAAATTGACCCAGCTCCTTCACCTAATTTTCTGTCGACATCTTCGGATTTTCATAAATTTTTAGAACACATATTTCCTAGATGTACTTTCAATTACAATATGTACGTTCGTAAAGACTATTACTAATTTAAACATTTCTATTACTTATTTCAACAAACAATCGTTCATATCCAAAACAATCACCTCCCATGCAACCATCAAAATACATCAAAATAAACAAATAGTAAAACAAAACAAATGCTAACGAGCCAAGCAAAGGGATGCATTCAATTTAAAATCATTTTATAATTTATCGATTTACAGGACTTTGTTTCACAGAACAAACGTACCTGGTAGTATTCGTCGGACAATGGAAGAGGAAAATTTCTACCTAACAATCATATCTGCGGTATAGTCGGGACAATTAAAAGCTTTCATATGAACTATTGTATGAGCGGAATTGAGGGTCTGCGGAGAAGGGCAGAAGAGATATTTTTTAATATTAACTTTTGATGATTATTTAAACTTCTAACAATTTGTCATGCGATAGGCTGAAATAAGTTAATTAATGTCCTGGTTTAACAATATATTGTAATAATTAAATATTCTATAATAGTATGAGCATTATCAACAGAAGTTGTTTAATATAACTAAATCAAATAATTTTTATTATATTGTATTATTTTATTATGTAATGTATCGATATTATATTTAGTACATAAATATATTATTTAAAACTTACTAGAAACTTCGCGAAAATTGATTATATAATGTGTAAAAAAAAGACAGATAATGTGTAGAAAGGAGACAGATATGTTTTACTATATTTTTATTCTGGAATGATCGATGATAGACGAAGTAAGAATGTCTTGTCATAAATAGGAAAGAAAGAGATATACATATTTTTCCACAAATGACTAATCTCTAGAACAAAAAAACGAAGTTTCTAGAAAGTTTGAAACCTATAAAAGACTTGAACAGAAGGTCGTAAAAGGGTAGTACATAATTGGTAGTCAAACATTAAAGATCTGAGTGTGAATAGTCAATTTGAACAAACAGTTTTTAAAGTAGTTATTAAAGTGTTAAATAGTGACGTTAAGAATAAAGTAAAACAATCAAAAAGTAAAATAAAGTGCCAAAAAAGTGACATTAAGATCGAATAAAAAAAAGTGAAATTAAAACATTTTCGGTCGATAAAAAAGGAAAAATATAAGAGTACTTACTATTATTAATACAACTAAAGGAACTATAATCTATAATATTACTCAAGAAACCAAACGTCTTACAACACGACATTTTACCAAATTCGCAAATTCCACGTATCACTTCGTTCGTCTCCGTTTTTCATAGATCAACTACAGATTTTTCCACCAATCAGGAAGCAGGACTTTACATATCAAGGTCAGATAAAATTGTAAACTTTTCAAAATTTTTGTAGTAGTTAGTTAAGTTCTATGATTTAAAAACAAAGGAATTTACTTGATATTCAATAATTAGTGTATTTCGATAATTTTACTTGCTATTACATAAATAACATTGGTTAATTTAACTTAATTCAAAATTAAGTAAGTTCTTTTATAGTTACTAAAAGGCCTTTCTTTTTAATATTTTTTTCTAATTAGTTTCATTATTAAACTTCCAATATTACTGTTTTAATTTAACTATTTTATAATAAATTTATAATTATAATTTAATCAAATTTTTCATTCACATACACCTAATAATCCAACTGGAAAATGGCGTAACCAAACACCCCTGAGAGAAAGTAGATCTTGCTACTTACTACATTTAAATAAGAATTAATCATTCAAATAAATAAATAAATCAATAAATAATCTCTCAAATCATAATATTCATTACAATATATACAGGGTGATTCGCATAAGAACCTACATAGGGGAACTCAAAATAGGGCGATTTAACGCAACTTACCTGTATGCCAAGTTGTTTCACTAAGAAGTTATAAGCTTTAAAAGAGAAGTTTTAAATTTAGAAAACAATCAATATCTCCCTTATACTTTAATTTAATTTAAAAAACCACTGCTCAAACATAAGCGAATGTCGTAATTTTTATCATTTCATAAACATAATTTTAAGTACATTTTCAGAACATCAAAAGCTCAAGTTTCTTTTAATCCTCTAATATGTGGAATTCATGACCGAAAGACTGCTATTTTTAAATAGTTAAAAATTTGTCAGATGTCTAAGAAAGTTTTGTGCTGCTGATTTCCGTATATTTTATATGCATATTCATACATTCGTATGTGAATTGGTTGTAAAATCATTTTTGATACCAAAATATTTATTTTAATTACAATTATGGAACTACTTTTTTTTAAACAAAGCCTTAAAAGGTCATAAATACCAACATAAACCATGTATATTTGATGTTTTGTAACAATTATTTAAAAATGTACCTATTTAAAATTATGCAACCACCATTTATTTAAAAAAAATTACTAGCTGCGACTCAAGCTTATCTTTTTTGACGTGATTTATTTTTTGTAATTTCTTGTAAACCATAAGATTTTGATAAAAAGCTCGAATGTTATGGTAGCCGTGGTCATTTTTTGGAGTAGTTTAGTTCCTACCTCACAAATAGGAGACAACTGATGGGCACAAATGGTAAACATTCAGAAAGCCTGCTAATTGATATTGGTGTACCTCAAGGCTCTGTTTTGGGTCCATTTCTTTTCGCGTTATTTATTAATGATATCACTGACATAAATATTGATGGCAAAATTACTCTATTTGCAGATGATACGAGTGTAACCTGAAAAAAATCAGATATGAAACAATTACTTTGTACAATATGCAGAGATCTTATTATTAAATCCTGGACCAGTTCTAATAAACTCTGTTTTAATACCGAGAAAACTATTGCTCTACCTTACAAATTTAAATTCAAATTCAAATTTAAATTTACAACTCATTGCATTAAATAACATATTAATACCATTAAAAAATTCAATTCAGTTTTTGGGAATTTATTGATGACACCATTAATTGGTCCACTCATATTTACATAACATATTAACAAAAAAATTATCTTCTGCGTGTTTTGCCATAAAAACCATTTTTAAAGAGCTAATTTCTTATATTGCGTTAACAACCTACTTTTCTTTGTTTGAGTTCCCATCTAAGATATGGAATAGCTTTCTAGGGGTTTTGTTGTGTACATCTTTTTGACTATATTTTTAAACTACAGGAAAGGGCAATACGTTATATGTTTTCGGCCTATGTCACAGAGCACATTATGAACCCTATTTTAAAAAAATATCAAAATTATGATTCTTCCGGCACTATTCATCTTAGAATGTGTTTGCTGAGTTCGTAAATCTAACCTTATCTCAAAGCAGGGACCACTCCATAGATACCTCACGAGAAACTCTGATTTAGATGTTCATTTGACTATGCCCACCTCTAGTCTTACAAAACATTCTATTATTTATAATGCAAGAAAAACGTACAATTGTCTACCAATACACATAAAAGCCACCAGTCCCTATATTAAATTGACTAAAGCATACCTTTAGGAGAGACCATATTATAAAGTACTGAATTCTGTGATATATCTTAGACTTCTGAATGACATGTAGTATGTACCTAGTATGAAGTATTTCATAATTATTTTTTAGCTAGTAAGTAGTAATTAAGATTGATTTAAAATAAGTGATATGTTTATGTTTGTATGTTTACATTTAAATCATGCATAACATTTTTTTTTATTTTTGTTCGTGTGTATTTATTTATCTATTTAAATAATTTTTATTGTGACCGGCCAATTAATGTTAATTGATATTTAGATATAAGATTATTATTATTTAGCTTTTTCCATAAAATTTGTTAAATTTTGGTTGACAATAAAGCATATTTCTCTCTCCCTAATAAATTAATTATTATTTTCAACTTTCCTTTACAAATAATCAATTTTTAAATCTTAATTTATGCTAAGGACAGTAACTGACTATTTTTTGCACTATTAAATAGCCTAGTGAACATTGATTAAGTAGTATTTAGACTAGACCAACTATTAAATTAATAAGACATAACAATAATAAAGTCTGGATGTTATTTGCTCTAAGAGATTATCCTGAATATATTTTCCTTCAAGATCTGTGCAATGATAAGAAAACCCAGAAAAAATTATATGGTGTTTGAACATAAAACTATGTCAAAATAGTGATTAAAATAGTTGTATTAGGCATTTTCACATTCTTTTTCGACCAGTGTAGATTTTTATCAGCTGCCAGGTATTTTCGTATGCACCCTTGTACGCTTGACAAATGTTACCGCGTTTTATATTCTTTACGAACCTTCCAACGAAAGAAATATAGTGCGAAACTCAAAAGCAATTTCAAATACATTTGGATTCCATTTATTTTAAAAGTTTTTTTTACTTCTTGTCCTGAAAGTAGCTATGTGACTAATAGGATACATTCCGAGGACATTTTAACATTTTGCAAGTCGTTTTAAAAGGCTGATTCTGATTCTAATTCATATATCGTTTGTTATTGAATGAACAAAGAAATAAATCTGAAATACAGGGTGTTTCAAAAAATGGTAACACCGTCTCTAGGATAGGTAAAAAACTGAAAAATAATTGGGGTTTGCTTAGTAAAATTTTTTTCTAACGCCATCCGTTTTCAAGATAAAGGGCGTTGAAGAAAATAAAAAATTACACATTTCTTACGATTTTGCCGAAACTACTGGCACCATTGCAATGAAATTTTATACGAATATGTTTTGGAAGCTGATATATTATCCCATGAATTTGTTTTTATAACTAACTCTCATAGAGGGCGCTAGTTACACGATTCATACAACGTATTATTCAACATAACTTTTTTTAGGGTAGAATTATTAGTCAAAACTCCAAGTTAACATAAACATCGTTTAATTCTACACCAAAAAGGTACTCTTGGTAAAACTCGATATTATGTACCGTTTTCGGAATATTTTGATTTGAAAATTATGAAGTAATAACCACTCCTCGTATAAGTTAATGATAAATTTATTAATTAAAAAAACTTACAATAAGAAAATTAAAATAAAGACAAAGAACATAACATAAAATTCAATTAGAGTAAATGTTCAAAATGTCCTCCGTTTTCACGAATACACAAGTCTATCCTTTTTTCTAAAGATTCCATTAAACTTCTTAACGGTTGGGGATCATCTATGATGTCATTAAAGTGACGTTTAATTCTGTCTATTAATTCTTGACGAGAATTTACCTCTGTAGCATACACTTTTTCCTTAATATACGACCAGACTGTGTAGTCCAAAGGATTAAAATCGCATGACCGAGGAGGCCAATGAATCGGAGCTTCTGCACCTCTACCAATCTATCGATTCCGAAAATTGTTACTCAACCAATTACGACACCTTCTATCAAAGTGCGGTGGACCTCCATCATGCATAAAAAATAATGATGTTCGCTCATTTATCGATAAATCTTCTAATATCTCAAATAAGTGATTATTTAGAAAATCAAGGTACATATCACCACTTAAATTTCCAGGTAGAATATGATAACCTATTAATCTGTTACCTAAAGTTGCTGCCAAAACATTAACTTTAAATGAGTGTTGGTAATGTGATACCCTTTTGGCTTGTGGATTCTCATCACACCAGTAGTGTGCGTTATGGGAGTTAAACATACCTTGTCGCGTAAAGGTGGCCTCGTCCGTAAAAAGAATACATTTTAAAAATTTGGATTGAGGGCTGTCCTTTCTCCTAACCTAACCTAACCTAACCATTGCAATGAAATTTTATACGAATATGTTTTGGAAGCTGATATATCCCATGAATTTGTTTTTATAACTAACTCTCATAGAGGGCGCTAGTTACACGATTCATACAACGTATTATTCAACATAACTTTTTTTAGGGTAGAATTATTAGTCAAAACTCCAAGTAAACATAAACATCGTTTAATTCTACACCAAAAAGGTACTCTTGGTAAAACTCGATATTATGTGCCGTTTTCGGAATATTTTGATTTGAAAATTATGAAGTAATAATCGCTCCTGGTATAAACTAATGATAAAGTTCGCTTTTCTCTAAGTTTGCCATGTAAAATTGACATTTATTGATTGTTATGACAATAAGTCAACAATAAATAGAGTTTTGAAACTTGTGTATTCGTGAAAACGGAGGACATTTTGAACATTTACTCTAATTGAATTTTATGTTATGTTCTTTGTCTTTATTTTAATTTTCTTATTGTAAGTTTTTTTAATTAATAAATTTATCATTAACTTATACGAGGAGAGATTATTACTTCATAATTTTCAAATCAAAATATTCCGAAAACGGTACATAATATCGAGTTTTACCAAGAGTACCTTTTTGGTGTAGAATTAAATGATGTTTATGTTCACTTGGAGTTTTGACTAATAATTCTACCCTAAAAAAGTTATGTTGAATAATAGGTTGTATGAATCGTGTAACTAGCGCCCTCTATGAGAGTTAGTTATAAAAACAAATTCATGGGATATATTATCAGCTTCCAAAACATATTCGTATAAAATTTCATTGCAATGGTGCCAGTAGTTTCGGCAAAATCGTAAGAAATGTGTAATTTTTTATTTTCTTCAACGCCCTTTATCTTGAAAACGGATGGCGATAGAAAAAAATTTCACTAAGCCAACCCCAATTATTTTTCTGTTTTTTACCTATCCTAGAGACGGTGTTACCTTTTTTTGAAACACCCTGTATAAAACAATAAATATTACTTATATTGTTGCAGGATATCTTCGCAGCAAAGTCCTTCCTCTCATTATTATGTTCAGCATACGAGCACTGGAACTCGGCGTATCATGCCTAGATCTGGTTCAGATCAGCATCTTCCTCAAACTGAGTATTCAGATTATACCAGTATTACTCCAGCCGGAAGACACAGTTTACTTAGAAGTAGTCTCAAATCGGGATCCACACTTAGCAGGTAAATAACAAGAAAAATGATTTAGGTTCTATTTTGTCGGGTTTTATTCATTTTTTTTAGGTACAACCAGAGGTTTGTCGACCAAGCGGCGGTGGCAGCTCAAATTGCCCAGTCCAAATATGGTACTACTGGGTCTCAATATGCAACAGCGGGTACTATGCGTAGAACCAGGGGTAGTCTGGATTATTCCAGCGACACTGAAGCTACCTCGGGCTCCAGAGCCGGGTACTATTATTACAGGTAAATAGTGTTATAATTGTAATAATCCAAAGGTACCCCCGTCCCCGCCCAGGGTTGATATGATGATAAAAGTTACAATAATTCAAACAATAAGGCAATAAGTTAAACAACATATCGGAGCTCCCCCGTATCATTAATTCAAAAGAAACTAAGTAACCTTTGTAGGATACTTGTCAGCGGAAAGTTATTTCTCAAGAATGTGTTTGTAAAACAAAGTATAATACGAAACCAAATAATTTAAATAATTAAACAAATTGCGGTGCTGAAAATACAAAAAAAAGTCACGTAGGAGAGCAACGATGTGTGAGCCAAATTTTGCTTGCTCAGCTCGAGGCGACGTACCGAAGCAGTACGGGTAGCAGGGCAGCTAGCCAATAGAAAAAAGACAAGCAAACAGAATGAGGGAGAAAGGGTAGTCTCATGCTTTTGCTGGGGACCAAAAAACGAACAATAAAGGGAATCCGATTTGGAGCGTTCCATGGGCTTGATGCCAATCGAATCAAACGCGTTAGGTGTCTATAGGTGTTATTTTGGAAAGTGAGCTAAGTGCTAATTTTCAATAATTTAATTTAAAGTAATAAATTTAAATAATCGATTACCGGGCCGCGAAAACGAGTTAATAATTCTTTTTTTTGTAATAATACAAGCAGTGAATATTATCCAAGGGATAAATCACAATTTAAATTCTTTTACCGGGCCGATTAACAAAAATAAGTGAGTGTGTGTACCCAAACTCGCTGCAGGAAAATTGGTGAGTCAATTTCGATTATACTAACCCTTAATAACTAAGAAATTTTATGGGAGTTTGGATTTGTTCGTTAAGCGAATTTCTATCGTTTTAATTATTCAGACGAATATTGTAACTTTTATCCTCAACCGGATATATAGAGTTTACCGGGTTTCCACTGTCGGGACGTAGATAATATTCTCCGACAGAGAACTGTGTCGTCCGGTAAAGTGATTAATAAAATAGCGACTAAAGAATTAAATCATAAGTAAATTAAATTGTCACGCCAGGGTCCATCAGACCATATTTTAATTATTTTTGTTGTTTAGTTTTAAATCTTGTTAATGTTAAATTAAAGAAAGTTTTTTTTTGTTTTTTCTTTTTCTTTGGGAGATGCATATAGCATTCCGCAAGAGTATCATCAAACATAGAGTTAATAAATTTGCTAGATTCTCCCGAGGATATTGTGTATCATTTCTCTAGGCTCCAGACCTTTTTTCAGAGCCCAGCAACAAATCCCGTCCTTCCTAACCGCCGAAGTAAGACCTCCCAACACCAAATACTGCGGAGGCCGAATCCACGAACCCTAACTTTAGCCTAACATCCGCTCGGCTAGGCTAAAGTTTATTAAAAATTAAGTTTAAAACCTTTTACGGTATTACATCTGGTAATAACAAATAAGAATCTTTCTTTCGCGTATTACATAATTAAATTTAAATCTTGTAAGCTATCCATAACTCAAATGTGGGTTGAAATACAAAAGGTTCAAAGGAAACTCAAAGTCTATCCTACAAAGTCTATGTTACAGAATCTTCTATTAAAAATTTCAGAGGTTCCATTCACTTCTTTGGTAATATTTCCTATAGAATACAAAAGATTTTTAGACAGTTTGCTGTTGAGGTTGCATTCAAGACTGACAACTCACTTAAATCATTTTTAGTCCATAATAAATATCCTATTCCTAAGTTGCATAAATCGGGGGTTTATAGACTCTCTTGCGCTGATTGCAATTTAGTTTATAATGGTCAATGCGGACGTAGACTTGAAACACGTCTCTCTGAACATGTTAATTTCATTAAAAAATACCAAGCATTTGAATATTTTAATTCTTCTTCATCTTTTGCGAATCACGTTCTTTCTGAAAACCACTCTCGTGAACTTTATAAGGTGGACTTACTGCATTTTTTTGATAAGGGCTATAGATTGAATTTGCTAGAAAGCCTTGAGATACATACAGCTCTTTTAGATGATAGCATCAATTGCCTTAATGAACAACTTAGACCGTCTGAAAGTGATGTTTTCCTTAGTCTCAAAAATAATATTTTGTTATGAACTTGAATTTCTTTACTCTTTTTCTTCTTCTTTTCTATTTTTAAATTTGACATATGGACTTCAATTTTAATGTTAAATTTCATAGTTCTATGATACAGTACCTTTTTAAGTGCGAGAATACATCCAGCGCCGGATTCCGTTATGAGGCTAAAATAGGCCAATAGAAATATTAGTAGGTGTGGCTTGGATCTTTGGCGCACTTTTTCAATTTATGCTTTCTATGCTAGAAAGTAAAAAAATATATAATTGCAGTGTAAAAATGTATTATAAAGGTGTATTTTTTTAATTATGCCAGGGGATAATTTCAGGTTTTTTTTAAAATAAGTTTAATTTAATTAATATACATGTTTTGGTTATCAGTAACTAAATTAAGGGTAAAAAAACTGAGGATTTTTTATTACTTATTTTTTATTTCCATCCTCCAACCTCCGAGAGTTGAAATATTTTATAGATTTGGGCAAATTATTGTAGTTTTAATCCATAATGAAATCAAGTTTTTATCAAATATTTATAACTTGGGCATCTATTCCTATCTGCTAAAGCTGTGTTGTAGTCATCACAAGTTAGCTGGATGTATGTATGTATGTGTCAGGGGTGATAATCACACTGCGACCCATAGGATCTATTGTGTCCCCCTTACTTGCCATGTTCTGATATTCTCTCAGACCTATAGCAGCTCTTCGAGTCCTATTTTCCTGAGGAAGTTTAGGACATCGTCGGGCTTCAATTCAGGTAGATCCCCCTCTTCTATTTCATGTGCTCCTAGGTATCTAGCCCTAGAATTTTGCAAGGCAGGGCATTCTGCGAGTATGTGTATTGAGGTTTCATCCTCTTCCTCACAGAATCTGCACTTTGCTTCATCTGCTAACCCTAGTTTCTTCATGTGGCTTCTTAACCGGCAATGCCCGGTTAATATTCCCGTTAGAATTCGGAGCCTTTTTTTACTGAGGTTGAGGCAGCTAAGAGATCTCTTCTGGTCGTAGTTCCTCAGTAGTATCTTAGATTGCCTCAGTCCTTCCAGCTGATTCCAGTACTTGGATTTTTCCTTCTCCATTTCTTCCCTTAGTTTTCCTAAGATTACTCTACTGCTGATCCCACAAGATGGTTCTGGTCCAAAATGTGGGGTTTCAGCTCCTTTTTTTGCCAGCTTATCTGCTGTTTCATTCCCCTCTATTCCTATGTATCCCGGGACCCATAGGAGGGTGACAGTGTTCTTCTGGCCTAGTTCATTTAGTTTGCCTAGGCATTCCCACACCATCTTGGAACTGATTATATTTGAGCTCAGTGCTTTGATGGCTGCTTGACTATCCGACATGATCACAATCTCTTGTCTGCGGTAGTTCCTTCCAATATTGAATTCCACACATCTTTCGATGGCGCGGACTTCTGCTTGAAAAATGCTCGGGTATGTGCCCAAGCTTTCTGAGTATTTGGCTCTCGGTCCAAAAACTCCTATCCCGGTTCCCTCGTCTAGCTTGGAACCGTCCGTATACCACTTTATGGTATTCTGATTTAAATTCTGTATGGTGTCTTCATCCCATTCAGATTTATTACTCAACCTTGTGATGAATTTTCTCACAAAGTTGAATTTCTTTGGCATATCATCTTGGGGAGTTAGCTGGATATTGCACTTAATCATTTCTAATGCTGTTCCTGCTGTATGTCCATTCTTGTAGAGACGTAAAAACTGTTCTCTTACATCATTACTAACTTTCCGAAACCGCAAATAATCTGAATTGCCTGATTGTGTGTTACTTAATAAGAGTTATTTCACAAGGTGCTTCTTGTAAAAGTTGGAATTTTTCTTGTATGCCCATGTATTTTTTTTTAATAATATGAATTTTTACTGTTAATTTTGAAGTTTTAATTTGTGAAGATGGTTCGTAAGTTTTTGAGCACCGAGTAAAGTGGTGACATCTAAAATTAAATTTAAACTTTATATGGTAAATAAAACTTTTTAAATGTTACTAAATAATTTTAATAATCTCAAAAATTCAATATATATTATGTATAGGTACCAATATATCATTTAAATATTTCACTTAAGTTTAATCCGTTCTCTATCCTCAATAACCGTATTATTTATAACGTATGATGAATTGGTTAAGTTTTCAAACTCTCTTAACCATTTACCAAACACTTTTTTGTTCATGCAATTAACAAAAAATTGCAACTGAACGTTAGAGAACTTATCTTCACCTTCTATTATCTTTTTCTCCATAATTTTTGTTCCCCAGCCAGGTGGCAAAACAGACTAAAAAATTGGTAGATTTAATTTATTACTACCTATACGCCAAAAATAGATATTTGATTTGATACTCACATTAATGAATTTTTCATTTAACGAGGAAGACACAAAGTTTTCCATTTACACGTTACCTAGTTAAAATTTTCCACAAAAAATCAATACCTTTTGTTTACCTACTTTTAAAGACTATGAAATGAAGACAAGATCAAAGGAAAACAATCTTAAAATAATAAATACCTGCTTAAAACCTTAAAAATTACTTTCAGGTATACCTAGTGTAAACGTCACGTAAAATATCAACGGTAGGAACTCCGCCCACAAGCATAATTTTAATTGGCTTATTTTAACTTCATAACGGAATCCGGCGCTGGATGTATTCTTGCGTTGACCTTTGGTATTGAATGGTAGTGGTCAGTGTTGTCTATTTCAGTATATTTTTCTAAAACTTTTGAAAATTTCCTGCATCCCATTATTTTAATGGAAATAAATTATGAATTTTACTCTAATTATCCCTATTTTAGTTCTTTGTGGAATATTTTCCTTGTTGGAGGTTCCCTTTAAGAATTTCCATCCACATGGGAATGATGGGTTTCCACTTTTGGAGCCTCATTTACTTCCAAAAACTTTCAATTTAAACTGTAAGATGTTCACTTTTTTTAGAAGTTTTCTTTCAAAATTCCTCCACAAAATTATTTTTACTACGGTTAAATCGTATAAGCAACTCTTATTTTTGGGATTTGCTATTAATCCAAATATCTCGTCCAATTCAATCTTTCCTGATATATTCCACTATATCCCCTATTTCTCCCTTTGGGGGTTAGACAATAGAAACATCATTTTGTTCCCACTTTTTCCATATCGGTCTCTACATATTGAGATGTTATAATAAATTCACTATTATCTCCTAATAACGTTTTAATCTTCTGTGTTTTCTTTTATCTCATGACATTTTATGGTAAGTTTTGTTTACTTATTATATTAATTTCGATAATGAATTTTTCTCACTAATTTGTCTTGAATAGCAATTTAGTATTAGATTGTTTTTGTGAAAGGTTTTGACTTTCTTTCATCCTGTCAGTATTAGCTATAATTTCCATATATATTTTTAAAATTTATGATTTTTATTTCTTATAATATGATTTAATGTGAATTCAACTTTAACATTGTTAAGCTTATTATAATTTTTCGATTTATTAATTATTTAAACAATATATTAGCAGTTTCATAGTATTATTATTAATGTTTACTCTTTTAATAGGTTTTGACATTTGATTGTAAAAAAAAATTTTTCTATTCTCTGTATTAGCAGCTTGTCATTTTTATCAATTTGTAAGGAATTGTATTTTATTGTAACTTGATATTGTACCTTTTAAGATCCTCTTTCTATTTTCTTGTAATTCTTTTAGCCTGATGATGGTCCTATAGGACCGAAACTAGTTGCAACGTTTAATAAATAGTTGTGGGATAGACTTTGAGTTTCCTTTGAACCTTTTTTTTAGGAATGTATCCCTTGTTTTTCCGTTTCAAGAAAGCGCGAACTTTTGGATAATCACCAATGAAGTTGACGTTAAGTAGTTAAAATGTAAAATAAACTTCTGAGCTACAGTTTAAAGTTATGCTTCCTCATATGCTTTACATATTTCTTACACTTAATAAAACTTTGTGACATTGACTTGGACATTTAATTTCTACTTCTTAGTCACATTTGAGCTATGGATGTTTTACTTCATTTTTTATATTATTTTTATTTATTACAATTTAGACAATCCATTTATAACAATCACTTTTCGTAATAATGAGCGTGCTGCAAGTTTAGCAAACTTTAAAGGATTTCAACCAGAAATGTGACCCCAATTTAAATTAATTTTCGTTAAAGATGTAACTGTCGTTGAAGAAGCATTTAAATACGTTTCCTTGTTTTCAGCCGTAATCAAGGAACTGCAGGAGGAATACCTCATAGTACAATCCCAACTTTGGGTCGTCAAAATTCCTTAACATCTCAAGATATTACTACTAAATTTAACTCTTTACCACGAGACACCAGAGCGGCGACAAGGTTTGTACTCGTTTTTAATAATTTTAGATACCTAGTGAAATAATAATAATGAATATATAAAAATTTTAAGATACTCTTGAACAATAAAAATATGTAGTAACTAATAACACCTTGGGAATGAATAATTTAATATTTAATTCCTTTAATTAATGTGATTAATTACATCAATTATTTCAACTACATTAATTAATACAATGTTTCATTAGCATGTATTATAAACACATTCAGAGAAAGTCTAAATGATTAAATAAATATAGGAAACTTTAGAGATAAATTCTAAAATATGTCGATTTTTATTTTATATAATATAATATAATTCTTTGACACAAGGTCTGGCTATTAAATAACAAGACTGCTTATGATGATTATATGATATGACATGGTTTTTGTGCTAGGAGAGTGTAACAAAAATGTGCTACTAGCAACACAAATTTATCATCAGCAATTCCCTGATAGACGATAACCAAGAAAAGAAGCTTTTCAAAGTTTACTAGAGCGGTTTCAACGGACTGGACACGTAGACTACGAGAAAACTGAAAGAAAAAAAATATTATAAATGAAGAAAATGAATTAAATGTAATCTTTAATGTCACTGAGAATCCGCATATTAGTACGAGGGACATTGCAAATACTTTTGAAATTAGTGGTCGTAGTGTAGGAAGAATTTTAAAAAAGAACAAGATGCATCCTTATCATGTACAATTGCATCAAGAGCTTCATGAGGATGACTACAATAAAAGAGTAGAATTTTGTCGTTGGGCACAGGAACAAATTCAGAATAATGTATATTTCTTCGAATACGTTTTATTGGGAGATGAAGCTACTTTTAACAAGAATGGTAATGTAAACAGAAATAATTTTCACTATTACTCAACTTCTAATCCACACCACATTCTCACCAATAGTTAAACAAGATGGTCGTTGAAATTATGTGATCGTACCCTATTTTTTCGAGGATCACTTAAATGGAGAAATGTATCTACATTTTTTGGGCAGCGAATTGCCGGAATTAGTAGAAGAAGTAACGTTGAACATACGTCAGAAAATGTGGATATTACATGATGGCGCTCCAGTACATTACAATTTTTTATTGAATGAGCATTTAAATGATAGTTTTCCTGGAAGATAGTTTGGGAGGGGAAGACCCAGAAGGTGGCCCCCACGATCTACAGGGTTAAACAAATAACTTTTTTTTATGGGGCTATTTAAAAGATAAGCTGTATAAAATACCACCTACAACTAAAGAAGATACAAAGGAAAGAATTAGAAATGAATGTGCAAATTTAAACAGAAATGTGTTAACTAGTGTAAGTCGATGTTTTGAAGATCGCTGGCAATTATGTATTGACGTCGACGGAGGCCATTTTGAACATTTATTATAAATTCAACGAGTTTGTTGTTATTTTTGTAAATACGTTGTTTTAAATTAATTTTTTTTCTGTATTAAACGTCACATGATTTATGATTAACGAATTCGAAGATGGTTTTTTAAAAATTTATTTAATTACTATTTGACAATATATTATACTTTTAACAATACTCTTCAAAATTTTATATTAAATATCAATTTCAACACTGAAAGATTACATATTAAAGGCTCAAAATCAAAAGATCTAAAGATTCTAAAGATGAATGATGAATGAATGAATTTTTCAACGCAAAATCTGATTATTTATAATATTCCTAATCTTGTTTACTACATTAAAATTAATAAAAACAATGAAAAAACAATAAGAAATCTTGTAAACAAAATCATTAAGTTTAAACTAAAAAAGGTTTTTTAAATTAAACAAAACAAACAAAAACGTTATTGCGTTTTAACTTAAAATATATCTTATTCTTCTAAGACTGTAACTCATGACTTTATGTTGATTTGTTAACTACTGTGATGATTAACCTCTTTCTACTTAATTTAATTTATGAAAATTAAGTTTTAATTTTATAATTTTTCAAATTAAGGTAGGGTTCTATCAAAATTTATTTTTAAATAATTTTTTTTATAAATATAAATTTTTAAAAAACAGCCAAATAAAATTTATTATATCTAAAATTCTGCCTTACTAATTCCTATCTAACCTATCTATTTGCCTATCTAATTTATCTATCTTATCTTAACTACCTAAACTAACCTTATCTACCGCAGTGTCCTTTTTATTGTCTTTATCTCCTTGTTTCACCTTATATTTCTTCACTTCTATAGAACCAAATCTCTTGTCTAAACTTGTCTGTAGGTACAACGACTATGCTTTTATTTTTGTTTATTTTTATTATTTTATTATCCTTTTTAATTCGTTTTTTCTTTAAAAATTCTGTAAATCTCCTTCACTTTTTATACAGGTACTCACACACTGTTGAACTTTATTTTATCCACAAAACTATCAAATTGATGGAAGCTTTTCTCCTCCTTTTACTTTTACTTTCAACTATTACTTATTTAAATTATATTCTTCTCAATATTTATGACTTCTTTTTAAAAATGTTAATTTATGCTCTTCTTGACTTTTCAATTCTTTTCTACCAACTGTCAAACTTTTCTTTTCTCCTAGCAACCAAACTTCTTCATCACTATAACTTACACTTCTTATCTATACTTAAAACTAATACAATACTTGTTTACATTACAGAAATTTATTTTACCTAATAATTTAAATTTGACATAAACTTCAAATTTTGACATATTTCCGAAAATAATAATTAAACTAAAATAAATTTTGATTTCACCTTGTACCTCTTTTCTCATTTTATTGATAACTTTAATTTATTTAACTAATTATGTGTATGTATTGATAAATATTTAAATTCTAAATTTTTATTTTGAATTTTTTTTTTATACTATAAATTTAAAATAACTATCTTTTTACCTATGAGACATATCATGACACTACTTATGTATTTTGATATCCGATCTAATATTAACAAATTAAGTAGGTATCCGCCTACTGTTTTATTTAAAAAATTATTTTCTGTTGAATATTTCCACGGCCAATCTAATAAAATTATTGTTTGGCTCAAAAAATCACGAATAACTCACAAAGTAAGGCAATTAGATATAGGGAATATTTATGAAATATTAAAGTACCATAAAAGACCATTTCATTGCATACAGGGTGTTCCAATTAAGAAAACCCAGAAAATAATAATTTCAAGTTTCGACCTATTCCGAATAGAAAAATTAAATTTTTTGCAATGTTGATAATTTTGTACAATGATATACTATATTAAAAAACATTTAACGGTAAATAGAGAATGGATATGAATTCATATCCGTACAGTTGACCGATATTTGCTACATATACATTCAGTAAAGTGTGCATAAAATAGGTAATATACGTAAAGGAGTAGAAAAAGAGATATTAAATTTGCGAAAGTAAGATCAAAGTCAACGTTTTCTTATTCGCCGCCACCTTCCCGGTTTTAATAGATACTATAATTTTTCATTCTTTCAGATTAGCGATGAATAAAAGATTCGGAGAGAGAAGCGTCTCCCTCATTCAGGATGAAGCCGATGGAGCACTTTCAGCACCCGAAATGGCGTCCTCCATACGACGAGATCGAGGTAAGTGAAACGGATAATGTGCCTTAATATAGGGATTTTTTAATTGGCGCAAAAGACTTTTAGTCGAATTACAAAATCATTTAAAGCATTAATTCACTTCTCGGTTATTAAATAAGAAGTTCCTGGGGGTCTAGTATTGAATATCAGTGAAATTGAATTCACAAGTGAAATATTTCGATTTTTAATTCACCATCGAAATGCTATACCTAGTTTTCAATTGTAGTGAAATGAAATTTTTATAAATTCACTTAAATGAAATTAATTCGATCGACACAATTTGACAACAATGGAAATCAGTCGAATTAGTTCAAATTATTAACGTGCGAGAAAAAAATAAGATTATTTAAGGTTAAAAATACCATTATTTCCTATTTTGTTTTTCGAATCTTCGCCAAGTCAAAATTTAAGATAATTCTACTTTTATTAGTTGGTAATACGTTTTGAAAATTAAAAAATTTGATAGGAAATGCAAATAGTATATAGGAACGATTCACATAGGTTTCAGTAAATTATAAATTTAGCAGAATCTCTGATTTAGTTACAATATTATGAAGTTGTACATAAAATAATACTGTTTTAGTGATGACTGATTTTAAAAATAAAAAAAGTTTTGTTAATGAACTACAAAAACGTTGGTGAAAATTAGAATAAAATGTAATAAATGTATTCCAATAATTATTTCTTTTCATTTTTTATTATATTATAATTTAAAACGTATTTTTTCCCCAAAATACACACCACTACATTGCGTTATTGCTTATCTGCTAATCCTTTAACAATGAAGAAACCCTAAACTTTGCTACAACTGAAACAAATACGGGGTCGATCTACCTGTTTTTAGATTTACGGAAGAAATGTAATTTAAAGTAAGAGATTTATCAAAAATTTCAAATTTCATGGTGCTCCCTGTAAAGGTTTTGCATACTTAATTAGGGTTTATTACTCCTCGTACTTTTTATACATACTATAGTAGTTTTATCCAAATCCATCCACTTTAAAATAATAATCTAATAACAAAAAGAAATAAGGGTTATTAAAGGATTTCGAAGTTATGTGTGCACTTTACTAGGATGGAATACTGCGGGGTTGATATCGGAAATTGCCAAACCACCGTCATCCTGGTTAATTATACCGAGGTTAAGGGACAACCGCCGCTCCTCATAACGTTTCCGTGTATCCATAAATTAATACTAACCATCAAATCTGGAGAATAAATGTATTTTAAACCACATGGTTATTTCTGTATTAGACTGAGTATTTCTCTTAGTTCCAAATACAATATTTCGGACTAACTGGTTTCGTCAGGTTTCGAAATGGTCTCGTATAAACGGTTTCGTTCCAAATTGTTTTATTCTAAACTTTTTGTTGTAAATGTTTTGTTCTAAACTGTATTACTTTAGCTTTTTCCATCTAAAAAGTTCATTTGTATAAGCACATGTTTTCAATACCCAAAAAGTACAAAACATCGTACTCCAAAATTTAAATTTATCATTAAAAACCATACATTCGTACAACAAATTTCATTTAATATTTAATAGGTCGGCTGAAAAGTCCCGGTCTGACCTATAGATGACGACACTAGAATTAAATCCATTTTTAGATAGTAACAACCTTCAAAAGATTCGTGTAAAAATTTGACAGCTGGCAGACTATTAGTTTGTAAGATATTGCATTTTTAGTGAAGCAACTTTTGTTATTTTCAAAAATATTGTTATTTGAAAGGAAAAAATACAGTTGAAGCAAAAGCTTGGCTTGATAATGAGTTTCCGGACTCTGTGCCAGGAAAATCAACAATCATTGACTGGTACGCAAAATTAAAGCGTGGTGAAATGAGCACCGAAGACGGTGAACGCAGTGGACGCCCAAAGGAGGTGGTTACCGACGAAAATATCAAAAAAATCCACAAAATGATTTTGAGTGACCGTAAAGTAAATATGATCGAGATAGCTGACACTCTAAAGATATCTTAGGAACGTAATATCGTTCACGAATATTTGGGTATGCGAAATGGGTGCCGCGCGTGCTCACAATCGACCAAAAACAGCAACGAATTGATGATTCTGAGCAGTGTTTGCAGCTGTTAAGTCGTAATAAACCCATTTTTTTGTGTCGATATGTGACTATGGATGAAACTTGGCTCCATCACTACACGCTTGAGTCCAATCGACAGTCAGCTGAGTGGACTGCGGCCGGTGAACCGCCACCAAAGCGTGGAAAGACTCAACAGTCAGCTGGCAAAGTTATGGCCTCAGTTTTTTGGGATACACACGGTATATTGTTCATCGACTATTTGGAAAAGGGAAAAACAATCAACAGCGACTATTACTGTGCATTATTGGAGCGATTTAAGACTGAAATCGCGAAAAAACGGCCCCATATGAAGAAGAAAAAAGTGTTGTTTCATCAAGACAATGCACCGTGTCACAAATCATCGAAAACGATGACAAAATTGCATGAATTGGGCTTCGAATTGCTTCCTCACCCACCGTATTCTCCAGATCTAGCCCCCAGCGACTTTTTCCTTTTCTCTGACCTGAAGAGAATGCTCGCGGGAAAAAAATTTGGCTCTGATAATGAGGTAATCGCCGAAACTGAAGCCTATTTTGAGGACAAACCGAAGGAGTACTACAAAAATGGTATCGAATAGTTGGAAGGTCGCTATAATCGCTGTATCGCCCTTGAAGGCAACTATGTTGAATAAAAAAAATGAATTTTGTCAAAATATTGTGTTTTACTATGGTAGACCGGGGACTTTTCAGCCGACCTGTTATTATACAACAATTACTATTACTTCAAGAAATGAACTTCCAACTCGCTATTTTGCTCTTTTTTTAAAAAAAAATTATCACAATATATTCATACGGCTAATATATTCATACGGCACACAAAAATATACTTAGATTTTTTGTAAATTTTGAAATTCTTATCTCAGATGATATGTAACTGTCGATATTTATAAATTATATAAGTATAAAAAAAACTCTTCGTTTTACCAAAACTTCCAATATTTATTTAAAAAATTGCTTTATTAACTTTAATGACAGCCGTTTCGCTAGACTTAGCATCGTCAGATTGACATATTTAAGTTACAATTTGTTTGTTTGAATTTTTAATAACCCCCGTACTTGTAATAAATACACATTTTCCATAGTAGTTTCTGTTTTAACAACTCCGTTTTTTCTCATTAAAAAACTTGCCAGTTGAAGAAGATTCTGAAGTGTTATACCAATATTGATTAACCTTAGATTGGATATGTCTTCAGAAAAAAGTCATTATCTACTAGACAAGGATCAATGAGCTTCAGAAACAACTTTATTTGCTTAGTTGTCAAGTCAAGATACTTCTTCGTGGCTAAGTGTTCGGACAGTGAATTATTTTGTTATTTTCTACTGTTAAAATAAACTTGGAAATTTGATTAAGATTGAAATAAATAGTGCTTTTCTAAAAATTCGATAACTCTACAGTATGAAGCACATTTACGGAATAAATTCATTATTTCAGAAAAATACGACTTTTAAAAAAAATCTTAAAACAGGTCAATTTTAATTTTTAAATGTCCATCAACTGCTATAGATGTGTTGGACATTACGTCATTATAGATGGCGTAATGACGACATGGACGATTTTTTTAAATACGTGACAGCTCACTTGAAAGGTCTCCTTATCGCCTTTGCAACAATGTAATCATTTAAATATTTATTTCTACAGGGTTAACCAAAATTATGAACTTTGTTAAGTAACATGGAATTACAATAAATATTCATTCACTGAACTAAAATACACTAAGGACCTTCACTGGGAATAAAACAAAATAGTGTTTATTGTTGGTTCCGAACATTGATAAAAACAATGCTACATTATAATTTGAAATTAATTATTTTAGTAAGTACTCGGAATTATTTTTACAAAAATATTTAAATCAATATTGTCATTGACTTGTCTTTATTCGTCAATGATATATGCATTTACAAAAATGAAACTAACAGATACAGAACGAATCGAGATTTTAATCATGATTGTTTATGGATATAGAGTGAGGACTCAAGCACAAGTTCGTAATTTATTTAATGCTAAATACCCCAATCGCGATCCAATTACTCAATCAACAGTAAGTGGACGTTGTACTGGTGTTTCAAGAAAATCCTCATACCAGTTCTAGACAGGTCGCACCAGATAATAATATCCACCAATCAACTGTTGTAAGAGTGCTAAAAAAGGAGAAGTGGCATCCATACAAAGTACATCTGGTCCAGGAGCTATTAGAAGATGACTTTGATAGGTGAATGTTTGGGCCGGCATTATAAACAATCAAATTGTAGGGCCAAATTTTTTTGAGGAAAATCTAACTGCTGCTAGCTATCTGGAATTTCTTCAAAATTATCTGTTGCCACAGCTGAATCATCTATTTCCAAATAGAAATGATTTATGGTACCAACAGGATGGGGCTCCCCCACACTATGGCGTTAAGGTACGAAATTACCTTAATAACGTTTTCCCAGAAAGGTGGATAGGTAGAAGGTGGCCTATCGCTGGCTGAAATAATGAATTTATTCCATACATTTGCATCATACTGTATGTATAACGCGTAGGATCTTAGAATTCCCTTAAACATTCGTATGTAATGGAGGTTAGAATATTCTAGTATCTGGTTTCGTTGAAACATTTGGACGGTAACATTACAATATTCTATAGTCCTGTGCATTTTAAATTCAGATATAATTCTAACCGACCATTATACTCTCTTCCAAAACAACTGTTATTAATTTTCATACCGAAAGGAAGAATCCCATCGTCATCTAGTGTATTCTCTTCAGATGAATACAGGCAATGGTTGAGCCGAACTCCATCAACTTCCGCCATCTACGAACAAATACGCGCTTCAAGAGACGTTTTGAACCAACAACGAGCTGCCAGATTTACCTACAGCGCCGAGAACATACACGATGCTTTGAAAAACGTAAGTCAACCTCATTTTTTTATTAATAATTATTGTTATTTTTGAAATAAGTAATTAGTGGCTAATATTGTAATGTTTTTCTTATTTATTTATACAGTTTTGTGGGGGTGGGAAAAATTATACTCACTATAGCTAACTGCTGTCTATTTATTTTATAAAATACACACTTAACGTCTACTTAATTCATATACACCCGGTATATCTGCGCGCTAGTTGCTCGCTATTAAATAAGACTGGTCTAGCTGATAACTGACTGCCTCACGCGTGTATCATCTTTTATATTACCCTAAAGATTTCTCGAATCTACCAGACCGAACATTCCAGTCGACATTATTTTCGAAAAATATAACGGGGTCTATTCTGTAACCATTCCGTTAAATTTTAAAGGGCGTTAAGATTTTAACGGACGTTAATATTATTTCGGTATTCAATAACTAAATTTTCGTTAAAATTTTAAATAATTCCGTTAAAACTGTATTATTTAGAGGCATGTGAAAACAAAGCTTTAAAAAATGAAGGAGTGTTAAAATGGCGTATTTTGATGATCGTAATTCATAGAAACAACAATTGACAAACAAGATGTCAATAACAAAGGCCTATGATTATGCAGCAATATTTTATGAATTAATAATGCTAATATAATTATTAAAAAGTACTCCACCAATTTATAAGAATCTTTGAAATAAAATGTTTTATTTATTTTAATGATTGTATAATTATTATATTAAATAAATTAAAACCTATTATAACAAAATATTTTTTTAAAAAATAAACAAACATAAAATTCCTGGCAGACAAACTAAAACACTGATCTAAAAGCAACAACATGAGTCACATTATTTTTGTCTATTTTTTACTTGTTTTTGGCCAATTGGTTTAAAACTGTGGCTAAACATAAATCGGGCAATTGCAAATTTGAAATTTGCTAAATTTTGCAATTGCTTATTGTGTGAGTTTTTTGCATGTTCAGCACAAACTTTTCTAGTTTTAACCCTCTTCCTTTGTATTTTATTTGTGTCCCGGGACCCATAGGAGGGTGACAGTGTTCTTCTGGCCTAGTTCATTTAGTTTGCCTAGGCATTCCCAAACCATCTTCGAACTGATTATATTTGAGCTCAGCGCTTTGATGGCTGCTTGACTATCCGACATGATCACAATCTCTTGTCTGCGGTAGTTTCTTCCAATATTGAATTCCACACATCTTTCGATGGCACGGACTTCTGCTTGAAAGATACTCGGGTATGTGCCCAAGCTTTATGAGTATTTGTCTCTCGGTCCAAAAACTCCTATCCCAGTTCCCTCGTCTAGCTTGGAACAGTCCGTATACCATTTCATGGCATTCTGGTGTAAATTCTGTGTCTTCATTCAGATTTATTACCCAACTTTGTGATGAATTTTCTCACAAAGTTGAATTTCTTTGGCATATCATCTTGGGGCATTTCCTAAGTTTGATCGAATTGAAGTGATCGAGGGTTTTCCCTGATAATTTCTTCTTTGATCATTCTATATATTGTTTTCTTCCTTACACTACAGTTTAAAATCACCTCCATTGCAGCAGTGGGGCAAGTTCCCATTGCTCCAGTGGTACATGAACAGGCTAGTCTCTGAATCTTCGAGAGATTTTTCTTCGTCGTACTCAGATTAGCCCAGCATCCACTAAATCTGCTCCTTCTGGACTAATAGTTAAAATAAGGGCCAGTAGTCTTTCTTCTAAGTCAAAGGTTTATCTGGACCACCTCCTCCTGTGCCTTGGGGACCATATTTGATATTCCTTGTCCGTATTTTAATATTTGTCTTCCATCATTTAAAGTCTAAAATAATATTTAACTTATAAAATGATCCTACAACTATAATAGGTACCTAATATTTTATATAATGATAGCCATTAACATAGGTAGATAGCTTATTTTTTAAAGGTTTAAAAATCTGTATTGTAATGTAATGTATTTCATTATGATACAAATTTTTCGCCTTGATTAAGTGTATTATAAAACAGAGGTATAGTGTTTTTTTGTAAATACTTACATGTTTCCACTATTTTGTTTTAGGTTAACACAGACTATTTAATTTCGTTGTAATTCATCTCCACAGTTCATTTAATTTAAATAAATCCATAGGTTTGATCTTGCTGTCCTTCAAAATTTTCTTTTCTATTAGGAAACTTATAAAATATTCTTTATGTTTTCTTTTTATTCTTTCAGCTCTAGACAAATTCAATTATTTGTTTGAACACAAAAATATTAAAATAAACCACACATTTAACTAAATTTCACTATTATAGGTTAGAATTTCTTCTGTTTTGCTTTCTTTGATTGACAAAGCTAACTTATATCAATGTTGCCAAATGTTGTACACTATTTTTAACGGCATCCTTTAAATTACATATTTTTAACGGTCCTCTAAAAACTGTGCCTACAGAATCCCTATTCCGATAGTATTATTTAAAGGACCTTTAAAATATATATTTTTAACGGCCTTAAAAATTTAACGGAATAGTTACAGAATAGACCCCATCAACGGGGTTTTTTTAGAAGGAGCCGCATTCGTCATTATTTAAAATTTTGGACAGGGCCGGCCTCTGAACTTGACGACAGTATTTAAGGCTGTTTTATTTATTTTGCGTAATTCTGATGTTTTCTGTTCTACTAAATCAGAAAATACTTTTTTCTACGACTGCTATGGAAAATAGTCCTTTTCCCACAATTTACGAAACTACAAAGTGTCACTTTTCCTAAGCCGTGGGAAAAGTTGCCCAAGCCGTGGGAAAAGTTGCCCAAGCCGTGGGAAAGATTTTTTCCACGGTACCATAGAGAAATAATCAACACAATTTTCGATTATAGAATGCTTTGGACTACTGTCATAAAACGTCAAACGTTAAAAAGTACAGAGTACCCAAATGTTAGTGTTATGAAAGTAGAGAGAAGGTGTTTAATTTTAGTTTAATTCAACTAAATTTTGTGTTAAAATATAAAAAAATAAGTAGGTCCCTAATTATGGACTTCAGCGACAGTGAGTTTGAAAACACACCCCCAGAAATAACAGAAAAAAAAGCTGAAAATGTCACCTTAGTAAGTTTATAAGTACCTACTTGAAATATATTACTTTGAAATTGTTAAATTATTTATTAATTTGCAGTCGTAGAAAAAGTATAGTGTGCAACACGTGGGAAAAGCTATTTTTCTTACTCGTGTGCGCACACTCGTGAGAAAAATTGAGCTTTTCCCACTAGTTGCACAATATACTATTTTATGTTAATCAAGTTGTCATCTTAAGATAAAAAACAAATTTTTATTTATTTGTAAGCACCACAAACATTTATTTTTGTCAGTAGGACTCTTTTTGGTACATTTTCGTTTTTAGTAAGCATCTGAAAGCTTCCAAATTACTTCCAAATACCTTCCAGAAAATTTGGAAGGTTTTTGAGATAAAGAAAAACTGACAATCATTAGGCAATTTAAACATAAAATATTTTTAATATTCTTTTGACGATTTGTTTGTAGTTAGGGTATATGTTTTTGTTTAAAATTTCTCTATGACCTTTTTAAGGCAATCCAACCTTCACTGGTTGTGCTAAATAGTGTATCAGTCATAATTTGTCAAATATCGGGTTAACTTTGATACTTGAAGGAATTTTCACTTTAAAGATTTTACAAATTGCATTATTGCTTTCTATTAAGCGATGGTAGAAGAACTTTATGAGGAGGCAAGAAAAGTTTTTGCGAGACTCCTAGATATATTAATATCGTTTAAAATATCCGAACAGCTTTTTTGTTACATCCTGTGTAATTTACCGCTTGAAGTTAAAAAACATTTAGTTTAATTAAAAGAAAATACATTGTAGATTTTATGTTGTAGATGGAAAGTGGTTTATATAGTGGATACGGTCGTCCTGGAGCAACTACAACGCTTGATCGACATTTTACCAGGTCACAAGCATCAAACATTCCTTCGAGATCTTTATCAATACAACATATCACATCATCAGGTAATAACATGCAAAATAACAACAATTTTTTTATCTAACTTAAATTTATAAAATTACAAATCTATAAAGAGATTATATATGGAAATTCCCATGGTATTCACGGACACCTTTATAATTCGGCCGCGGCCAAATAATCTCAAATTTTTAAAGCCCATTTCATAGAAATTTACCTGAAAATTATCGATTCATTTTCATTGCACGAGTTAAATTTTATAAGAAAATTTTTTTAATCAAACAAATCGTATTGTGCCTCTGTCATTTGCTGTCACATTGACATCAACTGTGGCGACTATAATTTTTATGAGAAAAGTTTATGAATAAATCAAATCGTTTTGTGTCACTGTCAGTCACTGTCGCGATTTGGAAATGCTTCTGCTGTAGATATTGACAAGAATATAGAAAATCTTACGCCAACGAATACGAAAAAATTAAAAATGTCAGTATGGAGACAATTTCAAGAGTTTTGTTCGATTGCGATGCGAGGATGGCTTGTACGTTTGATGGAAGTCGTTGCAGCCAGAGCTGTCGAAGGAGGTTATCTTGCACCACGGTTGCACCAGCAAGAGAGCGTAGATGGCGAAGAAATTGCGACTGTTTGCGGTCTCCAAGCTCTTCTTCGCTGATCAGTTGGCGGACGCGTTGTTCTTCGGATGCGGATAATCGTGCAACTAATTTTTCACGTAAAAAGGAATACGGGTTTCGTGTAGGAGGATTTGAGATGATATCCTCGATTTCTGCTGCCACACGTGCATCGAGTTTAGAAACAATGTAGTGGAATTTTGTTACCTCACTTGTAATTTCAGATATAATAAACTGAGAATCATCTTGAGCAAACCACAACGCAGGACGGTCAGACCAGAAAGGCGGCAACTTAACTGCGACTCGGTGTAGGTTACGTTGACCGGCTGCATAGTCTACATTTTGTACCTGGATCGGTTGTTGCTGCTGCTGCTGTTGTAGTTGATGGCACAGCTCCTCAATCTGTTGTTGTAGCGCGTCGTTTTGTTGCTGTAGACCTTGAGCTCCGTCCATTTTTTTTAACTTCACGTGAAAACCTTGATACTTTTTACAACACTACAATTATTATCTTCACACACACGGGGTCACCAATATAGGAATATTAACGTATTATATAAATTTCAGTATTCTTTATTCCTATAAAATATAATTCGTTTTTATTGACACCGATCATTTAAATATCTATTGATTTTTATCTAAACAAAATAATCTTGACAACCATTGCCATGAGAACCATCTTTTGTTCGAATATATAGCACTCGCCACAATTGACAGGTTTTACTGTATTAAATCCTCGATGGTACCGGTGGGAGTTGTATACAAAAGTATATGAAATTAAAGAATCGTATGCGATAATTTTATTTTTAAAAAAAGTTCGTTAGTAAAACTAAAAGCATACAATATTAAGAGTGTTTAACAATTCGAAAGCAACGTGTACCTACAATGAATGCTGGCTATGGGTATGGTGAGGGTTTTTCTTATTATTATTATTATCATGGTTGCAATTGCTTACAATGTAACTTTTTAATATGATTAGCTTACGAGTTTTTTTAAAACTGTCTATCAACATTATGCATTTATTAGGTGACCTTAAAATGTTTGATAAGTATCTTCATATAAATTTATTGTACACATATTAAAGTCTTTATTCAGAAAATCTATTTGTACAACTCAAAATACTTGACAATAATCCCAGCAATATATTTAGGAAACTCATAATATTAACATATCAAAAACGATCGTGTTGGTGGTAAACACTGGATACAAATACTTCCAATTCATGTATAATTGTGTTAGCAATTTACGATTATTCATGTTTGTAAGCAGAATGATAGAAACCATTCAGACCAGAAAATGTAATTCGGATGCCGAATATCTAACGTCCAAGTTAACAAATCTCTTTATAGAAACACTCGAAGTGTAAAGCAACAGTATAATTTTCCGCTAAATTAGAAGGTATACAGGGTGGTGAGGAATCCCAGTAGATCTGTTAAAAAAAATAAATAAATAAAATAAATATCGACATTTTTTTGACAAAATTATTTTTACTGAACAGGCCACATTCACTCGCAGAGGAGTTTTTAACTGGAGAAACAGTCACAATTCGGTGTTTTCATTAGAAATAAATCAATGAAATTCCTTTGTAATCATATAGTAAATTATAAATATTTAATCCTAAACTCATTACAACGCAACAATTCTGGTTATTTTTTATATAATATCAAATTGAAAGTAAGTTAAAATCGATAAATTCAAATAGAGAAATCGAAACGGTCTTGACGTCAAAACTCATATCGATGACATTTAATGTGTGGTAATTGAGAGAGTTGGACTTTAAAGGCCGGTTCATGCAACGTTCATTATAATTACATTAACATTACATTATCATTAAGAAAAGTTGAGCACCTATTTTATAGTGGAGGCGTTCATGCAACACATTAAGGCATTACAATTACATTAAGCCCACTAAGAAGTTGGGAACTTTCAACTTTTCATTTACATTATATTATATTCTTAGTGGAAACAGTAAAAGCGCATGCGCAGTACGATAGCATGGAAATGTGAATTTGTATTTATGTTAAAATTCCTATGTTTAGGTTATGTTGATATTGAAGGCCGGTTTTACAAGCAATAAAAATATTTTAACAAAATCAAAAATAGAATAGTAGTATAACAACTTGAACTTTTTGAATATTGTAGCAGATGTATAGAACATAACTTAAGTTTCAAGTGTCAATAGTGGACAATATACGCATGCGCTAATACAGAATTTATAATGTAATGAAGTCTTGCATGAACGACAACATTTTTTTTGTAATTTTTGTAATTTTTTTAACGGATTTATAAAGTTCGTTAAAGTTCGTTGCATGAACCGGCCTTTATTTCTGATTTTATTGTGAATTATTGGTTTTATTTGTGTTATGCAATCATAAAATGTCGTCAGTAGGGTTTGTGAAAGCATTGTCAAACAATTTACCATCCTTAGACATTTTCATGGTTAGGTTAGGTTGGGTTAGGTTAGGTTTCAATGCAGCTGAATTTCGAAATGTAAAAGCAACAGCGTAAATACTTATTTTGTGCTTTTTGCATTAAAAAATGTCTAACTGACTTATTTTTATGAAAATCAACAAAAAATAAAGAAAAGAGATGAATAAATATAAATAAAAAACTTCGCACAATCTCGCAGATACACTGTTTACAATAAAATGATGGCGCTTTCAATGACACATATGAGTAGTGACGTCAACAGTCGTTTACGCGGCAAATTTTTGAATTTGAATTTGAGGATCGAATCACTATGCTACAAAATTTTTTTAATTTAAGTTTCTTTGGTTTTTGGGATAATTGATTGCCGCTCTGTCTTCCTGCATGATTTTGAAAAAAATGGAAAACACCGAATTGGGATATGGCAAATCCCCATATTTTCCGAGAATCACATTTTCAGCATAAATTCAAGATAAATGTATGGTGCATGGTGCGGTATCTTTGGAGATAGTTTGTTTGGTCCATATGAGTTACCAGCAAATTTGAATGGTAACTCATATTTACAATTTTTAGAAATAACTTTATTCGATCATCTCGAGGAATTGCCACTTAATCGAAGAAGATACATGTGGTTCATGCAGGATGGAGCACCACCTCATTTTCAGATGATAGTGAGGAATTATCTCGATAACCAATTTCCTCATCGTTGGATTGGCAGAGGTAGCGAATTTCCGTGGCCGCCTAGAACTCCCGAAGCTAACCACCTAGATTTTTATTTTTCTCTTACCCACCATATCTCACACGTGCTTAATTGGGGATAAGTCCGGAGATATTGGTGGCCAATGTAATAATGTGACATCGATATGTTGAAAGAAGTCTATTGTGACTCTTGCGACATACGGTCGGGCATTATCTTGTTGAAAAGTTGGATTTGCCAGGGCGTCAAGATAGGGTAAAATATGGGGTTCTAAAACTTCTTGGATATAACGCTGCGCGTTCATGTTACCTCTGATGAAGATTAAAGGTCATCTCGAACTATAAGCTATAGCACCCCAAACCATAACTCCAACAGTTTGATGAACATGCCTTTCAACTAAAAACCGTGGATTTCTCCTTTCACCACGTCGTCTTCTAACCCTAGCTCGACCATCGTGCATGCCTTAACAAAGTCGAGACTCGTCACTAGAGACAATACTGTCCCATTCCTGATCCCAGAGTGACCATTATCTGCACCACTCAAGGCGATTACGTCGGTGTTCTGGAGTTAAAGGGAGGACCCAGTATGGTGCGGTATGAAAACAGGCCAAAACGTCTTATTCGTCAGTAAACACTTCGCATGCCAATAGGTTTTCCGTGTTCTGGAAACCATTCATTTGCAATGGACCTGGTAGTGGAGAAACGGTCCCCTAAGTTTAATAATCTTAGGCGGCGATCTTCACGGTCTGTTGTTCTATGGGGGTATCCAGAGCTCATTGCTCTTTGCATAAGGCCTTCTCGAAGCCAAGTCTGACAACACCTAACCACGGTGTCTACACTTCTTTGCACTCTAACTGCAATTTCCCGAAAAGAAAATCCAGCTTCCCGAAATCCCACTATACGACCCCTATCAAACTCACTAATTTGACGAAATCGAACAGGTCTCCGTACCCTAAGCAACGTAATTAATCGTAAAGAATGTCAAGAAACAAAATTCGCAAAATTTGGATCTTTACTAGGGCTACAATATTCATTTTTGGATTGTTAGTGGATTTCAAAAAAAGCAGTATAAAAACCGGAATCTTTAACTGAAAAGGCTGAAAATTTTATCATGAAAATTATCAATTTCAGTAAAATAAATAAATTCACCAAATTTTATTAAAATAAAATCATTTATTCTGGTTGTTTGGATTTTTTTGTCACTTAGTATAAATAAAATACTTAATACCATAAAAAATATTATATTAGCAACAAAGGAAATATATCGGTATGTAGAACTACATTTGTAAAATGTTTATTGATTGCTTTGATATGAAACAATAAAAAAAATGTAGTTGAACAAATTTCTGCGGAATTTAGGCCTCGTTCTAGTTTTTTTTTTTATTTAACACTTGGTATAATTGGGCATATTTCCCAAAAAACTGGTCTTCAAATTTATCTTCACATTGTACGCCCCCTAGCGATTCACCTAGAAATTTGAGAGTTATTTTCAGCGATTTCTCATGGCTACTTTTACTGAGGAAGTTATAGCATGAATGGTTTCTGATATATAAATCGGCTTACTGGACCACCCAGTACAAAGCAAAGAATCAAATAAAAGATCAAGTAAAACATGGAAACAAAAAATAGACGAAATACGAAAGCGAAGAGAAAAATCCGAGAAAGAAATAAAAGAAAAAAACAAAGATGGGATCATCAAATAAAAAACATATTGAGGTCCTGTTAAGGAAGCTCACCCAATTTAACCATAAGTCATAAAATAAATTTTCTACGAACAATAGTATATTACATAACGAGTGTGGAAAGTGAAGTATTACGCACTAGTGAAGTTTAGCACGAGCCGCGATTTTTCCTACGATTTTTCCTAGGACCCCAATATTTCTTATAATATATTTTAAATTTATTTATAAAATTTATTTTAATTGTTAGTCAAGTTAAAAATTAGGATTTAAAAGAGTTTATATATTGCATGGAAATACAATTAATTAAAATCAAATAACCACCTTTATCAGGAATTCACATCAAAATTCTTTATTAGATAAATGACATTTTAATTTTTTTGTGGGCTCTATAAAAATTAAAAGTAAAATGGTCAGTTGGTGAAATTAATTGAAAAGTAATGTAATAATAATAGACGCAAAGATAATTGTAAACAGAAACACAAACATAACTTCCAAAATCCACATTCGACACATGCACGGAACATAACCCAATATAACAAAGAAGAATAAACTGTTCTTCTTTCTAAAAGTGTTTTAAAAATAATAATATTGAATAAAAATATGTTTATTTTTTAAAAATTTAAAATCCTATAAGAAACTTTATTCTTTATTCTTACTTTATACAGAAAAATTTGTATTGGCAATTACAAAACAATATTTGACACAAGGAAGATTTAAAAAAAAATTAAATGGTCCTTGCTTTGACATTTATGTGTTTTTACTATTGATAAATTTGACGTAAATGTGACAGATCATAGAACTATATTTGTTTACTTTTCAATACGTGTATTGATATTTACTTTTCAATACGTGTATTGATATTAGCTACTTTCTTAAGTACAAATAAGTGTGCAATCTAGCACTTTCATGTGTGGTCGTAGGAAAATAATTTTTGCTATTTTTAAATTTTTGAATTATAAGGTTTTAATCTTTCAGCTATAGGTAGTTCGAGATCTCCATCGATGCGGCGTATGAGACAGCTCCTCGACCTCGATTCCGTAAGAACTGGCGCCCCTAGCCCGGTGCCGACTCCCAGTGGCACACTTCCACGAGGTCAAAGACAACTTGACATCAACCCTGCTGAATTCTTGAAATATAAAATCGACAAACCGACAGGAATGGTGGGAGGAACCTCGATAACAGGTTGGTAATCTTATCTGGCAAGGACGATTATTTAGGTCAATATAATTCGTTTGATCTTTTATTGTCGATTTTCTTTGAAGGAAAGTGAAATACTTAATAGCTATTTGTGTATTAACAGCGGAAAGTGATACTTTGACGCTTGAGGTAGAGAGGGCAATCTGCCGAAAGCGGCACTTTATGCTCGAACTGCACACACTATTTTTAGACCAATAATTCAATATAGGTGAAAAATGTCATTCTTTATAAAAAGTTTTGCTTGTTCAAGTTTATCAAAATCCGTCTGATTTTATAGCCAGTTTTATTTATGAAAACCGTTTGAATTTTTGCACTAATTTCGAGAATAATGTATGAATTTAGTGAGTGACGTTTACTTGTCCCAAGTAACTGTCAACTTTTATAATTTTCAAATTGTGATTGTTTATTAAATATTTGACAACAATGTTAACTATTCAACAAAGAGTACCTATATCTTATTAAGTGTTATGGTATTGGGAAAGTTTCGTACCAGTATGCAATTGCAAAATTTCACGAAAAATATCCAAAAGTATCCATTATGCGGTGTGGATTAAAAAATTAATGAAGAAGTTTGATGAGACAGGATCTGTTCAAGACAAAAAGAAATTGAAAAAGGCCTTCGTTATATAAGGAGGATGATGATGCAACTACTGCACTAGCTATGAATTCGTTAAGGGAAAACCCCAAGTTGAGAAAAAGAGAGGTGGAGGTTGGTTTTTGCAAGAGTCACTTACGGAAAATATTTAAGCAAAACAAAATTTATCCATTTAAACCGAAATTCATTCATACCTTACAATATATTATGATTATGACACAAGGTTGTACTTTTGTGCGATGATTGGTGAAAAATTGATGCATGACCGATTCTTTCATATCTCCGCCAAAAAAGTATCGCATCACCTATAAAACTATAAATATTGTATTAAAAATAATTTAAAATATGATTTTTTTACTGTTGTTTCTTTTGGTTTTTTAAGTAAGCAATAAGTATCTAAAGAAAAATGCAGAATGTACGAAAAACAGAGGGTTTATTTAATTTTTTTCATAAATTAGAAGTAAGCACATAAACAGCATTGATTTAAAATAAATAAAAATCAAAAGTAATGGTAATTTAGTAAGACGTATTGCCTCCTCTAGCTCTTATAACATCTAGACAACGTTGTGGCATACATCCAATTAATCTTCTCAGATAATCTTGATCAATATTATCCCATTCTATGGTTAACAACCGTTGCAGGTCCTGAAGATTAGCTGGCGTCACATTACCGGATCTCACCCTTCTGTAAAGATAGTCCCAAACATGTTCTATTGGATTTAAGTCCGGGCTGCGCGCTGGCCAATCTAAAACTTGTAAATTTACCTCTTGAAGGTACTCTGTAACGATTCTTGCGACGTGTGGGCGTGCATTGTCATGCATTAAAACGAAGTCATCACCAATAAATGGGGCGTAAGGAACAACATGCATCTCCAAAATTTCTCTTATGTACCTATCAGCAGTTAAGGATCCTCCATCTAGCTGTACCAATTCGGTTCGACCCCTTAAATATATTCCGCCCCAGAGCATAATAGATCCTCCTCCAAAGTTTGTCGCCGGTCTTAGGTTGCATTAAAAATAACGCTCGCCATCTCGTCTATAAACTGGTATTCTTCGATCCGAAGTGTATAAACAAAATCTTGACTCATCCGTAAAGAGTTATGTTACCCCAATCGTCGATATTCCAGTTTACGTGCTCTCTTGCAAATGTTAGTCGTGCTATACGGTGTTCCCTTGTAAGTCTCGGGGCAGTGGCAGCTACTCTGGCCCTAATTCCAGACTGTCTTAAGATGTGCCTAACAGTTTCTGAAGACACACGTACATTTCGAGTCTCGGCTAAGTCATGTTGAAGTTGACTTGCAGTCACATGTCTTCGACGCAAAGCCTGAAGGACTAAAAATCTATTGTCTGCATGCGTAGTTGCTCTTGGCCGACCTGTTACAGCTCGTCTTTCATAAAGACCAGTCTCTCGGTACCTTACTACCACTCGTGATACTGTCGACTGATTTACACCCACTAAATTTGCCACATATCTCTGACTCCTTCCATCTTCAATGAGGGAAATTATTCTAACCACTTGATCCCTCGTTAAATTTAAATTTATATTGTCACGACCTTCCATACTCGATATTTAATACAAAATTTTAATTTAAACGCAAACTATATACTCTTTACCAAAGTAAAATAAAGACTGATAATATAAAAACCAGACAAAATAGCAATTATCACTTTTTTTTCTTAAACAGTAAGCTGTATTTACAAATTTTATTTTAATATTTATTCTAGCCTTAATATTCTTAAGGGCCATAAAGAAATAATTTAAATTAACCAAATGCGGTAATAAATATTTGTAATTTTATAAGTGATGCGATACTTTTTTGGCGGAGTGTATAATAATATTTTGTTTTCTGATGAAGCAACGTTTACAACAAACGCAGTCGTTTCGACAAATAGAAAAATATTCCTGAATATCAAAATCTTTGTAAAAAAAGGGGGTTTACCTTTTTGTTAATAACTCAAAAACTATAATAGCTAAAACAATAAACTAATGAATTCTTAAAGGGCAGGAACTTTCCAATAAAAAAGTCCTAACTCCCCAAATTGTAGCTCAATTGTTTATAGGTCTAAATTAATGTTGAAAATGGCATAAAAAACGGGCGGCGCGTCACCGTCGCAACGACCAAATGACATAAATTATTTTTTTTTCAATAAGTAAATATTAATAAAAAAAAAAAAAAATTCTATCAGTAACAGAACATATCAGAGAACGAATTTCTGCAGTCCAAAATTTTTTTTTGTTATTTTTCTATCCATTTGTTATTTAAAAAATTACATTTTCATTGTTACTAACTTTAAATTCGTTATTGTGAGTAAAATAAAAATACAAGAATTTTTTTAACCCTTGGAATCCTGTATCATTAAGCTACTGAACAAAGTTAAATAATAAAATTTAATATTTTTTAAAAATTGAAATTGTTATTAACAAGCAAAGTAAACAAATGCCATTTTAGATGGAAAAAATTTAATTTTTTTTAAACAATTGTTTACAGTCGTTTTTAATACGCTATAAACAATATAAATCCAATTTTTTTAAATGTTTGTGACCAATTGTTTAATAAATTTTTATAAACAAATGGCTTATTTAACAATTATTATTATTGGCGTATCACCTTGGAGTGAAGCCATAAAAAAACAGAAGAAGAAGAACAATTATTAAAAATTTTTTTTTCCCCTCTATTGTGTATTAAAAACCATGATTTAAAAAAAAAATTTCTCTTTACAAAATTTTTTAATTGTTAATTAACGTTTTGTTTAAATTTAATATTAAGAAATGAAAAAAATCCTAAAAATCATAATTTTCTCTTCTCTAAAAACTAGTATTTTTTTTGAATTTTTTAGTTAATTATTTACTTGTTTATTATTTAAACAATTTGTTATAAACAAGTGCATCAACAATTAATACTTTTTTAATAACACCTCACAACATACTGAATACCATGGTATACGTTTAATTTTTTTCAAAAATTGTTTATAAAAAACCATTATTTAAAAAAAAATTCTTAATAAAATTTTTTAATTGTTGATTAACGTTATTGCTTATTAATTATGGTTTAATTTCACAATTAAAAAATGAAACAAATCTAAAAAACATAATTTTCTCTTCTCTACAAACCAGTTTTTTTCCAAATTTTTTAGTTAATAATTTAAATGTGTATTCATTAAACAATTTATTATAAACAATTGCATCAACAGTAAATATTTTTTATACCTTACAACATACTGAATACGATGGTATACGTTTTATTTTAGAAATAAATTCAAATTTAAAAATGACAAATAAAATTTAAGAAAACACGGAAAAAAAAATTTGATAAAGGATTCCAAGGGTTAAAAAAATTTTTGTGTTTTTATTTTATTTACCGTTACGAGTTTTAAGTTAGTAATAATGAATATGCAATTTTTTAATTTTCAATTGGATCGAAATGTGAAAAATAACGACAAAAAAATTTTTGCAGCAAAAATTTATTCTCTGATGTGTTCTATTGGTGCTGGAATTAAAAAATTTTTTTTTATTAATATTTACTTACTGAAAAAAAAAATGAATTATGTTATTTTATCGTTACGGCAGTGACGTGCCACCCATTTTCTATGCCATTTTCAACATTAATTTACACCTATAAATAATTGAGCTACAGTTCGGGTAGCCACGACTTTTTTGTTGGAAATTTCATGCCCTTTAAGAATCCGTTCAGTTTTTTGTTCTAGCTATTATAGTTTTTCAGTTATTAGCAAAATTGTAAACCCCCTTCTTTGAAAATCTTAAATTGTTAATAACAATAGAAATTTTTTTAAAACATATTTTTTAAAATATTTTCTATTTGTCATTTCGAATTGATTGATACCAAAATCAGATTTTTTTGATCGGTGTAACCCAAATCCGATCTAAATGACTTCTCGACCAGACTAAGTAGGTTCTAGAGAGGAAATGTCAAATGACAGATGACAGAAAACATCAACTTTAGTTAGATTTGACTGTACACTGCGCGTCATATAAAACTGGTACAACTATTATAATTAAAAATAGTGTTTTTGTAGTTGTGTAAATTGATCTTTTAAAAAGTGTCAATGCTAAATCAGCTGTTATGGTATAATTTCTATGGCAGTGTTGCCAGCTCAATAAAAATGTTAGTAGATGTAATGATGAAATTAAATTTTATAATATTATCATTTATATATAAACAATTAGTAGATGTAATGATGAAATTAAATTTTATAATATTATCATTTATATATAAACAATTAAATGAACTAACAAATAGATTATAGATCATGGTAGCATAGAAGCCATGAAAGTTTACATTCAATAATTAACAACGTGTCATACCTCCATTATTATTGATAAGTTCTTGTAATCTTGTAGGCATTGAGTCAATTAAATTTAATGTTAAATTTTTATCTTCTGTCAAGCTCTCCCAGGTTTCTTTCATTAGCGTCCATAAGTGTTCTTTGTTTCGTGGAATTGTATTTAAATTTTTCAATTTTTTTACCATAAGCCCCCAAACATTCTCTATTGGATTAAGGTCTGGACTTTTAGCGACCCATGGAAGCGTTTCAATATTATTTTCAGCAATATAATTGCGTACGCTGCGAGCAGTGTGCACTGAGCAATTGTCATGTTGAAAAATAAAATTATCATTGGGAAAAATTTCCCTAACCGATGGTAACATTACCCCATCTAAAATATCCAAATAGTTTCTAGCATTTAATCTTCCTTCGATTCTCCAGCACATTCCTAAACCTCCTCTATACATCCAAGCCCAAACATTTACAGAAAATCGTCCAGACTTATCATTAGAAGAAATATAATTTTCATTAAACCTACTTCCAGGCGGTCTATAAACTCTAATATGGCCGTCACTATGTGATTGGAATAGTTTTTCATCGGAAAAAATTACCCTTTCCCAAAAATTTAATGTATCGTTTAGGCAAACATAATTTAAGGCAAAAATTAATCTACCTTGTTTATGTTCTTCATTGAGTTTGTATTTCCGCTTCTACGTTTGGGCAATTCGTCTAATGGACCAACCATCCTCTATTTTGGAAATTATTCGCATTTTATCAAATTCCCTTAAATGGACTGGCATCGTGGATAATGCGCTTTGACAAATTTGACACATGCGACTGTTTGTCATTTTGATTAGTTAAGTTTGATTTACATAGGGAAAATAAAGGTGTACCAGTTTTATATGACGCGGAGTGTACAAAAGCCTTTGTATTCGCATATAATTTTTAAAAATTATTTCAAATTATAACCTCAATTTTGACACTTTTTTGCTTCTATAATACACATATACACTTACCGTCGGTAATCTGCCTCATGTAAACAGTATGCCAAGAATGGGATAATATTGTTCATTTTGAATTATTCCTTGAAAAATTACAATTCTAATATCATAAACACAGTTTCAACTCTCCTAACGTCGAATGTTTTGATCGGCGTTATTTTAACATCGAAAATGTTACACACATCTCGTTAATGGCACAAATTGAATACTCGTGCGCGAACTAACTCCCACTCTCGTAGTTCCCCCTAAATATTCGTGCCCCTTATAAAATTGTGTTGGTATGACATGCAAAAGTAATCAGTAATCCAAAGTAAAGTAAATCTAAAGAGAAGTCTAGGTACACACACAAGTCGTTAATATTAAATACACAAAGACAAGGAAAACACAATAACAACTAGCAAGCGGCGTACACAAACGAAATAAAAATTAAAACTTCTCGTTTTTGTGGTTTATGGCCTGGGCTGCCGCGGCTATACGGCAAATAGAAGTTAGCTTTTGACAGCTAAAAGGTTTATTTTTATTTAAATTGTGGTATTCCTGGGTAGCAATACGTTGTGTTCTATGGTAAGAAGTAGTCATATTTTAGCAGTGGAAGGGGAAAATTCAAAAATATTTGCGCATGAGTATTCAATAAAGAGATAGGTGTATACATCGATGTAAAATACAGTAAAAGCGTACAGCATAGCATTTTCATAACATCTCTCGACCTTAAAAATTTACAGCGCTGTTACTGCTAACATTTTTAGACAGAATAAGCCCATAAATGTACAACATATCGTGGGATAAATTCATTTATCTCACGGCTTTGGAAAAGTCTAACATTGTAGCATAGAAAAATGTGTGTACAGCAGTCGTGGAAAAAGTATATTAGTAGACGTAGAAGAATACAAAAACATATTAAACACCTATAACTTTGAATCCTATATAAATAGAATAACGAGGCTAGTCAGTAAAACTTGTTTAGATCATATATTTGTGAATAAACAAAAAGAAACAATTTGCCTCAATTCTTATATTTTGAATTATTTCATTACGGACCACGCACCGGTGATATTACAATTTAATAATGATTTATGTATAAAGAAACAAAATTCCTATAATATTAAAAACTACATAAATTATAATACTTTAAAATCTGATTTAAAAAAAGAAAATTGGGATGAAATATATTTAACTCCAAGCGACAATGTAGATATATTGACTGAAAATTTCATAAACAAATTAAATCTTTATATTAGCAAAAATACAGTAAAAATTAAAGAGAAAAGAAATAATAAAAACAAAATACGAAAAAAATGGATAACGCCTGATATTGTCAAGACAATCAACGAAAAAAATAATCTATACACACAATTACAAACAAATCCCGGCAATGAATGTTTAACAAAAAAATATAAATTTTATAAAAATAGTATAAGAAAACAAATAGCCAACTCCAAAAAAAATTATAAACAAAATTTAATAAAAGAAAGCCCCAAGACGTCGAATGCCTTGTGGAATACTGTCAATAAAATATGTCCAAACCCTTTAAATAAAAAATATATTGAATCAATTGAAATAGATAATTAACATTAACGGAAACATTAAATGAGATTAGATATGAAATTGCTAAGCCTTTGAAATCTATTATAAATAAATCGTTTAAAACAGGAGTATTTCCTAGTTGTTTAAAAATAGGCACAATAAAACCAATATACAAAAGTGGAAACACAAACAAAATAGAAAACTATCGACCAATTTCTCTTTTATCTAATATATCAAAAATTTTTGAAAAATCACTAAAATCAAGAATTAATAACTTTCTGACAAAATTAAATGTTATATCTAAGAACCAGTACGGATTTAAAGAAGGTTGCTCTACAGAATATGCAATTTTGGCACTCACAACAGAGATATATACAGCTTTAGATCAAAAATTACCTGCGCTATGTGTTTTCGTAGATTTGTCAAAGGCCTTCGATACATACGGTATCTCATAAAATATTATTGGAAAAAATAAAGGGTTACGGATTACGGGGAAAAGTATACGAACTTATAAAAAGTTATTTAACCGACAGAGTTCAGTCTGTTGAAATAGAAGGGCACGCAAGTGATAAAATGGTAATTAAATATGGTGTTCCACAGGGTACTGTACTGGGTCCTCTTCTTTTTACCTTATACATTAACAACTTAATGGAAATCCAATCAAATGCCAAAATAATTAGCTTTGCAGACGACTTGGCATTATTCTACACAATGTCAAATTGGACAGACTTAAAACATGAAGTCGAAAGAGATTTTTCAAATATTTATAAATGGTTGCAAGCAAACAAATTAATGGTAAATACAGAAAAAACGTGCTATGTCCCATTTACTTCATATGAAAACAGTTTGCCCACTAACCTTTGAACAGAATATTGAAATCAAAGAAAAATCGTACATAAAATATCTTGGAGTAATAATAGATAGCCACCTAAAATGGGATCAACATGTTAAACATCAAACAAATAAAATAAGAGGACTCTTACCTAAATTTCGCTATCTTGGAAATTTCTTAGAATTAAGAGAATTAAAAATACTATAAGAATCTTTGGTGCAATCAGAACTATCGTACGGAGTATTAGGATGGGGGGGGTGTAGCAGAATGCCATTTAAAAAATTTAAATACATTACAAAAATGGATAATTAGAATTATATACAAGAAACCTAGAGTATATTCAAGTGAGAACTTATTTAAAGAACTTAATATATTAGATATACGACAGCTTTTTTGTCAAAGATTGCTGTTGTATGTTAATATTAACAAAATAAAAGTTGCCCCTCTAAATCATGGATATGAAACAAGGGCGCAAGTAGATCAAATAATGTACATCAGTAGATCTCAAAAAACTATTGGTCAGCGATGTGCCTATTACTTTGCCCCTCGATTACTGAATCTACTACCTGTAGAAATAAAACAGAATACTTCACATAAAAAATATAAAACAAAAATAAAACAATGGATTTTTGCATGTGGAAGAGATGTTTTCAATAATCTAATAAATTTAAAGTATTCACGTTGAAAATATATGAAACGTTGTTTTAATTGTACATAGAAATAGCAATATCTCATTGGAGTGTTAAAATTGTCTTTTTATTATTAATGCATTTGAAAATTTGTAAGTGTTTTAAAGTATAAATTTGTATTTGTATCACGCACGAGCATTCATTTGCTTCTGTGATTATTCATGTTTATTTATATATGTATACTCTCTTTTTTATTACCTTAATCATACAAATCAACATAGTACGTAAGACAAATTATATCTTTCTATGTAATTAATGATTTTTTTAAATAAACATTATTATTATTATTATTATAACTACCGCATTACAAAGAAAGTTTAAAGTCATAATTTTTGAATGTTTTAGGTCTGTCCCAACTGGCAGCTGGATCAGTAGGTTTGCCCTCTGATGAACCTATTAGTGGGATGCTCTGGGTCCATTTGCTTGCAGGGAGAGGATTGCGTCCTTCCACGGGCACATCTACGGCGACGACTCCCGTTACGCCCAGCGGAGGCCAACCAGCAGTCAGCACAGGTGAATTTTCTTGTTAATCAAATCTTGACGTTATTATCTTTGACTGTTTTTAATCAAATTATGGTAATTATTTTAGGACCGACGGCTGTAAGAGACCTCTACTGCGTTTTAGAATGTGATCGTGTACATAAAGCTAGGACAGTGGTAAGTAAAGTAGCAATCATAGTTAATTTTGTATGAAGTACGAAAAAGAGATAAAGCAATAGGTACAGATCGAATATTTGGGTTTTCTAGCCGAAAATAATTCTCATATTAACTCTGAATCTAAAACAATGTTCCGAAAGGTATATTCAATATAAATTCAATAAATATGATCATTTTTTTGTTATTATTGAAATAATCGGGGTTTCTTTTTCTTCTTTTTCCTTCTTTATTTAAGCAATTCGTTTGTTTTCGTTCGTCTCTTTGCATGGTTTCAATTTACAGTGAGGTTGTCACTTCATCGCTTACTAGGTCTTCCAATACTCCTTCATCAACGCTGGTGATTTTTCCTTCGTGATCTTGTGGGTGATGTGTTTATTCCAATTTCTTTTTCTTTGCAATACCCAGTCATTGCTATTATTCCAGGGATAATTTAAGCTTGCGTGGTATTTGCTAAGACAATTCACTGAATACGGAACTACGAATAGAATGGCAAGAACCTAGTTACTGTCTAGATCCGTATGCGATATCGAGTAGCAGCGGTTGTGTTAAAAAGTATTGTCGATAATACAGATTCCTTAAATTTATATCTAGTGCCATCTATCTGTCAATAAGAAGTACTCTGCGATAAAATAGACAACTACATTTCAACGAAACTAAAGTAAATATATATATGTTTAGAATCAAAAAATGATCATTTATTTATTTATTTTGCTTAAAATACAAGTCATGTTTCAAAAGATTATTTCTCAAACACTTGAAAATATGAGGGACATCAAATATGGGAATAATTTCTTGGTCATTGATCAAAAAATCAAAATTTCTCTTCTTTTCTTTTAAAGTATTCCTCCTTCGTTTATTTTCACTTTGGTCACAAACTGTCGATACTACCTTCAAACCTAATCTTTGACATTTTGCAGATTAGAACCTTCAGCAAATTTTTTAATGCCATGGATTTATGAGGTCCTTCACTAAATGTAAAAGCTAATGGTTGCTTCCACTGTTTATACAGTTCTTTCAGCATAAAAACGTTTGCATGATCTGTACATGTTTTCTTTATAAATTACAATTTGATTTATTCACTTACCAGGTAAATTTAAAGCTGGAACTGCTGTTCTTATAAGACCTCTTTTGTTACCTAAAACTTTACAGTTACTAAAAAAATGTTCCTCACAAAATACATATTTTTTATAAATGTCTTCAACTGACAAGTCTTTATAATTTAAAGACTGTATCTTTAAAATCCACTCACTAAACACACTTGGTTCATTTTTTGGGAAAACGATGCACCTTTTGCCTTCACGATTTGTACATGTAGGTACACAACATTTCCTTTTAGATAAGGGGCGTTGATAGTTTGAATCCATTTTAGGGACAGAATTATTTGGAAGCATAAAACCAAAGATGATATACACCAATAAAACTAAAAAAAACTGAAGACAAAACTCCTGCTCTTTTCTTGATTCTCAGAACTACTGTCTCTTTTCTTAATTTTCTTATAACTGTTTCTCACCAAATACAGATTGATACAGATCTGTTAAATTAAAAAGTATTGTCGTTAATAGTATTAGTAGAGAGACCTCTTCCGAAAAATAGAACAATTAAAATGAGTAGACGCAACGATCAGCGCCATCCTATGGTTGTGTTAAAAATATTAATAAGTTTTGGCGGGAGTATATTTGCTTTCATTTCTATTCGTAGCTCCGTATTCGGTGAGACAATTTCTCACCATAATTTGAAATAATAATGAATAATTATTAATCCAATCTGACATCTGTCACAAAGCCTCAGAATTACTAGTTTTAACGTCTGCACCATAGAGAAATATAACATATTTTTATCTGTGGTCTGGACCCCTATTCTTGACGGTGATAGAATAGAACTCTCCCTAGGGAGCACTCCCTACTTTCATTCTATCACCTTTTTATTGGTTACATGAAACTGTATTCTTGAGTTCGATAGAAAGAAGTACAGTCGCTGTAGAAAGATAGGAATGTTTAAGCAGGATTGCCAAATAGTTAAACCAATCGGAATAAAGAATTTTTGACAATTGAAGATCATGCAAACAAACGTGGTTATTGTTTATTTTTTACGGTCTCTTGTTTCAGAAGCTATATTTTATTTCATTTTTACATTTAATTCTATTTCATAGCATAATATTTAGTTCTAGTTTTTTATTTATTATTGTTTCTAGTATTTGTATGTATTTAGTTTAGTATTAATATTGTTTGCCTTTGTGTCACCGGTGTGTTTACAATTTACAATGGATTTGAATAATGTTTTAATTTACGCCGCTATACAAAATGATATACGAGAAGCAGAAGAGGATATCAATATCAGAAGAGAAGTTTTACCCTTGGTAAACCTATTTGATGAATTAACATATTATAGGTTTACAAGGCTTTTCAGATTGAACAAGGAAGTTTGTCGCGGCGTTATAGTGTTTCCAATCTTTGGAAGAGCCCCCAGGTATACTGTTCAATAAAGTTGACAACTCTGTCCATAGGGCTTCCATTTTTTTCTTTTGTATTCGCGATTTCGACTACCGTTGAGGGCGCTAAGAAACGTAAACAAATATGGATGATTGTGAGTAATCTTTTTGTTTGAGGTGTCGAACTTAGTGGTTGAGTTGTGTGTTTAAATTGTTTGGTGGTAATTTTACAAATACAAATAAAATAATCAAACATTAACCTCTACATAACAATCCAAAATAAAATTAAAAATAATTTGCGATTACTCACAAAGTAGGTTTATTATTTATCCTCCAGAGGGCGTCTAGACTTTCGAAAAGGCGAATACTGCGTTAATTTGCCGGAGTACATTTCTTTTCTTGCAGAAACAAAGTCTACAAGAATCTGCTTTTGTTGGGTGTTCATAGGAGCCCTCGTTTGTTTTTTATTTTCTGCCATTTTCACTACACCGTATTTTCTTATCTATGTTTACTACTGTTACTTTTTATTAAAAAAATAAATAAATAAAAGGTTGATAACGGACGGACAATTATTTTTGATTATCTAAGCACGAAACGAGGAAATACATCATGTAACCAAGAAGCATATAACTACTATGAAAGAAATTACTTCTATACTATTTTTTGTTCGAAAATAAAAATCCCTAACACCTTCTCTTGTTGTTATAGAGGTTCCTTTAAAAATAACCAATAGAAGTAATTGTTCTCTCGGGGAGCAACCCTTCTATCGAAACAGTGAGAGAACGAATTTCAAGAATACGGTTTTGGCATTTTCAATAGAACCACGCCCACTTGCTATTGGCTGTTCTATTCTATCACCGTCAAGAATATGGGTCCTGTACGTTGAGGTTTCAGCGTTCTATGTCGTGTTAGCTGTCAAAAAATTTCCACTTAAATATCGTGGCGCCATGAAAAAATTTCCGGAAATTTTTTAAATTGCATTAACGAGTCAAAATTAAGACATTTTACTGGTTAAAAGTATGGTTAAAAGTAGAGGTGTGAAATTTTCAACAAAATGTAACTCTATTAATAGTTTGGTTAAATAGAAAAAGATATAAGGAAAATAGAGAGCACTCGCGACCCGCGCCTAAGGTTTTAATCAGTTAGAACGGTTTTTTTGTTTATAACTTTTTCTAGAATCAAGATAGTAGACCAGTCGAATAGTACATGTTAACGAAAAACTTGTTATCCAATGTTTAACAACTGGAAAAGGTCAAGGGAGGTGTCATTATTTAAAAAGTTATGAGTTCACCAGCTGGAAATTTGGAGGGTAGTTTTGGGGGTTGAAAAGGTGGTAAAAGTGGGTGGCGTCGTGGAAAACTACCATTTTTCGATGAAACCTGACTTCTGGTCGAAAAATGTTGAATATCAAAGTTGTAATTAAAAAGCTACAATTTTTGTAAGATAATATTTTATACATAACCTAAAAATATTATATTGACAAAATGCAAGATTTTTTTGATTTTTCGTTTTTCATTTTTCAAAAAAATAGTTAAAATTGTATGAAACTAGGAGAAAATATAGTTTTTTATGCCCCAAAAAAACCTCAATTTTTTTTGTAGAGATACATCGTTTTTTCGAAAAAAAGATGTTTTTTTTTCTAAACGAAATTTTTCCTTAAAAAAGTATTCTACAGAGTGTATTCGGGTCTCGTTTTTGTCGCATTTCTGTCTACTTTCTTTCAATATAAAGAACATATACACTTCCTAATTAAAATTTTTTTTAAAAAAACACAAAAAAGGAAAAAATTATTATTGTAACATACAAATTGTTAATAATTATTTGGAATTTGTTTAAAATATGAATAAAATTAAAATCTAATTACACTATTGGATTCTACAGAAAAAGATACAAAAGAAAAGTATATTTTAATTACATTTTCACAAAAGTTATTGCTGTGCCTATCAAACATTTTTAAAATTTCGACTGACAGAATAACAGTATAAATAATTGGTTTTTAATTAAATTAAATAAATAACCATTTTTATATAATAAACAATATTTTTTTAATACAATAGCCTTTTTTATTTGAATGTTGATTTAATTTAGGACGTTTTGTTAAATGAATTATTTCACTTTCCGCTTTCGTTTTCTATATAACTTCAACAATCAGCTTCTCTATTTTCAGTTTCTTCATTTTCAAAAATTTAACAAACACTTGGTAGCTACAAATCATTGTCTTTGGAATCTCTTAACTCTTCACATATTTCTTTAAGATTATCTAACTTTCTCAAGATTATTAATTTATTATAGAAAATTGAACCTAACTCCAAATTACATATTATTTCAAAAATATTTTTATTTAAAATACGAAAAGTATTCAAATTTAAATGCACAAAAATTTAACTAGTGTATCTTAAATTTATAAAGCTTAACATTGTTAATAACGTTTTTAACGTTAGTTTTTTTCGAAAAAACGCTGTATTTGGGAAAAAAAATTCCCAAGCGCTACAAAAAAAGTTGAGCTTTTTTGAGACATAATAAACTATATTTTCTCCAAGTTTCATACAATTCTAACTATTTTTCGACAAATTACAAATGAAAAACGAAAAATCTGAAAAAAACCGCTTTGCATTTTTTCGTATATTTTTAGGTTATGTACAAAATATTATCTGACAAAAATTTTAATTACTACAATTTTGCCTTTCAACATTTTTCGACCAGAAGTCAGGTTGCATCGAAAAATGGCAGTTTTGCACGACACTACCCACTTTTACCACCTTTTCACCCCCAAAACTACCCTCCAACTTTCCTTGACCTTTTTCAGTTGTTAAACATTATGGATAACAATTTTTTTCATGAAATTTGGTCTGTAGAGAAAAATTATTGTAAATCAAAACTTCTACAATTTAAAAGGAATCATTCTGAGCTTGGACAACTCTATCTTTATAAACAAAAAACTTCTGATTGTTTAAACAATGAAATTGTAAATAATAATTAGGGGTCCCACATTTTACCAGAAAGCTATAGAGGAAATAAAACCTCCTTAGCACGCCAACAAAAGAAATAATCAGAATCACTTGCAAAAACCCTGTAATCTTATAAATAGGGTGAGTCATAACTATTGGGACATAGAGTAAAGACAGGTTATTTAGACCAAAATATGGCTATTCGGCCAAATATGCCTTAATATAATGTTGCTGAGAAAAAAGATACAGGGTGTTAAAATTAATTTTTGTTTTACGTTTTTTGCTAAGTTTCCCTGTATATTTATAAATTGATATCAAAATTGGCACAGAGGCATAATCTTAGACAAGAAATAGTATTTTATTTACAATTTTACGTTTTGTCATAGAGGGCGCCACGTTGATCAATCCTAATTCTTTTTATAAAGGATTTTCGGACGTTAAAAAAAATGTTATTATGTCCCCTTATAAGATTAGCTGCATTTTGAATGTATCTCCAAAGTTCGTTTCGTGTATTAATTTCATTGGCATAAACTAAGGACTTCATATGTCCCCAAAAATAAAAATCTAGCGGGTTGTACTCAGGACTTCTTGGTGGCCATTGAAAATCACTGCCTCTGCCAATCCATCGTTGAGGAAATACGTCATTAAGATGATTTCTAATAGCTAATGAAAAATGAGGTGGCGCTCCATCCTGCATAAACCACATTTTTCTTCTTACATCCAGTGACAGATCATCTAAAATATCACTAAGAGTATTTTCCAAAAAGAATAAATAAGAATCTCCATTTAAATTGGGAGGAAGAACATAAGGCCCTAGTAGTTGGTCGCCTATAATGCCACACCAAATATTCAATTTAAACTCATGCTGAAAATGTCTAGCTTTAATAGCATGCGGGTTTTCTTCTTCCCAATAATGACTATTTCGCCAATTAAAAACCCCTCGTCTGGTAAAAGTTGCTTCGTGGGTGAACATAATATTCTTAATAAAGTGTCTGTCATTGCGATGTTTATTCAGAATACGTTGGCAAAACTGTAACCGTCGTGGAAGATCTGTTGGAAGTAAATTTTGAACAGGAGTGAAGTGATAAGGATGGAGGTTCCCTTTTTTTAGAATTCTAATTATAGACGACTGACTTACTCCTGTTGCTGCTGATAGATGTCGTGAACTTATTTCAGGATTTTCATCTACTCGAACCAAAAGTTCATCTTCTTGATTAGGTGTGATTTGTTTCGGTCGACCACCACGATTTTTAGTGTGAAATGACCCAGTTTCACCTAAACTACGATATAATCTTGCAAAGGTTTTGTGATTCGGTTGTCTTCTGTTTGAGTATAACATTCCATACCTTCTGGCTGCCGAGCGACCGCAAAAATTTTCTTGTGCGTATACGCAAATCATATTTCGCATTTCTTCATTAGTAAAATGATTGTGATGAGGCCTTTCAATCAAAAAAAGTAATGATTACTTTTAAAAAATGCAACATTACCCTACACTGTCACATCAAAAATAATTTACTCTGAACAAATGACATTTACCAACAACAATTATCCGACAGTCCAAAGCATACTTTTCTTAAATGATTTAATATTTGAAATCCTTTTTGAAGACTCTAAGCAGTTCGACTGCGTTTTTATCGAAAACGGTTGAAATTATCATGTTTAAACAAGAGTACCAATTTTACGTAAAAATGAAGTTTACGTCATATTTTCTAATAAAAATTATTAAAAAATTTCATCAGAAAAAGTTTAGACTCAATTTGATCATTAGGAATGATCCGCGTGGAGCCCTCTATGACAAAACGTAAAATTGTAAATAAAATACTATTTCTTGTCTAAGATTATGCCTCTGTCCAATTTTGATACCAATTTATAAATATACAGGGAAACTTTTAACAAAAAACGAAAAACAAAAATTCACCCTGTATCTTTTTTCTCAGCAACATTATATTAAGGCATATTTGGCCCAATAGCCATATTTTGGTCCAAATAACCTGTCCTTAGTCTATGTCCCAATAGTTATGACTCACCCTGTATAATACTGGAATACAACGAATAAAAGGTAAAGAAGCCATTTCCATTATAACCTGCAGATATTTAAAAAAATCAAACTTTACCAAGATGGTCACTATTAATAATCTAGGTGTTTTTTTTATGCAGAACGCCTATTCCGAGTAAAATTTTTCTATATATTTTAAATTTAAATTTTTAAAGGCTTCTTTCTCGTGTGCACATTTGATTTAATTTCTATTGTTGGTGCACTGTTACCTTCAGCTAAAATTTTAGCAAGAAAAGCTTACTATGGAAAATCCTTATTACATAATATATTTCCCAATATTTGTTTTATTTTTGCATGATTTAACTTCCAGGTGCGAACTGGAGACCTGGTCTTCGACTGGGACGAAAGTTTCGAGCTAGATTTAGTTAATAACAGAGAATTGGATTTGTTAATTTATTCTTGGGATCCTCAATACAGACACAAATTGTGCTACAAAGGCTCCGTTTATTTGCCCACTCTGCTCAAGTCCGGTCCTATACACCAGTTAGCTCTTAAAATTGAGCCGAGAGGTAAGCCTAGGCCTTTAGTATTCGAATAAAATTTGTTTGTTATATATTTATTTTTAGGCACATTATATTTGAGACTGAGACACACCGATTCCCAAACTCTATACCGAAGAAGACCTCTTTCTACGTTAACTCTGTCTAGGACTACACCACTTTTTGGTGTAGATCTGGAAACTGTGGTAAGTATGTAGTCTGAACAGAAAAAAATAGTATATATAATTTGGCAATATGAGATTAATGTACAATACATGTACGATTGATATTTTCTTAGGTAAGTCGAGAAAGTAAGACTGGTGGCGTGCCGGGAGGAGTGCCCACAGGTTTAGTACCCAGTAGTCAACACAATATTCCAATTATAATTAAAAGATGTGTCGAAGAAGTTGAAAGACGAGGACTTGACATAATCGGTAAGTGTGAAGGAAGAGGAAACTCTTTTTACTAACCCTTACTCTGTCAAAGTCTATTATATTAAGAATATTAAACAAATAACTTTTAAGCAAAATTTACATGGTTTATTTAAAACGTATTATGCCCGTATGTACCATTTTACAATTTCTCTGATTAAGACTTTAACCGTGATTAAATAATGTTTTTCTTATGCACCAAGCCTTTTTTCTCCTAATTCGCAATTGACTTTCAATCGCCCGATGGCCTGCGATTCAGACTAGATTACCGCGGTTAGTTAATAAGTGAGGTTAGGATGTTTTGTTTGGTTCTGATTTCTGATTTCATTTACACGTATTTTTGTCAATAGTGAGTAGTGATAAACTGTGGTAGTGAAAAATAGTTATGGAAGTGGAAGACCTATTATTTGATGATGATCTAGACATTGTAACAGTACCTGTTAACATTTTAAGCACCTGGTATCCTAAATATTAAATTCAATTAGTACCGCTAGCTCCATCTTTCCTAAAAAATTTTTAATAATAAAATAATGAATACGGTCTCTATAATTATAATTGGAAGTTCAAAGTAGCTACGCTACGAGGTGTACTAATGAGTTGGCATTATCGAGTTCAAGAGGTTTTAATAATTATTCCCAGTCTCATTTTTTCTATTGGTTTACTGTCATATACAGAAAGTTGGAATATAATACAGTAAACTAGAAACATCTCTGTAATTTGAAGATTCAGTAAATTAGAAGCATCTCTTTAATTTGAAGATTCAGTAAACTTGAACAGCTTGTAAATTTAAGCTCTCGTATGCACATTTTTAACTGGATCATCTCTACAACTGGGGCGTGATCTTCCATAATCATTTGGAACCACCTAGACAGTGCCGTAGCGACCCCAAGGTGCGGCGAAGGATCGTCCACTATGGTTAACAGATAAGTTTATTGTGGTATATCAAGTTTACTGTTCCCATATTTTTTTCTCTTTTATCTCCGTTTATATCTATCTATATCGTCAACTGTATTAGAATAAGTATTTTTAAAGAACTGTTTGCGGATTACTTTTTTTGTAACGTATTCTCAACTTCATTCATTTTAGCACCAAGGAAATCTATTTATCTTTTATCTGTTTGTACATTTTCATATCATTTTTTTATCTTCATAGGCAGTTTTTTCTGACATCTTTCTGTCATCTTATGATACTTATTTAAATAACAGCTTAAAACAACTTTCTTCAGTAGTATTATAAAAAATAAAAAGATTTCAGTGGCGCCCTTATAATTTCTTAAAGAAACAAATATTGTACTATAGTCAGAGCTAATGAACTTACTCACCCCTAGCCGAGGTATTTAACTATCATAATTTTTACTGTGATAAACATTTATAAATTTTGTTAATTATGGAAATATCTTTTACAACTAATTAAAGACGAAATTAAGATTAATGGTTGTTTTATTGTAAATTACATTTTTTCTTTTGGTATATGGTTATTTTTTTTAAAGTTAACTTAATATTTTTATAAATTCACTCACAACATGTAAATCATATCACAAATTGACGTCTAACGTAATAATATGGTTACAAATTGACGACCAACGTCATTTTATGGTTACAACATTAATGTCATAGTGTTAGATGGGTTTCCTGGGCGTTGGAATAAGAGAGAACATTATTTTGAAGCCCTGGATGACCTTAGTTTCTTTCGTCGCTTCCGCCTCACGAAACCAACAAAGGTAGATCTTCTTGAAGAGGTTGAAGCAGCCCTAACTTATAATAATAGGGTGTAAGTATACCCTATGCAATTTTATGGTTCCAATAATTATATGATATTGCACTTTTAACTGTATTCTTAAAACAAAAGGAAATAAATTGAAGCTGACAATTATAATTTCAAACACCCAAAACCCGAAACAGCCTCTCTGCCCGTAACGTTCACATCAATCGACATCAAATTATGACAGACATGACGGATTCCTAGGAAAATTGTGATGCTGTCAGCTCCACCCAGCTGGCCATAATTACCTAATCACAATTAGCTTATTTGAGTGCAAAATTCTTTGGTGCATCGAATCGACTTTTAAACCGTGATTACATACTTAGAGGTGGTTAGCTAATTACTAGTAAACGTGAAAATGGTGCATACAGGCATTAATTTATATAATATATAATATTAATTTTAAAGTAACACTGTAACTATGACCTAAAATCATAATATTTTCTTGACAAAACTGGCATGTAGCTATGTCTGGCAATACGATGTTATTCATGTGTATGTTAAATACAATGCCCTGTCGGGAGCCCAACCAGGATCCTGATTGTTTTCCTATTTTACCTCAGTAACTCTTTCACCTGCCTCATTTTGGGCGCCTTTTCTCACCATTTCTAGACTGCGTTTTATCCAATCACTGCTAGTTGTCTTTAATAGTGCATTCGCTATGCCACAGAAAAGTTTAGTGATAATGCAGAGGATGCCCCTTCATTGCAGTTGTGATCCGAGTGACCAGGTACCCAGGCTAGCGACAATCTTTTAGGACTGCCTAGTTCCTGTGGCGTTTCCAAGCAGTCCCCAAACAAGTTTGGAATTTAGATTGCTTTTATAACCGCTTGACTGTCACCAAACTGTAGCGAAAACGCCCGCTGGAACTACCGAAACTTGCCTAATATACTGATACTTGACAGATGTTGTTCTTTTTTAGCTGTCCAGCTGTTTCATTGGTCTTGGATGTCTCCTATAGTCTTCTGCTGTGGAGTTTGTTAATTCCCTATGTGCTGTGTTCAAGTGTGTCTTGAGTTCATCGAAACTTCTTCTGGCTCTGGCTTTCATGATTTCTTCTGGTCTAGTTTCCTGTATAGTTGTGTATTTCTTATGTACCATGGGGCGTCTGCTGCTTGCCTTAAGTTGATGTTCTACTATGCTTGAATTTTCTTTTTGTAGGTTTTGGCCCAGGCTACGAAGGCGTGCAAATGATCGGAATAATAATTACATTTATTAGATGTATCTTTATCTTCAGTACTAGTTTGGATTTTGCCTTCTTTGTGGGTTAGTCCTTTGCCCAGTATCACTCCTAGGTATTTGGCCTTGTTTTTCCATTGGGTTTCTTCTCCTCCTATGTTACTGTTTTTTTCTGGTTTTTTCCTTCTTTTATTAAAGAAGACTGTTTGGGTTTTTTTCTGGGTTAATTTGGATGTTCCATGTTTTGCACCATTCGTCTATTTGGTCCATAGCCTGTTAGAGTCTTCTTGTCACCATCATTGGTTTAGTGCTTCTTGTAACGGAGCGTAAACAGCCATCATTATATTGTCTATCTTTGGAATGTCTGCCGTGTATATGTTGTATAGGATCGGTGAGAGGACTGCTCCTTATGGTACTCCGGCTTCTGTTGTTCCTACTTCGGAATTTGCTTTTCCTATTCTTATCATGAATCTTCTATTTTTTAGATAGCTGAGTAGTAGTTTCGTCAGTTCTATGGTGTATCCTGATTCTCTTATTTTATATATCAGTCCTTCTTGCCATACTCGGTCGAAGGCTTTGCTGATGTCCACGAAGATAACTCCAGTTGATTGATTTCTATTGTATATTCTACTATTGTATATTTTGTTGTGTGTTCTACTATTTTGAGTACTTGGTCCTGTGCGCTGTGTTCTTTTCTAAATCCGAATTGTTCTTGTGGCAGTATTCCTAGTGCTTCAGTTTCTTCGTTTAGCTTCTTGAGGATGATTCTCTCGGCTATTTTGCTCATTGCTAGTAGTAAGCTGATGGATTTATAGTTTTGTGAAAACTGCTTCCTCCCATTGATCCGCGAAGTGCTTTGTTCTTGGTATTCCGTTTATGATCGCTGTCAAAAATTCTATCCTTTTATTATGTAGGCTACTTCTTCTATTGTTGTGAATCCCAAGATTCCGTCTACTATTTCTTCGTCGAAGTCTTAATTGTTTTAATGTTTCGGTCGCATTTCTAGTTCTTCGCTGTTTTTTATATGTGTTTTCTTTATTGTTTCTTGTATGTTCCTTCTTCCTTCGTGTTCTGTTCCTTCTTCTATTTCCCAATCTACTGTAATGTCTTTTAATAGTGCTATGTCTAATATATCTGCTCGTCCTACGTGTGGTGTATGCGTTGGACCTGGTGTTCCGGTCTTCTATCTGCGATGTTTTCTAGTTTTCTTCCTACTGTATTTATGCAGATGCTGTTCCAGGTTCTGGACTTGGCATTCAGGTCTCCCATCATCACTGCTTGGTTTCGATCTAGTATAAGAACTTCTATATATTCTTCGTGTAGTTGATCTGGTGATCTTTTGTAGGCTGATATAATTTCCAATTCCCCAAATTCTCACAATCATGATGGTGGCTTCCATCATTAGGAAGTCTGGAGTTGTCTTCCTGTAGTGCTCTATTCCCTTTCTTATTAGTATGGCTGTCCCACCGCTTTGTCCGTTGTTGTCATCTCTGTATATTTTGTAATTTGGCCACCTCAGTATGTAATCTTCTCCTGGTAATTTTGATTCTAGGAGTGCGAAGATGTCTAGGTCTTGTTCCTCCAAGATTCCGGTGATCTATGTTCCAATGGTGTTTGTCTAGGGGCATTGGTGCAGCTGACTCCTGACTTTGCCCTCCTTGTTGCTGCTTTTGTGGGGGGCTGCTGGTCTTCATTGCAGTTGGCGCAGTTGGCTGGTCTTTCTTTCGCTCTCTTGCATTCCTCAGAGCGATGATCTTCTCCGCACCTGACATATTTTGTCCTCATGTGATAGGTCGACTGGCCGTGGTTGAATCCCTGGCAGTTATAGCACTGGATGGGTCCTGTAGTGCTTTTCCTCACTGGGTCCAACTTGAACCTATGTTGATAGCGGACTGGAAGTTGTTATCAAAATAAGAACGTAATTCAATTTGAATATTTTTAAGCAAAGACTATCTAGGTTAGACAAAGACGAACAAAAATATGAATTTAGCGAACGTACATAGTCTCTTACTTCGTAACAATATTATATTCCTAGGGGCCATATTTTAAACCAACTGGTAAAGTTACTGTTATGAGCTGGACGATAAAATACAGTGCGGTCCATATGTATGGAATAAATTCATTTGTAGCGTTATTATGTACTATATGAAAAAACCTGAAACAGGTCGATTTTTATTCTTAAATTGACAATTTACAGTATGAAAAGATTATCCCCCTCCAGCACCCCTTCGGAATTATAAGCACCCCCTCGAAAATTTTAAATTACAAAGGGGGTCGTGTGGCACCTCGTTGGAAAGGGATTTTAGTCCTCTGTTCAGCAATATAAAGTTTTTTAAGTTTGGTGTAATCATAACTGAGAAAATTGATTTTTAAGATGTAAAATTTTGATAATGTCTCTAACACAAAACTTTACGTAGAATGAAGATAATAATGTCACATAATGATTAGAATGTATTTTTCAATGTATTTGACACTTAAATTAAATGTTCAAAATGACCACCATTCACTTCTTGACAATAACCGAGGCGATATTGGAATTCTCGTACAACATTTTGTATGACCTCGGGGGTTATTTTATTAATTTCTTCCGTTATCCTAACTTTTAAATCAGCAATATTGTTTGGTCTATTAAAATATACTTTAGATTTTAAATAACCCCATAAGAAGTAATCGAGAGGAGTCAAATCAGGGGATCTAGCCGGCCATTCGATCGCCCCACGTCTTCCAATCCACCTATTGGGAAAAACCTCGTTTAAATAATTTCTAACAGTACGTGCAAAATGCGGTGGAGCTCCGTCTTGTTGGTAGTAAATAGATCGATCTATCTCATTTGGATGATTAACATCAGGAAAAACTCTTTGTAATGTAGGCACTAAAAAGTTAATCAAAAAATCTAGATAAACCTCACCAGTAGCTGTGCCCTCAAAAAAATAAGGGCCAATAATTTTATTGTTAATGATACCAGCCCAAACGTTAACTTTTTTAGGGTATTGAGTGTGAGCCTCACACATCCAGTGAGGATTTTCTCTGCTCCAATATCTACAGTTCTGTTTGTTAACCGTTCCGTTTAAATGAAACGTCGCTTCATCAGAAAAAACTATTTTGTTTATGAACTGCAAATCTGCGGATTTTCCTCAATCTCTAGAAGTACATCTAACTTTTTTTCATCAGTAAATTGAACATTTCTACCTGGTTTTTCAATATTTTTTACATGTCCAGTTTCACAAAACTTTTTTCAATTTTGCTAACTGTAGACTGCGAAACGTGTTGACCAGGGTATTTATTATTAAAAATTTTACAAACCTCCTTTTGAGTTCTGGTTTTATTACCACAACCAATCATAATTAAAATGTCTATTCTTTGAGTCTCGGACAAATGAGCCATAATTAAATTTAATACGCGCACAAATATTATACTGACGTCTTTTAGTAACTTTAAATACCTAAATGACAGCAGCCTACTAGATTTATATCAATTGTTTATTTAGTTTTTTGACTATTATTTTAATATTTTCAAAGTTTTTTCCTAATATTTAGCAGAACAGATACGAAAATACCTGATTATTTCTAAAGTTATTTTAATAGACCAAACAATATCGCCTCGGTTATTGTCAAGAAGTGAATGGTGGTCATTTTGAACATTTAATTTAAGTGTCAAATACATTGAAAAACACATTCTAATCATTATGTGACATTATTATCTTCATTCTACGTAAAGTTTTGTGTTAGAGACATTATCAAAATTTTACATCTTAAAAATCAATTTTCTCAGTTATGATTGCACCAAACTTCTTTATATTGCTGAACAGAGGACTAAAATCCCTTTCCAACGAGGTGCCACACGACCCCCTTTGTAATTTAAAATTTTCGAGGGGGTGCTTATAATTCCGAAGGGGTGCTGGAGAGGGATAATATTTTCATACTGTAAATTGTCAATTTAAGAATAAAAATCGACCTGTTTCAGGTTTTTTTCATATAGTATACATAATAACGCTACAAATGAATTTATTCCATACATATGGACCGCACTTATCTAGCAGATAAGTTAAGTTTTACTTTATGCATTAGCTGCATCATTCTCATTATCACCTTCTCACATTTAAAACTTGCCAAAAAATTATGTAACTAAACTTCATTTTTAACCATATTTTTAGGTATCCGAAATTCTTTATAATTTGTAGGTCATTCTAATTGTCCGGGGTCTTCGAAAAATAATATTGACTAACAAATAATGATATACACTTTTTAGGCCTCTACCGATTGTGCGGCTCTGCAACCAAAAAACGTATCCTTCGAGAAGCCTTCGAAAGGAATAGCAGATCTGTTGACTTGAGTCCGGACAATGTACCAGACATAAATGTCATAACAGGTGTTCTAAAAGACTATCTTAGGGAATTACCAGAACCACTTTTCACTAAATGCCTCTACCAGATGATGGTCGATGCTCTTAGCGTTTGCTTACCCGACGATCCTGAGGGTAATGCTAAACTTATGTTCTCCATATTGGATTGTTTACCTAGAATTAACAGGGTAAAAGAGAAAATACTACATTTTTAATTTTTGATGGTAACTACGTTTAATTTTTAGGCGACTTTAATATTTTTGATGGACCATCTTGCTTTAGTCGTATCGTCGTCAGATCGGAATAAGATGTCCGCCCAAAATTTAGCAACCGCCCTAGCTCCACCATTAATACTACAAACGAGCGATTCCACTACTCCTACTACAACTAGTAAACCCCACGAAATCGAATACCAACAACCTATTAGCGTTCTTAAGTATCTTCTTCAAATTTGGCCGACGCCCAAACACCATCACTCAGGTAATGTTTAGTTGTCTCTTTGACGCACTCCAAGTGCTTGAAATTAGTTCAGATCTTGGTATGTTAAAATATTGTACTCAATGAAACGTAATTAATATATTTTAATATAGCGTCTTACCTAGTATTTTAACATATTTAACTCTGATAGCGCTAACTAGATGTGTCAGTCTCATTTCAGCCAAAACAATCATCAATATTTTGGTACAGTACATATAATTTTAAAATAAATTTTTTTTAGATGGCTTTTATTGTACATTTAAATACAACACCCACTTACATTATCAACTACGAAATATATCATAGCCATGTACCAAATATCCATAATTCCGAATTCTCACATTAATTATTTATTTCAATTTTTACATATTTTATTTCTTACCACAATATAGTATCCAGAATCCAGCTTATCCATCAATCATACTTACCGTCATCTACTGCCCAAATTTTGGTCATGGTAGGAGTGTTTTAGTAACAGTAGGCAAAACAATCTGCTAGTAGAGGCACAAAGAGAGTAGTCCAGGTTTAAATGATCTCAAAAAATATTTGTTTTATCTAAAATCTATCTATAAAGTATTATTTAATCAAAAATTAAATTTATTTCGACATGTCTAAAACACATAACAATCCTGATTCGATTACATTAGCTTCATCAGCACCCACAATTCAAAAAAATTGATTTGTAACATTAGGAAAAAGGAGCAGCAGTAGCACATTTTATCCTTCAGATCCTTTCATGTGAATTTATCTCAAAACTAGCCATACTAGTTAATTATCGAATCGTGTATATATTTTACATTGTTTAATCAATCTAAGACATAACAAGTACAATAAACTTTTCTTGAAAAAATGTTTTATTATTCTTTAATGTAATCTCTTCCAAGTCCAATATCTTCATTACAACGCTTTTTTAACTTTTCGATGCCGTTTTTTAGATTGATTTGTCTTTGGACCTGATTCATTATTCCGATTACTGTACATATTTATAGGAAATCCCAAAACACGTCCAATTTAAATTATAAATTAACCTTCTTTAAAGTGAAAATTTGATCCCTACGTTCAACCCTCAATTTTTTAAATGGGAAGTACGGGCTTGTGAAAGGTCTCTTCGTTCTTTATCCAAAAATGTTAATGTTTTTAAATCTATTGGTAATGTGGAGGTGGAACTTGAGGGTTTCCTGGATCAGGAAAAACATTTGCCAATCTTGGCACCACAGCATTTTGTAGTAATGCTAAATAATTATCGCCATTCAAAATCCCCTCAATTAAAAAGGGACCAATAATATGGTTTTCGACAATCCCTGCCCAAACATTAACCTTTTGAGGTATGTATGGTCCTTTCTCATCCAGTCAGGATTTTCCGTTGAACAGTAGCGGCAATTCTGAAGATTAGCATGACCGTTAACGGAAAAAGTGCACTCATCAGAAAACGACGTTTTCTAATTGGATGGTATAGTTGCTCAACAATTCCATCATTTGTTATCTTATTGAGATCATTTTCCATGAGCTCCTGAGTCGGTATCATTTAATAGGGATGCATTTTATTTTCTTTCAATATGTTTAGTATCCATGTATGGCTGACATTAAATATTGCAAATGCTTGTAAAAGTTCTTTTTTTGTATAATTTTCATCAAAATATATGTCATTTGTAGCCATGAAGTTTTGAATCTCCAATTTCGTATTCTTTGAGCCAGGAATTTTTTGCAATTGTCGACTATGATAGCTTGCGTTGTCCATTACTATAACGCTGTTTGGCGGAATGTTGGGTAACAAACAATTTTTAAATCAATCTTCAAAAAGGTCTGCTGTCGTATCTTCGTGATAATGAACACAAAAGTCCTTAATATTTTTGGCAGAAAGCCACATAGCGTTTGGGATCCAACCATTTTCTGATCCTGCGTGTAATATTGTGATTCTCTTCCCTTTATTTGATGGTGCTTTTGTTTTACACTTATCAAAGGAATCAGACCATCCTTTGGAAGGGGTTTCATGCGTGTCAAACCACGTCTCGTTGAGGTAGAGTATTGGCCGATTTTCAGACCGATATTTTCTTATTGACGTTATATATTCAGAACGCCAGTTTATTAAACGTGTGGATTCCATTATTACTTGTCTCTTGTCAATTTGGCGATATCTAAAGCCCATTGCAGGCAGAGCTCGCCAAAGAGTAGTGAGGCCACAGTTGATGTGAGTTTCGTCATTGATGAGCCGCTGTTTCAGACTTTTGATTGTATATAGTGTAGATTTTTCACCTTATTAAATCTTTTTCCCAGTCGTCTAGACTTTTTGTGACACCGGAATCTTCACGCTTTTTACTTGATTCCATGGAATTTTCAACAATTCGTCTAACTGAAGTAAGAGGAACCTTCGTTAAATTACTGGTTACTCTTGCTGCAGCGCCCGCGTTATATCATTGCTGAAGTAAGGAAATAATGAATTTATAACCAAAATAAGTTAGGTTTACAAAAATAATTGTAGTTCTTTCTTTTTTAAACGTGAAGTCGATCTGTAACATGTCTCTCTTTCTCAAACTTAGTCATTTCAGCTGGTAGATTTCTTCCGTACCTTTATATTGGTATATTCGTAGCAAAATTTAACATTTTTGTAGGGTAAGGAAATTCTCATTTTTCTTCCTATAATGTGCGAGACTTTATTCGGAGGATTTTTTATCAGGATTAGATCAAATATGTTTATTTGTTCTTAATCACATCTTCCTTTATTAATAAATCTCTCTGTTTGACTATTTAATTGTAACTAGTACATAATATATGTTGTACCCCATTTTCTAGATAAAAACGTTTCACTAGTGAATTACCCGTCATTGTCAAATACTAATGTATTGTATAAATCAAATTTTAAATATATCTTTTCTTTAATTTCGTAATTGTAAAACTGGAGTTTATTAATTATAAAATAAATTCCAAATACATTCTTTGCATTAGTTTCTAATATTGGCCAGGTCTTTGGTGGAATTTTCTTAGAAGTCTTAGATGAATCTGTGGAACCTGTACAATTTCTTACAAAATTTACTATATCTTAACCAACGATGGTTGTCTGAAAAGTTTCCGACCTCAACATGAAGATGGCAGCACAAAACAAAAGTTGGGGAATGTGTTTGCACATGCTCTGAAAGGTACCCACTAAAATGTCAGCCATTTTGGAAGCGCAGTTGTCGTTTGACAATCATGGAAATTGAAAAAATCGAGTATCGAGCTGTCATTAAATATTTGTTTTTGAAAGGCAATACGCCTACGCAAATCAAAGACGAGTTGGACGCTGTATACGGGGACTCTGCACCATCATTTACCATCGTGAAATTTTGGGCTGCTGAATTTAAACGTGGCCGTACCAGCTTGGGTGACGATGAACGTTTGGGACGTCCAAAAACTGCAACCACTGACGATAATATCGCTCAAGTTCACCAAATGGTGCTAGACAACCTTCGAATTAAAATTAGAGAGATAGCAGAGGCTATAAACATGTCCAAAGAATGTGTTTGTCACATATTGAATCAAGATTTAGGCATGAGAAAGCTGTCCGCTTTCAGGGGCATACTATGCATCATTACTTGACAAGCTGAAGGCAAAAATTGCCGAAAAACGACCACAAAGAATTTTGTTTCAACAAGACAATGCGCCGTCTCACACCTCAGCGGTTGCCATGGCGAAAATCCACGAATTACGGTTTGAACTGCTTGACCACCCTCCTTACTCACCAGATCTAGCCCAAAGAGACTTTTTTTTTGTTCCCCAAGGTAAAAGTTGCGCTCGGAGGACAGAGATTTTCATCGTATGAGGAGGCCATCACCTTCGTAAACAACTATTTTGCAGAGAAAGACGCCGAGTACTATTTGGACGGGTTGAAGTTATGGGAGCATCGCTGGGAAAAGTGTATAGATACATGGAGACTATGTAGAAAAATAAAAATTAATTTGAAGAAAAAATGTCTACTTAGTATCTTTGTTAGGTCGGAAAGTTTTCAGACAACCCTCGTATATTGATGCTTTGAATTTTAGTCAGCCAGACTTGTTTTTGATTGTAAGATTTCTTTCAATTTATCAAATTTTGATTTTTTTTAAAATATAATTGCTTAACAAGTTTTCGGACTATATGCATATTTTTTATAAATGTTCTTGTCGCTAAAATAAACCATGATGTGTATTAATTATTAAAAAAAGAATTTTCTTTCATGGGAAAGGTGTTTTGCAATTTTGGAAAAACGTCTTCACTTTTGACTCGTCCTTTGGCAGTTGGTTTGGTTTTCGAGTCATGGTATAGTTTTGACATTATTTACTAAATATCTAGGTTTTGAAACAGAAGGAAAAACAATTTTGGTGTAAACTTTACTAGTAGCAAGTTATTTTAACTACACAAGTCTATAGTAGAAGAACATTGTTCTGATTTGGTAAACATGCCATTTCAAAATTCTTAGATTCTTAGATTCTTAGATTCTTAGATTTCTTGTTAATATTCATTAATAAGATTACGGTATAAGAGATATTTAAACCTGCGATCGAGAATCAAAGTAGCCTGCGTAGTTTGTATATCGATGTGTGGGGGTGTTGTTGGTATTTAGAGGGGGCCTTTCCAGACAGGTCGACGCGGCAGGCCATCCGGGCCGCGTGGAGACAGTCGCAGTGCGTGTCCTCCTCAGGGACCGGCGGTAGCGGCTCAACAATCATCGGCGGGACCAGCGGGGGCCCGAGAGCCGTCTCGGCTCTCAGCGGCTCCGTTTCCTCCTCCTCCTCGCTCAGCAGTCTCGGGCCCGCGCGGCCCACAGCCACAGGTCCCATTACACCAGATACTCGTAAGTACAAATAAGTAGAAATTTTCTTTTGATACAATAAATTATTTATAATTTTAATGTTTATCTCCAAAATACACTGCTCAACAATTGAAGTGGATGTTATAAAAATCTGTAATTTTCTTTGCACCAAAAAATAGAGCAATTATTGGCTCTATAACTATGTTCCTATGTCGTACAGCCATCATTGTCATATCCATTAACACCACTAAATCAGTGCGGCCATCATTTTCAATATCAGCGTTTATATATTTTTTTATAAATTCCATTGCCATGGAGTTTTTGTTGATTATAGTGGAGTTAGGATATTTATTTTATGTCAAGTATTGTCAAATTAGTTAATGAGTTTGTGTTATCTATAAATAATTGTATGGATATGAAATAAAGAAATATAAAAGTGGTGTCAGAAATGGGATTCTTAGCAATGGTTTCGTTGCACATTTCGCGAGAGCGGAGTCCATGTAGAAGCTGTTCTACGAGCATTCTACCTAAGAATTCGCCATAATCGCCTCGTCTCAAGCGAAGAGCAAATTGTGCTATTGATTCATTTTCTTGTTGGTTGATTTTTCGAAACCTTATACTGTATTTGAAAATCAAGAGAGAGTAAATTCCCAGAATAAAAACTAATTCGGTATGCAAAACTATAGTACAGTACGTGCGGTAAAACTTCAATATTTGTAATGCGTTCTAAATTGTTTTTGTTAATTTCAATACAAAATTTATTAAATTTCTTGGACTATCACATTATTTTATGATCTTTCATTGTTACTACAGTAGGCCTAAGAGGATTAACGTGCGTCATAGGCGTAACCAGATTAGAAAGGGATAATTGTTATTTAACGACCTCCGAATGGCAACAGCTTCTAATGACAGATATTTTGACTTAAATAGTTTATAGAAATGCAGTTATTTGATTTTCGATAAACGTGACAAATAGTAGTGACTAAAAATGGAAGCAGTTTGTGAGTATACGCCAGTATACTGACAGTGTAGTTGAAACAACATCTAAGGCAATGGGATATGGAAAATCTACAATATATAGAGTTCTAAAGGAGGTTCTAAAGGAGGAAAAATCAGGTGGAGTAACCTCACCAAAGCCGAAACCAGGTAGACAAAAACTATTAAAAGTCAACGTGGACGAGTTTTTTATTTAAAAATGCTATTCGTAAGCTTGTTCACTCATTTTTTATAAACAAGCAAATACTTTAGATACTTTTAGAAACTTTAGATAAAGTTTTGCAAGCCATTACGAATGATGTTGATTTACCCACAATAAGCCGGGATAAACTATGGAAAACGTTACATGAGTCAAACTTTAAATTTGAAAAAATGGGCAGACACTCAATGCTAATTGATTCTGAAGAAATTGTATGTTGAAGAAGACAGTACCTCAAAAGAATATAACAAGTTAAAGCTCAAAATAAAAACATTTATTATTTAGATGAAACATGGGTTAATGAAGGACATTGTGTAGGAAGAGTTTGGAAAGACAAAAATATAAAATCATTCCATCAAGCTTTTCTAGAAGGATATACTACTGGTTTTAAGGAACCTATAGGAAAAGGTAAAAGATTAATTATTTGTCATATAGGCAGTACAAACGGTTTTCTTGAGAATGGTTTACTCTTATTTGAATAAAAAAACCGTTGATTATCACGAAGAAATGAATGGAGACGTGTTTGAGGAATATTTTGAACAGATGATTCAATTCATACCAAAAGGATCGGTTATTGTAATGGACAATGCAAGTTACCACTCCAGATTACTTGAACCTTTACCAACCACTAAATGGAAAAAGGATGAAATTGCAAAATGGTTATCTTCTAAAAATTTAGCCTTTGACAATACAATACTGAGGACAAAATTGTTAACTATTGCTAAAAAACATAAGCAAAATTATAAAAAATATAATATTGAGGAGATAGCCACCATTGTGAGCTGAATCCGATAGAATTGATATGGGCTCAAGTTAAAGGTTATGTTGCCAGAAATAACACTACTTTTAAATTATCAGATGTTAAAAATCTCTTCAATAAGGCAATATCTGAAGTAACAAGTGAAAATTGGCAAAAATGTATTAGACACGTTACAGAAATAGAAAAAAAATGTGGGAGCTAGATAACATAATTGATATTACTATAGAGCCCATTCTAATTTCTCTAGAATCAGATGGTGAATCTTCTGACACAGAGTGCGAGAAACCATAACTTTAATTTATGTACTGTAATTTTATTTTTAGATTTTTATTTTTTAAGATTTAATATTGTCGTATTTTTTGCATGTTGCTCGTCAAATTTTATCCTTGCGGTTGGTTTTTTTTTCTCATATATCTACTTAATTGTTTTTTTAGCTCCTCATATTAATTTATAAGTAATTGTAATTATCTGTACATATTATATACATATTTTGTAAATAAACATATTATGCCTAAAACAAAATGCCTAAAATAATATTGACTTTTTCTTCATTTTACCCAAATTAAATTACTACTTACGAATTATGTTTATCTATCTAAAATTGGTAATCTAGGTATAAATAACTAAAACAAATTAAATATTTCTATTTCCATATTAATTTAATTTTGAAAACGCACGTCTATGGTTTACTGCCTTTAACACTGATAACTGCAAAACATTTCTGGGAATTTACTCTCTTTTGATTTTCAAATATACTATAGACTCTGGCATATTTATTTTTAGTTCGATCAAAGTGTCCTATAAGTGTTTCTTTTGAGGAAAATGAAGATTTTGACGAATTTGACCATTTTATCGTAGGACAAATCCAGCAGCTTCCAGTTCGTGCAAAGAATATCGCTCGAGAAACAGCTAAAGACCCCCCATCTCGGAAAAATATTTCGTTTGCTGGAATCAGGACAAAGCCTTGCTCGTGCTGGATACAAATCACCTGAGCTAGAATACAAACTCTCTGCAAATTGCTTGATTTTGAGCATGAAAGGCATGACACGTTCCTTCATTTACTGGCCTGGCATAGACGAGGATATAGAACGCATCGCAAAATTCCTTATCGGAATTACTTTTATAAGAACTAAAAGATGAGCTACTTTTCTGCTATAATTTTTTTGCTGGCTCAGGTACTGGTCGTGTCAGGCGTGAGCAATTGGAGCAGAAGAAGATTCGATGTCAGGATATTCAATAGGTTTTGCATTTTTACCTCTACGTCTTTTACTCGGATTTACCATACAAAAGTAGCAGTCAGTAATATGGTCTTTTGGTTCTCGCCAAATCCTTGGTATTGCAAATTTCATAGACCTTTTCTCACCTCGATAACAACCTAAAATCTTTTGTCACTATCCGCTTCCGTATCATTCCAGTTTGGACCGTGACAAATGCTTCAAGCACTTCTACGCGACTAAAATGTTAGTATTTTGTAATCGAATTCCTACAATTATGGTTAAAAAGATAACAGCGTATAAAAAGAAAAAAAAGGCCAAAAATAATTTGCTACAAATAGAGTTTACTGATAGCATGAAACGTATATTTAAAATATCATTTTTGTACGCAATTTTCTGAATTGTAAAAAATATACACTTCACTTGTTGAGCAGTGTAGATTATTTCTTATATCTTATGCATATTTTTTTGTTAAATAAGGTGAAATAAAGTTTGTTAAACCCTTTACAAATTTTTAGGGCCCATCATCAGCAAGCAAAGGTCCTTACCGTCCACTATCTCCACGGGTAGGACCTCAAGCCACATCCTCGGCAGGAGCGCTTCGACCGCGGCAAGTGATAGTATCTTCGCCAGGCTCTCCAAGCAGCAGTAGTGACTCGCAATCAGGATCAGAATCAGTTAAACACTGCCTGCCCAGCCGTGTCAGTTCTCCCGTTATTCGAGCATCTCCCTCTTCTCAAACAGTTCTTCGATCGTCTTCGTCGGTCACTATCAGCTCTCCAGGATTGAGACACTCTCCGTCGATCACTAGTTCCGTATCGGGAACTTCCCCCGGTCCCAGGAACTCTCCTTCCATATCGAGTTTAAGTAGAGCTTCGCCTTCCATGATGAACCAGGTATCGAGATCAAGTTCACCTGCTATGCAAGCCAGTTCCGCCGGACTTAATGTTACCCTAGGATCAACAACTCCTTCTTTTACTTCTACTTACACGAACCTACCGCTAGCTGTTACTTCAACTGGAAGTTATGGGTGGAGTTACTCCCAGTCCTCCACTTATACACAACCTACGACGTATGCTAGTACTAATCCGTTCTTGACAGGATCCTACATGAGTTATACGCCTGGAGATTCTTCTTTTTCGGAAAAATTCAACACAATCGGTCCTTCGAAGGAAGTTAAATCGTTTTTCGATTCTTATACCAACGACACCACCAATAAATATTCTACTTTGAATACAAAATCTTCTTACGATTCCGAGTATTTGTATTCATCTGATAAAACCAATGGTATCGGTAGTCGCTTCCTCGAAAAAAGCTACCTCAACAGTAACTATTCAAATGAAATGAATAAATACAGTCCGGGGAAGAGCATAACGTACGACACAAGCCCAAGTCAAAACGTAACACAGTCTAACAGTTCAACTTCGGGGTTATTGAATGTAGAAGACACACCGACTCCTACTAGTAGCATAGAAACTGAAGACAGCAACACTAGGGAAGTGGGAGAAAAAGATGTAGAAGGCGATGGAGAACAAAGTGACTGAAGCGACGCGGCGAGGGCCCAATCACTTTTTAATTGTGGCGGCACAAATAAGTCTTAGATTTAAGGATTCCTAATTAAAAAATAATTCATCTTCAATGTATTTACCATTGTACTACATTATACATACGGACATAAAAGTATTATTTACATAGGGCGTTTTCAATTTGAGTCGACGTATTTCAATCGGTCCTCAATAAACTCAAAAATAATTTACTATTCGTATGAATCAGAAATCTGTTAGTTTAAATGCTGTTAGTAGTTTGAAACACAACAAAACTGACTTATTTTTATTGTTAGGGTCGTCAAAAAGTATCGAAATAAGTTTTAAATGGATCATCTTTAAATTAACAATTGTTTTTATTATTAACTTTTGACATTTAATAGTTAGATTAGCTTAGATATTATGAAGAAGATAACAGGTCGACTGAAAAGTCCCCGGTCTACCATAGTAAAACACATTATATTGACAAAATTCATTTTTTTATTCAACATAGTTGCCTTCAAGGGCGATACAGCGATTATAGAGACCTTCCAACTTTTCGATACCATTTTTGTAGTACTCCTTCGGTTTGTCCTCAAAATAGGCTTCAATTTCGGCGATTACCTCAGTATCAGAGCCAAATTTTTTTCCCGCGAGCATTCTCTTCAGGTCAGAGAAAAGGAAAAAGTCGCTGGGGGCTAGATCTGGAGAATATACGGTGGGTGAGGAAGCAATTCGAAGCCCAATTCATGCAATTTTGCCATCGTTTTCGATGATTTGTGACACGGTGCATTGTCTTGATGAAACAACACTTTTTTCTTCTTCATATGGGGCCGTTTTTTCGCGATTTCGGTCTTCAATCGCTCCAATAATGCACAGTAATAGTCGCTGTTGATTTTTTTTCCCTTTTCCAAATAGTCAATGAACAATATACTGTGTGTATCCCAAAAAACTGAGGCCATAACTTTGCCAGCTGACTGTTGAGCCTTTCCACGCTTTGGTGGCGGTTCACCGGCCGCAGTCCACTCAGCTGACTGTCGATTGGACTCAGGCGTGTAGTGATGGAGCCAAGTTTCATCAATAGTCACATATCGACGCAAAAAATCGGGTTTATTACGACTTAACAGCTGCAAACACTACTCAGAATCATCAATTCGTTGCTGTTTTTGGTCGATTGTGAGCACGCGCGGCACCCATTTCGCACAGAGCTTCCGCATACCCAAATATTCGTGAACGATATGTCCAACACGTTCCTTAGATATCTTTAGATTGTCAGCTATCTCGATCATATTCACTTTACGGTCACTCAAAATCATTTTGTGGATTTTTTTGATATTTTCGTCGGTAACCACCTCTTTTGGGGGTCCACTGCGTTCACCGTCTTCGGTGCTCATTTCACCACGCTTGAATTTTGCGTACCAGTCAATGATTGTTGATTTTCCTGGCGCAGAGTCCGGAAACTCATTATCAAGCCAAGCTTTTGCTCCAACTGTATTTTTTCCTTTCAAATAACAATATTTAATAAGCACACGAAATTCTTTTTTTTTCCATCTTTTTGAAAATAACAAAAGTTGCTTCACTAAAAATGCAATATCTCACAAACTAATAGTCCGACAGCTGTCAAATTTTTACACGAATCTTTTGAAGGTTGAAACTATCTAAAAATGAAATGGATTTAATTCTAGTGTGGTCATCTATAGGTCAGACCGGGGACTTTTCAGCCGACCTGTTATCTGTGTAACGGTATAGAAAACAAAAGAAAAAACTATATGTTGCAGAGCTTTACAATAACTTTTTTTGGCTTATGTTAGTAATAATTTTTAAATTTTTGAAAGTCCATCTTACGAAGAATAATAAAAAAAAAAGAAATTAGGTTTGAAATTACAGTTGTACAATAATTTCTTCAATTAAACTTGGAAGTTGAGTTAAAACAAGAGATTTTTATTATACTTCGTATTATTTTATCGACAACTTCAAAGTAAAAAACGGCATTAATTTTATCAAACTGAGATTAATGGTCGTATTTAGCGGACGTAACTGTTACCAAACTGTAGTGAAAACGACCGGAAACTTCAAAATACTGCAGTGCAGTAATAAAAGACGACGTTATTTAAATACTGCATTCCTAAATTTATTTTTTGCTCGAGTTGGTAAAGATTGAAATTTATCATTATCTTTGGAACCTATTGGAAGCGGTTATTTTAGGATTCATAATATTGGATAATATTCTCGTGGACAGGGATCATTTAATGGGACCCATAATCGATTTCAATTTGAATTTAATGTCAGAAACTGAATGAAGTAAAGCTTAATTTCCGTTTTGAAAGGAATGATGTTGTTTCAATGTTCTTTTCACAAACTTTTTGCAAACAATCCTCTCCAGATTTTGTTGGACAACATGCTATTTTTCGGGGTTTGCTATAGAGTTCTGGCCGACAATTTCCCTTAATGAAACCACATCATCATCAAACGTAAACCGAAGGCGTTTGCTCTTTTCCTTTACCACCGACATTTCTATTTAGCTATCAATGAACATTACCAGAATATGTAATCTTTTATCTATGAACATTACTATCTCACTACAGGTCCACAGCGAACATAATATGCTATCAAACGACAAATAACAACTAAAAATGAGGTTGATAACACAAACAAGAGAACTGGCGATTGCCTTTTAGCAAAGCCATTAAACGAAAGAAGAAGAAGAAAGAAGAATGAAGGGAAAAATAAGACCAACATTAAACCAGTATAAATAAAGAAAGTAAATAAGAAAATAAAGAAATTGTATTTTCTATCAATTTATCGATGATTCATTTTGAAACTATACAATAAAAAGTTTGCTACAATCCTTTTTAAACAGTAAGGGCCGGTTGCATAAACGCTTGTAAAACGTCTGTTACTTAACTACTTGTTAACTCTATGTTTTGAAATTTAAACGGGCTTCAGTACTTATGTTTTGTTACTGAATTAACTAGTTTCTTGACATAAAGATATTTAAAGAGATATTTTTAAATTATTTTTACGGTATATTGATTTTGATTTTATGAGTAATTCATAGTTAATTCATAAAAATTACAGATTACTATTAAAACAAGAGTATTTAATATTTGCTAAATATACAGTGCTTTCCAGATAAGAGTATCTACCTTTAATAACTTTTTTTAATACTGGTATTTAGAAAAAATCCAAAAAGTACACTATCAATAGTGACTACAAATTCTAGTTGACAATGTCAAACTTTAATAAAAAGTAGAGTGTTTTGTTGTTTGGATTTTTGAAGTAGAATAAATAGCACAATTAAAAAGATTAAAGAGTTTGAACTGTTGTACAACCCATTTTATTAAAGGCAAATAAGGTGAAAGTAAAAAATAAGTAAAATTTGTGCTATTAAAAGAAAAATTGTTTATCTCATAAACTAACCTCTTTAACCTACAAGTATTATACATTTTTGAAATCAGCTCAAAAAGGAGTATCCAAATTTTACATAAAAATATGATAAGTTATTTAAAAAGAAGGGATGCTGCTAGGGGTGAGGGGGTGATTTTTCCAGTAAGTTTAAATAAGCCATAATACTTGCCCCTTCCAACATAAATTGACGTGTTTTTGGTGGATACTTTTATCTGAAAAGCTGATAATTTCTATAGCGAAAACAACCCTCTTTTATTTGTATTTTTAATACTGTTTTTTAATTCCCTATGGATTTAATCTAGTAGTTTTTATTTTTTATTCAGCAGATTAAAAAAATTAATTTATTATTTTTAGATGTTGGCAATAAAAGTCCATTAATTTATAAATATTTTAAAATCAAATAAAACAAAACTAAGCACCGTCAAAACTTCATCTAAAAATCAATAAATTTGACAGCCCCGCGCACGCCTGCGTGGTAGGTACATTCACAAAAGTTCACACATTGTTAAGTAACATAGATTTAACAAGCGTTTATGCAACCGTCCCTAATTATATCATTTTTTTAATTGGACATTGGAACCCATTCTTAATGAATGTAATTAAAAATACTATTTTGAAGATGTAAATATGAGTATTTTTGAAGACATTCAAACAAAAATTTAAATAAAATTGACGAGTTATGGGTATTGGGAAAGATCGAGTTAGAACAAGTTAAAACAAACCAGAATTTGTTCATATTTAATTAGATGATGTGTCGGTTCAAATTGAAACCACCACTGAACGAATAATATACATTTGCTTACTAGAAATCAAACTAAATCAATAGAATCATTGTTATCTAATATTTAAATTTATATTATTTTAGTTAGTAGATAAATCAATATTTATGAAATGATAGGTAGTATTATCTAAATGGGAAATAGATTATTATAACTGTTGCGTGTTGCACAACTTTGAATTGAATTATTTTCGTTGAAATTTCCTGTTTTTTTCTTTTAATGTATGTTATTTATTACATCAACATCAACTAGCAAACCAAAATCTACTTGCAAACAGGGTAAACACGGAGTCATATGGAAACAATTATAGTTTACTCGTTTTGAAGAAATTATTTTAAAAATCAAACCAGAAGATATGAATGCATCTCTTGCTAGGTAGATAAATTATTGCTCCACACTAAGTTGTTCAAAATGTTTTTAGGGAATCCTTATCTACTATCCGTTTAGTTTAGATTTAAAAGTAAAAGTAAATTTATTGTACTAACCCTTACTTAACTTAACTTCCAAGTTTATTTGAAAAATTAGGTTTTAAATTACAATGACGGCCGTTTAGCTGATTAGCATCGTCAGATGTAACATACAGAGATTTTAATTAGTGTGGAAGAAGTTGGCTCTTCGATCTGACGTACTGCCACTGCAAATCGCCCGGGTCGTAATCCAGCAGATTCCTGAGTTCCGCATTTGGATGGTCTTCAAGTCTGGCAACTTATCTCCGCCTTATTACCCATAAGATCTACAATTCTTTCGATTTCCAGATCTCTGAAGATGTCTTGGTTGCGAACGTCCAGGGTGCATTCACTGCCTGGCGGATACATAAATTCTGCTGGACTTGTACCATGTTCCCAAGCCAGGGATGCGTGTCAGGATCGGCATGATCACGGTCCGGATAAGTAGCAGTTTTGTGCGCAGTTGTAGGTCGCTGTTCCGTCCGATCAGGCACTTTAGTGCAGACAGTTTTAGCTTTCGCTACTACCGTTTGGATATGCTGTTTGAAAGTCAGTCCTTTGTCTAGAGTGACTCCCAGGTACTTCGCCGTGGGACTCCATGGAATTCTCTGCTTACTGAGTCACACTTCTTCTGCTGTTGGTTGTCTTCTCTTTTGTCACAGTATGGCCTGTGTCTTATCTGCACTGATTTTTATTTTCCATTTTGTACACCATCTTTCTACAAGGGTAGCTGCTTCTTGTAGATATCTGGATGCCAGGCGGGAATGTGTGCTACGCGCTGATATTGCTGTGTCGTCAGCGTACAGGAATAACCTGGTGTTCATCGTTTTTGGTATATCCGCTGTGTAAATGGTGTACAGCTAGGGTGATAGGACCCCAGCTTCCAATTTCGTGTATCTGGTGGTTGTATTGTTAATCTCGACTCTGGAGAGTCTTCCATCAAGGAAGGATCTTAGTAGTTTTACTAGGGATCTCGGGATACCAAACTCGTCCATTTTGAAGAGTAGACCATGCCACACTCTGTCGAACGCCTTGCTGACGTCCAGTAGAACAGCGCCAGTGATTTTGTTTCTGCTAAAACCTTCGCTGATGTGCTTTACCAGCCGTAAGACTTGGTGCTCTAATCCAGTGGTTCCCAAACTTTTTTAACTGGCGACCCACCATTGTGAATTTGAGACGTTTTACCACCCACTATATATGGGGCATTCCATGCCAGCTCATCATACCGATTGGATTTACATCTCCGATTTCGCTGAAATTTGGGCTTCAAAAAAGGTTTCTATGAATTTTTTCAAATTTTTTCATTCAGCCAATCGAGAGATGAATTTTCGAAAATTAAATAGCCATAACTTGGTGAAAAATTGTCCGATTTGGGAATTTCTTTTTAATTTCGTGTTTTTTTATGAACTTTTTGAAAAATTTATGCAAAAAATTATTCATCATAAATCTGATTGTTTTTTTAAATTTTTTTAAAAAATTCTCAAAAATTCTACTCCCCAAAACACAAATTTTAAGCCAAGTCTCGCAATGGGATAATAATGGGTTATATTTTTTTAATTGCTTTTTTTCTGATTTTTTTCCATTTCTTTGCCAGCTACCATGGCAAAGAACCTTGTGACGTTGTAGGAGGAACACCAAGAGGTGCAGCAAAAGCTAGTCTTCCGTTACCATTCAATAAACAAATTTCAAACCCCCAAGAGTTGCATCAATGGGCAATCTGATAACTTGCCAAAAATCGACGTAAGATATTCAACTATTGCAGATTATGAAACAGCTAGAGAGGATTTAAATATACGTTATTTAAAAGCTAAAACTATTACAGGTACTTATACAAAAGTACAAATACAGATGGATCACTCACAATGAAACTGATTTCTTGATCAAATAAAAAATAACATTAAAAAAACCTTTAAAAAGTTATAAATAAAACTTACCTTAGAAATTGAAATTTTAACTTCAACTATTATTTATTACATTGATGATTTTTTTCAAATCTCATATAATAAAGTCGCCAGTAATACACAAATAGTCAAAAAAAAATTAATTTAAAAATTAAAAAAAGGCTTAAAATTTGTGTTTTGAAGAGTAGAATTTTTGAGAATTTTTTTAAAAATTTGAAGGGTACAAACAATCTTAAAATTCTTGTTTTAACTTTGGAATGAAAAAAAAACAATCAAATTTACGATGAATAATTTTTTGCATAAATTTTTTAAATAGTTCACCAAAAAACACGAAATTTAAAAAAAAGTCCCAAATCGGACAATTTTATGGCTATTTAAAAAAAATACCCGAAATTTTCGAGAATTCATATCTCTCTATTGGCTAAATGAAAAAATTTGAAAAAATTTATAGAAATCTTTTTCGAAGGATACAACAAGATGCCCAAATTTCAGTGAAATCGGAGACTATGATCCAGAAAGAGATCAGGCTTGAATGTTTAAATTCACTCTTTAAAGCCGAATCACATCAATACGTCTTCTTGAGCAGGTGTCAATGCTATTTGTTTCAAATTGTCCTCGTCAAATGGGTTACAGTATCGGAATATTGTCCTCGAAATAAATTCCGCGACCCACCACGACCAGTGGGTCGCGACCCACAGTTTGGGAACCGCTGCTCTAAACCAATAATGTCTATATATCTTAATTGTGCACAAATAATTTTCACAGAAGTACTACATTATACAATAAAATGCAGTGCAGAAAGATGCTGAAAAACAGTGGCGGCTCGTGGTATTTGAAAGTGGTGAGGCACAGTTAAATTTTTTTTTAACAAAGTTAGAATTTAAAGTTGGTCTAGTGGTCACTCTATTTCGTCAGTTGTGTAATACCATTTGTAAAAAAATTATAACATTAAATTTATAAAAATTAAAATTGTTTATAAAGCTAGGGCTATGTTATCGAACAATTTCATCAAATTGCCAAGAAAAAAACAAGGAATTTAAAATTTCGTCTTGAATTTTCTTATTTACAACAAAAGCAATTGAATCAATGAATTCGTTTTGAATAGTTTTGGATGTCCCAAAAAAAACCGATCTATTATAAAAATGTTTTTAAATTTGTGTCATATTTGCTAAGAAGAATAACTAGCTCTTTAAAATTCCCGCGATTTAATGATTCATTAGGTTCATCATGCCCCCTAAAAGGTAACTTGCCTACAGAGATGTAATGTAATATCTATCTGCTTTTCAAAATTTGTTGATTCTCTTTAACCCTGGCATTAAAATTTTCAAAAGTAATGTAATATTTTAGAAAAACCACCGAGATTCACTGCTCACCGAACCGAAAACTATAATAAAAAAGTGTAAAAGTCAAATGCACTGTGCACTTTTAACCCTCAACCTGTTAATCTAAAAATAGCATGTGCCAAAAGCCTGCGTAACGAATGAATCTAAAATCGGTCAGTTTTCGTTAATTTTCGCCTATTAAATTTACGGATAGGCCTGCCTCAACTCGACTGTGTTGTACAGTACAGAACAAGTGTAATACGCTAGACAAAGAAACGCGGCGTCCGCAGAGAGGCCAGCCTCTATATCCATATACCACCTAAAGCAGAAATGAGATGGATGATAGTTATAGCGAAACGCTGTAATTGACGGCGGCTGGACCGAGGGTGAGGGCAGGTCCGTATTTTACTAATTTAATAATAATTCTAAATGATATAATAATGGTTGCAAATAGTAAAATAATATAAATTTGTAATTTATTTAATTTGCAAATTATTGGTGAGACACTGCCTCACCTGCCTCATAGAAAAAGCCGCCACTGCTGAAAAAGCAATAATTTAACGATAATCAATAATAAAATATCAGTTAAAATACTGTTGGAGAAAATGCTTTAGTTTTTCTTTAATCTTAATTTCTCCTTAAATCCTTGTCATTCATTTTTTCTGGTATTTATAAAATAAACGTGAGTTTTATTATTTTTATATGATTCCCCTAATATTAATTTAAAACTGTTTATTTAATAGACGTTAACCTAATTGCCAAAATAGCCCGGAATACAAAATATATTTTTTTGCATAACTTGTTGATTTTTAAATTGGGATAAATATTTTAATAATGTATACTGTCATTAATGATTATAACCCGTAACAAATTGATATAGTGTAAGTTTTTAAATAAAATACCATTAATTTTAGCAAAAATTTATTTGGTACAAAAAAGTTAACATTTTTTTGGTTTATTAAATTTAACATTTTATGTACCTATTTTAGTTGGTGTAATCATTGATGGCGGCATTTTTAATGATTTGAAACATGTGCACAAATAAATACTTATACATAAAAACAAAACGTCACTGCCATGTAATGTATTGTAGGCAGATTTCCATCATAGTATCTATAGTGACAAGACTATAGTCGATGTAATAAAACAATATTTATAGGGTTTGAGATTCATTCTTTTTCTAGAATTTGTAATTTTTCATAATATCTTAACCGCTTAAGATGGTCTGAACTCTGTACATTTTAAGGTACATAACATGTATATAGTAGGACGATATTACCAAAAAAATTAAAATAAATAAATAAATAAATAAACAACTGATGAAGAAAAAATATTAATATGAATATAACGTGAACTTTTTTCAAACGATTATCATTTTCACTTTAACTTGTTGTTATTATTGTATTTAAATATATGTACAGTATTTATTTTTCGTTGATTGCCATGCAAACATTTTTGCATAAATAGAAAAAAGTATGGCTGATGATTGCAATCGACTTGATGGCTCGTATATGAATATATCGTTTTTGTTACTGATAAAATGTTTATTATATATAATATAATTGAATGTTTTCTGTGTATATATGTTATTGGCATTGATCGATGGTAAAATTTTTGCTGTCCGAATATTTGTATGGCAATAAAAAATATCTTCGAAATGTAACTATAACGATACAGACGTTCCAGACACACAAAATTCACACACTTACACGCTTCTTCCAAATACTTTTTAGTCTCTTGTTCGGAAAAAAGTACCATTCTTTTTTTTGTTCCAGAACATCCAACAAAATATGTACCTACGAGAATGATAAAAGATTAGTAAATAAATGTTAGTTTAAAATGAATTTGTAAAATCTCTTGCTGTAAGTCTTTAGTTTGAAATACCTGAAAAAATGTCAATGAATAGTTCTATTTTTGTTATTTTGTAATTTTATTGATTGTTAAACTCAAATACTGTACTTGTTAAAAACATTCTTGTTTCTTTGCTTTGATCAATATATTGATGGGCATAAGATTACATACTTTACCCTGATTTGTTGTTTGTATGTAGTTTATTTATCTGCAATAAAGAAATACTATAGATATCTAAAACGTCCTAAATTTCCGTAAGTAATGGACAAATGGTCTGTTCTCACTACTAGCCTCTAAACCTAATTTTATTGACTTTTGTTGTGGTACTTAGTAAAGTTGTTCATTATTAACCAATGTAGAAAAATACAGAGCAAGCTTGATTAGAACTAAAGCTCAAACCGTTTGACAGAATGTGAGGTTAACTAATGCAAAAACAAAATGAAAAAAAATTATATATATTATCCCGTTTTCGCACAATTTACTGAATGAAAATGTAGGCCATTTCGGTTAAATGAACGGATATGATTTCATATACACCCTAGAATGTACCATCGGCTTCAGAATAGCATATACAGTTTCAAACTCAAATTGCTTGCATTGCATTTTAAGGATGGCCTAATTATTGTGTAATACCAATCACGGTTTAAATAATAATAAATTTGAAATCAGTCAAACAGTTGTCCACGCCCACATCTTTAATGTTTGCAGCATAAGGTATTTTATTGACAAATTGCCTGTGTATTATACAGTACGATTTTATTTGTTTTTTATTGCAACCTCTTTACTGATTCCTTTTTTGTGACAACGTTGGCTATTTACACGGATTTTGAATTTTGTTTAGTTGGCTATTTACACGGATTTTGAATTTTGTTTAGTGATTTTTTATTACGACGAACTTTGGCTATTGACACGAATTTAGAATTTTGTTTTTTGATTGTGACTATTTACTGGATTTTCTTATTCTACGACGACATTGGCACAGATTTTGGTTTTCTATTTAACTATTGTGATATTTTAATTTTAAGATATCAAATAAAATATTAAGATTTAGACTTGCGCTTTTCACTAATTTCTTTATTTTTTACGTAGAACTCCCTAGCGGAGACAAAATTGTTTAATTTTGGTATTTTTGTTATGCATCTGATTAAACAGAAAAAACTCTTTTAAATGAGGCCAAAATCATTGAAATCGGTTAAAAAACAAAAAAAAGTTATATGATATTTGTTTATAACAAGTTTGAACCTTCCCTCACCCCCCTATTTGAAGAGTAATGGCAAAAAGTCCCCAACCAACATTTTTTATAATCTCATCAAGATTTCAAAAGAGTTTCGGACCATAAGCAATGTATAATAGTAATTCAAATGAATATAATTATGGTGAAAACAATGCTACCTAAAGTAACTCGTACATTTCAGCCTTTTGCTCGCAATTCTATTGCTAGCTTTTTTTTGTGAAACAACTGCGCATGCGTTTCAGACTTTTGACTGCAACAAAAAGGCGCACAAAATTATAGAACCATTTCTATTTATTCAAGGTCAAATCCTCGCAATCTCACCTGTTTTTAGGGAATTTTGATGGAACAACACAAAATCTATATTAGCAGAAATGTCAGTTTACGTGAACTAATTCTATCCTGTCATCCTATAAGCATAATGATCATTGAAGTATTTTATGATAAGAATTATATGTAGTTATTATTAATAAAAGGATTCTGTATATTTTTTGTTGTTTTAAATTAAAGGTAACGTAACCTCAAATATTCAGAAACTAACAACACTTGTCAAATGATGAAAAAAATCTCTTAAAAATTGCGGCAAGGTACGAAGGCATGATAAAAATTTGCTAGCAATTCAAAATAGACTTTCAGGAAAAAGGCTGAAATATACGAGTACCTTAAGGTACTTCGTAGATTTTGGGTTGTTCCATCAAAATTCCCTAAAAACAGGCGAGATTGTGTTGGATATTAAGTAGACACTTAATATACTTACTACAAAACACTGTTGTTATGGTTTCATGTTTGTTTTGCGATATAAAAAAAATATGTAAAATATAATTAGACAGTTAAGTAACTGTATGTAACAGAATAAAGTTGTTTCACCTAAACCAGGGTTTTAATCCAACAAATTGGTAGCAGAGCGTGGTTTCCTGGTTTAAGGTTAATAGTTAGAAATATCTTCAACATCCCATTATAGAATTGAACCCCTCGGAAAGGACAATTATGACACATGGAGTGTGCAAGCTCAAGCAGTTTTAATTAAAAATAAGTTATGGACTTACGTGAATGGTACTGCAGTGGAAACTGATCCGCAAAAATTTCAGCAAGAAGATGTACTCGCTCGATCTGAAATTCTGTTGTTAATATCCCCATCAGAACTGAAGCAAGTTAAAAATTGCAAGACTTCGAAGGATGTATGGGATACACTTACATCAATTTATCAAAGTAAAGGTCCGGCTAGGAAAGCAACATTGGTAAAGCAATTGATCCTAAAGAAAATGACTGAAGCTGAAAACGTGCGAAATCATTTGAATAACTTCTTTTATATAGTTGATAAGTTAAAAGATATGGAAATAGAAATCAACCCGGAATTGCTCAGTATTATGATGCTATACAGTCTTCCACCAAGTTTTCCATTTAGGTACGCTGTTGTAACATCTAGTTGATTTAATTTTAAACCTTCTTCTACAGCCATAGCTAGTAGTAGTCTAATAGAGCTGAGTTTTGCCACCGGGGCGAAAGTTTCGTGAAAATCCATTCCAGCCCTTTGAATAAATCCAGTCGTGCCTTTTTTAATTCAGTTTGGTCTTGTCCTATCTTATGTTTAAGTATCATTTTGTAATCAACAATATTTTTATTTTCCTTCTTTTTTACTATTTTCCAGGTACCATTTTTTACTGCTTTTATTTCAGATTTTATAGCATCATACCATTCTTCATGATTCACGTCATCTATTTCCGATTCACAAAAATAAGAAAATTGGCCAGGTTCATCTAACTCTTCTAAATTTTCCAATTTATAGTCTTGCAATCTTACAGGAGCTTTAATTTTTCAATGAGGTCTACCTTCAGTTTTCTGTATTTTTGTATCTTCTGTCAATTCCATGCTTTCTCTTTCGCCAGGTTCATCTAACTCTGCTAAATCTTCATCATTTTGAATTTCGTTAAAATCTAAATCGGTCAAAACATCAATTTCGTTCTCAGTTTCCTTTTCTAATAGAATATTATCGTCATATGTTTGTGATGTATTATAAAACATTTTTTCTAGTATCTTTACGTCTCTACTGACAATAACATCGTTTTTATCTGGTAAGTAAATTCGGCATATCCTACAAAAACTCCTTTTATTGATTTTGCTGAGAACTTATCCAAAACATGCAAATGATTAGCTGATGGTTCTATAATTTTGTGCGCCTTTTTGTTGCATTCAAAAGTCTGAAACGCATGCGCAGTTGTTTCACAAAAAAAGCTCGCAAAAGGCTGAAATGTACGAGTACCTTTAACAACTTTATGAAGAGGCAAAGCTAAATATTTATAATTGTTGAAAACTAAAAATGCTCATGAAATTTGAAGTTTAGATCTTCGAATACGAAACGATAATATTTAGATCACAATATATTGAAAAGGGTGGTCATACTTAAACTTAACAAAAATAATTGTCTTATTTGTAAATATGTTAACTTTCTGTAGGTATAACCGAAAGAGTGATCAAATTAAAATCAAATGTTGTATTACAATACTTTTCCACAAACTTATAGGTTAAATAATTGTTAATTAGCTTAAAAATTTTACAGCATTAATATAATTATTTAAAATGTCATCGATTTTCTATTGACAGAAAAAGCTCAATAAAAAAGGTTTGTAAAAAGTGAGACTACTTTTAACTAGATTTTTTTATTTGGTTAACAATTTATATAAAATAAACATTTATTCGCAACAGGTATGTATTTTGGGATTGTTCTGACATGTAAATAGATATATTAAAAAACTATGGAACGTCTGCTTAGCTCTATAAGAAAGTTTACATAAGCATCATCTACAAAGCGTAACATGACAAACAGGAAAAAAGAAAACAGTTTTCCAATAATTATTAGGTACTTCTGTCCAATTAGTCTTACCAAACAAAATTTTAGAAATAATAAAATATCTATTTAACTCTGCTTTGTAGATGATGAATATTGCGCAAAAAAGTAAATGTGAATCCCAAATTCCATGATTTTTTGCATTTTTGTACTTACTTTGCGGTGCTAGGGAGCAGACATTAGGTTTTGGTGTTGAATGCATACACAAACAAAATATAAGGTACCAAGGTCATATCAATAAATTAAAAAAAGGAAAAATAATAATAAACAACAAGATATGATAACTATTGGATATTTTAAAACATTCTATTTTGTTTAATGTTGTGTACAAATCTTAATAACAATGTTTATCATTTGCCATTCATATACTTTTGATATCATTGAACGAAAATATTTATTTAGTAGATTATTATTTTTCCTTTTTTCGCAAAATTATCTTGGTCGGTACCTTCTTGCCTAAGTAGTAAATGTGGCTAAATAAATTTAAACAAAAATGTATATTTATTATGTTAGAGACAGTGTGCTGTGGAGAGAGATACTCTAGTCAATTTTAAGTTTAGTCAATTTTAGAGATGAGTAGTTGAATTTATTATTAGATTATGCAAGCACTGGGTAAAATGAAGAACTTTTAACGCAACTAAGAACGAATAGTCTCTGAAAACAGTATCATAAAAATTAAGAAAAACTACTTAATTATATAATTGTTAAAAATTTAGGACACTCCCAGGGGATTTCATTTCTATATTCATGTTGAAATATTTATGAACCTTGTTCTTTTAATTAATAAAATGTACTTTCGTAAATTATATGTGAATATGTAAATTTAACTCCATGCAGTAATTAACTTAGTAATTTATTGGTATTTATGTTTTTATTAAAACTTAATTTTTAATAAATATTCTTTATAAAATCGCCCTAAATTACATCACTTTCCTAACAAATAACTCATTAACTATTTCCTAATAATTATTTCCACATAATTATTTCATTTAATTATAGAATTTTAAAGTTGTTTCCAATACAGACATTTGCCTAACTTTTCCTTTAAATAGTTACCGATGCATAAAGACAATTTTACTTGTAGACTAAATTATGTTAAAAGAAAAATAATAAAACTCGTTATTAAAATGAAACAGCGCAAATAGGCATGAATTGTAAATCGCTGAAGCGATAATAAATTGCTACTATCCTTTTTGAAATGATGATTGAAATACCAGAGTGGTTTTATAGATTATATTATTTGATCTGTCATGTCACTGGAGGACATGATAACGTGATTTAACTCAAAATAAAATTTATAAATTTATTTGAATGTTTGTACATATTATAAAGTGATTGTTTTAGCCATTTGCACCGACTATTTTAAGCAGACCCTAGGGTTAAGGGTCACTTAAAGTAGATATTTTTTTCTGAAATCGTTTCGGAATACTTATTTTTTCAGACTAATTTCGGACCCCAAATTAGGCTATTCTAATAAATTCGTTTGTTGCTGGGCAACGAACTTTCTCGGGCAGTACAGGAAAATTTTTCCCGGCCTAGGCCTTAAAATTCAACCTACGTCAGTTTTTTATGTACAGTAAATTCAATAAATATACTCAAACAACCAACTCGTATTTATTTAATTATTTTTAAATATTTACAGTTAAATTGTAGTTGTGCAAATTATTAAAAATAGGGTGTAATCCAGTCGAAAAGTTTTCTTTGTTACTTTCCTCTTTATTTGTTATTTCTGAATAGTTAGCAAAGTTAATACTATTTTCTTCTTCGACAATAAAACTAATAGTATTAACAGAATCCTCTATGTCTTTTTCCCTTCTAAATATTTTATTTGCTTTGTCTACTTTATTTGTGAACGATTCTTCTATGTGCGGTTCTAAAGTCCCTCCCCCCATTTATTTTTTGAACCGTTACCAAAAAAAAATTAATTCTTCCTTATTTACAACTTTCAACCCAAAATTATAAAATTTTTTAAATTTGGTAAAAAAATACGTTTTAATAATAAAAAAAAATTAAATAATATGTTTAAAATGTTCACCATTTACTTCTTCGTAATAAAAAAAACTTTACCGACTTTTTATTTAAATCGAATTCTTTGCTTTAAATGTAGGTACAATGCTATTAACTGGCGTACTAAAAATTTAAAATGTTTGGAACTATACTATTCTTGTTTAAATTCAAAGTTTTTATTTTTATTTCTTTTTGGTTCATACCTTAATTATAATTTGTAAAAATAGTAAAATTTTACCTCTTTACCATTATTGTAATTTAGTAAATTATCCGTTAATAATACATAAGAGTTTTTTAAAATGTCGCGAACTATGCAGGAAAAAGTTGAAGCAATATTAATTATTGGTGAGGCTAGAACTAATCTGCATGAAGCTGAACGGATTTTTAATGAAAGGCATCCAAATCGACCAATATCCAGACAGTACCTGAGACAACTATTAGATGAATTTCATAACGGGAAACGTTGCAGACGCTAAGCGAAGTGGTCGACCTGGAATTAGTGAAGACAAACAAGTCGAAATAGTTGCCGAAATGGTAGTCAACCCCATACAATCCACCTCAAATGTTGCACAAACTTGTGAAGTGTCTTCATCAACTGTAAAAAGAGTTTTAAAGAAACAAAAATTTCATCTTTATAAAATGAAAATGCCCCATATGCTGACAGAAAATGATCCAGATCGCAGAATTGAATTCTTTGAGCAAATAAGAAATAAAATACAACATGATCCTTATTATCTTAAAACGATTTGCTTTAGTGATGAGTGCTCTTTTTTTCTTAATGGTAAAGTTAATACCCAGAACGTAAGAAACTGGAGTGACACAAATCCTCACCTTTTTTATGAAGGTCACACCCAGTTTCCTCAAAAAGTGAATGTGTGGGCAGGAATTTTGGAAAACTACATTGTTGGGCCTATATTTTTAAACGTAAATTTAACTGGGGAAATTTACCTGGAATTACTCCAGATTGGTATTGAACCCCGAATCTTAGAGATTCTTGAGGATCATGCTGACGAGTTCCATGATATGGAAATAACTTTTCTGCAGGATGGTGCTCCTCCCCATTACTATCAACCTGTTAGAAATTATTTAAATGAACAATATCCAAATAGGTGGATTGGACGACGGAGTCCAATAGAGTGGCCTGCACGTTCTCCCGATATGAACCCACTAGATTTGTTTTTATGGGGGTACCTAAAATCAAAAGTTTATGGTACACCAATTAAGAGCATTGAGGAATTAAAGCGAAGAATTAGTGAAGAATGCAGATTAATTCCTAGAGAGACACTTGAACGCGTTCGGGAAGAGTTTTTTATTACCAGGAAGTAAATGGTGAACATTTTGAACATATTATTTAATTTATTTTTTATTATTAGAACGTATTTTTTTACCAAATAAAATGTTTTAAAACCTTAATCATTTTATAATTTTGGGTTGAAAGTTATAAATAAGGAAGAAGAATTAATTTTTTTTGGTATTATTGGAAATGGGCCCACGTCCGCTATTTTTTATGATTACGTCACCTACTATCTATAAAAAAGTAATATACATTCCCTACTTCACTTTCCCAAAATTTCAAAATTCTAATTCTAACGGTTCAAAAAATAAACGGGGGGGGAAGGGACTTTAGAACCACACTGTATATCATTCGGCAACACTTGAGGATTTCCATCCCCCAAGTCTTTTTAAAGCAACTAAATCTGCTCCAGAATTTACCAAAATTGTGGCAGAGAATCGACGGAAACAATGTCCTGTGTATTCATTTGAATTTGGCAAATTTAAAAAGTTGGCAACAATTTGAGGCTTTTGCCAAACTGACCTTTAGAACCACTATGACTTATTTTCAATTTTACACTGCTATAAAAATTTCAAACTCATACCCAACAAACCTTACCTAACCAAACAACAACAAAATGTAACTAAACGTAACAATTTGTCAAAGGTAATACCACGAGTCCCTAAAACTTTATCGATAAATTTTTAGTTTAGACGAAAACTTTTTTATTTGGCAAAAATACGAAAACAAACTGAAATGTGATAAAATCACGAGTCCGTAGGACGGTTGATTTTATTATTCAATTTGTTTGAGTAGTTTTTCCTAAAATAAAAAAGTTTGAGTCTAGAAAATAAAAATTTATGTAGTAAAGTTTTACAGGATGAATGGTATTTGAGAAGATTATTTTTTGAACCACAAAACTGTGATATTTTGACAGGTGAAAAAAATAATCAATACTAAAATAATTACTGTCATATGAAATCGAAAAATTGTTGCCAAACTGCAGAGCAACTTAACTTGGTATGGTGCAGATTTATTTTTAAGGCAGCCTTAAATTTTATACTTACTTATTCGCCTTTTCGAAAGTCTAGACGCCCTCTGGAGGATAAATAATAAACCTACTTTGTGAGTAATCCCAAATTATTTTTAATTTTATTTTGGATTGTTATGTGGAGGTTGATGTTTGATTCTTTTATGCCTATTTGTAAAATTACCACCAAACAATTAAAATACACAACTCAACCACTAAGTTCGACACCTCAAACAAAAAGATTACTCACAATCCTCCATATTTGTTTACGTTTCTTAGCGCCCTCAACGGTAGTCGAAATCGCGACAGTAAGTTGGTGCAAATGGCCAAAAGTGTCGGTCCTTCAAACCTTGTAAAGGTACATCTATACCCAGATTTCAACTAACAAAATTAACAACTGAACTAAGTAGGAGTAAAAACAATGAACGTACCTACCCAAAAACCACTTAAAAAATTATGTCCTTGATTATCCTGTATCAACTTTGTTTGTGGAGATGTACTTGGATATTTTTATGATTTAAAAAAATTGAAGGTGGACAAGTTCCAGATACAAATTGGGATTTTATTGGACACTTTGTATATACACCATAGATGCAGGTGTATAACTACAAAGATGACAGTGTTTTTTGAGTTTTTGATCTACTAACTATGGCTGCAATTATACATCAAAAATACTTTGTCTGCATCAAGGACTGAGTCCAGACAGAACATTATATATATTAGTGTCAGTAGCAGATTAGAATGTTTTATATTAAATATTGCTTTGTGTAAATATTCACATTCTTTGTATTCATTTTTTTGACATCCTTCATAGATTTAATATTAGGTTATGGAAAAATAAGACTACTTTGTGGTAAGATAGGAAATTGATTGATTGAATATTGTCTGTAGTCACTATCGATCAATTTGAGCTGTGGTTTCATGTAGGAATAGATCAAAAGGTGTTCATGGTCCTGAATTTAATCACAACCCCATTTATCAGCTGGCTGAGGGACTTTCATATAGGAAAATTTAAATCCAGGAGCTTCTTCTTCTCTACGCTAAGTTTGGGACTTTTGTATTCACATAAATCGATTATTGTGGTGCTGTGAGCTCGGTGGTTGCAGTAATATTCTTCATTCTCATTCATCTGTTTTTGATTAGTTCTCTTTTTCTTCACACTTGATCTAAAGGGAAGCTCCCCAATAAGAAGAAACATTTTCTTCGTAGGTGTAAGCCTTAAGCATCTTAAAATTATAATCTAAAGTTATTTTTGAAAAAGTAAAATCGGAGACAAAATTGTAAACACAATAAAAATATGGATATTAATTTTTTATTAATATATCATTGTAGATATTTTCTTTTATTGTTTTTGGTTATTCGTTCTTGGGTGTGAAAGTTTGATACAATTTAATCAATATAACATAATTGAGTATGTAAGAATGTTGTATGCACATATCATAATAGAATTTATACTTTCCTATACATGACGGCTGAAGTGTGTACAATAATAGTTTAAAACCTCGACCATTTATATATCCTTATCTAGACGAAAACGGTTTGTAAAATATTGGAACATACAGAACGGAATATAACATACGAATTTACATATTATTTAAAAAGATGGGAAAATAATTTTATTCAGTTAAAGAGTGTTACATTTTTAATTTTTAGTTGTATGAGAAATAACAAAAATATTGACAGGAATAAATTAAGTCAGAATCTTTTTACGTTTTTGAGAATTTATTTATACGAAATGAATTTTAATTCAGAAGTTTCTGACAAATTTTAACTGCAAATATATCGGAACTTAAAAAACATAGGGAGGTGCGGTTTTCCAGGAACAATTTCTTTTTATATAAAGTTTTTTTCAGTATACATGTTTAATTAGAAAAACCTGATAAAGGGTGTTTAAAAAAAAGGTGTTTTTAAATGCAAATATCGTCGTTTTTTTAATGGAACACCCTATATTTTTTTCCATCTGAAAGACGAACTGTTTCCCTTTGAGAAAATGTATAATTTGTTAAAGTTTAGATGAAAAATAAGTGAGTTATTTGGATAACTAAATGGCGACTGGTTGGCACACAATTTGTAGTTACTTTATGTTTAAATTGTTCTTTCAGTGATTTTATGACTATTAAATAAATTTTTTAAGTGTTAATCAAAATATAAATAACTAAACATCGAAATATAAGCTAATTAACAGCAAAATGGCTTAAAATATATATTAATATAGAAACTTATCACTCTCCAATATTTGGATTTTCCACAAGCAAAGTTATTAAATATTGACCACGCATAATTAAATAAAATATAAGAAATCTCAAAAAACTCTATGAAATACAATGTAATACAATTAAAACAATTAGCGAACTACTTTGTGTGCCAAACAGTCACCATCTTGAACTTTTAAAAAATCACGTGGTTTGGATTGCCTAATCAAACTAATCTTGCTCTTAATTTAGATAAGTTGGATGAGAAAGATGAGATGTCAAATCAAAATTTGTCAGATGGTGGGGAACTCATCTTAACCGAAATAATTAGTCAAGGATTAGTTAGATTATTGAAAATAAGTCGAAAACAAATCGCAATGAATTACTTTGACTGTTCATTGTGTCAGTTTGTTGAATCTAAAAAAATCCCAAAGTCTACTTTAACATTGAAACCCGGAGATGCCTACATAACAGCCTATCCTAAAAAACCAAATAACTCACTCATTTTTCTTCAAAACTTTAACAAATTAAACATTTTCTAAAAGGGAAAGAGTTCGTCTTTCAGATAGAATAAAAATATATAGGGTGTTCCATTAAAAAAATCGACGATATTTGCATTTAAAAAACACCCTATATAAGATTTTACTAATTAAACATGTATACTGAAAAAAACTTTATATAAAAAGAAATTGTTCCTCGAAAACCTCTTTATGATTTTTAAGTTTCAATATATTTGCAATTAAAATGGGTCAGAAACTTCTGGGACACTCAGTATAATTTATGTTCAAATGCCGTGAAATCTCCAGATTCCAATTTTTTACGAAACGTAACTTGTATCGGATCCTTTCCCAATATAGATTATTAAATTGTTATGTATACATATTTTTTTCTCTAATATTGTCACAAAATTTTATAAATTTCACATCATCGACATCACCATTTATCGATAAAGCTTAATGCAATGAAGCTTTCTTATGCTTATTTGAACACTTTAATAGGTATTAAAAATGTCGTTATATATACAAATACTGAAAATTTTGCATGATAATGAAAATTAAATTTAAAATATGTGAAATTAATTGTGAAAGAATTACCTAGATTAAAAAATGTAGTAAATTTTGAAGATTTTAATAATTTTAACTAAAATGCTCCTGCCTTTTTTTGTTTTGAATCAAATTTCATAAATTTAAATAAAGAATCCAAAAAGTTGAATTTTATAAGCACCTTTTGGCATTGACTATGACCTCTCTTTAATAAAAGAATAAAAATTTTGTGCAAATGTTTGAAAGATTGATAATTATAGTCTGTAATTATAACAAAATGAGGTTTCATATAAGTAATTATTTTAATATTTTATTTTTAAGAGTTTTTAAACAATTAAAATGCAATATTTTCAGTATTCCCTGTTAGCGCTTTAGTGTTATAATTATTTAACATAAATATTATATATTATTTAATATTCGAAATGAAAATAGAATATTTTCAAAGGCATCCAAAAAAATTACCCAGATGACACAAAAAGAGAACCTAAAATAAGTGTGTTTATAATATACACAAACTGTTACAATTTTTAATATGAATTTGATCTTTCAACAACCTCGTGTTTTATATATTTGGGCGCCTCTGAACACATTTATTATCGATTTAAAATGTCAGCAATTTTTAAAAGACAATAATCACATAAGATGTGATGTTAACTGTTGTAACTGACGAAGGTATCTAATTATTTTTAAATTATTTTTCCAGTAAAATTTTGTGAGAATATTTTTTTAAAAATACGAAAAGATATAGATGTTAAAAATAAACTATGAATTATCAGTATTTAAGATAGCTTTTCAAATGGCTAGACCCTCCTAATGTGTACTTAAAATAAAGAATAAATCATTCAGTTGAGCAAATTTGTATTTATTTTTATTTATAATTACTTCTAGACAGGTACTGCAGAAACACAGCTACTTGCACAAACCAATTTAATTAGAAAATATCAGGAACAATCTCTAGTTTTCTAAAAGCTGGTATTGGATAAAAATTTTAGTATATATTTATCGATTTTTTTATTGAATACCTCAGTAGATAACTTAAATAATTTTTTCTACAAACGTGTTAAAAATGCCCATATTCATTCTATAGGGTTTAATTGATAAGGTGGCAAACGTAATAACAGGTCGGCTGAAAAGTCCCCGGTCTGACCTATAGATGAAGACACTAGAATTAAATCCATTTCATTTTTAGATAGTATCAACCTTCAAAAGATTCGTGTAAAAATTTGACAGCTGTCGGACTATTAATTTGTGAGATATTGCATTTTTAGTGAAGCAACTTTTTTTATTTTCAAAAAGATGGAAAAAAAAGAATTTCGTGTGCTTATTAATAGTATATTGTGTAACAAGTGCGTGTGAATTGCGGCACTCGACTTCGTCTAGTGCCGCAACTTTTCACACTCGTGAGAAATTAGCATTTGCGCACGTGTTGCACACTGTACTTTTCCTACGACCACCATCCAAAACGACCACCATCCAGAAAACAAACAAACGATCGTGTTGCACACGATACTTTTTTATGAGCACTTTTTCTAACATGGCATAGCTTTTGGCGGTGAAAATTTCTGCATTTCATTTAAATAAATTACTAAAGATCGTATTTAAAGATTTATTAAATATTACAGTAGGTAACAAATTTACGTTTTAAGAAACGTATTTTAAATTTAACTTTCCTTGCATGGGATTTTTCACTTAAAATTATAATGAACTGTAAAATGGGAACAGTTATGGATCTTTATCCCTGGTGCAGGTATTTATTTTGAGTATGCCTAATGTCACTTTGGCTATGCCTTATGTCACTTTTCCCACAACTTCTGTTGCTATGAGAAATTGCTGATTTTGCGTACTGTAACCAATGTGCAAAATAGTGTTTTGGATGGTGGTCGTAGGAAAATATTGTTATTTGAAAGGAAAAAATACAGTTGAAGCAAAAGCTTGCCTTGATAATGAGTTTCCGGACTCTGCGCCAGGAAAATCAACAATCATTGACTGGTACGCAATATTCAAGCGTGGTGAAATGAGCACCGAAGACGGTGAACGCAGTGGACGCCCAAAAGAGGTGGTTACCGACGAAAATATCAAAAAAATCCACAAAATGATCTTGAGTGACCGTAAAGTGAATATGATCGAGATAGCTGACACTCTAAAGATATCTAAGGAACGTGTTGGACATATCGTTCACGAATATTTGGATATGCGGAAGCTCTGTGCGAAATGGGTGCCGCGCGTGCTCACATTCGTCCAAAAACAGCAACGAATTGATGATTCTGAGCAGTGTTTGCAGCTGTTAAGTCATAATAAACCCGATTTTTTGCGTCAATATGTGACTATGGATGAAACTTGGCTCCATCACTACACGCCTGAGTCCAATCGACAGGCAGCTGAGTGGACTGCGGCCGGTGAACCGCCATCAAAGCGTGGAAAGACTCAACAGTCAGCTGGCAAAGTTATGGCCTCAGTTTTTTGGGATACACACGGTATAGCGACTATTACTGTGCATTATTGGAGCGATTGAAGACCGAAATCGCGAAAAAACGACCCCATATGAAGAAGAAAAAAGTGTTGTTTCATCAAGACAATGCACCGTGTCACAAATCATCGAAAACGATGGCAAAATTGCATGAATTGGGCTTCGAATTGCTTCCTCACCCACCGTATTTTCCAGATCTAGCCCCCAGCGACTTTTTCCTTTTCTCTGACCTGAAGAGAATGCTCGCGGGAAAAAAATTTGGCTCTGATACTGAGGTAATCGCCGAAACTGAAGCCTATTTTGAGGACAAACCGAAGGAGTACTACAAAAATGGTATCGAAAAGTTGGAAGGTCGCTATAATCGCTGTATCGCCCTTGAAGGCAACTATCTTGAAAAAAAAAAATGAATTTTGTCAAAATATTGTGTTTTACTATGGTAGACCGGGGACTTTTCAGCCGACCTGTTAGTTATTCCTTTTCCTTCGCCATTTCGTCAATTACATATCTTTTATATTATAATTTGTTGCGCTTTGCAATTTGCAGTTATTCCGTTTTCAGCATGGTGTCGTCAAAAGAAATATTCTTGCCCTGGAGCCATTCTTTAATATATTTTTTCCGTTGGTAACTTTTCTACCAGTTTTGAATGACAACTGACGTTATCTAAGCACTTGGCAAAAAGTCCAATAGCTGGGAAAAATAATCTTCAAAAACATCAGAGGTCATTTCCTTGTGGTAATCTTTGGTTGACTTTGATACAAAGTCTAATAACCCATTTTCTACAAAACCATGTTCACTGCCAATGTGTGGGATTATTTGTGTGCGACCTTTTCCTCGAGCAGCATTTAATCCTGTTGAAAATGCCTGACGAAAATTTGAAATATTGGTGTCCATCCATGCTTTAGAAACAGTGTGTCCTTCATTCAACCATGTTTCATCTAAATAAAACATAGTTCTTCCCTCGCTCCGAAACTTTTTTATCCTTCTTAAGTATTGTGTTCTCCAGTAAATAACTTATTGTCTCATTCAAAAATTTTTTATGTAGCTCATACTTAAAAAGAATTTTTTTAGGAGTTTCAGTCATTGCTTTATCCAAAGTCGGAATCTCTTTATTTAAGTACAAAGAATGAACTTATCTTCTAATGATATCTCTATTAAAGTTATCGACCATAATGGACTTTTTTCCTACGTGTTTTTTTTTGGTGCACTAACATTTCCCTGTTTTCTCTCACTTAAGAATCGATAGATACTAACACGGGTGCAAAAATAAACAAAAGTAGTTTTGTCCAAATAAAGTCTTCGACTATTTAAGAACAGCAAACAACTAAACGGTTAAACGAAACTTCCGCTATTTATTCGAAAAATGTGTCTTCAAATTCAATGACAGCTGTTTTGTCAAAAAGTAGCATCGTCAGATTGACATAGTGAAGTTACATTTTGTTTGTTTCAGGTACCTGATGTTGATTAGGTACCTAGTATTAAGGCTAGACCAAGTATGGAGTTATAAGACATAACAATATTAAAGCCTAGATGTTGTTAGCCCTAAGCCTTAATAATTATTTTTCAAAATTTTGGTGTAAAATTTTTTTAACAAACATCACGCAAGCTTAAATTATTCCTGGAAATTTACTTTCGCGCCCGAATATTTTAAGAAAATCATCATAATTTTTAAAATATTCCTGACCTCAAAAAATTTCCAGAAAAAATGATTATTTTTGAATAATAAATCAGCTTATGAATACAATCTGAACTTGTGTAGTGAACTAAAGTAGGTAACCCACTATTCAAATTTCGACATTCACCTTTGTCAACATACTAAAAATCTAATTTTGATTGTAACCACGCATTGGAAAATCTACAAGTAACCAAATTAAAAATTGAACCAATACCATCCTTATTAAATTCATTATAAGAAATTTTATTTTCAAATACTAATTTTTTTTATTCGTTATCATAATCTAGAAAACCACATTTTATATCGACTATAGTAATATCCTTGTTGATAACCTCGTACTACATGTTTCAAACAGTTTTTAAAAAAAACCAAATACTGAACCAAATTATGAGTATAGGTTTATTGTTTCATCACAAAGAACGAATATTTTGAAGTTATTATGTCTTAAAAGGTACTTGTTTCGGCAGTACAAGGATGGCAAGCAAAATCGTGAAGCGTTCCACATTTGTTAACTACTGGAGAAGATTTAGACTACAAGTTTTGTGGTGCGGACTTCCAAAACCTCTGTAAAATGAAGCAATTTAAAATATGGGAATCAGATTGGAAAGATTTTTGCACAAGTCATATTGCACAATATAGGTACATTAATACAACCAAACCTACCCAAAACAACTTGGTGCAATCATCTTAACGTGCCCAGGAAATATATTACTACGGTAATAAGAATGCGATTAGGACACGCCAGCTATGGACAACATTTAAATAGGATAAATGTCAAGGAAACTAACTTATGCGACTACTGTGGAAAAATGGAAAACGTGGAACACATACTATTTGAATGCAATAAAAATAAAACTTTGTGCGATGAGTTATATAGAAGCCTGATAAAGGCCAAATTCTCTTCCTTAATAAATATACCTTCAAGAGAAGCTTTACCTCAGACTCTCGATCCAATCTTCCAATTTTTAAGAAACATCCAAATACGTCTATAGGTGGTGAATCTTCATTTGAACCTTATACAAATTTTTATTTAGAATTCCTTCAAATAAAATATTATTGTTATTAAATATTTGAACTTTTCCCATTTCAAATAAAACTTTTAGGTCTTTTTCTTGTACGTTAACTAGATACTTTCCATACAACGAATTTATCATGTGGCAAGTTGCACCACTATCTATCACGAAGATTATTTCATTATTATTGTTAGCAAAAAATGAACTTTGACTTTGACATCGGTTATCAACAATTTCCTCTTCTTCATTTTCTTGCACAATAAAGGTTACTTCATCATTTTTTTCTTCTACATGATTCTGAATATTGTCTGCTAGATTCATTTTTTCTTTTCTTCGTGGGCACTGATTACGTTTGTGTCCTCTACTGCCACAATGAAAACATTTCCCTTTAAATGTATAATTTTCGCTAGGAAAACCATTTCTTTTAGGATACGTCTTTCTTGATTTCCATCCAGTAAAAGCATGTGATTGTGACTCTTCTACTTCTGTTTGTGACTGTCTCTTCTGTTTTTGTCTTTCTTCTTCCAAGAGAAATTTACTTTTTACGTAGTCTAATGAAAGTTTGCTTTCATCTTGGCAAAACAAGATATCTAATGCAGTCACTACCCCCTGATAACTTTCTGGCATAGCTGATAAAAGCTGTGTAATAATCTCACCATTTTCCATTTTACCACCTGCAGCTTTCAGCTCCGAGACCGTTTTTTCATAATCGATCAGAAAATCTTTAAGAGGCTTACTGTTGTTATATTGCATTGCTCTTAATTTTCTTTGAAGTTGCACTTGACATACGATTCCAGTTTTCTTATACATCGTACTCAAAGTACTTATCATTTCTTTTGCGGTTGAATTACCTTTCACCATTTCCAGCATGTTATTTGATAGATACTGCACAATGATGTTTCTTGCTTTGACATCTTTCTTTTTGAACTGTGCTAACTGTCAAGCTCCTACTGGAGGATCAATGGACAAGACATCTAACAGCTCATGTTTTTCTAAAAGCAATCGAATACGAAATTCCCAGTTTGCATATCCGCTTCCATCGAAAGCTTTAACATAATTAGATTGCTCACTTTCCATTTCAGCTTCACCTCAAAGCTATTTCTTTTTAATTTACTACTTCTTTACACTCAAAAGTCCATAACCTGATGAATACTCAGCAAAGAAGTTAAATAAGTAACATACAAAGATGCGACTTTTTATTAATCAGAATTGACAACATATATGTTTACAATATTTTAGATACCCTTGAATCTAAAACCTAAACTATAAACACTACTTCTAACACTTGGAACCTTTGTTTTATATTACCTTTCTTACCGAGGCCTTGTCTTGACCCTTTTGTAATCTCCTGTAGATATATTGAGTATGACTGAATGTCTATGCCAAGAAAGAAGAAAAGAAAAACAAAAATATGTCTTAATAGGTAAATTGTTTACCTCAGAAGATCTATCACCTTCTAACACAAGCTGAACTATTTTTTAACCATAACATAACATTTTATTGATAGTTACTATTCAACTTAAAAACAACAATCGAGAATTAAACTTATTTCGACAGATGGCACCTCTTTAACGAAATAACTTCAGTGTATCCAGAGGAAGCTAAAGGTGCGTTTTTATGCAACAAATAACTCGCTGGCAAATAACGAATAATTCGCTGGAGCTGTTTTTAAAACAGGCAGAAAATAAAGTTATTGGTTGTTGTTTTGGAAAACGATTAGAAAGATAATGAATCAAAAAATGTACTATAAATATTTATCAGTATAACGACAGATATTCACAATCATTATTATCAAACGTATAGAAAAAAAAGCCAGCATAAAAATAAAAAGTCAGTTTGTTGTTTGTCCTATACCGCCATATTGAATTGTCACGTTATTGGTTAGTTAAAAAAATTCAACTAATATCGAGTATTTGCTGATGCTGCGTATCATAGGTATCAAATAATTGTTATTCCTCCTATACCACGTAACCTCTATTCGCTGTATGAAATTGAATCTTAAGTCTACTATAAAGAATTTATTAAATAGACTTATCGCTGGTAACGATACTTCTAACGCCTCAGCAACACGCTAAACTACAAAATATACAAAAAATATTATTTTTAGGATAATTTAACAAGAAGTCTATCTCTGAATGTAGCGCTGCTTGATATCTATTCAACAGCGGCTGAATGTTTTGTTTAGCGTAGAAATTCGTCGCTTTGGAAAAAGCGTATCGCGATTTTGACATTAATAACATTTTAAAATTGGGTTACATATGTTTGTGTTGATTGTTGGGATGTGATTAATATTGCTTTTTTCCATGTAATAACTGAGGTTAATAAATATCAAGATGAATACGATAGAATATGAATTCTATTCACATAAGCACACTTCTGTTCTTACTGATATTAATATTGGTTGCATGATTACATTTCTTTTTAAAGTTCTGTACATAAACACCAAAAGAACAATTGACTTTCGTTCCGCTGTAAATGAACCACGCATTCAGCCGAAATGAAGGCGCTAATTAACAGCGGCCACAACATGCTGAGTGGCTAAATCTAGCCGCTGAGACCTCCTGAATGTACCCTTTATCTTACTGCTTTGCGCTTTTGCGCTCGGGGTTACTACTAAAAAGTTTAATAGGGCTGAAAATCTTTTAACTGCCATTTATTAGATTGTCCAACAACAACTGTTACTGTAGCAATAAAATTTATTATTGCAACAGCTAGAAATCAAATGCATAATATTTATATTAACATTATAATAAACCTTTCTTACTGCATCAGTAATTTTTATTGCTACCACAGTTACACCATTACCTGTAATAGTTTTCTAACGATCTCCGTAAAATAGTGATTTTTTTTAATCCAAGAATAAACATTTTTAATGGACATTAAAATTAATATGAACATTTGATAAGTGGAAAAATTATTGAGTTTTCAAACCCCAAAATAAAACTAAAAAGACTGTAACGTATACACTAGCTGTATTTGCTTCTTGAGTGTAACCAGTGTAACATACTTACGTAATTATGAAATATAAACCCTAATTTTATGTGTCCGGAATGTGCACCAGAGCCAAAATCTTTTTTACTATATTTTTACATATTATAACAGTATGCAGGTAGGTATGTAACGTATTCACTGAATCTCCTGAACCCAATTATTTAAATGGTTGATGTATTGAAACGTCATTCGGCATTCGAAAAGTTAAAATCAGAACTTTGCAACGATAGAGTTTTGATTCCATTACCACTTACTCTGACAACTGATGCAAGCCCCACCGGGATCGTAGCTGTAATTAGTCATGGAATAGATGGACAAGATCGACCAATAGCGTATGCATCTTGTTAACTTACTACTGCTGAATCTAACTACAGTCAACTGGATATATAAGAACTGGTAATAGTATTTGGAGTAACTTATTTTTACAATAACCTGTTTGGACCAAGTTTCGTACTTTTCACCGACAATGAACCACTGACGTCATTCAGATTATTACGTTATGCTTCATTTCTATCGGGATTCGATTACACCGTCAAATTTAAGAATGGTGTTGACAATAAAAATGTAGACTGCTTGTCTCGGCCACCTTTGAGAAATTATAATATCTCCGGAGATACCTCCGTTGGTGAAGAAGTGAACAAATTTTATCACATATTTCTATTGAGTCTATTACAGAGGAAACTATCCGCATGGTAACTACCAATGCTCCTGACTTGAGTGAAATTCTTCAGAACTTGCAATCTCAATCGTCTGATGAGCCCTACACTGTCAATAATGGTATTTTATTCCGCCAAGATCGTGTCATTATACAGGTTCAGATGCAAACTAGGGTGTTAGAAGAATTGCATGCCACCCATCTTGGAATTATGAAAATGAATCAGTTAGCTCGTATGTATGTTTATTGGCATAACATCGATAACGATATCGAACGATTGGTAAAGTCATGTGAATATTGTGCTAGAACCAAATCCAATCCTCCAAAAGCCCCATTCCATCCATGGAACGAACCAGAAGAAAATTGGGAACGTATTCAAATCGAAAATCGCCATTTTTGGTTTGCGTAGAAGCTAAGTCCAAGTGGGCTGAAGTAAGAATTTCAAAAGATGTTCCGACAACCTCATCAACCATCACACTTCTCGAAGAAATTTTTGCCATTCATGGATATCGTTGCGTTTTAGTATCTGATAACGCTACAACTTTCACTAGCGATATTTTTAAAAAGAAAGAGGAATTTTCCAAAAATTCATAGCCTCCGGACACCCTTCGATAAATGGATTGGCTGAACGCAACGTACAAACCTTGAAAAAACGTCTTCATGCTGCTGTCAATGATACAGTAAGTACCTCTTCATATCAATATTCAAAATATTCTTTTTCGCTACAGAGCCACACCATTGGCATGTGGTTTGCCGCCAGCCGAGAAATATTTCACCAGACACTTGCGTATCCGTCTGGATACTATTTTTCCAAATACTAGAAGCCTGCAAAAGTCAATCTTGGTTTCGGCATTAACTCGTACTTTTTCTAATGGAGAGTCCGTGTACGAAGTGGAAATAAAAACATTTGGGAATCGAGTGACATTTGCCTCAACAACAATGCCAGAACAAAATTTTCAATTTGGGCCGGTGTTCCAATTTCTGAACGAGAAACTGCAAAAATGTACCCGAATTACTACGTTACATGATGATTCATTTTATTCATTTTCACTGTTTCTTTTCAGTAATTGTTGATTGGGGGAAATTGTTATGAAGCCGTATTATAATTTTCTATAATTCATTATTCGAGTTGACAGTTATGAATGTCATAGAAAGTCAATAAAATAGTTCACGAGCTCCGTTCCATCTTAATTCAATACACAACAGTGTTCTTTTGATTTTATATGCTTAACGATCTGTTCTTTTGGTTTTACAAACATTATTGAATAATTTCTGGTTAGATTCATAACCCAATTCCATTTTACTGCTAAATTCTTCCCATGATTTGTGTTTGTTTATAATACATATTAGAAAGTGTGTTCAACAATATAGTGCCTACAATAAAAGAGGACTGATGGTGATAATAAACTTCTTAGATACTTTTATCTCAGGTATTGGCAACTTTGGGTAATTACAGAAGGACATAGTATTTTGGGTCCGCACTTTGTTCTTTAGTTTTCTCCACATATGCTCAATACGCAGTAGTAAAGAGGAAGATGAACTGTATGTCCTTTGGATGCTGCAATTATGTCACATTCATAATTGCAGCATCTGTATGTTAAATGTCCTTAGAACCTCTAAAAGCTACGTTTTTTATATCCTTCTTCAAAGTACATGTTGTTTTGGAGCATAATTTCCTGGATTTCCGCTTTTGTATTTGAAGAGCCTGGAACGTCCTTCAATTGGCCACTACGGTAACTGGTATTGTCCATAACTATGATACTATGCGGGGAAATATTTGGCAGTAAAATGATTTCGAACCAAACTTCGAATAATTCGGCTGCAGTATCTTGGTGGTAATCCAACGACGAATCTTGAATGCTCTTCACCGAAAGTCCCAAACTGTTTGGAATCCAACCATCTTCTGATCCAGCCTGAATAATCGTGATCCGTTTTCCTTTGTTTGATGGAGCTTTTGATTGGCATCGCACTGTTCCATCGGTCCATCCTTTTGCCGGCGTATCGTGGGTATCATACCAGGTCTCATCCAAATAGATTATTGGTCTTTCTAATGACCTATAATCACTTATGACACTTATGACGCCATTGCCTAATCCGTTGGGATTCCATAATAACTTGCCTTTTGTCAATTTTGCAGTATTTGAAACCTAGTTTGGATAAAAGTGTCCATAGGTTTCCAATTGATATCCTTATTTCGGTGGAGCTCCTTAGCCTTGTTTGCAATGATCTGATAGTAGGCACCAAGTTTTCTTCGTACATAGAGTAGATAGTTCTTCTTATCAAATCTTTATCACCACCATCAGTGGTTCTGGAAACACCACTATCGTTTCGTTTTCGTCTCGGATGAATTGGCCTCGTAATGTGAACTCTCACTGATTCCGGTATCCCTGTCAAATCGCTGGTTTCTCTTACAGCAGGAGTAAAAGCCCAACCCCTTTGGACCAACTTCTGATGAACATGTCTGACGATTTCTTTGGCATCAAGGGATAAAACTCGTCGTCGAACAGAAACAGTAACACAGGGCGCCGCTGATGCAGTTTCCCAAGCACGAAACATTTTTCACAAAATTTATTAAACATCACAGACTCTACGGGAACACAAATATAAATGATTATACTCAACCCAAATTATACAAATACAAGAACCGATCCTGTGTGCAAATTTTGATCATAAACAATAAACCGTGACAGACGATCGCAATAAAAGTGGTTTATTACCATCAGTCCCCTTTTATTGTAGGCACTATATTGTTGAACACACTTTAGTCTTCTTCATTTATACTCCTTAGATACTTTTTCCATAATGTTTTTCTGATTTTATTTCTTTGCTCCACCCTCTAGTTTGTTTTCTGTTTTTGTTGATCCACTAATATTAAATTAGCTAAAAAATTATTTTCCAAGAAAAGTAGATCCTAGTCTTAATAATAGAGTTTGGCTCTCAATGTTTAAAAAGAAAGAACTATACACAAAACAATTTACCCTTAAATTGAATTTCCATCGATATATTTTTACGATATCGCAAGGATGTCTAAAAAAGTGAAAGTGTATGAAGAATTCCAGTAGTTGTACCGGCATTCAAACACTAAACGCATACAGATGCAGACGTGAAGTTGTGAAAAATATGCGAAATACATCGTAAAACTCATAATGTGGTTAATGCTACGTGTTGTGATGCTTGTGGTTTTATTAGGGACAATTAGTAGGACTCAACGATGGCCGAACATGCGATTAATTAGACAAAAACAACAAATGATGAATTTAAAGACTGCTCTTAATTTAAAAAATAGAATACAAGAAAGGATAAATAAGTATAGGGAGAGAAATACCCAGTCTGTTTGTTATGGTAAGTAAAATAATTAAATTGCAATAAAAATCAAACTACACCAGTTATAAAAAGTATTCAGTTATGGTGTAAAATGAAAAATCAAATTTTTCAGAATATTTTAATATGAGTGTATTTGTTGTAAATAAAATATAAATAATACTTAATAAGGTATATTATGATATACTTTGGATTGTTTTAAATCGAAAAATATTTTAGATGTTGTAGGATGCTTTTTACTTCCACACAAAAATTCTCCATTACAAAAACATCCCGAAGATCCTCGAATATTGAATACGAAATTCTACTTGTTCACCAGATCGACTAATTTAGCTAAACCGGAAATTTTACTCTCCGATGATGATGGTAAATCGCTAAATCTATCTTTTTTCAATGTTTCCAATCCCTTAAAAGTTATCGTCCACGGATATATGAGCAAATGGAATGAAAAGGGAGCTCTTGTTATTATGAATTCCTATTTAAAATTGGTAAGACATTCTTTATTTATAATCTATATCGTTGGCTAAGAAGACAAATATTGTATGTCCAAAATTGATGTTTTCAGTAAAATCAATACCGTGACAAACCGCACTTATTTTAAAAGTAATTAAATTACAGTTAAGTTCATGTTACACCCTTCATTTAAAAAGCTAAAAGTAACCCTCTGTATGGATATACAATAAATGTGAAGTAGAATAAGGACATACAATATATAATTACTATTTCCATACTGCAATTGTGAAAATATCATAAAATCAGGTTTAAAATAATACTGATAGTACAAATGAAATTTTTATTGATAAAAAAACATGGTTAAAGTAAAACACAAGTAAACCTTAGTCTTTTTCGTATTCAGAATCACTTGGAACAACATGGTTAGCCTCTACGGATGTAGGTAATCTCTCCACAAAGCTTCTGTATTCTTCTGGAATACACCTATCTCTTTATTGAATACTCATGCGCAAATATTTTTGAATTTTCCCCTTCCACTGCTAAAATATGACTACTCCTTACCATAGAACACAACGTATTGCTACCCAGGAATACCACAATTTAAATAAAAATAAACCTTTTAGCTGTCAAAAGCTAGCTTCTAGCCATGTTTTTAATGGACATATCTTTAATGCTACTTTGGTAACTAGTAAACCGTTTTAAAAGGACATACAATATTTTTTGTCCTCTTAATCATCGATATATTAATATCGATTTACCTAGAAGTTCCTGGGGAACGGATAATACTAGATGGATGAAATTTGGTATACAGGGGTTTTCGATACTTCTGAATTCAACTAAAATATTTTTAAATTTATAGCACTTCCGGTTATACCGGAAATTGACACCAACTTCACTATTTTAAATGGAATACTACATTTTTTTACTTTTTTTGGTTAGACGGTTAAATTTATGTAAGGTACTAGGTTCCTAAAATTTACAGTTTTAGAGAAATTAAAGTTTAAAAAAAATGCCAAAAAGACGATTAATAAAATGTTAATGATTTCAATTAACTCTAATTGATAAAATTTAAAAATTATTACATCGTTTTACACCTAAGGGCCTAAATTAATAAGTTATAGTAAAATAAGTTTAGTTTGTATTTACTTTCCTATATCAATTTTTATGCGTTTGTAAGATATGACGGAAATTAGGTTTTTTTGGGTACAAAAATTGTCATATGGATTTTCTTCCTTTATTATTGTTGATTTTAGTTTATTAATACCCGTATTATGGTCGCTGCGTTAAATAATTTAAGCTCTGTAACCTTCAAAGTTACAGAATTTAAGAATTTTGCAATTAGGGTCATTCTGTATACTTACATTTTTCTTTAAATGCCTCTGTAAACCTACAGAAAGCGAAATGTCACCGTAACCTTAAATATTAAATTATTATTTGGCAGTTACCAAGTTAATATAATGGATTTTATGCCTTTATTTATATATTTACTTGCCAATGAAGATAATAATGGGTATGAATGAAATTCTTAAAATAATAATAAATAAATCTTTACCAGTTCATTCATTTTAGAAATCGCTTAAGAATAGAAAGACACGTTTTGAGGGATAACGAAAATCCGTTCGAAATATCGGAGTCAATTTAAAAAAAAATTATCGTCTTCCCCAACCAATTATTATTGAACAAATAATTGAAACGTTACATCAACTTATTAAGAAGACAAGACAAGATTCAATTCCATTTCATTTAAAGGTATTAGCAATAATTTTCTTTGCTAATGGATCTGACCAAAAGGCGTGGGAAATTCTCATTTAAATTGTATGAGCAAATCTGCTATATCTAAGGCAATAAACGAACTTAGCAGGTTAATTACTATACATCTGGCACATATTTGGATCAAATTTCCAGCATTAAGGGAAGACAAAGAAAAAGCACAAGAAGGATTTTATACCAAATGGGGCATGATAGGTATTATTGGAGCCGTTGAAATCAAAGCTCCTCCATCAACAGATGAAGAACATCAACCTCATCTTTGTATCAACCGTAAGGGTAGACACTCAATTAATAAATATGATGTTGGTTTGCGACTCTGATTGTTTTATATCAGCGTTAAATGCTAGATACCCCGGATCTGCACACGACGCTGCTATTTGGCAGATGTCAGATTTACGAAGATTATTTTTTTTATAAAAATTAATCACAGCATAAGCTTTTTAACTTACAAATAATATCACAATAAATTTGATTTAAATTTTAGGTTAGAATACATTCACGAAGTTAGTTACAGAATATAATTTTAAATTTGACGAACCATAATAACAAAAATATAAATTCTTTATCTATCCTACTTAAAGATGTATGCAACGTTAAATTCTTTATATTTTACAGTGATGACCATAATACGGACATAAAGAACATAAAAATTAAATAAATTTGTTACAATAAATACTAAACACAACTGAATACAAATAACTTTTATTATTGGCATACCAGTAGAGCCCAAACGGCTCAACATTTTCATACCTTTCATGGTCTGCAGTGAGAAAAGATTTTTCGAAAATCCATCTCAAAGTGGGTGAAATAGGGGATAAAAGTTTGTATGAAACCCCTTCAAAATTCAGATGCGCTACCATTGTCAACTGCATTGCGTCGCCGCGCATTTTCTCCTTTATTTATAAGTGGGAAAAGAAAGACAACTAGGGACATCATGACAACAAACTCTGTCATCTCTCTTTTACTACAATTGGCAACTAATAAAAAAAATTTAAAGAAAACAAACACCAGTATCCACGCGGTCGATGTCACTGGTAAAAGCTAGTCGTTAATAAAGAGAAAGTATTTTTTTATTATTCGCATCGACCTCAAAGGTTATTAGCGGTTTCATAATACAGAGAGATTGTGATTTGAAATAAATCCAGTAGTTTATGTAAAGAATGTGTAAAGTGGTACACAACTGTCAAATAATAATATTTCTTCCTTACTAAATACCAAAGAAAACATCAAATTTGGACTACATACTCAACTAATCATTCTTAGAATTGCATCAAGTAGCACCCCAACAATAACATAATCGATATCTGCATCTAGCTATGCCTCGTGGTTTCACCTGCGTTAAAAAATATTTAAAATAGTTAAAAAACTATAGTCTATATAGAAAGGACAAGGAGTAATAAATCATTCATTTTAGTAGATTTCATAGACGTACCAAAATATATTTTAAGAGGGTATACCGTAAGGTACATTTTGTATTGAACGAATGAGTTGCAACTATGCTAAAGAATATACGATTTAGGTCAGAGGTAACGGAATGTACTAATTTTAATAAAAAAAGTGATAGAGGTACATATATTTTAGTAAGTTTGATAAAGAAAGGCAACACAGTTTATTCATAATAGAAAACAAATCAATCTGTAACAATAATTATTTTATATATTTTTGTTCTTTTTGTAAGAAGATTAATTTAAACTTTGAATATTGTCACAAATAAATTACAATAAAATATATTTTTTAAAAATTAATATCAAGATAGCAAGATATCGTTAAAATTTTTATTAAATTCAAAGAAGCAAAATGAATATTTTTTTATTTGTATTATTCCTATATGTAGTGTTTGGGGAATTTTTCTCAGAATTTTTAAATGACAAGTGGCCTACTGTAATCGGCTTAATACGATTACACCTATTTACAGATTATTCGATTATTGAGAGGGATTTTCCAAACAACCCAGTTTTCTTAGAAACATTATCGGGAATATTATTTTAAAAGAAAGTAGGTACATTAAATCAGTACTTAGTATTAGTTCTTTAAATAAAGTTGTATGAAGTTGTATGGTTTTCATAATATTGTAAACAGTTGGAATATATTTAAAACATTTGTTGAATGTTAATTGTGCAAGTAACAAACAATGTTGATAAACCAAGGGCAATCTAAACGACCAAAAACAGGTCCATTATCTTTAAATGAGAAAAGTCTGATATTGAATTGATATAATTGAAAAACAAGGATCAAAGTGCAAGTGTTGATTATATTGTGGAATTATCGGCTGCTATGTTGTGTGTTGCTAAATTAACAATTTCAACAATTTATAGATTACTAAAAGAAAGCAAGAATGGAACTCTTCAAGCCCCTAAAACTCCTTCAGGCTGAAAACCAATTGAGATCGATGAGTCATTAAAACAAAGACTAAGGCGTAAAGTCCATGGATTTTACTTACGAAAGGAAATTCCAACACTTGACAAAATTATGACATCAGTGCAAGAAGATACGGACTATACAAAATTCTCCAGAATGACATTATGCAAACTTTTGAAAAATGTGGGTTTCAGATAAACAAAACATAATAGAAAATCTCTCTTGATAGATAAACCGGAAATAGTTTTTTGGAGAAGAGACTATTTAAGAAGCATTTGACATGCCAGAGAACAAAATTTGAAAATCTTCTACTTAGACGAAACATGGATAAAAGCTGGATATACAGTTACCAAATCTTGGCAAGATGCGAAAACATTAAAAGCGGAAGGCAGGCATTCGTGGAAGGTTTGTCGTTAGGTTTACAGCCACCATCTGGAAAAGGAAAAAGACTTATCATTGTCCATGTTGGAAGTTCTGAAGGTTTTGTTGATGGTGGATTATTAACTTTTATTTCAAAACGCACGGGGGACTATCACGAAGATATGAATGCGGGGATGTCTTCGAGGAATGGTTTGTTCAAATGTTGGATCTGATTCCAAAAGGGGCTGTTATTGTTATGGACAACGCAAGTTACCATTCACGGTTACGAGAAGCATTGCCCACAAGTCGTTGGCGTAAAGCAGAGCTTTTGGAGTGGCTTATTTCGAAAAATATTAAGTTTCCAAAAGATCCACTAAGGAAAGAACTTTACAGAATTGCAAAAATGAACAAGAATAAATACAAAACCTACATTGTAGAAGAAATGGCTTCTTCTCGTGTTATATCAGTTCTTCGACTTCCCCCTTATCATTGTGAACTTAATCCCATAGAATTAATATGGGCTCAGGTAAAGGGGGAAGTTGGAAAAAAAATACTACTTTTAAAATAAACGATGTTGTGAAATTGTTTGAGAGTGCTGTAAGTCATGTTAGTAAGGAAAATTGGATAAACTGTATCGAGCATGTTATCAAAGTAGAGGAAAATATGTGGAAAATTGACAATATTTGTGATGATTTAATCGACCCTATTATTATTAATGTCAACAACGATTCTTTCTCTTCCGAGTCGGATATAGAATAAAATGTAAGTAATAAATGTATTCCAATAATTATTTCTTTTCATTTTTTATTATATTATAATTTAAAACGTATTTTTTCCCAAAATACACACCACTGCATTGCGTTATTGCTTATCTGCTAATCCTTTAACAATGAAGAAACCCTAAACTTTGCTATAACTGAAACAAATACGGGGTCGATCTATCTGGTTTTTAGATTTACGGAAGAAATGTAATTTAGAGTAAGAGATTTATCAAAAATTTCATGGTGCCCTGTAAAGGTTTTGCATACTTAATTAGGATTTATTACTCCTCGTACTTTTTGTACATACTATATATTAGGAATTTTATATATGATCAGTAACAGTAAATATGATCCATACTTTGTGGAAGTCCATAATATTTCACTACCTATATATCAAAAAACGTAATATTTTTATGCAATATTAAAGCCTAGAAAAGCCTATAATTGTATATTACAAGCGCTAAGGGAATATCCTGGATATATTTTAATCTAAGATCAGTATAAGAAAAAGCTGTTTTGCAACAAGGGGAGCTATTATTTAAGACGGAAGAAAATCTCCGTATGCACAATGTACAGCACCTTGTCGCAGACGCAGAGCAAATTGTAAATCACCATAAATGTAGAAACTAATCAAGTAACAATCCTGGTTGGATGCGTGAACACCACATCCAGTATCCAGAAAAACTTAAAGTATAGGCTGGAATAGTATCCATCAATAGTTATTTGTGTAACTAGTGCAAAAAGTGTATCTTTGTTGCACATGTTGCACACAACATTTTTTCTACGATCGAATAATTTTTTTTGTTTAAAATTTTATTATTTGGTAATTTATATTACAATAAACAAATTATTTGACTATAAACGATAACAGTGAACACCCAGTTTAAATAATTTTATTTTTATAAAATTTTGTTTAAGTATTTACCGGCATGCCTAGGCATGCTTTTGATCAGGTGGTAAATGTCCTCCTGTGGTATCTCATTCCAGGCAACCACCAACTTCTCTCGAAGTTCTCTCTTCACACGTGCTCAATTGGGGATAAGTCGGGAGATCTTGGTGGCCAAGGTAACAATGTGACATCTTTATGTTGAAAGAAGTCTATTGTGACTCTTGCGACATGTGGTCGGGCATTATCTTGTTGGAATGTTGGATTTACCAGGGTGTCAAGATAGGGTAAAAGATGGGGTTCTAAATAAAGCTGCGAGTTCATGTCTCTGAGTTCATGTCTCTGAGTTCATGTCTCTGATGAAGATTAAAGATGATCTCGAACCATAAGCTATAGCACGCCAAACCATAACTCCAACAGTTTGATGAACATGCCTTTCAACAAAAAACCGTGGATTTCTCCTTTCACTACTTAGTCTTCTACGATCTTCACGGTCTGTTGTTCTACGGGGGCGTCCAGAGCCCCTTGCGTACGGCCTTCTCCAAGCCATGCCTGACAGGCCTTCTCCAAGCCATGCATGACAACACCTAACCACGGTGTCTACACTTCTTTGCACTCTAACTGCAATTTCCCGAAAAGAAAATCCAGCTTCCCGAAGTTCCACTATACGACCCCTATCAAACTCACTAAGTTGACGAAATCGTAAAGAATGTCAAGAACCAAAATCCGCAAAATTTGGATATTTATTACGGCTACAATATTAATTTTTGGATTGTTAGTGGATTTCAAAAAAAGCAATATATAAACCGGAATCTTCAATCTTCTTTTATCAAATTTTATTAAAATAAAACATTTAAACTGGGTGTTCAGATTTTTATGTCACTTAGTATATTTGCGATACATTTCAACAAAATTAAAACTTCTAATTTTTCCTACTATCACAAATGATCGAGGTTTGTTTGTCTTGCTATCAGGTATTTTTATAGTTATAACGGAATCTATGTCATTTATATCATCTAATATTAGTTTCTGTAACTCGTTTTTGCGACATGCACCCGCAATGCCAAATACTGCAACTATCTGTAACAAAACAGTTACCAAAGTCTACGAAATATTTGCAGTTACATTCATAGAAATTATTTAAACTTAATAAAATTTGTATCTCACCTTCATCATTAGATATTTATTATATGGAGCTTCAGTTAAAAATCTATCAAACTCCTGTCGGGTAGAAACTTTTGATTTTTTGGGAAGGAATCCTACATTATTTTTCTTCTGGTATGGACTTAGCTTTGTGAAATGTCGAATATCCAAATCCTTATTGATTAAAAGTGTAACTTTTAACATCGATGGCTGGAGCTTCTCTGATTGTTCTTGTAAATATGCTAGGAGAACGTTTTCAGTAATGTTCTTTATGAACTTAACTTAAATAAATTCCACCTTGTATCGTTGAATGAAACGGACAATAGCCTAGCATAGGTCACTAGTACAAAAAGTAAATTACTAATGAGCTTCCGAATTCCGAAATTATGGAAATTATATTTCAAAAATTTTAATTTTCATCCAACATCATATAATTTTATCTTTTAATATACAGTTTATACTAAAATTTTTACTCAAGAAGTTTTAAGAAATAGTTTTTGGTGTTTTTATTGTTTCTAAATTACCCTTTTAATCCGTATGAAAAGGAATTCAAATCATACTGACTTTTGATTGCTTCCGTGAAGTTGTTACAATTAACTGTATGAGATTTGCTACTGGACGCTCTGTCAAGTTTTGTTATGGGTCATAGGGATTAACGAATTTCACACGTAGTAAATATCGAGAAAGTATTATCGCTGATTATTATTCTTCGTAGAATTTACTTTAACCTTAAAAGTATCTCTTTTATTGACCTAAGCTTACATAATTTTTGTTGTAATGTTCCTGTAGTTTTGTTCTAGGTCGATGAACACATAATTATTTCAAGGTTTTTTATTTTATGTTCGTAATGTGTACTCAATATTTAATAATACATTCATATCAGTAAAGCTAGTAGGTCAATTTAATACGATTTAGTTTGTTTTGCATAATTTGTGACGCTTCAATTTTTTTTACTTTAATCGATACCTAGCTAAAAATGTTGTAAGTGTTCTATTGAAAAAAATAAATGTTGTTGTTTTAAAAACAATTATTATACAATTATTTAATTATGAGAAAAAATTTTGTATATATTAATTATGACAATAATCTACTAATAGAGTTGGAACAGAAGTAATTCTAATTAATTATTTATACACAGCTTTTCAGGTAAAACTATCCACCTAATTAATTTTGTAATATTGGTATTAGGAAAAATCCAAAAACACGTCAATTTATGTTGGAAGGGGCAAGCATTATGGCTTATTTAAACTTACTGGAAAAGCCACCCCCTCACCCCTAGCAGCATCCTTTTTTTTAATTACTTCTCATATTTTTTATGTAAAATTAGGATTGAGCTGATTTCAAAAATATATAATACTTGTAGGTTAGGTTAGGTTAGGTTATGAGACAAACAATTTTTCTTTTGATAGCACAAATTTTACTGATTTTTTACTTTCACCTTATTTGCTTGTAGTAAAATGGTTTGTACAACAGTTTAAACTCTTTAATCTTTTTAATTGTGCTATTTATTCTACTTCAAAAATTCAAAAACAAAAAATTTTACATTGTCAACTAGCATTTGTAGTCACTATTGATAGTGTACTTTGATACATTATTTATTTTGTTTTGCTGAAATGGTTTACAAACCAATCTGTAACAATAATTATTTTATATATTTTTGTTCTTTTTGTAAGAATATTAATTCAAACTTCAATTACAATTACAATGAAATATATTTTTAAAAAATTAATTAAAGTCAAGATAGCAAGATATCGTTAAAATTTTTATTAAATTCAAAGAAGCAAAATGAATATTTTTTATTTGTGTTACTCCTATATGTAGTGTTTGGAGAATTTTTCTCAGAAATTTTAAATGGCAAGTGGCCTACTGTAATCGGCTGAATACGATTACACCTATTTACAGATTATTCGATTATTGAGAGGGATTTTCCAAACAACCCAGTTTTCTTAGAAACATTATCGGGAATATTATTTTAAAAGAAAGTAGGTACATTAAATCAGTACTTAGTATTAGTTCTTTGAGTAAAGTTGTATGAAGTTGTATGGTTTTCATAATATTGTAAACAATTGGAATATATTTAAAACATTTGTTGAATGTTAATTGTGCAAATACCAAACAATATCGATAAGCCAAGGACCATCTAAACGACCAAAAACAGGTCCATTATCTTTAAATGAAAAAACTCTGATATTGAATTTTTATATATCATTGAAAAACAAGGATCTAAGTGCAAGTGTTGATGATATTGTGGAATTAACGGCTGCTATGTTGTGTGTTGCTAAATCAACAATTTACAGAATACTAAAAGAAAGCAAGAATGGAACTCTTCAACCCCCTAAAACTCCTTCATGCCGAAAAAAACCAATTGAGATCGATGAGTCATTAAAACAAAGACTAAGGCGTAAAGTCCATGGATTTTATTTACGAAAGGAAATTCCAACACTTGACAAAATTATGACATCAGTGCAAGAAGATACGGACTACAAAATTCTCCAGAATGACATTATGCAAACTTTTGAAAGATGTGGGTTTCAGATATACAAAACATAATAGAAAATCTCTCTTGATAGATAAACCGGAAATAGTTTTTTGGAGAACAGACTATTTAAGAAGCATTCGACATGCCAGAGAACAAAATTTGAAAATCTTCTACTTAGACGAAACATGGATAAATTCTGGATATACAGTTTCCAAATCTTGGCAAGATGAAAACATTAAAAGCGGAAGGCAGGCATTCGTGGAAGATTTGTCGTTAGGTTTGCAGCCACCATCTGGAAAAGGAAAAAGACTTATCATTGTCCATGTTTGATGTTCTGAAGGTTTTGTTGATGGTGGATTATTAACTTTTATTTTAAAACACAAGGGGGACTATCACGAAGATATTAATGGGGATGTCTTCGAGGAATGGTTTGTTCAAATGTTGGATCTGATTCCAAAAGGGGCTGTTATTGTTATGTACAAGTACAACGCAAGTTATTATTCACGGTTACGAGAAGCATTGCCCACAAGTCGTTGGCGTAAAGCAGAGCTTTTGGAGTGGCTTATTTCTAAAAATATTAAGTTTCCAAAAGATCCACTAAGGAAAGAACTTTACAGAATTGCAAATATGAACAAGAATAAATACAAAACCTACATTGTAGAAGAAATGGCTTCTTCTCGTGGTATATCAGTTCTTCGACTTCCCCCTTATCATTGTGAACTCAATCCCATAGAATTAATATGGGCTCAGGTAAAGGGGGAAGTTGGAAAAAAATACTAATTTTAAAATAAACGATGTTGTGAAATTGTTTGAGAGTGGTGTAAGTCATGTTAGTAAGGAAAATTGGACAAACTGTATCGAGCATGTTATCAAAGTAGAGGCAAATATGTGGATGATCTAATCGACCCTATTATTATTAATGTCAACAACGATTCTTCCTCTGATATAAAAAATATTGTTCAGTCATGCCATATTTGCCTGTCCCACAGAAATTCAAATGCTCCAGAGCCAATGCTTTCACATGATATAACAATACTTCCATGGGAAAAAGTTGGTGTTGATTTTATGTACCTACTATAAATCTAAAAAATATATAGTAGTACAAGATTATTACTCAAACTATATTGAACTAATGACAGTGGCAAGTACTAAAGCCTCAACAGTAATTGTTTCACTTAAAAGTATTTTTAGCAGACATGGTATCCCAGTAGAGCTATTCTCTGACAATGGATCGCCATTCAATTCAGCAGAGTTCAAGAATTTTACATCGGAATGGGGAATAAATCATAATACGTCAAGCCCTTATATACCAAGATCAAATGGGTTGGTAGAGTCTGCAGTAAAGATATGTAAACGTTTTCTTACAAAGTCAGAGGAGTCAGGAACAGATCCATACCTTGCTTTACTTCAATTTCGGAACACACCAAGAGGAAATCTACCATCACCACAACAGTCACGTTCCCTTAGAACACAATTGCCCACGGTGACTAAAAACCTAAAACCAAAAATAGTCACATTTCAAAAATATGTAAAAACAAAGGAAGAAAATAAAGATAAAATGAAGAATTATTATGACTGAAATACTAAATCACTACCAGAATTAAAAGTCTATTTTAAGAAAATGCCAGATGCTCCATGGATTGAAGGAACAATTAGGTCGAAATGTCATCAACCTAGGTCTTATAATGTTGAAGGGTCAGATGGATTTATAGGAAGGAGAAACAGACAGCATATCTTGAAGCCTACACAATCAAAGCATAAGGGGTCTCAAGAGGTGTTAGAAAAAAATCCAAATCTCAACACTTCTCATAATTCCCATACTGTAGCACCATCTGCTGACGAACTTACAACCCCATTTCTTGAAACACGCACTCGAAGTGGAAGAGTGGTAAGACCTCCAAGGAGACTAGATTTGTGAGAAGTTTAAAGCAGCCAAAAACAGTTTTAAAATTAATTTAATCAATTGGTAATAAGGGGGATGTTATGAGTGTGATAGATCATTAGTTGAGAGTGGTAGGTGACAAATGTCAAGATATGTTAATAGTGTTATAAAGTCACGTTGTAGATTGATAAATAAATCTAGAGAAGACGTGGATTATTTTATTATTATAGTTACAGAAAAAAATACAGAAAAAATACTACTACAGCGATAAAAACGTATTTTCGTATTGGAATAGTAGACACTATCTAACGCTGCATTCGTTTCCCACCCTACCCATAACCATAACAAAATATAATAACCTAAGATAGCTTACATTATTGAATTTAAAGATAAATTATCCTTTCTGTACAGTTTGATTATAATGTGATATTGATGGACTGGCGTGTAGGAGCAAGAGGACCTCAATACCCTATAGCTGCAGCAAACACCGAAGTGGTAGGACGACAACTGGGTATCCTCTTAATGAATATGGTTAAGTTGGGTTTAGAACCGCAAAAAATCCATCTGATCGGATTTTCATTAGGAGCACACGTTTGTGGAACTGCATCGGAAGGTTTGAAAAACAATGGCTACCTCATTGGACGAATTACTGGTAAGTAGGATAGCGATACCCACAATAAATGTATTGTAATACCCTATATAAAAATATGGGCGTTAATCTAAAAACTTTAATACTCTGTCACCAGACGTAATAACCGTTTAATCACAGATATACTTTTAAAACAATATTAAATATTTAGCGGCTGTAATAACCTTGAAGGGCCTAACTCCTATTTTTGCTTTAGCCGAGCGGTAAAGTGTGTTCAATAAAGTGCCTTCAATAAAAAGGGTTGATGGTTATAATAAACTTCTTAGGTAGTTTTATCTCAGGTACTGGTTAGTTTGGGTACAGATTGCAGGTCAGGATTAAATTTGCAAAAATAATTTTTTAATATAAACGCATATTAAAGGATATTCACAATAAAATTTAATAAAAATTTAAATATGTTAATATATCAATTCAGTTTCACTATCACTATCGTCGTCTACATTAATTATAAGGGGTTCTATGTTAGTATGAAATGCCCTGTATGAATCCTCCACTTTTATAATATGGTTTATTGTTCTTTTCCAACAATCAGCGTCTGGGTCACCTATATTTTGCCGGATTAAATGCAATTAGAGAAGGACATAATGTGGGTATAGTATTTTGGGTCCGCACTTTGTTCTTTAGTTTTCTCCACATATGCTCAATCGGGTTGAATACGCAGTAGTAAGGAGGAAGACGAAGAACTGTATGTCCTTTGGATGCTGCAATTGTGTCACATACATACAGTGTGTAAAAGCCAAATGGAATAAATTCATTATTTCGGTTACTGTACATATTTATAAAAAATCCCGAAACACGTCAAATTTAAATTATAACTTGACATTCTTTAAAGTGAAAATGCAACCCCTACCTTCAACCCCCTTAGAATGACAGGTACAACCCCCAATTTTTTAAATGGGAAGTATAGGCTTGTGATATATCATTTGAAAGGTCTCTTCATTCTCTATTCAAAAATGTTATTGTTTTTAAATTTAATGCAACAATTAACATAAAAACAATTAATATCATGTTGTTACCGAAATTCGCTAAAATATACTCGAAACTTATTACAATATACTTAAAAGTTATTTCCCTTTTAGGTCTTGATAATGAGAAAGTGAACAAAAACCATAGCAATGTGGTTTTTAGATGGTAACCATTAAAAAACTTTAAAGAATTTCCGTGGCAACGCTATTTTAACAAGCAGTAGTAAATTGTTTTATTTAAGTTGTCATTGTTGTAATTTAAGTATAAAGTTTGTTCAATTCAATTCTGAAAAATGGTTAGATTAACGGAAATGCATAAAATAACAGTTTTACAAATGATTGGTTACGGAGATAACATCCAAACACAACAGGAAGTAACTCGCCTATTTCATGAGAAATTTCCTAATTTACCGCCTATATCCCAAGGAACAATAAGTAAAATAGAAAAGCAGTTTCGCGAGTTTGGTCATGTAAGGCAGATAAAAAAAGCAGCTGCCAATGCACTGAGTGATGAGCTCAAATTAGATGTGTTGCTTGAGTTTCAGGAAAACCCACATACATCGAGTAGACAGGCATCCACTACATTCAATGCTAGCCATACATCAATAGCAAACATATTAAAAGAAAATAAATTGCATCCTTATAAGATGATACCTACTCAGGAGCTCATGGAAGACGATTTTGATAGGAGAACTTTTTTTTGTGAGCAAATGATGGACATGTTGGATAACAATATTATCCAATTAAAAGACGTTATGTTTTCTGATGAGTGTACTTTTTTACTTAACGGTCATGCTAAAATTGCCGCTACTGGTCCACGGAAAATTCTCACTGGATGAGAGAAGAACACACTCAATACCCTCAAAAGGTTAATGTTTGGACAGGGATTGTAGGGAACAATATCATTGGTCCCTTTTTTATTGAGGGCAACTTGAATGGCAACAATTATTTGGCACTATTTCAAAATGATGTCATTCCAACGTTGGCAAATTTATATCCTGATCCAGGTAACCCTCAAGTTCCAGCGAATACGATTTGGTTTCAGCAGGATGGAGCACCACCACATTACCAACTTAATGTGCGGCAGTACCTCGATACAATATTTCCCAATCGGTGGATAGGGAGGCGAGGATCGATTGAATGGCCAGCGCGATCACCTGATCTTACATTATTAGATTTCTTTTTATGGGGATATGTGAAGAGCCATGTGTACAAAACTAAACCTTATGACTTAAATGACTTAAAAGAACGAATAACGCTTGCGATCAGGTCGATCACGCCTGATATGTTAAATAATATTAGAAGACAATTTTATTTGAGATTAGGATGTTGCCAAGACGTTCGCGGAGAACATTTTGAACATCTACTTCATTAACATTCATAGTTCTTTTTCGTGTTCTACATTTTATTACGTTTTGCATTACATTTTAGTTTTTGATTGTATTGTAGCGAATTTCGGTAACAACATGATATTAATTTTTTATGTTAATTTTTGCATTAAATTTAAAAACAATAACATTTTTGAATAGAGAATGAAGAGACTTTTCAAATTATATATCACAAGCCTATACTTCCTATTTAAAAAATTAGGGGTTGTACCTGTCATTTTAAGGGGGTTGAAGGTAGGGGTTGCATTTTCACGTTAAAGAATGTCAAGTTATAATTTAAATTTGACGTGTTTCGGGAATATTTGACAGTAAAGTGTTTTCGAACCAATCTTCGAACAATTCGGCTGTAGTATCTTGGTGGTTATCCAACGACGAACCTTGAATGTTCTTCGCCGAAAGTTCTAAACTGTTTGGAATCCAACCATCTTCTGATCCAGCATGATATCTACGTTTTCCTGTGTTCGATGGAGCTATTCGTAGCAAAAAAAGGCCAGTTTGTCATTTTACTCAAGTATGTCATTTTCGGCAGATTTCCCGTTAGTCGAACATTAAAAGAGAATTAAAAATAAATGTATCTTTTCGAGGGTTTAAATAATAATCACGATTACTATACTTTGTGGGTATTATAAATTTAGAAGACAAGTATTATTGTAAATTCTCTAAACAGAAATATGTCATTTTAGGCCTGGATCCGGCGAGCCCTCTATTCAGAAATAACTACTTAAGAGAAAATTTTAAGAAATTGGACAGAAGTGATGCTAAACTTGTAGATGTTATTCATAGTGATGGAAGTCCAGTAAGCTTCTTCATTTTGTACCAATAAATTTGGTCTTATATGATATGATAAACTGTATTGTTTTTTTAGTCTGTAACTGACGGATTTGGGTTATGGGAGCCCATAGGACATGTTGATTTTTATCCAAACGGTGGTCAAGATCAACCAGGATGTAACGATGTCAAAGATTCAATTGTCGTGTCCCATTTTGGTAATTACATTATCATTGTTCCTGTCTTTCAAGTACCATTGGTATACTTACATAAAACATTAACATTTTATAAAATAATACTTAGTTATGTCATAAGAGATTTTAATTACTTCGATAAAAACTTGTTGGTGAAATTTTTAATTTAAGTATATTCCTCGGTAGTATAGTGGTAAGTATCCCCGCCTGTCACGCGGGAGACCGGGGTTCGATTCCCCGCCGGGGAGGAAAACTTTTTTTTTTAATTTTATTTTTCAATATACATAAAAAATATTATTAGTAGGCTAGCTGATAATCATTTTTTTAGGTAACAAAACTATTTACAATGTGAGCAGTACTATTTACTTAATAAATTATGAGAAAGCGTGAAATCGACGAAATATTTTGATATTACTATTTTAAAATTAAAAAAGTTCTTCCTTGTTAACTTTTCAACAAATATTGGTTCCTAGTAATATTTATTATACATATTATATTTCCACTGATGAAAAAAAAATAAAAAAAGTTTCTCCACGGCGGGGAATCGAACCCCGGTCTCCCGCGTGACAGGCGGGGATACTGACCACTATACTACCGAGGATTATGTTAATTGAATTGATCATTCACTATAGATTGTTTGCTGAGAAAGATAAATTTTTCCAAAATAATTAAATTTTTTATAAAACACAAAAATTATAGAAAAGAAAAACTCCAAGTCAATGTCCAACAATTTTATTCAGTAGGAAAAAAAATAAAATAGTTAACAGCGACTAGTTTCGGCTTTTTAAAGGAAAGCATAACAATAAGTATCATACTTGAAATTATGTAAGATATAAGATATGGCATATCGGCAATTGATAAAACAATTACTTAAAATAATTAATTTTTATATTTTATCTTTAATTTTATGAAATGTTATTTATTATTTCTAACAACTTACCTAAAAGAATAAAATAAGAAAAATGTTTTGAAAAGGGATTTTAATTCCAAACAAACATTTATTATCGAGGGTTCCAAACTAAGTGAAGTAAAAAAGGAATCAGAAGAAAAAACAAATAAAACCGTACTGTATAATACACAGGCAATTTGTCAATAAAATACCTTATGCTGCAAACATTAAAGATGTGAACGTGGACAACAATTTACCTAACTGATTTCAAATTTATTATTATTTAAAGCGTGATTGGTTATACACAATAAGTAGGCCATCCTTAAAATTAATTCAATGTAAGCGATTTGAGTTTGAAAATGTATAATGCTATTCTGAAGCCGATAGTACAACCACATTTATAAGTACTGCCTAGGCAAATGTAACAAACCAGCAATAGGGTCACTTAAAATTAGCATTTTAATAACCCGTCTATTTTATGTTATTTTCTAGAATTTTACTGCCGATTTTGAATAAATGTTATTTATTGTTAGAAATACAGAGTTGTATACAGGAACTTCGGAAGCAAATAGAAGAAGTCAAAGGGTTTAGGAGAAATTTGAACTTTTAGATCTGATCGCCATATTTTGTAAAGACAGACATTCTCAAGAGAACTATCAATAATTGTCACAACTTATAATTAAAAATTCCTTAATTCAAATTTCTCCTAAACCCTTAATTTTATCGAGTTCAAACAAGAGTACATTTTCATTAGTAAATGGATTGGAAAATTTATTTTTGAAATTTAAATATTAAAATTACGGATTATTAACCAATGGGCACAAGCCGTCTCTGCTTATCTGTACGTAATGTAGATTCATTTATACCGTCAAACACAGGACATGCATAGATTTTATAGTATTCCATTCCAATATATAGTTTAGAAATTATGACAAAACAGAGGTTTTTATTTCGAAACTTTAGAGGTCTATAACTCGGAAACGAAGGCTCGTATGACAAAAATTTATGTGAACATCTAACATTATTTTCACCTCCTCTATTTGCTCCCGAATTTTTGGCATTAAGTTCCTGGATAAAAAAAATAAAAAATGTTCTCCACGGCGGGGAATCGAACCCCGGTCTCCCGCGTGACAGGCGGGGATACTGACCACTATACTACCGAGGAATATATTTATTTTTCAACTTTTCCTATCAAGTTGAATGGAGGTAAATAAAATAACATAGTTTATTTTTAACAGTTAATGTTTAATTTAGGTATACAATTATTTATTATTATTTTTAGATATATAACATTAAATTTACCAGACTAAAAATAATTTTTAATTTAGAAAGAGGCCTGTCCAAAGAATTGGTTTGCAGCCATGTAAGGGCTTTTCATTTGTTTAGAGAATCTATTCAAAACATGGTAGAAAGAAAGAAAGGAAATAAAAATGTATGTGAAATGATAGCATACAGTTGTCCTAGAGGAAGAAGAGCATTTGAAGATGGTAGCTGTTTTCCACAAATTACACAGAAAAATAATTTAACCAATCTGGATCCCGCTTATAGAACTGATATTGGGAGTGTTGGAGAAGAGGTAAAAGGAGAAGGGGTCATGTTTTTGTCCACAAGAAGTCAAGAACAGTATTGCGGTAAGTTGAACTTTGTAGGTAGGTACCTACCTAACTGCTTAAATCAGAACTTTAAGTTGAAGATGTAATTTCTCTTTAAAAGGAACACAACTTCAAGCTCAATTGGAATTGTCAAATCAAAACGGGCCTATTAAGGGTACGCTTCAATTACAAGTCAGTTACATGAAAAGTTCTATACTTTTTCACATAAATTGCGAGTGAGTAATTAATGTAGTAATTAGAGTTCATTAGAATTATCAATATTTATTTACATTTTAGATACAAGGAAACAGATACTTCCGAAAAAATAGCATACGGGCTTGGAGTTGCAGATTACAATACTTTAAATACTAATATTACAGACATTCAAGCTAGAATAAGTTATTTAAATTACCAACAAAATACAACATTTAATGAAACTAAAAACGTTCCAGTAATATATTTTAATTCTTTGTTACTACGTGACATGTATGAAAATAGGTAAGTAATTAAAAAAATTTTGAAAAAATAATTTCCGGTACCGGGAATCGAACCCGAGCCTCCTGGGTGAGAGCCAGGTATCCTAGCCACTAGACCATACCGGATAATACAGATTTTTCTTTTTTGAGTAATAAGTTCTTGTAAAGATGAAAATATTAAATTTAGTAAAAATTACTAACTTTTCCCTTTTTCCTCTTTTATTGCTTAATAGATTTGCTATGTAATAGCCTTTTACAAGTTACCTACCTGAAACAACGAGTGAGAAGTGAGCTCCGGGCTGACCGGGCTCCAAAATAGTAAAATCGATTTGGCAACACCGCTCTGCTGTTTATTTCGTCCACCCTTACGAGTGGTGTGAAGTTAGCCGCCAATTTTATCTGCAAAAATGTTGGAAGCTACTGGATTTTAACTTTCAGTGGCGCACAAGTTAAATGTAATTTTTAAAAAATAGATGACTACAAATGATGGTGTTAAAATTTTTCCCAATGTAAAAATGGAGCCTTCAAGATTATATACACATTTGATGATCCAGTATAAGTATTATGATTTTTAAAAATCTGTGGTTTGCATAAAAATGCAATATTTCAATCTATGAATCGATTAAAATATTTCTAAATATATTAAAAGAACAGTATACTACTTTTAAAAAAATTGCTAACAGGGGGAAATAGGGGTTAAAATACCACCCATAAATATTTAAAAATCTGTAACTTAACTACCAAAGAAAATGAAAAGCCAGGTTAAGATTTTGGATCATAAATAATCTACAAGGCTCCATTTTTACCTTGAGAAAAATTTAAACACTATCTTGATTATGTTCATCATCTGAAGAACTCGTCTATTTTTTTTTAATTACATTTAACTTATGTGCGCCACTGAAAGTTAAAATCCAGTAGCTCCCAAAATTTTTGCAGGTAAAATTGGCTGCTAACTTCACACCGGTGAAAATTGGGCTTCAAATTATACCTCTGCCATAATAAAGCATTTCTCTCCCTTATAGTATAATGTACTATTATTTCTTCTATTACTTCTTGAAGTAATGAGCAAGCAATGATCCCGATCGAACGGCGGAAATAAACGTAGGAATTGTTTTTTCTCCAAGATTTGGATCCAAAATAAAAAATTAAAAAGAATTTTCCGATACCGGGAATCGAACCCGAGCCTCCTGGGTGAAAGCCAGGTATCCTAGCCACTAGACCATATCGGATACTTGTTTGTTGAAGTCATCCAACACAAATTGATTTTCCTCCAAGATTTGGATCCAAAATAAAAAATTAAAAAGAATTTTCCGATACCGGGAATCGAACCCGAGCCTCCTGGGTGAAAGCCAGGTATCCTAGCCACTAGACCATATCGGATACTTGTTTGTTGAAGTCATCCAACACAGATTGATTTTCCTCCAAGATTTGGATCCAAAATAAAATTAAAAAAGAATTTTCCGATACCGGGAATCGAACCCGAGCCTCCTGGGTGAAAGCCAGGTATCCTAGCCACTAGACCATATCGGATACTTGTTTGTTGAAGTCATCCAACACAGATTGATTTTCCTCCAAGATTTGGATCCAAAAATAAAAAATTAAAAAGAATTTTCCGATACCGGGAATCGAACCCGAGCCTCCTGGGTGAAAGCCAGGTATCCTAGCCACTAGACCATATCGGATACTTGTTTGTTGAAGTCATCCAACACAGATTGATTTTCCTCCAAGATTTGGATCCAAAAGAAAAAATTAAAAAGAATTTTCCGATACCGGGAATCGAACCCGAGCCTCCTGGGTGAAAGCCAGGTATCCTAGCCACTAGACCATATCGGATACTTGTTTGTTGAAGTCATCCAACACAGATTGATTTTCCTCCAAGATTTGGATCCAAAAGAAAAAATTAAAAAGAATTTTCCGATACCGGGAATCGAACCCGAGCCTCCTGGGTGAAAGCCAGGTATCCTAGCCACTAGACCATATCGGATTGTGTTGTACATAATATTGAATATAATATATTTATATGGTTTGCAGTTTTATCATTTATAAACCAAAAATGAAATTAAATAAATAATTTAAAAATAATAAGGTTATCTTCCAGTTAACCATCGGCTTGAAAAATTCTCTGCGCATGTACAAAAATTATTCGAAATTGACAGCGGGACAGCCGCACAGTGTTGTCAGTTCAAGTATTTTTTCCTGGAACGCACGTTAATAAGGAGCTTTACTGCCACAATAACCCGTCGAATTAGCATAGTTTCTGAAAATAATGCTTTAATTTACGATTTTTTAAAATCTTGCATATTTTATTTACCTATATCATACTTTATTATTTAAAATTACTTACTTTTTAAGCAGCTAACAGATAAAAATACCTATCAAATAAAAGTAGTAAAATACGGATTAAATAGGTAATCAAACACAAAAACGATTAATGTTATCTTATTACAGATGCAATAGATAAAAGAAAGATTTGACGATAACTTTTATATGCTTATATAGATAAAACCACGAAATGTAGGTAGGTACTTGTCATTCATTTACAATACTCAAACTAATAACCAACAATATTACGTTAAATGCATTATTTCATACATCTAGTTAACTCGATTACATAACGTAATTTACTCAATCTGTTGAATAATGTCTCCTTATCGACCAATAAAATTATTCTTGAAAATTATTAAAATGAAAAGTAGTAGAACAAAATATCTGGCCCATGGGGGGATCGAACCCGCGACCTTCGCGTTATTAGCACGACGCTCTAACCAACTGAGCTAATGGGCCATGGAAAATCTAATAAATATTTTTCATAAAATTCTCCACCTAGGTATAAAAGATTTAATGACATACTTTATTATAGTCTTCTTTATATAACCATTATTTAAGATAATAGCTACTTCATATTGTAGCTCAAATAATACTTAAATCATCATCAATTAACCAGAATATTACAATAAGGTGCGAAATTTAAATAGGTACCTAGGTATGTAGAATAATTCTAAAGAATATCTATAGAATGTTACAGAAATATACTGAATACCTATTCATGGAATATTCTTAAAACTTATTTTCAGAATGTTCTCCAATAATAAGGATATTCAAAATAAATAATTTTTCATTATATGTAATTCAAAATACCTACCTAGGTACGTTCTCGGAACATTCGATATGTATTCCCAGAAAGTTCTATAAAAATATTCCAGTAACGTAAATAGGTGAAATGTTTAAAGCCTACTTTAAATGTCAACAAAACGTTCCAATAATAGATATATAGGTACACCTAAGATGTGTCCATAAATATTCTAATTTTACTTATGTTTTAGCTGGGAATATAAACATCCAAATACAAAAATTCATGCTGTTCATGGGCAGGTTTATGGGTTACTATCAGTTACCATGAAAAGAAAATCATCAAATTAACCTACCCACCAACCACAGGTATCTAATATAGGATAGGAGGACACCATCTTCAAAATATACTTGTAGTACACACATTTTGTATCATTTGCAATCCTCAGCCGATTGTTAAAAAATATCGGTACAAAATAGAAAAAAATTATTTGTATAAATGCAAATTATAATTATAATATCTAAATAGGTAAATATAAATTATCTTCTGCCATTTATTAATATGTTAACATTTTACATTGAATTGGTAAATTGCTTAAGATTAATTTGTTGCAAAAGTAGTAAGTCAAACCAATTAAAATTTTAATGTTATATCGCACCTCCGGAGAAACAATGTCGTAAGTGCAAATCTATAAACGGTTGAGGAGAGCCTTTTAAAGATTTTTAAATATTGAATACATGATGAAACACAATTTCAACCTCTTTGCAAGGGATTTGAATGCTTCCAGAGCCCTTATTCTCATTCGGTGGATATGAATACCCCTATAGAAAAGTCCGATAGGAAGATGGTGGATCTTCCTATAGGAGTATTCATATCCACTGGATGAGAATAAGGGCTATGGAAGCATTCAAATCCCTTGCAAAGAGGTTGAAATTGTGTTTTATCATGTATTCAATATTTAAAAATCTTTAAAAGGCTCTCCTCAACCGTTTATAGATTTTGCCCTGGGGTTTTGTAGCGCTTACTTCATAGCGTTGTTATTTTAAAGCGTTTTGTGTTTTGCGATTGCTAGTGGCATTTAGGGGGCTAGATTACCACAAACGTGTCTTTGTTGTTCTAGAACTATCTAAAAAATTTACTTTCAAATAAAAAAATTAATGCATGGCAAGATGGCACAATATTACTATTTAATAACTTCAACAGATCATCTTCCTTTCTTCCTGAAACAAAGTCAGAAAATACACTTACGTCTTTGTTGACCCAATAATGACAATAAAATGTAGCTACCAAAATTTAAACATGCATTTCAGTCGTTGTTTCCCCACAATAAGTTAATGTGTTTTGTCATATATTTACCTTTGTGACCTCAGTCTGAGTTTGTGACAATATAGCTCCACACACGTCGATCAGTTTAGTAATATTGGTAATTAAACCTCCATTTTAAAAAAAATGTTCACTTATTACGACATTGTTTCTCCGGAGGTACGATATGGTAATAATTGCATGTCATGTTACCTAATAATTCATAAGGCACAATATTTTTTGGAACATCTATTAGAATGTGGATTGATACATTTACCTTCAAATGTGTAAGACAACTAGCATTTAATATTAAACAAAATTTAAATTTTAAAACCTACTAAAATTAAATATACACCCAGTTTGGAGCAAAATATTTCTTTTGCAGGGATTTGAGATTTTAAAAATACAATATTTAATGTTAGCTATTAAAGATTAAGATTATACTAGGCTTGTATGATACCACACATTGTATAAGGAGTTTTTGGAGTAAAATATTTTTTTTACAGGGATTTTAACACTCTCATCGCCAGTGTAACATTATTGTACACTCCTGTTGGGACAAAGCTGTAACATTAATGTACACAAACAACTTTTGGTTATAGTCTACAGTGTAACATTGTTGTTACACCTTCCGTTGGTTTTTTTAATTGGGATTGATTTTAGTGGCGTAGGGCTACATCTCGATATATAGAACTTTGGCCTCTGACGATTCTTAATAGTTTAGGATCTGGATGAAATAGGAATATGATAAAAACAGTAATTTAGCCATGTTTTCATTTATTTTTTTATTAACTTTTATATGTTCATAAATAGTAACTGCTAAATTAAGATAAATATTTATAAATGTCTGAAAAATATTTATTCAAATCTAAAACAAGAGAAACCGCGTTTAGATTGTTTTCTATTGGTGTACAAAAATGTTACACTTGGCACTGGATAGCAACTTCCTTCGCACGCTAGTGTAACATTTTTGTACACCCTATGAAAACAAACTAAAAAATAGAAAAAACACCAAATATAACCTTCTAATACCAAAACATAACATATATCAAAAAATCGAAAAAACAAATTTTGGCCTAGGGCATCCAAGAGCAGCCGGTGTACATTAATGTTACACCTGGCGGTGACAGTGTTAAGAATACAATATTCAATGTTAGCTATTAAAAATAAAGATTATACTAGGCTTGTATGATACCACACATTGTATAATGAGTTTGTTTTTGAGATGGTTTGGGATACAAATAAAGGATACCAACATAAAGACAAAGTATTTTATTTCTTTTCAATATAAAATTATTTATAAGATTTGGATACCAATCATGTCTACATAGAACCATTTGTATTAAATGATTTAAGTATAAACCATTGTTTTGAATAAAAAAAAGTATTCTGTATTTTTCCATAAAGAAAAATGTAGACATTTCAAAATACAAATATACAAGAACAAATTTACTCAAATACACTTGAATCATCTGCCTTTCAAGTTAACCATATTATTTGATGATCCAGATGCAGAGGGGGGAGAACCTGGAGCAAGGCAACAGGGGCCTACTTGCCAGGCATCAGCCACCCCATCTATTACATCCATTAAATCATTAACCATATCATTGGAGAAACAGTTTTTTGTAGGTGATGAGATGTACTGTCCATTATAAAAAATATATTATATAAAAATAACTGAAATATAAGTGGATTATTATATATATTTTAAAGATTTATATAATAGTTTTCTGTAAGAAACAACATAATTTTAAAATATTAATAAAAAAATTCGCTACTCAACCTTTTATTATAATTATGTGTTTATTTTGTCCCTTTTGTGTGTACAATGTTCTTATCAGTCTAAATATCAACAAAATTGTAATTATAAATATTTAAACCTAAACATACTTTACCAAATGGTAAGATACTTATTCAAAATCCATTGAAGTTACTCCATTTTGATTTTCTAAAAAAAAATCATTTATATACTAATTCAGTAAAGAATTGTACACTTTGTAAAAAATATAGATGCTTAAAAGTTTAACTTATTAATTAATAAAAAAGCAATGATGGTGTAAGTGAGTGTAACTTACTTGGATTAAATACACTTCCAGGAATTTGACCAGATTGTAGAATTTTTTGCAACCTTTCTACTTCCTGTAAGGAACTTGCTTTATTAATGGCCTCTCTTATCATTTTAATTTCTTCATCTTTTAACCCTTTAAACAATCAAAGTTTTAGTACATATACATAAATATGAAGTAACATTATTTAAAATAAATTCTATTTTAAAGTACCTCTACTTCTTGCAACATTGTTTTCAATACCTCCTGGTACAAATGTTTTGGCTTTCTTGGCAATCTCTTTTTGAATTTCCTTTCCTTTCTTACTTTTAAACAACGTTTTAGCTTCTTCTCTTTCTTTCATCTTAATTTTTCGAAAATCAAGTAATTTAAGTTGAGGTAGTTTGTATATTACATATAACCTGTAGTGTTGTTTAGCTGTTATAGGGTTGAACATTAAGCTTAAGGTACTAAGATTCTCTAAGCTAACTAATGGTTCAATGTCTCCCAATTCATCAATTTGATTACCAGTTAATATAATGCTTTCCATATTTGGTATGTACTCTTCAAGATGTTCTCCTATTCGGCTAAAATATCAGTTGCAATTAAAGTTAAGTTGTCTCTAAGAAAATTAAGAAACTTACACGATGCGGTTGTTATTCAAAAGTAAACACTTGAGTCTTGGTAAGTAAGGAAATCCGTCCAACTTCCTAATATCATTATCAGAAAAATCTATTGTGTCAAACTGATCCCCGGTTGCCCCTAAATTTTCAATTTCAGGTATTCTATATCCTAAAATAAGTAGGTACAAAAATATAACCTTAAAATAGTTTCCTTTTTTAACTTACCTCTCAAATCCAGTTCTCTGTCTTTTACTGGATTTATGTATTGCATTGAGTTTTGAATAATTTCTGCAGTAAGTTTTACCATGTTTATGGCATTAACTAAGTTATCTTATCAAATTTTTTTCTATAACGCTTTTAATGTGTTTACACTTGTCTCTGGTTTACACTCACTTTTTCTTCCTCTTTTTTATTTCAAGCAAGAGCAAGGAAGGTCAACTTGACTTGGCTGCGCATCACAGAATAGCCTTGTAGTTTGTAGTGTATAAAGTTCCATAGAACTAAAGTAAACTCACCAATTTTATGATTGCATATTGATCTGTGGTTCAAGGACCTGTGCATATTTTAACTTATGGCTTGTCCAGTATAAATGTAATTGCACGTCACAGCTGTCAGAACGGGACTATGTTGCCAAGTATTTAAAATAGTATTAGAATCTAATAAATGTCAAACGACTGTCTGATTCTGTCTGATTCTCTTGGCCACTTTCTTACATTTAGTTTATTTCTATGAGAGACAGGCAACAATTCTTTCATTCGCTTCACATTTTTAAATGTTAATTTGGTTTTCATTTTAGTTATTTTTTACATTATGGCGAGTTATGATGCAGAAAAATTTATTGAAACGGTCGCGAAAAGACCAGCTATATGGTAAAATAATTTAGCTGATTACAGCAATAAAATAATTAAGCAGAAGAGCTGTGACCGCTATTCTTTATTTTCTATAGGACTACATTTTCTCATATTTGTATCTTGAAATGTCATCGGAATTCTTAATTTCTCATATAGGTACCTAGTTCCAAAAATGATGGAATTGACATTCTACAGAAATTGAAAAATGTGTTTATGTGTTTCAATAGCTTATTAAAAAAGTATAATAGTTATTTACGTTACAAGTCCAGGGAGTAACTAATTACGGTACGAGATAGATGTTTAGAATATCTAAATCGAGTACCGTAATAATCACTTCACGGACGTGTACCGTACTATATTTTTTTTCATACTGCCTTTAGTTTTAAATACAATAAAATATGAAACTGAAATGACATATTTGATCATTTTATTAGGAAGTCATGTAGACTGCTGTGAAAAAATTATGTTACTTGATTTATTCTTAACATGGTTGATTTGATTTATAAATAAAAAATGAACAGCAGTAACAATGTAAATAAAGGCAGACATATTTAATTTTTCTGCAAACTCGAAATATCTGCGGAGAAAATGGATCTGAAATTAGATGAAATTGTTGAGAAAACTGCGGAAGCGATAGGACAAATCATTCCAGTTAAATATGCGAAAAGATATGAAAAAGAATATGCGCTGTTTTGCAATTGGCGTGAACAACACAATTTGAAAAGTGGTGCTGATGAAAATGTGATGTTGGCTTACTTTTTGGATGTGATAAGAACAGTTTTTTTAAAGAATATTCTTTTCAACAGTTTAAATTTTCAGTCAAAAACATTCAAACCTTCTTCATTATGGTCCAAATACTGGATGGTAAAATCAATTATTATGGTTAATGAGAATGTTAACATATCAAGTTTCCCAAAGTTGAATCAGCCAAACCAGTGCTGACAAAGGAACAAATTGAAATCTTCATGAGGGACGCTCCAGATAAAGAATATGTATTACTCAAAGTGATAGCATTACTTGGAGTTGCTAGAGGTTGCCGATGGGAAGAGATCTATAATTTAGAAGTTAGTGATGTGGAGGATACGGGTACTCAGCTAGTTATTAAGATTAAACAGACAAAGACGCATATTCGACGAGCTTTCACTGTGATTAACAGTGATGAGGTTTACTATTTGGATGTGTTTAGAAAAAAACATTTTTCCTGTCTGCTAGATATAATTTGATATACCCATAATTTTCTTTTATGTGTAATTTTCTTTTTTATAACACACACAAGTGCAACCATTTCCTCTGCTTATCCTGCAGTTTCCCGCAGAATTGTGTGCAGGAATTCCAATAAACAAATCTCATACCAGCAGAAAGTACGAAACCTATAAAATTTACAATTAATAGGTTGAGAATTTTATAGCTGGACAGACTACTAGGTTTGCAGAAATAAACAGGTATATTAGCGTTAGGTTCTTAAACTTTTACTAATTATTAAATAAATTTTAAATCAACATCAGCGCTCTTTTGTTGCTATCACTTTGATGTACGGTAGGGTGTAATGTTTTGTATATATTACAGCAATGTACAAGAAAAACAAATTACCTGATAAAGTTAAATGTTTATTTACTTATTTTTATGTATTCATTAATATTTTTAAATAAATGTTATTATGATAGAACGAAAATATTATTTTGTAGAACTTATGCCAGACTACTGGGCAAAAAAACTGATTTTTATCATCGTCTTTCTTTAAGGGAAAATTTCACACCTCTACTTTTTAATTTATGTATTTGTGAGTAAATTTTAACCTAGAAATAATTTTCATTTTGTAATTTATCAATATTATATTTTGTACATAAATAAATTACTTAATCTTACTGGAATTAGTTTTGTTCCATAATGACATTTCAAAATGAAATTATTAATTTATTATAAACTGTCAGTCCTCATACCAAAATGGGTTATAATACTGCAGATGAAACTATAAAAAAATACAGGGTGTCCCATTTAAAATATTAAAGATGCATTTTATTGTACAAACTCTTTATACAAAATTCGGTCTGTTGCTACATTTTTGGTCGGTACAGATAAAATAATACAACTTTTATGTGAAACTTTTTTGTATTTCCGAAATTAAGGAAAATAAGTGGGGGTCAAAATATAATGAGAAACCCTGTACTTTTGAAAATTATAAAAATACCTACCTCTACGTGTTTCCAAAAGTTTGAAATATTTACAAATAATATATCTACGCCTATGGTTTTTTAAAAACTCTTGTTGATATTTATTTTAAAGCGTTTTTAAATCAAAATAATATGAAATTTGATTCGTTTTTGTATTATTTTGGTCATATTTAATTGATTTGGGTGCTTTCACATTATTCCAATTCTTGTTTAAATTTCATTTGAGTTGTTTAAAAATTCGCAAAGACATGATATCATATTTTAATAGGTCTAGAGTATTTGCTTTGTTACAACAGGGCTTTAGTCAAAGTGATATCGCGAATATTGTTGGTGTTACTCAGGGTAGGTATATATAAATATATATAATTTCCTTACTCCCTAGTGGAGCATAGGGCCTTCACAAAGCGGTTGTATAATATTTTATTTTGTGCTAGTTTAGAAACTTCTCTCCATGTCTTTCCTTGCTCTTCTAGCTCTTGTTGACATACTCTTCTCCATGTGTATGTGGGTCTTCCTCTACTTCTGTGTCCTGTTGATGTCCATTTAAAAAGTGCGTGATGTCTCCTGTGGCTTTTCTTAAGGTGTGACCGACCCATTTCCACTTCCTTTCTTTTATGACGTTTACAATTGGTTTCTGTCCTGTTCGATTCCATAGTTCTTCATTTGTTACTCTTTTTGGCCAGTATATTTTTAGAATTTTCCTGAGGCATCTATTTATAAATGTTTGTATCTCTTTTCCATGCTGTTTGATCATTGCCCACGTTTCACACCCATATAACAGAACGGATTTTATGTTGCTGTTGAATATCTTGACCTTTGTTTTTGTGCCAAGTTGTGTAGATCTCCATATATTTGTTAGCATCCCGTAAGCTTGCCTTGTTTTTACAAGTCTGTTTTTGATGTCTTTCTCCGTCCCTCCTTTTACAGTAACGATGCTTCCTAGGTAGCAGAATTCCTCTACTCTATGAATTTCGTTTTGTTCTATGTATATTTTTTCATTTGACACTTTGCCTATTCTCATTTCTTTAGTTTTCTCCTTGTTTATATGCAGACCGATTTTTTGTGCTTCTTCTTGGAGTTTTTGTATCATGGTTTTCATGTCGCTGATATTTTCTGATAGCAGGCAGATATCATCTGCATATTCTAAATCCGACAGCCTTTTATTTTGTAGATGGTTCCATATTAATCCATTATTTCTTTGAAAGCTTTGTTTAAGTACATGGTCGAGGCAAATATTAAAAATTAGAGGGGATAATATGCTGCCTTGCTTAACACCTTTCTCAATTTTTATTCTATTGCTTAGATAGCCCTTATGTATTACTTGACATGTTGCATCTGTATAAGTTAATTTAATTAATTTTATTAATTTTTGTGGTATTCCGAATTCTTTTAATATTTCCCAAATTTTTGACTGTTTTAACATATCAAAGGCCTTCGTGAAATCTATAAATACTAATTGTAAACTTTTGTTCATTTCTTTAGTTTGTTCTATTCGTAGTGTGGCGATTTGGTCTATGCAAGATTTTCCCCTTCTAAATCCTGCTTGCTCATTTCTTATTTTTTCTTCTGCTTTTTCTTTTATTCTGCTGTTTATTATATTAGTGACTATTTTTGTTATACTATTTAGTAAAGTTATCCCTCTCCAATTATTGCAGTCTGTTATGTCTCCTTTCTTAGGGATTTTTGTTATTATTCCATTTGTCCATTCTGTTGGTATTCGTTCTTGCTCCCAAAATTCATGAATTAAGGGGGTAATTAATTTCACTGAGCTATCTATATCTAATTTCCAAAATTCTCCTGGTATATTGTCGCTACCGGCACTTTTTCCGTTTCTTAATCGTTTTATGCTTTCTCTAATTTCTGTTTCTGTTGGTTCAGTATCCTCAATTTTTAATTCATTATTCGTTGCCTCGTTGTCATTATTTATTTGTGCAGGTTGTTCGTCTTGTAACTCTTGTAGCAGTTGTTGGTAGTGTTCCTCCCATCTATTTACTTGTTTGTCTATTGATGTAAGCATGATTCCTTCTGCATCTTTAATTGGTTTGTCGTTCCTGAAATTTTTGTTGGCTAACCTCTTTGTGCATTTGTATAGCATCCTCATATTGTTCGTTTCTGCTGCCTCTCAGGGTGCTGTATCAAAAATTAAAAAACAATTCCAAGACACAAATGATGTGAAGGATCGTCCCAGAAGTGGCAGAAGTCGATGTACAACAGCAGCACAAGACCGACAGATAACAGTGATAGCTCGAAGAAATTGCTAGACTTGAAGGACTGAATATCCCAAGGCAAACAATTACACAAAGATTAAATGCGGTAAATTTGTAACGCAGAAGACCTCTACGTGTTCCCAAACTAACCTATCAACAAAAAATTGTAAGGTTGCAATGGGCTCAAGAAATGTTACACCATGGTCCTAACTGGAATTACGTGATGTTCTCTGATGAATCAAGAATTGGCTTGGTTTCTGATTCGCGAAGAACGCTAGTTTGGAGGGCCTCTGGACGACAAGCCCGATTAGAAACAGCCCAACCACGTGTTCCATTTGAGGGTGGGAGTATTATGGTTTGGAGTGGTATTATGAGGGGTACACGGACACCTCTCCTGGTTTTGGAGAGAAGAATCACTGGTGCTGTGTACATCGAGGAAGTTTTAAATCGTGTTGTGCGTCTATTCCGGGGGCGGTAGGTGATGAATTTGTGTTTATGCATGACAATGCACCTCCACGTCGAACAGCTGCAGTACAAAATTTTTTGGAAGAAGAAGAAATTACTCTACGAGAACTGGAAGATGCTGCTCGTGAAGAATGGGAGAGAATTCCGCAAGACCAGCTCGACCATTTAATCGATAGCATGCCACATCGCCTACAGTCATGCATACATGGAGGAAAAACTGATTATTAATTTTATTTAAATACATTTTTTTTGTTTATTAATTTATTTAAAAAAATTTGTAATACACTTTACATTTTTCACCTCAAAAGAATAAATCATTTTTTTGTATGTTTATCTGATTTATTTAGTATTGGTTAGAGTTGTAGCAAAATGATGTTTACTTATATCCAAAAAATTATTTATAAAAATTAATAGAGAGCTGAAATATTCCATTTATCCAAACTTTTGGACATATGTGTATTTCTTTTTATGCACTGTAAAAAAATGAAAAGTTAATGGCATATTGAACTAGATAGAAAAATGTTTAATGTTTTTCCGTATGATAAAAATATTTATTTAATTAAAAAGATTTCAAGTTCTTTTAAGAAACGTCTGTGTTTTATTTATAATTATTAAAGGAAATAATAAATGTCTTCATTAAATTTTTTTATGTTTTGGTTGAAATCTTGTTAAATCTCACACTTTGGAGATCCCATGTATTTTTTTACAATAATGCATTTATTTTTTTACCAAAAAATAGTTAATTATCAAGGAACCTTAACACCATAACAAAACTTCGAGTCATCAAACCACGTGTGTCTCAGGTAAAGTCAAATAAATGATCACAGTGGGGGAGCTTTATAAAACTAAACTTTGCAGCATTAATAATTTAAAGCTTGGTTCTTAGCGGTGCGCTACTTGGTTGTTGCACCGTCCGTTTAGTTTATATATTTGGAAGGATAAATAGGAAACTAGTTAAAGCAGTTTCAGATTTACTTTCATTTTCGCGCTATACAAGGTAAACATTAAACCAGTGAATGAAGTTTTGTGGTTTGTGGTGTATGTGATAAGTTATAAAATATAAGGTAAATCTTTTTTGTTTATCTTATTACGTTTGCGTTCAAAGAAAAATTACCAAAACCTTTAAAAATTGACATAAAATATATAATTTTTTTTTAAATTATCAACTGAAAAGAAAAGTTTTATAATTCTTATGTTGGTACACATTAAAATTTTTAAATTAATTATGAAATTGGAAAATATTTTTAAATTAAAATATTAAACTGTTTAAATTGGGATATTTTGATTTTGTTAAATGATTGTGATACTTGCATTATTTTGTCTTGGAATTTTCCACATTTTTTCATAATACGCATTTTTTTCTTTCAACTAATTAACCTGTGTACATATATGGTTGTTTATCTGTTTATGTTATATTTTATGTAGTACGTCTTTTATTGTTACTGGTGACGAATTTATTTTAATAACATTTATTTAGTATAATTGTTATTAATGTCATTTATTCTAGCATCCAAGGTAACACAAACAATCAAAGAAGGTTAAGATTTAATATTTTTTATTTACTATTTATTCACACTGTATTTGAAACTTTTTCTTACCTCATATCTTCTTCAGTTTGAGGTATTTAAAGTATTTGGTAACTATATTGACCTTGTATTACTATTAACCCTTTCCTATACTAATCGTTAATAACTTTTAAATCTGAATTTTCATTTCTTTGTCTACATTGACACATTTACTTGTTTATTAATAAGCTTAAACTTTTAAAAAATTACACAATTTATTGTATTTTTATAGGTGAAAAAATATGCATAGGATTCTCGGATTATATTCTGGTCTAATCATAGTTTTCAAATTCCAAAAAGGAACACGAGTTGTTTAATATTCATAGTTAATTCATTTGGCAAACTTTTTACGAAATATCTAACACTATGAGTAAACATGTCAGAATTAACTTTAGCCATACTATTTATAATATTATTTCTATGAGCGTTTGTTCAACGATTGTGCAAATTTGTATTTGAAATTCAACAATTTAATATTGAATATTTTTCCATCATCTAGTCTACATTATAAAAGTAAACGGTATAGTATTATAACATTTCTAAGACCCTAATTAATATTCACCTCAGCGGGATGCTATTAATCGATGTGTGAAATTAGATAAACAAAAGTACTAAATAAACATATAAAAATGCAGGTACGGATTTAACTGTAATACAATAATTACTTTATTAAATAAATTGATTGTACTAACCCTTATTTTTTGGAAGTCCATCTTATTAAGAATAATAAAAAACTCTTCGTTTTAACAAAACTTCCAATATTTATTTAAAAAATTGCTTTTTTAACTTAATGACAGCCGTTTCGCTAGACTTAGCATCGTCAGATTGACATTTAAGTTACATTTTGTTTGTTTGTAGCTAGGTACCTGATGTTTATTAGGTAGTTATAAGGCTAGACCAAGTATGGAAGTAATAAGACATAACAATATTAAAGCCTAGATGTTATGAGCTCTAAGGGATTATCCTGGATGTACTTCCCTCTAAGATCAGTATAACTGTGCAATGATATAGAAAAACCAGGAAAAAACTATATCATCCTGATCTTTATAATAACTTAATATATTTGTGTTTTAAAATTATGTCTTATCTATGTATAAAATGAAGACTCAATCAAAGCAAACACTTTAAAAGTGGAGAACTTTCCAGATTTATTTGTTCATTAACAACTTTAAATTGTGGATCTGCTAGATGTCTTTTTATTTCAAGTTCTTCAAGGAAATCTAAATTTTGTTTTTTATCACAAGTGTGTAGTATTTGGATGTCATTGGTGTGTAAGAGTGAGGTTGGATGTTCAAGTAGGTGTTTTGCATAATTTGACTTATCTGGTTGTTTTAATCTATATGCTCTTAAATGTTCGTTAAATCTTATTTCAAAATTTCTTTGTGTTTGACCTATATATACAGCATTACACTTTGGACAATTAATTTTGTAAACACCAATTTTTTTTAATTTAGGTAATTTTGTTTTTACATTTAACAATTTTGTACCAATATTATTTTGTGTTTTAAATGATATTAATGCTGATGTTGCCGAAGATATTATTTTTGAAATTTTATTGGAAATACTTCCACAATATGTAATATTTTTATAACTTTTAATTTCTAAAATTAATTTTATTTTAGAAGTTGAAAAAATAATTTAATTAATTTTCTAGATTTAAAAATTGAAAAAGTTAATAATTTACTAAATTATTCAATATACAGAAAACCAACAAAAACAGATGTAACCATACCGTATAATTCAAATCATCCTATAACACATAAATTAGCAGCTTATAATTCTATGATACATAGGGCATTTTCAATTCCAATGAACAAAATTAAAAAAATCTGGTGTTTACAAAATTAATTGTCCAAAGTGTAATGCTGTATATTATAGGTCAAACACAAAGTAATTTTGAAGTAAGATTTAATGAACATTCAAGAGCATATAGATTAAAACAACCAGAAAAGTCAAATTACTTGAACATCCAACCTCACTCTTACACACCAATGACATCCAAATACTACACACTTGTAATAAAAAAAATTTAGATTTCCTTGAATAACTTGAAATAAAAAGACATCTAGCAGATCCACAATTTAAAGTTGTTAATGAACAAATAAATCTGGGAAGTTCTCCACTTTTAAAGTGTTTGCTTTGATTGAGTCTTCATTTTATACATAGATAAGACGTAATTGTAACACAGATATATTAAGTTATTGTAAAGATCAGCATGATATAGTTTTTTCCTGGTTTTTCTATATCATTGCACAGTTATACTGATCTTAGAGCGAAGTACATCCAGGATAATCCATTAGGGCTCATAACATCTAGGCTTTAATATTGTTATGTCTTATTACTTCCATACTTGGTCTAGCCTTATAACTACCTAATAAACATCAGGTACCTAGCTACAAACAAACAAAATGTATGTCAATCTGACGATGCTAAGTCTAGCGAAACGGCTGTCATTAAGGTTAAAAAAGCAATTTTTTAAATAAATATTGGAAGTTTTGTTAAAACGAAGAGCTTTTTATTATTCTTAACTTTATTAATTAATATAATTTTTATACCATACATAATGTGCTGGACTGCAATGTTTCAAAGAAAACTGTTTTACTTGTTTTCCAAATTTTGAAAAAGACTTATTTCATTTTCAAAGAAAAAATTATTAGTTGGAATTTATTGTTAAGTAAAGTGTTATGTAAATATCACATATTACCTCCTTAAAGTATTCTTGGCCAAAAGGATTTTTTAAAGTGTTGATTTTTCGACTTGAAATCTCCAAAGTATAGGTAACCTAACGTCAAATTTTATATTTATGCTATCGACAAAGTTTGCTGATTTTGTGTTCGTTTAGTCTTTGATCACAATATGAATAATTTTCAAACGCCTAGTTTCTAGTTCAAGTTCTTGGGATGAAGAATTTATTTATATTAAAACACCAACAATGTTTAGGAAAAGTTTTCGCTTAAAAAACAAAAACCAGTCCTGTGGTATCTCATTCCAGGCAACCACCAACTTCTCTCGAAGTTCTTCTAGAGTCTGAGGAGGACGTTGCAAATTGAGCAATCTCTTACTCATCATATCCCACAAGTGCTCAATTGGGGATAAGTCGGGAGATCTTGGTGGCCAAGGTAACAATGTGACATCATTATGTTGAAAGAAGTCTATTGTGACTCTTGCGACATGTGGTCGGGCATTATCTTGTTGGAAAGTTAGATTTGCCAGGGTGTCAAGATAGGGTAAAAGATGGTTCTATAACTTCTTAAACTGTCCATAACTTCTGAAGGACTCGGTATAACGTATCAAAACCTTATATCAAAAGCTTCAAAAAAATGGGAGCAGTCCGATTTCGGTATAATATACATGGGTTCCCATTTAAAAAATCATGTTTGGTTTGTAACGGAGTTACACAACACTCTGTATAGTTTAAGGTAATTTCAAAATATGGACCCTAAAGACAACTACTATTTTTGTTAATAACATTTTTTGATACCTTCTAAAACAACCCATATACCGAACTTTGTCGTAAGGTTGTTAGAGAATCTTACTTTTGGAGAGTCCAATATTGAAGAATATTGATATAGAATAGGATTTCGTATCCAGTTCCGAAAAATTTCTCTTGAAAATGAAGTCTTTGCCAGTTTATGTAAGTTTCTGCACACTATCATGAATTTTGTGGACCTTTTTTTATTTTTTTTATAATGTTTTCCTTGGAATTTCATTTTAGAATGGTTCATGTTGAGTACTTTGACACCATGTTTTAGTGTATGTTGGTCCTCTTTGTTTTGTCTCACAGAGGTGTTTTCAAATCTTCCACTGGCCATCCTAACAATGTCATCGGAGTCTGTTTCAGGGGGTAAACCGAGATATGTAACTCGTTTAGGAGTTTATCAGCTACAAGAACTTCTGGATCTTTTATCTACGTTTTCTGAATCTTTTCTTTGCGACAAAGATCTGAATGTTGTGTCATCTACTTTAATTTTCTTAGTGCTTTTACGATTTCATTATATGGCGTGTGGTCAAAGGCACCTTCAAGTTTAGCAAAGAACAACTACTGTTTCCTATCTATCCAAGGAATCCCATTGTATAGCTGCGCCATTGCGGTTTCCACGAATTTTCTAGCTTGATACTACCTCTGTCATATTAGGTAAAAAACGGGTCTACCTCTGAACGAAAAAGAATAAGCGCTTTTTCCTTACACTATCAGAATTTGGTCCAATGATAAAAGTTGGGTATCTCGTCAAAATGAAGCTGTATATAAACAGCCAGTTTTCAATCACTGAAATCCCTTAGTCTGAAGAAATACGTCGAATGGATAAATTTTGAATGTAGGAAGATTGTTGATGGCCACAACAACCTCTAAATTATTGTTGATTGCATTGATTTTATGCATAATACCAAAATATGACAAAAAAATCTTCCATTACGTCGAAAAAAATAAACGTGGGACCAAACGAATATATCTGTTCATTATAATAGTTTATTAAACAACGCATTTCATATGGAATTCTGTTGTGACACTCGTTCTTTAAAAAACGATTCGTTTTTTAAACTTGAACTCGTGCCATAACAGAATTCCATATGAAATGCGTTGTTTATAATATTTTTTATATTTTGCCCTTTTTACCAATTTTTATTTTTATGTAATTACGAAAATTTTTATTTTAAAAAGTATGTCGGCAGCACTGTGTAATTTATAAAATTTGACAGTTGTGACATTTAAATTATCAATTGTTAATGTTTTAAAATATTTTAAAATGAATAATATACCAATAATAATATATTATATAAGTAAAAGATGATATTCATATTTACAGATACTTTCTTAAAGAACAATATAAAATTAATAAATTGCTATTAGCCACAAATGTCATTGTCAATAGTCTTGCCTTTAGATACTTCACTCATGTCGCCAACCATTTAAAACAAAAATTTGCGTGCGTAAATAGTATATTAAACAACGCATTTCATATGGAATTCTGTTATGACACGAGTTCAAGTTTAAAAAACGAATCGCGAAGCGATGAGTTTTTTAAAGAACGAGTGTCACAACAGCCATATGAAATAAGTTGTTTATAATATTTTTTATATTTTGCCATTTTATCATTTTTTAAATTAATTTATTATTTTTATTTAATTACGAAAATTTTTATTTTAAAAAGTATGTCGGTAGCACTGTGTAATTTATAACATTTGACAGCTTTGACATTTAAATTATGAAATGTTAATGTTTTCAAATATTTTAAAATGACTAATACACCAATAATAATATATTATATAAGTAAAAGATGATATTCATATTCACAAATACTTTCTTAAAGAACAATATAAAATTAATAAATTGCTATTAACCCACAAATGTCATTGTCAATAGTCTTGTCATTAGATACTTCAATCATGTCGCCAACCATTTAAAACAAAAATTTGCGTGCGTAAAAGTTACATTACGATACGCAAATGCGTTTTATAATGAAGATTTTTATAAGTGCAAAATATAAAAAAGTTTTTTCGACAGTTAACTGTGATATTCACAATTAAAAAAAGTAGTTGAAAGTACAAAATACATTTTGCTCTTTCTATTTGTGTATTTCTTATTTAGAAACTGTAAGCAAACTATTTTTGCAAGCCCAAAAACAAAAATCAGCTTGTTATTAATACATTTTTTCAAGTCACCTTTCTGAATGTTAGAGTTGGGGTCACTGGGAAGGTATCATTCAATTATAAGACATTATACAACTATTAATTAAATATCTAACTGTTGAAACTGGCTTATCGAGTTTTGGGTCAACTCTAAATCCATGTGAATTGACACATTCTGTAATTTCTATGTATTTTGCAGCTTACCTTGACCGCCGTTGATATATATATAAAAAAAATTCAACCTTTTGGAATTTAATTTTGCGCGGTGAATGAACATCTTTCCTTTGAGACATTGAAAAATAACTTTGAAGGTTGTTGTCCTTAGAACTGGTAAATTACTGTTTTAATGCTTAATTATTATCACAAAAAGAGCAAAACGTGATCGCCGAATATTAAAAATAAATAAAAGTAAGAATTTTTATTATTAAGTAGATGTTGTTTGCGAAGAGATCATTATTATCATCACGTGCTGAAGTGTAGGAGATTTTTTTCGGTCAACGTATAATATTTTGTAAAACCGTTATGATATTTAATTATATAGAATGAAAACTCTTTTTTATTATAGTTGGTGCAAAACAAAATTTGATTCACGTAACTAATTTCAACCTTTTAGTTGTTTATTGTTCTGAAAAATTATGTTGGTACTTTGTTTGATGTCACTTCAAATAAGTTGTTTTGGATAGCTTTATTCGAATCGATCTTTAAATCTTGTAAACTTATAAAAATCCGGCAACACTGTCTATACGCGTCGACGTAAAATTATGATGACGTGTATCAAATTTTGTTTTGCACCGACTATATTTAATTTGTTCTGTTAAACAACCATAAACGATTTTGTGTTGAAATTAACCGCAATAAAATGATCATTACTTATTGTTTATTTGAACATTAATAATCGTAAGAAGATAATCAGCTACAAGCTTCTACCTTGCGGACATCCCCTTTGCGTATCAACCACCCTTGGTTTTTTTGACACTGACACACACTACCTTTAACCCCCTTAGAATGACAGGTACAACCCCCAATTTTTTTAAAGGGGAAGTATAGGCTTGTGATATATCATTTGAAAGGTCTCTTCATTCTCTATTCAAAAATGTTATTGTTTTTAAATTTAATGCAAAAATTAACATAAAAAAATTAATATCATGTTGTTACTGAAATTCGCTAAAATATACTCGAAACTTATTACAATATACTTAAAACTTATTTCCCGTTTAGGTCTTGATAATGAGCAAGTGAATAAAAACCATAGCAATGTGGTTTTTAGATGGTAACCATTAAAAAACTTTAAAGAATTTCCGTGGCAACGCTATTTTAACAAGCAGTAGTAAATTGTTTTATTTAAGTTGTCATTGTTGTAATTTAAGTATAAAGTTTGTTCAATTCAATTCTGAAAAATGGTTAGATTAACGGAAATGCATAAAATAACAGTTTTACAAATGATTGGAGATACGGAGATAACATCCGAACACAACAGGAAATAACTCGCCTATTTCATGAGAAATTTCCTTATTTACCGCCTATATCCCAAGGAACAATAGGTAAAATAGAAAAGAAGTTTCGCGAGTTTGGTCATGTAAGGCAGATAAAAAAAGCAGCTGCCAATGCACTGAGTGATGAACTCAAATTAGATGTGTTGCTTGAGTTTCAGGAAAACCCACATACATCGAGTAGACAGGCATCCACTACATTCAATGCTAGCCATGATAGCAAACATATTAAAAGAAAATAAATTGCATCCGTATAAGATGATACCTACTCAGGAGCTCATGGAAGACGATTTTGATAGGAGAACTTTTTTTTGTGAGCAAATGATGGACATGTTAGATAACAATATTATCCAATTAGAAGACGTTATGTTTTCTGATGAGTGTACTTTTTTACTTACCGGTCATGCTAATCGGCAAAATTGCCGCTACTGGTCCACGGAAAATCCTCAGTGGATGAGAGAAAAACACACTCAATATCCTCAAAAGGTTAATGTTTGGGCAGGGATTGTAGGGAACAATATCATTGGTCCCTTTTTTATTGAGGGCAACTTGAATGGCAACAATTATTTGGCACTATTTCAAAATGATGACATTACAACGTTGGCAAATTTATATCCTGATCCAGGTAACCCTCAAGTTCCAGCGAATACGATAATGTTTCAGCAGGATGGGGCACCACCACATTACCAACTTATTGTCCGGCAGTACCTCGATACAATATTTCCCAATCGGTGGATAGGGAGGCGAGGATCGATTGAATGGCCAGCGCGATCACCTGATCTTACATTATTAGATTTCTTTTTATGGGGATATGTGAAGAGCCATGTGTACAAAACTAAACCTTCTGATTTAAATGACTTAAAAGAACGAATAACGCTTGCGATTAGGTCGATCACGTCTGATATGTTAAATAATGTTAGAAGACAGTTTTATTTCAGATTAGGATGTTGCCAAGACGTTCGCGGAGAACATTTTGAACATCTACTTTATTAACATTTATAGTTATTTTTCGTGTTCTACATTTTATTAGGTTTTGCATTACATTTTAGTTTTTGACTGTATTGTAGCGAATTTCGTAACAACATGATTTTAATTTTTTTACGTTAATTTTTGCATCAAATTTAAAAACAATAACATTTTTGAATAGAGAATGAAGAGACCTTTCAAATGATATATCACAAGCCTATACTTCCCATTTAAAAAATTGGGGGTTGTACCTGTCATTCTAAGGGGGTTGAAGGTAGGAGTTGCATTTTCACGTTAAAGAATGTTAAGTTATAATTTAAATTTGACCTGTTTCGGGATTTTTTATAAATATGTATACAGTAACCGAAATAATGATTTATTCCTTTTACACACAGTATATAAAAGCTAGTAGGTATTATTATTGTTTTGTTGCAATTTTGACAGAACTACGTTTATAGTATACGGGCTTTTCAGATAAAAGTATCCACCTTTAATAACTTTTTATTTTTTTTTATTTTTTTTTTTATTAATGCATCGACCGTTCCGGCCATTAGCATATAATAATATAATTACATGTAATATAATAATTACAATTTACAATCGTTTTTACATAGTATGTTTAGTTTATAGGTCTATTTTTACATTAAATTAAGAACGTTAATTGATTACAGAAAGGTTTTTATGTTGTTTATGTTGCTTGTTCCACCCAGAGTATTTTCTATTGTATCCGTTGGTAGGTTTGCTTGTAGGCGCTTTGCTTTTAATGCGCAGCAGTCAATAAGTAAATGTTTTATGGTTAATTTCATCCCGCAATAATCACATTTTGGTGGAATTTTAGTGTCAAAAAGATAGCTGTTTGTAAGTCGAGTATGACCTAAGCGAAGACGCGTTAGTAACACCTGATCTCTCCGATTTTTGGGTAACGACAGCCACGGTTTCCCAAACACTACACATTATTTGTTTTAGAGAGGTTTTAATATCATTTATCACTACTTCCTGAACTGTTATGACGTTTTCACTATTTGTAGCCTGCTTTGCAAGGTGGTCTGCTTCTTCGTTACCTGGTATCCCAGTGTGCGAAGGGATCCATACGAATAACACTTCTTTTCCTTTTCGTTGGGCAATGTTGAGTCCTTCCCTAATTTTTATTACCAGTGAGTGTTTAGAAAAAATATATTGAATGGCTTTTATTGAGCTGAGAGAGTCGGTGAGGATAATGTATTTTGTGTCGACTGTGGAGTTAATGTGAGTTAGAGCTTTATAGAGGGCGTAAAGTTCTTCTGAGAAGATGGAGTATGTGGAATGGAGTTTGTACTGATAAGAGGAGTTCGGGGCCACAATGGACTAGTTTAGTGATTTTTTTTTATATTTGCATCTTATAAAATAGGTTTTTAGTGGTTCAACTGTACAAATAAAATTTTTATAAAATTAATCCTCTAGCCATAATCGGCTTTTGAAATTTAAATTTAATGGTTACATACGTCAGGTAAGTGACGTGTTTCAATAAGATTGGTAGAAAATTTGCGATGTTGTCGATATGCTTTAATATTAACCGAGAAACTCTCTCTCTTATTTGTTGTCATTAAAAAGAGATAAACATATCGATATTTTTGTTCTCTGATTGACACTTTATCAAATAAGGAGTAAAACACTAAACAAAATATTCTGTCATTTTCTATAGTTTAATTTGTTGTTTGGTTGTGTTTGGTTTATGAAAGAAATCACTTCTATACTATTTTTGGTTCGAAAATAAAAATCCCTAACACCTCTTTATGTTATAGCGGTTCCTTCAAAAATAAACAATAGAAGTAATTGTTCTCTCCGGGAGCAACCCTTCTATCGGTACAGTGAGAGAATGAATTTCAAGAATACGGTTTTGGCATATTCAATAGAACCACGCCCACTTTCTATTGGCTGTTCTATTCTACCACCGTCAAGAATAGGGGTCTTGTTTGTTTATTACAGATAAACACAATTTTCTCTCCTGTCATATATCTTGTCAACTGGTACAATCAGTTAGTCACAGAACACGGTGTTTTGTGCCGCCAGTTCTTTGAGAATACTTGAAACGAACGTAGCTAAACTGTGACAACGTTGACTTTTAAACACACTTCATTATTGGTTATTAGTTGGCGCTACGTTTAAAACTTACTAATTATTTATTGCCAAATTTTACGAAATGAGAAGAATTACTTGCAAAATGAATACCAATATAAGTAAGTAGGTATCTTATCCTAAATATATATTGCTATCATTTTGATTAATATGATCCTACTAAACTAGTCCATTGCGGTACCAACTCCTTCCGATGATTTTGATGCATCTGTAAAGATTTGAATGTGGCTGCTGTAGTTGCTTAAAATATCTCTGAGTGTTAAAATTATTATTTTTGGGTTTGTGGAATGTTTGTCAAAAGATGTAAGAGTGGTGTTATTTTTTGGGGGTTTTATTTGCCATGGTGGGAAGCTGGAAAGTTGAGTGAAAAAGCAGTTTGGAAGAGAATAGTTGAGGTTGTTTAAATAGTTTCTAATCCTGGCATAAAAGGGTTTGCAAATATTGTAATACTGTTATTTAGGAAAAATCAAAAAACACGTCAATTTATGTTGGAAGGAAAGAGCATTATGCCTTATTAAAACTTATTAAAATCTTTTTAACCACTTTAACGTACAAGTATTATCCATTTTTGAAGTCAGCTCAAAGGGGAGTATCCAAATTTTACATAAAAAATATGAGAATTAATTAAAAAAAGGGATGCTGCTAGGGGTGAGCGGTGGCCTTTTCAGTAAGTTTAAATAAGCCATAATGCTTGCCCCTACCAACATAAATTGACGTGTTTTTGGATTTTTCCAAAATTCCAGTATTACAGAAGTTATTAAAGGTGGATACTTTTATCTGAAAAGCACTGTATATACTAAAATTATTGCCTGGCAAGATTTCTTTCAATTATTAAAATTTATATTAAAATTGTTTTTGACAGAACTACCTCTATAATAGTCGAATTCAGCCGTGGCATTTCTAAAATAGTAAAATATTAGGACAACCGGTATGCAAACTATTCCAAATAAAAAAATTTGTATTAATTATGATATAATATCTTAAATTGTATAAACTTAACAATTATTACCTATATTTATACCGCCAAATTGTTATTGTGGGATGGCAATCCATATACCTGTATTTATTTATTTTAAGAATTTAAGTTGACATATATATACCTACGCACACTTCTTGAAAGTGAATCTATCTCACTTTCAAGGAGCTTCCTATAGACTGTTTATTATTGTTTTGACCTTTGTTTATCTAAACAAGAACTTCAGTAAATTTGTTCAAATCCTTGATAGACCTTGTTTGCTAATTAACGCACACGTATAGTAGCGTTTGTAGGTCAATATTTTTTCCGATTTTATTTTTAATCGCAAATTTATTAATTAGTTTCTTATTACAATATTGTAATCGAGGAAAATGTCAATACGCGGATTACCATAAATCACCTTATATAATATCTATAGAAAAAAGATAAACCACATGAGGAAGAGGTATGAATTTAGTTAGTAAAATTATTCAGAACTTCTACTTGAACACAGACACTCACTTTAACTAAAAAACAATTAGAAATACTACATATTTGTGATAAAAAAAGGACATCTAACTGGTCAGCAACTAAGTATTGTCAATTACTAGAAGAAATAAAACCAGAAGAAAATTTGGCCGGGAAAAAAATTTCTCTCGAATGGTATTCGACAAGACTATTTCACGTGAAGACAATATCAACAAAACATAATCTTTGTTTATTTGTTAATAATATTAAATGTACAATTATTATAAGTTATTCAGAACAATAAACAACTAAAAGGTTGAATTAACTTCCACTATTTATTCTTTAAATACTTTAAATATAATGACAGCCGTTTCGCTATCGAAATAGCATCCATTTTTTATATATTTTGGTATTACATTTCTCTTGAGACATTCTTGGTTAAACCAGATGTTTTGGGATACCTTACACCTTTTCTCATGTAACTTCTTATACAATCGGGTTAATTCTTCTCTCGTTCTTTTCTACTAAAGATTGATTTTGTGTATTATTGACATGTAATATTTGGGAACTCGAAGGTCCAGCTTCATTTATTGTCCTGAGATTCTCGATCAACTTCTCGTGGTGACTGGAATCCAGCTGCAGATAAGGTTTAAACGAGCTTGCATTTGAGTGACCCGTTAATTTAATTCTGTTCAGCAACACCTTGCTTAAACAAGGCTGTCACAGCTGAAGATCCATGAGAATGGTTTGTTATTTTATGTTTTTTGTGTCTATTTCAATTTTTTCAGCTGACATTTTTGTCCACTTAGTTTATTCCAAGTGGACAGTTTTTGAACCAAGATCCATTCTTCCAATTGGGGAAAACGGTACAAAAGAGTCTGTCTGATGAAATCTTTGGTCCTCTTTTTTCCATTAATTTCCAGAATAGTCTAACTGGGATAAATTTTCGTTTGATGAATTTCTTACCAACCATTTGCTGCTTATCCCGAGAATTGGTTCCAAATAAAGCTTCTGGACTTGTGCGTGTTCAGTGGGATATTTTCCGAAACCAATTTTCTGATTTACAAAATTACAACTATACAGTGCGGTCCATATGTATGGAATAAATTCATTTGTAGCGTTATTATGTACTATATGAAAAAAACCTGAAACAGGTCGATTTTTATTCTTAAATTGACAATTTACAGTATGTAAATATTATCCCCCTCCAGCACCCCTTCGGAATTATAAGCACCCCCTCGAAAATTTTAAATTACAAAGGGGGTCGTGTGGCACCTTGTTGGAAAGGGATTTTAGTCCTCTGTTCAGCAATATAAAGTTTTTTAAGTTTGGTGCAATCATAACTGAGAAAATTGATTTTTAAGATGTAAAATTTTGATAATGTCTCTAACACAAAACTTTACGTAGAATGAAGATAATAATGTCGTCACATAATGATTAGAATGTGTTTTTCAATGTATTTGACACTTAAATTAAATGTTCAAAATGACCACCATTCACTTCTTGACAATAACCGAGGCGATATTGGAATTCTCGTACAGCATTTTGTATGACCTCGGGGGTTATTTTGTTAATTTCTTCCGTTATCCTAACTTTTAAATCAGCAATATTGTTTGGTCTATTAAAATATACTTTAGATTTTAAATAACCCCATAAGAAGTAATCGAGAGGAGTCAAATCGGGGGATCTAGCCGGCCATTCGATCGCCCCACGTCTTCCAATCCACCTATTGGGAAAAATCTCGTTTAAATAATTTCTAACAGTACGTGCAAAATGCGGTGGAGCTCCGTCTTTTTGGTAGTAAATAGATCGATCTATCTCATTTGAATGATTAACATCAGGAAAAACTCTTTGTAATGTAGGCACTAAAAAGTTAATCAAAAAATCTAGATAAACCTCACCAGTAACTGTGCCCTCAAAAAAATAAGGGCCAATAATTTTATTGTTAATGATACCAGCCCAAACGTTACCTTTTTTTAGGATATTGAGTGTGAGCCTCACACATCCAGTGAGGATTTTCTCTGCTCCAATATCTACAGTTCTGTTTGTTAACCGTTCCGTTTAAATGAAACGTCGCTTCATCAGAAAAAACTATTTTGTTTATGAACTGCAAATCTGCGTTCATTCTATCCATCATCAATTCACAGAATTCTTGCCTTCTATCAGGATCATCTTCATTTAACTCCTGAACCAACTGAACTTTGTAAGGGTGGTATTTTTCTTTATGCAGAACTCTTAAAATAGATGATTTACTTACATCATTGTCGGAGGCAAGTTCTCGACTTGTCTTATGCGGATTTTCCTCAATCTCTAGAAGTACATCTAACTTTTTTTCATCAGTAAATTGAACATTTCTACCTGGTTTTTCAATATTTTTTACATGTCCAGTTTCACGAAACTTTTTTCAATTTTGCTAACTGTAGACTGCGAAACGTGTTGACCAGGGTATTTATTATTAAAAATTTCACAAACCTCCTTTTGAGTTCTGGTTTTATTACCACAACCAATCATAATTAAAATGTCTATTCTTTGAGTCTCGGACAAATGAGCCATAATTAAATTTAATACACGCACTGACGTCTTTTAGTAACTTTAAATACCTAAATGACAGCAGCCTACTAGATTTATATCAATTGTTTATTTAGTTTTTTGACTATTATTTTAATATCTTCAAAGTTTTTTCCTAATACCTGATTATTTCAAAAGTTATTTTAATAGACCAAACAATATCGCCTCGGTTATTGTCAAGAAGTGAATGGTGGTCATTTTGAACATTTAATTTAAGTGTCAAATACATTGAAAAACACATTCTAATCATTATGTGACATTATTATCTTCATTCTACGTAAAGTTTTGTGTTAGAGACATTATCAAAATTTTACATCTTAAAAATCAATTTTCTCAGTTATGATTGCACCAAACTTAAAAAACTTTATATTGCTGAACAGAGGACTAAAATCCCTTTCCAACGAGGTGCCACACGTGCCGCCCTTTGTAATTTAAAATTTTCGAGGGGCTGCTTATAATTCCGAAGGGGTGCTGGAGGGGGATAATATTTTCATACTGTAAATTGTCAATTTAAGAATAAAAATCGAACTGTTTCAGGTTTTTTTCATATAGTACATAATAACGCTACAAATGAATTTATTCCATACATATGGACCGCACTGTATAGAAATACCAGACACCTTAGTAACGGATCTGTCATATTTTTGTCGCTGAAATATTACGTATTGTTAATATGAAACGTGCCGTTGCTATGCAGTTTTGTCAGTTAAAAATAGTCTAGTGAAATAGTCTCACTATCACAATAGTGACAATAATAGTGTCAAAAAAATTAGTTATTCATATCTCACGGAAACATTCCTACTAAAAAATGAAAAGGTATTTCTATAATATTACAGAAAAATGTAGCACTTTGCTACATCTTTGGAGGCATGTAGTATCATTGTCTAACATCTGTGGTGTAGGTCCGGTGGACCATTTTTGTAAGACCCCTCACATTTTTCCATCTGCTATTTTGATAAAAAAGTAGTTTCTTCACTTTTTTTATTCTTGTTCTGTTTACCGTGGAGTCTTAGATGTAATAGACCACCCGAATTAGTTCTCTTAGTGAATGCTATCGTAATGGTTTTCATGGGACTCATTTTTAAACTCTGCTCTTCCAATTATCCAGTGGCGATGTTGAGAACAGGAAACATGGACTTCAAAACAACTTTACCAACTTTACAGGATTACCAGATCATCGGCGTATAGCTTGGTATCCTTTAATATCAAGCGAAATAACGAGATTCCACAAATGAATGGAATAACCTTTTTCAATCCGCAGGACAGTAGAGTGGAGTCCAGAAGTGGAGACTCTTAGTCTCTGCTTAGTGTCCACTTACTGCTTTTGCGGCCCACCGATAGTTTACTAAGATGTGCAGAATCTATTTTATATGTCGTTAATGATGTGTATCTTTATATTTTGTAGTATTTTAAACTCTCGATTCTTCTGAGAACTTTTAAGTTTGTGCCCTTTTTTGACCACGATATTGGAAAAATAATGTTTTCTAAATGAATATACATTTTCCAATCATTCGCTTCTGTTTTTTGCGATTAAGGTTTTTGATGAGTTTTAAAAATAATTTCCTTTGCGATAATTAAGGATTAAGCGTGTGAGGTCAAATTGTTTTGTATTGGATTCTTCCACTAATGCAAATTTAAGTAAGCGGATGTTGTTCATATTAAAATTCATATTGTTTATAATGATTTAATACATATTTTAAAATACACGGAAAAGTTGATTACGGAATAGTAAAACGAGGTAAACGTACTTGAAGTCTGGGGATAATTTTAAAAAATAATTAGAATTAGAATTGATTTCTATATCGATCAAATTACATGCGGAATGTATGTATTAGTTCAATTTCTAATGATAAATATACCTGTAACAAGTAATAGGTATATTACTATCTACACTGCTCAAAAATATATTGGATATATATTGAGATAATTTTTCCCAATACAAATTTTAATTTTTAAGTTTGAATTTGTTATTTTTCTTTATTTAATAAGGGTAGGGTTGAAACAAAATTTATTTTAAATTTTTTTTTTAATTAAATTGAATTTTGAATGTTTAACCAAATAAAATTTTATCAAATATGTCTAACTAACTCCTATATACCTAATCCCTAGCTGCTACCTACCTATCTTATCTAGTCTTAACTAATTACTTAACTATCTTAACTAACCTTAATTACCGCAAACTTTGTCTTTAAAATTGTCCTTATCCTTTTTTCTTCCCTTGCTTCACTTATTTTCTATAGGTTTAAATCTCCTCCAGGTCTTCTATTCACTTATGGAACAGCTATGCTTACAGCTACTTTTAAATTTTGAATTTACTATATCTTCTTGGTTTATATAGTTTATAATTTTGGTTCAGCTACATTACTTTCACTTTTTCTTACTGAATATCTTTTTCGTTCTCACCACTTACTTTTACTATTTCCAAAATTAACTAACTGCTACAGTTTTCTTCAACAATTATTAATTACAACCTCTTCTATTCGTCTTTTACCTTTTTATAAATTATACTTTATTAACCTGTTTAACTTTTTTATTAAATTAATTTCCTTCTTTTCGTGACTTTTTCAAAAACTAAACTGTCAAAACTTCTCTCCCCTGGCAACGAAACTTCTTCATCACTATTCACTTGCACTACTATCTATCCTTAACCTAATACAAGTATCAAAAACATTACAAACATTTTCTTAACCTAATAAATAATTTTTTTGACTTTGACAGTTTATTTCAAATTATGACATTTCTCCGAAAATAAAATATTAAATTAAAATAAATTTTGAATTGACCCTTAAATATACCTTTTCAATTCCCCCCAATTAAAATTTAGCATAAATTTATATATAATTTTAATTTATGAAAATTTTAATTTCTTATTATTTCAAATTTCTTATTTAATTAGTTTTTTATTTGTTAATTCCCTTTTGTTTTCGTATATTCAGATATCTATTTCCCTTCTTGTTAATCACCTCTTCCACTAAATAAAAAAATCCGACTACCTATTTTAAAACCTTATCATGAAAATTCTATTATCTAATTTAAGATACTACTCTAAAAATCCCTTAATCTATATCTATTTACATTTTCTAACTACTACCTCCCCCTTACTCATCGAAAAGCCTTTTTTTTTACCTTTTTCCAATTTTTCTCTAATAAAATTTTTATGCATTTTACTGTTTGAATTTTAATCAATAATAATTTAGTAACTTTTTCTTTGGCTTCCTTTCCTGTTACATTTTCATAAACTTTCGTATCATCTGAAATATCAATTTGAATTATTTTAATTGTTTTATTTTTCTCTCTTTTAACTTCTTTATATCTTTTCTGGTCTGTTGCCTTTGAATTTTTTTTAATTATTACTTCTGCATTTTCCTCTTCCTCACATTCTTTTACTTCTCCATTAAATTTAATACCCATATCTTGTACCTTAACTATCGAACCACATTGCTCTATTTGTCTTCTAACCTGTTCTTCTGTTCGAACCATATCCTCTTGTGTTTGCCTCCTAAACTCTTCAAATTCTATTCCTAACTCTCCTTTAAATTTTTCCATACTCTCTTCTTGTTTTTCACCCTGTTCCTTCAAATTTCCAATTTCTTTATCCATATTTTCTTCTATTCTTTGAATGGTTTTATTTGTCTTGATTATCTCCTTGCCCAAATTTGTGACCTTTTCTGTATTTTCTTTTATCTTCTTAGTGTTCTCTGCTACCTCCAACTTAAGTTCTTTTCCATTTTTCTTGAAATTATCCATTTCTGTAGACTGTTGATTCTCTACCTCCATCAATCTTCCTATCATTTCATTTCTCACTTCTTCCTTTGTCTTTTCAATTTTTCGTTTAATTCCTTCGACTTCTTTTTTAACTTCTTTGTTTTCATGTTTAATTTTTCGTATTTCTTCCATGCCTATGCTCAATTCTGTTGTCAACTCGGTAAACTTCTTTTCTACATCTAAAAATTTCTTATCCAATTTCTCCTCTAATTTCCTGTTTAATTTCTCATTATTTTCATCCAAATTCTTCTTCATTTCTTCTTTGTTTTCATCCAGTTTTTTATTCAAATCAATCAACATTTCCTTTAACCAATTATCACTCCTTGCCGTTTCTTGTCTTCTATCGGTCTCTTGTTCTCTTGTTTTACTCTTTCCACATCTTTCAAACATTCCTACTTCACCATGTTCATTTCCATCTCCTTCTATCTCCTGTCCTTGTATCAAATGCTCTGCTATAAAATCTCCAGTACCTCTATTCCTTTCCTCGTCAACCTGTACCTCTGAATCCATTATTTCCCTCTGCTCCTCAATCTGTCCTTCTTGCATTTCCCCTACTTGTTTTCCATCCCTAAGTTTCATTCTTCTTTCTTCCATTTTTTTTATTCTTGATTATTTATTAATTAAAATTTTTATCGAGACCCCTTTTTTTTGCAGAGTCCCTACTCGGGCGCCAATTGAGATAATTTTTCCCAATACAAATTTTAATTTTTAAGTTTGAATTTGTTATTTTTCTTTATTTAATAAGGGTAGGGTTGAAACAAAATTTATTTTAAATTTTTTTTTTAATTAAATTGAATTTTGAATGTTTAACCAAATAAAATTTTATCAAATATGTCTAACTAACTCCTATATACCTAATCCCTAGCTGCTACCTACCTATCTTATCTAGTCTTAACTAATTACTTAACTATCTTAACTAACCTTAATTACCGCAAACTTTGTCTTTAAAATTGTCCTTATCCTTTTTTCTTCCCTTGCTTCACTTATTTTCTATAGGTTTAAATCTCCTCCAGGTCTTCTATTCACTTATGGAACAGCTATGCTTACAGCTACTTTTAAATTTTGAATTTACTATATCTTCTTGGTTTATATAGTTTATAATTTTGGTTCAGCTACATTACTTTCACTTTTTCTTACTGAATATCTTTTTCGTTCTCACCACTTACTTTTACTATTTCCAAAATTAACTAACTGCTACAGTTTTCTTCAACAATTATTAATTACAACCTCTTCTATTCGTCTTTTACCTTTTTATAAATTATACTTTATTAACCTGTTTAACTTTTTTATTAAATTAATTTCCTTCTTTTCGTGACTTTTTCAAAAACTAAACTGTCAAAACTTCTCTCCCCTGGCAACGAAACTTCTTCATCACTATTCACTTGCACTACTATCTATCCTTAACCTAATACAAGTATCAAAAACATTTTCTTAACCTAATAAATAATTTTTTTTGACTTTGACAGTTTATTTCAAATTATGACATTTCTCCGAAAATAAAATATTAAATTAAAATAAATTTTGAATTGACCCTTAAATATACCTTTTCAATATATAGTTCTATGATATGTGATATTTACGTCAAATTTATCAACAGTAAACACATGAATGACAAACCAAGGACCATTTAATTATTTTTTAAATCTTCCTTGTGTCAAATATTGTATTCTGTATAAAGTAAGAATAAAGAATAAAGTTTCTTATAGGGTTTTAAATTTAAAAAAAATAAACATATTTTTATTCAGTATTATTATTTTTATAAAAACACTTTTAGAAAGAACAACAGTTTATTCTTCTTTTTTATATTGGATTATGTTCCGTGCATGTGTCGAATGTGGATTTTTGAAGTTATATTTGTGTTTCTGTTTACAATTATCTTTGCGTCTATTATTATTACATTACTTTTCAATTAATTTCACCAACTGACCATTTTACTTGCAGCATGCAGCAACAGGTATGAAAGGGCCACCATTGTCTTGTTTTCTTTCAAAAATTATCAAAGAAGCTACCAGTTTTTTGCAGCAACTATTTAGTTGTTTTGGCATTTATTACATTGTTTTTGTTCTTAAAAGAACAGTTTTTTATATTTAAAAATAACAACAAGAAAGAATAACACAAAAACCACAAACAAAAATGACAAATACAAAACTAAACATACTATCGGTGACAACGGCAACGACGCGACTGTCAATCACGGCTACCAACTTTATGTAAACAAATTGAAGTATTTTATATTGATTTATTGAATGGAACATTTAATTTGAAAGTTGGGAACGATGTTTGGCAATCAAGACGAAATTAGTGACGTGAATCAAATATTGTTTTGCACCAACTATAATTCAAAATTTTCCTTCAATATCTAAAAAACCTTAACCCGCACCAAAACACACTAAAATAGTAAAAAATAACTAGTATACACAGATAAAAAGATACTGGAACAATAATTGATCATGGGGATACATCTTTAACTACTAGGAATAATTTGGGTTGATTTATTTCTTATACTAACAAGTATATCTTAATTCGTTTTTATTTAAATAAATTACAATGATTTAACGAAACCAGCTGTAAAGGACTAAAAAATTTGGTTTTTTGAATAAATAGTGTTAGTTTTATTATTTATTGTTTAGTTTTCTTGATAGGATAATTAAACAATTACCTTCATTTTTAGAAAATACTTAAACTATTTTATTCTTTGGTAATTTCAATCCAGTTCATAATAATTATCAACGTATTGTAAGTTTACTATTAAAAAAGTTTAGTAATAAAAGGCGGTATTCTTATTTACTAAAAATGTTTGGATTTACCTTACATGTAACCAATTTAACTAAGTTTAAAAACAAAGTAAATATTGATGTCAGCAGTCACGGACTGTTTTTACTTTGATCATTCATTACAAATAATATTATTTAATAAAATACCCTATTGTCAAATGCAAACATACGTGTTTGTTAAATATCATCATCGAAATTGGAAATTTGGTTGCAAAATTTTTTATATTAATAAACAAAATAATTAATTGCACCTTGGTAGCGGAAAAATATTTTGTATAGGTCAAATAATACAAGAAGACCTTCGGTCACAATACTTTTTCTAAATTAAGGTATTAAGAATATGTTTTAAATAATTACACCAGTATAATTGCACAAATATTAATTTAAAGGTACCTATTTTCAGTACTGGTTTTTATATGTACAGAATATAACAAATAAAAGGAATAAATTCATTATAACGGCATTGGCTTTTCGAAAAAACGCTCGTATAGGTCAATTTTGTTTACTAAAAGTGCAACTTTTCTAAAAGAATTTGAGTTTCCTTCACTTACAATTCTTGGGCAGTAACGTCACTGATCATTTTTTATAATTCTTAATAACATGTATTTAGTATTGGTATGATGTATTTTTTATTGACACCCAAAAATAAATTTTGTAAAGGCCGTTACTGGTAGAGAAATGTCTTATCTACCTTTTTTAAAAAGCTAGTTAAAGTGTGTTCAATAATATAGTGCCTACAATAAAAGAAGACTGATGGTGATAATAAACTTCTTAGTTACTTTTATCTCAGGTATTGGCAAGTTTGGGTAAAGAATGCAGATCAGGATTAAATTTGCAAAAATAATTTTTTAATAGAAAAGCATATTAAAGGATATTCACAATAAAATTTAACTAAGAACAATAAATAACTGAACGGTTAACTAAACTTCTACTATTTATTCGAAAAATTCGCTTTAAAATTCAATTACAGCTGTTTCGCTAATAACTAGCATCGTCAGATTGACATATTGAAATTATATTTTGTTTGTTTGTAACTAGGTACTTGATGTTGATAAGTAGTTAAGGTTAGACCAAGTAAGGAAGTAATAAGACATAACAATATAAAAGCCTAGATGTTATTAGCCCTAAGGGATTATCCTGGATGTAATTCCCTCTAAGATCAGTATAACTGTGCAATGATATAGAAAAACCAGGAAAAAAACTATATCATGCTGATCTTTACAATAACTTAATATATTTATGTCACATAGCGTCGTCTACATTAATAATAAGGGGTTCTATTTTAGTGTGCTGTATGCCCTGTACAACATGGTTAGGTTCTTTTCCAACAATCAGCGTCTGGGTCATCTATATTTTGCTGAATTAATGCAATTACAGAAGGACATAATGTAGGTATAGTATTTTGGGTCCGCACTTTGTTCTTTAGTTTTCTCCACATATATGCTCAATCGGGTTAAATACGCAGTAGTAAGGAGGAAGACGAAGAACTATATGTCCTTTGGATGCTGCAATTGTGTCACATACATATGTCTTCTGTATGTTAAATGTCCTTATAACCTCCAAAAGCTGCGTTTTTTACATCTTTCTTCAAAGTACATGTTGTTTTCGAGCATAAATTCCTGGATTTCCGCTTTTGTATTTGAATAGCCTGAAACCTTCTTCAATTGGCGACTATGGTAACTGGCATTGTCCATAACTATGACACTATGCGGGGGAATATTTGGCAGTAAAGTGTTTTCGAACCAATCTTCGCCCAAAGGCCCAAACTGGAATCTAACCATCTTCTGATCCAGCATGAATAATCTTGATCCGTTTTCCTTTGTTCGATGGAGCTTTTGATTGGCATCGCACTGTTCCATCGGTCCATCCTTTTGCCGACGTATCGTGGGTGTCATACCAGGCCTGATCCAAATAGATTATTGGTCTTTGTAAAGACCTGTAATCACTTATATGTAACTTAATTTTTCTTTCCTCAGGAACATTGATGTCAGGAATAACAGGATTATGAACCTTCATTTGAAAGTCAGGGTTAAGAAAAAAATAATGGTCCTTGCCACCATAAATTTGAAGAGATAAGAGAAGATGCTGAAATACCTCTAGAGAGTAAATCGGCAGGGTTTTCTAAAGATGCCATGTAGAAGATAGAGCTTTAATTTTTGAAACTCTATTTGATACAAAATTCAACCAACGAGAAGGATGACCTTGTAACCAATACAACGCGATTTGTCAATCTGTCCATAGGATCACTGAAGAAAATATTAATTTTTTTTTTGAAAATATTAAATATTTTTAGAGTCAGGTTAGCTAACAGAACCATAGCGCATAACTCCAAACGAGGAATTGATAAACTTTTTATAGGAGCTACTCGTGATTTTGAAATTATGAGAACAGAAGAAATAGAAAGGTTGTGATATCTTATTCTGAAATATATACAAGCTGCGTATGCCTTTTAAGTACTATCTGCAAACCCATTAATTTGAATTTCCATTATTTTCTCATTCAGAAATAGGAATCTGGGAACTTTCAAATCCTTCAGAGACATAATATATAAAGGAATACCACTCTGATAACAAAGCAGGAGTTAACTGTTCGTCCCAGGATACTTTTTCTACCCATAATTTTTGGATAAAAAGTTTACTCCTTACTAGGAAAGGACCAATTAACCCGAGAGGATTGAACATTTTTAAAATAATACTAAGTATTTTTCTTTTAGAAAGGGGTTCAGAAAGGAAAATTTTCGGAAGAGATATGGAAAATACATCAGTTAAAACGTTCCAATAAAGCCCTAATACTTTATTAGAGAACTCTTTGTCATTTATGACATAATTTACTTTTTTGTTCTTATCACAATATAACTGTCGAAATTCAAGAGAATTTGACTTACACTTATGCAATTCGAAACCATGTGAGTTTAGAACATTATTTACCTCAGAATAAGCAGTTTTTAATTCTGCTAAAGAAGATCAGCCATACAATACGTCATCCACATACGTCTGACACAACAATGCATCTGACGCATAAACACATTTCCCATTGTAAATTTTTGCAATTTCATTTAGAGTTTTTGTGACCAGAAACGGAGCACAATTAGTGCCGTATGTAACAGTTTTTAATTGAATACAAGTCAAGTCTTTATCAGACGACTCTCTCCACAAAATGTTTTGTAGAAAGGTTTGCTGGGGTTTTATCAGGATTTATCTATACATCTTTTTTATGTCGGCTGAGAAAACAACTGAAAATAGTCGAAAACGACAAAGAATGTGGTACAGATCACACTGTACTTAAAAACCTTTTAGCATTATGTCGTTTAGGGAACTTCCAGAAGTACTCTTACAGGACGCATCAAAAACAACCCTTAATTTAGTTGTTTCACTACTTTCTCGTATCACGCAGTGATGGGGAAGAAAGTACTTGTTTTCTAACTTAGAATTGACAAGTTGAAGAGGAATGAATGTTCCATGTCCTAATTCTATATACTCGTTGATAAATGCCTTATATTCATGAAAAATATTAGAATCTCTTTGGAACCTTTTTTCCAAATTTAGAAAGCGTTTCTTTGGTACATCAAAAGAATTTCCAAGCCGATTATTTTCAGTTGGAGTTTTTAATAGTAGATCTACTTAGAATCTACCATTTGGTTTCCAATTGATATCCTTATCTCAGTGGAGCTCCTTAGTCTTGTTTGCAAAGATCTGATAGTAGGCACCAAGTTTTCTTCGTACATAGAGTAGATAGTTTTTCTTATCAAATCTTTATCACCGTCATTAGTTGTTCTGGAAACATTCTCGTTTCGTTTTCGTCCCGGATGAATTGGCCTCGAAATGTGAACTCTCACTGATGATTCCGGTATCTCTGTCAAATCGCTGGTTTCTCTTACAGCAGCTTCTGATGAACATGTCTGACGATTTCTTTGGAATCAAGGGATAAAACTCGTCATCGAACAAGAAGAGTAACACAGGGCGCTGCTGATGCAGTGTCCCAAGGACGAAACATTTTTCACAAAAATTATTAAACAGCACAGATTATACTCAACCCAAATTATACAAATACAAGAACCGATCCTGTGTGCAAATTTTGGCCATAAGCAATAAACCGTGACATACGATCGCAATAAAAGTGGTTTATTACATTCAAACACATTCAAACTTTCTGTCAAGTAATTAACAGTATTATTTTAGTAGATGTATTCAAAAAGTTTTTGCATTTATCAACATGAAGCTGACTGAAACACAAAGAATTGAAATTTAATGCATTTAATACAACAAAAATTATTATAAATAATCAGTAATAAAGATAATGTGAAGAAAAGAAAATTTTACAAAAAAATAGTCTAGTAATATAACTCGCGAGTTGGATAATTTAAAACAGATTTTGTTCAAACTTGTTGCCATTTGAAAATACCTACTTGAGCCCCACGGGCAATTTATTTTCAATTTATTCTCGCTCTATTGTTATACTATCATTTTTAATTCAGATATTTTTTGAGAATATGGTTGATTTTCTTGCTTTGTGGTAGGTACCGTAATAAATATTTGAACTCCGTTTTTTTACCCACGAATCTCGTTATTACTACACGCTAGTTCTAAGCCACATAGCACTTTCCATTTTTGTTTATGTATACCACAATGTGAACTAGAATATTGACATACTTTTCAACGCACTTGCATTTCATATAAGTACAACAGGTTATTAAATCTTTAACGTGCTTGAGACTTGGTCAAGATATTTAGTAGTAGCTAACAATGATTTTGTTTGACGACCTTGACAAATCATCTTTAAATATTAGTGTTTTATTTTATAATATTTAATAATATTTAAATTTCAAATTAAGATTGTCAAAAGTGCCGTTAATAAATTTAATATTTTAAGTTTGCAGAAAATGTATATAGTTTTTTTATTGTAATTGTTAGTTTGAGCAATGTGTTAGTTCAACCTCCAAATTAAAATTAAATGACCTAAATTATTATTACATCTATATTTTTTGCATATTAAAAGTAACTTAAATACAAAAATATGTCATTTAAAATAGTTGTGATATCTCTGGTCCAGCCTAATAATGCCTACCGGGCTTTATTCGGTTCCTTAATTATTAGAAAATGATTGGTTTTTTACTATAATTAGTAAATCAAACAGATATAAAAATCTGTTTACTTTATATAATAGTTAAAAAAATTATAACCTTCAAAAATAATTATTTTAATGATTTTTACAGAACAAAGAAAAATGGTGTTAGTTTGAATTAATTGAGTAACTTTGTTGAAAATTTCATAAAATTATTTTTTCTCAAGATAATAGGTAATTGTGAAAAAGCTTGTTCATTTAAACAAGATCAAGATCAAAATGAGAATACCTACAAGATAGAATCACTTTTAATTTTACTCAAAAGGCACAAAACAGAATCTGGTTGAAACCGGTTAGATAGTCTCGACTAATACCATTAAAAAAACAGATAAAATTATAAAATTGCAGAATTTAAAATATTCCTTCAATACGATTGAAAACAAAATAATTAAATACAGTAAAAAAATTTGTTAGAATCCACTTTTTTTTAATATTGTTAAAAAAAATATATTCAAGTTAGTAAATAATATAAAATTACTTTTATTCAATTTTGTTCAAAAAACACAATCAGTTTGACACCAAATATTCAGGATAATTGCAAAAAATTTAAGGACGTGATTCCTTGATAGGACTTAATAAGTACGAGTATTTTATTAAAAAACATAATTATATAGGTTATCCAAAAGTGTCATCTTAGTTAAGTAAAATGAATTATTTTTATTGTTTTTCTCGAACATCGAGATAAAAAAATGTACAACTTATTCCTATGGATAACTTGGCTATTTACAGGCTTTTTTTTAATTGCTTTGTAATTATCTAAGGGGTTGAAACTTATAACGCTTAACAATTCTTTTTACAGAACTTTTTAACAAAACACAACTTAAAAATAAAAAAAAACATGTATTAACCTCATAACCTCATTTTATTTAAAAAATTATTTTTCTTTGATTTTTTTTTTGATAAACTTTGTGATTTTTAAGTAAATTAATAAAATCTGCAGTTATGGAAATGTTCTAGAAGTTTCATAATAAAATTTAACTAATAGTCCCCAGTACAAGGACCTCTAATTTTTTTGACACATACAAATTTCATACTTTGTGAATGCTTTCTTCGCGTTGAGTCCGACAAACTTTTCCTCTGCGAAAACTCTTTGCGCTCCTGCGTTTGTTGTAACAAACAAAATATAGAATAAGTAAATGAATTAACAATTACGTATTTTAACTTGAATTAAAATTAAACTTTAAAAATGACAATGATTAGCAGGTAATAACTAAAATAAATGAAAATTGAATGGAACATTTGAGGGTTAAGAAATATATTACTGATCTTCATCGTCATCCAAGTCTTCATCTTCATCGTCTTCATTTAGATTTATTATTATTGGCTCAATGTCTTCCATTAAATGATCTGTTTGCCACGTATTTTCCTCTGTCTTCTCTACCTTTTTTTCATAATTAGACCACTGCATTGGGGTTACTTGCGAATTCGCTGTTTTTATAAGTTTTTCCACATCCTCTTTTTTAAAAGTACTATTATTACGAGCCACATATCCTTTCACTTGGCTCCACACCATTTCAATAGGATTTAATTCGCAATGATAAGGTGGTAATCGCAGGACTGTTATATTATGTTCCGTGGCAATGTCGTCTATTTTTCTTAGGTCGTACTGCTCTCTAAACGCGTTTGCAGTAGCCAATAATTCTGTTTTTTAATAATCATCCTCGAAGTAAATCTCTTTTTCCAGTAGCCAGTACTTTATTTGTTCCTTATTCCAAGTTGTCTTTGGAAAAGGTAACTTCGCCGAATGGTATGACGCATTGTCCAACACTACAACATTCTTTGATCCGTTTTTCGGCAAATTAGGAATCAATTGATCTTTAAACCAGGCCTCAAAGCCTTCTGCGTCCATTTCGTCGTGGTAATCGTCTGCACCTTTCTTTGCCAGAAAAGTTTTTTCTGCACCCTCAAGAAAACCGTCTTTCCAACCTGCATGAAGAAGAACAAATCTCGGTCCTCCTTGACTTGGAGCCTTCAGTCCTGTTGTCAGTCCTTTGGCAAATGCATCTCGGGCATTTTTTATGGTAGTGTCTTTCCATTCAAAATTTACACTGTGGCCCACATTAATCCATGACTCGTCCAGATATATTACGTTATATCCTTCTTCGCGGAACTTCTTCACTGATCTTAAATATTTGTGCCTCCAGGCGATTATATCAGCTCTTTCTATTAGGATCGAGTCTCTTCCTCTCTTTCCATAAACAAACCCCATATCGTTAAGCAAGCGTCTTAGCGTACTTTTAGAAAAATTTGGTACATTTTCGTCTGAATTTATTTTAGCAAGAACTTTTGCCAGTATTGGTGGAATATTTTCGGAGTAGAATTCATGCACAGCTTTTCGTATTTGCGATTGGATACCTTCATCGTAGGTGATCAGTCTTGAATTCGACTGGCTGCTGTTCCGTCTTCGTTTTTTTGGCGATGTCAAAGGTCCAGTAGCGGCTTCGCTTTTCAGATTATACACTGTTCTCACACTAAGGCCAGTCGTTTCAGAAATCAGTTCTATTTTCGCTGTCACACTTTTGTCATCTTTTGTATTCAACGTATACGTTAAAATATTCAATAAAAGCCTCTTGGTTTGACGATGAAGATTTTCACCTTGTTTAAATTTTTCAAACGGTGCTGCTAACTGCATGGCTGTTGTTTCAATAATGCCCTTTCGTTTATCAGCGGAAACAGATAGGTACCTGCCAATATATGTTATCACTTACCTGTAAATTTACTTACCTCTACATTCCAGGTAAAAATAATTAGCATCTTTGTAATTAAATAATATTTTCACTGGCAATAGGATTTAGATTTGTCTGAAAGATTTAGTAGAGACCTAAATAATCCATCAAGTGATCAGGTATATACTAATTACAATCTACATAAATAGATTTGAATACCATTTTTTAATAATATTTATTATATAGAATACATCTGTTTTGCAAAATTCATAATAAAACGTTTCTACGAAAATAAATTGGCTGAGTTAATTGTGGTTCAAGCCGTAACCAAAGCGGCAACAGTGTTGAATATTCGCCCATAAGATTTACATTGGCCTATGCCGGCCACGCTGCATAATAACTGTGACCCGCTCTATAGTAGGCAGCTGTCAAGTCGGTTTGACTTTTATTATTTTTTTTTATTTTAAACTTGAATATTATTATCACTTTCCTAAACTATTTTGACTCGCACTGTGTAGACTCCACTAATATCAGTAAAAAACAAAAAAATTACAGATTTAAAAATACTCCTTCAATTTGATACAAAAAAACTAAACTAAAATGCACCAAAAAAATGTTGGCATTAAAAAAATTGTTAGATTCCGCTTTATTTTTTTGTATAAATAAATTTTATTATTTGGTACGATGAGTTTCTTAAACTTGAAACTTATTCTGAAAATGTTTCTTAATATCATGATCATTTTTCGCTTGAGGTTATAACGAAGTACCGTATATTTATAAAAAAAAATACCAACGCAAATTAATTAAACAAATCTGTTATTAAAACTGTTTATCATATTTAAATTAATCACGATTATAGATATGCGAGTTTATTTTAATGTTTTACAAGTTAGTTCCTCATTTTTTTAATAGATTGACTTTTAAATTAACTAGTTTTTAATTTATTTGACAAGGAAATAAATTAGTTATTAAAGTTATTTGAAAATAAGGTACGCCCCTGCTTAAAGATATTCCAGTAAAATTAAATGCGCATCGAACAGGTTAGTGCATTTCTAATGTAATTTTATATTCGATCCAATCAAGTTGGAAGCAAGAATTATTTTATTACTTTGTTTAATCTTTACAGTCTCATCTTTCTCGGATCAATTAAATCTATATATAAGAAATATCAATACTAATAATGTGTTAATAGAATAATTTATATAAACTGCTCGACAAAAAAGAGGGATATCATCAGGAAAAAACGCTTAAAAAACAAAAATATTCAAATGAAAAAATTAATAATAATAATAATAAATAATAATAAATAATAATAATAATAATAATAATAATAATAATAATAATAATAATAATAATAATAATAATAATAATAATAATAATAATAATAATAATAATAATAATAATAATAATAATAATAATAATAATAATAATAATAATAATAATAATAATAATAATAATAATAATAATAATAATAATAATAATAATAATAATAATAATAATAATATAAATTGAGGTCACGGCACCTCTTTTGTATAAAAAATCTATCAACTTAAAATTTATCATTTTCTTCACCTGTTAAAATATCACAGTTTTGTGATTTCGTGCAATGAAAACGCTTAATCTTCAATGTTCTATGCTAAATGCTAGCCAATCATTCCGTTTTATAGCGATAAAACCACTAGTCGTTTTACCAGGATCGATAAAATTATAGAACTGTCAAAAATCAATATTGCACAATCAATTTTCTTGTTTATAAGTACCTTACTATAAATCAACATTTATTTATATTATCTAAATATTCTGAAATATATTTTATTGTTATTATTATTATAACAATTCAATTCATCTAAACGATAATGAAAAACCAAATTTGTAGTTATTTTAAAACTAACCTGCTTCCTTGTTCTATATGCATTTATAGTATATTAAACAACGCATTTCATATGGAATTCTGTTATGACACGAGTTCAAGTTTAAAAAACGAATCGCGAAGCGATGAGTTTTTTAAAGAACGAGTGTCACAACAGCCATATGAAATAAGTTGTTTATAATATTTTTTATATTTTGCTCTTTTTACCAATTTTTAAATTAATTTTTTATTTTTATGTAATTACGAAAATTTTTATTTTAAAAAGTATGTCGGCAGCACTGTGTAATTTATAAAATTTGACAGTTGTGACATTTAAATTATCAAATGTTAATGTTTTAAAATATTTAAAATGAATAATATACCATTAATAATATATTATATAACTAAAAGATGATATTGATATTCACAAATACTTTTTTAAAGAACAATATAAAATTAATAAATTGCTATTAGCCTCAAACGTCATTGTCAATAGTCTTGTCATTAGATACTTCACTCATGTCGCCAACCATTTAAAACAAAAATTTGCGTGCGTAAAAGTTACATTACGATACGCAAATGCGTTTTATAATGAAGATTTTTATAAGTGCAAAATATAAAAAAACTTTTATATGCCTACAGGCAAATGTGGTCTTGTAGGTAAACTTTAAATAGATATACCTAATAATTTTTATTTTGGTAATTTTCTCTTTAATAATATAATTGTATAAATAGGTATAAAAATGAATATTTATTCAAATTATAACTTTGTTCTCACGACGCTCACGACATCTGACAACTGTCAATACTATCTAGTGTACCTATAGGATAAGTTAATAGGAGGGGTAACGGCATTTCGTGGACCATATTGATTACGTCATTAAAGTCGGGCTTGTCAAATTTTTTATTAATGTTATTAAAAGATCAAAAGATTATAAGTATTTTCTCTTAAAATAATAATATATTTATTAAATATAATTCTGTGTAAACCCACTTCCTTTCTTTCTCTTGATTATTAATGTGTTAATAAAATTGATTGTACTAACCCTTACTTTTTGGAAGTCCATCTTATTAAGGATAATAAAAAACTCTTCGTTTTAACAAAACTTCCAATATTTATTTAAAAATTGCTTTTTTAAAAGACTCAATGACAGCCGTTTCGCTATTAAGCATCGTCAGATTGACATTTAAGTTACATTTTGTTTGTTTGTAGCTAGGTACCTGATGTTTAGGTAGTATTAAGGCTAGACCAAGGGTGTGTTCGGGGAGCACGCTATTTGCGCCATTTGGCGCTATCTAGTACTATTCCTCGTTTGCGTTATATGGCTCTTGGCGCTACATAGCTCGAAAGCGTGCTCCCCGAACACACCCCAAGTATGGAAGTAATAAGACATAACAATATTAAAGCCTAGATGTTATTAGCCCTAAGGGATAATCCTGGATGTATTTCCCTCTAAGATCAGTATAACTGTGCAATGATATAGAAAAACCAGGAAAAAACTATATCATGCTGATCTTTACAATAACTTAATATATTTGTGTTACAATTACGTCTTATCTATGTATAAAATGAAGACTTAATCAAAGCAAACACTTTAAAAGTGGAGAACTTCCCCGATTTAATTGTTCATTAACAACTTTAAATTGTGGATCTGCTAGATGTCTTTTTATTTCAAGTTCTTTAAGGAAATCTAAATTTTGTTTTTTATTACAAATGTGTAGTATTTGGATGTCATTGGTGTGAAAGAGTGAGGTTGGATGTTCAAGTAGGTGTTTTGCATAATTTGACTTATCTGGTTTGGTTTTGGAGGTTGTATTACATAATTCGCCTGCGAAAGTTTGTTCCTTTGTTGTTGTTGTTGAAGAGCTTGTTGTTGGGCTTGATGTTGCGCTTGAGCCTGCGTTTGTTGCAGTTGCTTTTGTGTTTGAGCCTGCGTTTGTTGCAGTTGCTGTTGTGCTTGAGCCTGCGTTTGTTGCTGTTGCTGCTGGTATTGATGATTCTGCTGCTGCTGTTGCTGAATTTGATTTTGTTGTTGCATGTGTTGATTAGTTTGAGGCTGTTGCATCATTGGCATTTGAGGAGATCCCTGTAACTACATTTCACTTATGTCTGTATCTTCAAGAATCATGCAGTAAATAAAAAAACAAATTACATAAATATCGGATATTTAAACAAATTCCCCTTAGAACAAACCAAGAATAATGTTATTCGGTCGCCGATATATATAAAAATAAATATCTTAATTTCAAATTATACACTAGGAATGAAATGTGTATTTTTTGAAACTTTTTGGGAATCTATCAAAAATTTTGACAACCAGATAAGTCAAATTATGCAAAACACCTACTTGAACATCCAACCTCACTCTTTCACACCAATGACATCCAAATACTACACATTTGTAATAAAAAACAAAATTTAGATTTCCTTGAAGAACTTGAAATAAAAAGACATCTAGCAGATCCACAATTTAAAGTTGTTAATGAACAAATAAATCTGGGAAGTTCTCCACTTTTAAAGTGTTTGCTTTGATTGAGTCTTCATTTTATACATAGATAAGACGTAATTGTAACACAAATATATTAAGTTATTGTAAAGATCAGCATGATATAGTTTTTTCCTGGTTTTTCTATATCATTGCACAGTTATACTGATCTTAGAGGGAAATACATCCAGGATAATCCCTTAGGGCTAATAACATCTAGGCTTTAATATTGTTATGTCTTATTACTTCCATACTTGGTCTAGCCTTAATACTACCTAAACATCAGGGCTGTGTTCGGGGAGCACGCTATTTGCGCCATTTGGCGCTATCTAGTACTATTCCTCGTTTGCGTTATATGGCTCTTTGCGCTACATAGCTCGAAAGCGTGCTCCACGAACACACCCCAGGTACCTAGCTACAAACAAACAAAATGTAACTTAAATGTCAATCTGACGATGCTTAATAGCGAAACGGCTGTCATTGAGTCTTTTAAAAAAGCAATTTTTAAATAACTATTGGAAGTTTTGTTAAAACGAAGAGTTTTTTATTATCCTTAATGTGTTAATAAATTAGATCATTGGTAGGCAACACAAAATACACCTATCCTAGTTGGCTTGTCAAATTTGTTATTAAAGTTATTAAAAGATCAAAACATTATAAGAAAAATAGTAAAAATTGGTAAAAAGATAACGATAAGTTATTAAATAAAGTGGTTTTTGTACAAAATGGTTCAAAAAATAATCTTCTCCAATACCATTCATCCTGTAAAATTTTACTAGATAAATTTTAAGGACTCGTGGTATTACCTTTGATAAAACCACTAGTCGTTTTACCAGTATTGATAAAATCATGTAACTGTCAAAACTTCAATAACAATATTGAACAATTAAACAGCGAAAATAGTGAAAAGTAAAATGGTGAAAATTAGTGAAAAGATAAGGATTAATTATTAAATATAGTGGTTTTTGTACAGAATGGTTCAAAAAATAATCTTCTCAAATACCACTCGTCCTTTAAAATTTTACTAGATCAATTTTTATTTTCTAGACTAACCTTTTTTTTATTTTAGGCAAAACTATTCAAACAAACTGAATAAGACTCGTGATTTTATCATATTTCAGTTTGTTTTCGTATTTTTGCCAAATAAAAAAGTTTTCGTCGAAACTAAAAATTTATGGACAAAATTTATCGAAAAATAAAGTTTTGAAAAAATTTGCTGTAAAATACGATCCTGGCACATTTTCTGCTAAATAATTAAGCAAGCACATCTTGTCTGATTTTCATCCAAAGTTGAGGCAACAGGTTTCTTACCTGCTGAAGTGATTCAGGGAGTGGGCGGTCCTAAATTCGTCCCCAAACAGGTACTTAAGTATATTCCTTATCTTAATGAGTATCCACGCTAATTACGGTACTGTAGTCCCACAACTAAATTCGTCCCCAAATAAAGGATTATAAAATTTACGGCGGGTGAATAGTTGACGCATTTTACCCCAACTACCTGCTAGAAAGAAAAAGGTTCATAATCCAACATGAATATTCGACACAGAATGTTCAGAAAATCTATTTCCCTAATCACTTTATTGGCAATAAAATTTGCCCCTTCCAATTTGATATTTTTATAATTAACTGGTAAATTTCTTAAGTTAGGTTAGGTTAGGTTAGGTTAGCTTAGGTTAGGTTAAGTTAGGTTAGATAGTTATATAAAAATAAATAGTCTTAGCAAAACAGAAAAAATTAAAGACAAAAATGTAAAAAACAAAATTGCGTTTCTATAACGAATTATTGAAAGTCTAAATTTAAATCAAATTACAAGCAGACTTGCTTTTCTAAAATTAGTGTCTTATCATTCATGTTATAGTAATAGTAACAGTTATAATAGTAATAATAGTAATAATTAGTTTATTAATATTATTTGAAATTAAATCAAATCAGTTTTTAAAGATGATTTTATTTTTTTACCTACTTACCTGTCAGTAAGTACCTAAATTCATGCGTCGAAAATTCTTGTAATAAAAACACAATATTTCTAACCACGCGTCGAAAGTTCCTGTCCCAAAAATGTACCCGTTTTCTTGCGTCGAGAATTCATACGCCCAAAATTTATAGGTTCTGCGATTAAATCAATCTCAATGTCATTAGCGAATTATAGGAAATAGAAATATGGAACGATTTACCGGTACCAAAAATTTCAGTTCAATTTACAGTTGACGACACCGAGCTTTCATTCTTGATATAGTAATTCTTAATAAATATAATAATTATCTATATCATTCTTGATCATCGAGTTGATAATATATTAGTTAGGAAAGCTTTTCAAGTTTGAATGAACGGCATTATTCTTTGATTAAATACAAAGATATTGCAAGTTTCTTTATTTAGTTTATAACATAAAACATAACCTAACATTTGACATGTAATCTCTTCTATTTTTCTTTCTGCCTATTTCAAATTGTTGTAAAAAGATCTTGAATATCCAACAATATATATACCACTCATAGGATACAGAACAACAGTTTTACCATACCTCTTACCTCTAAGCACTGTTAAAAATTTCAAATTTGGGATAAAGGATTGTTAAACCTCGATTTTAAAATCGACTAATAAAAGTAAGTCGTATTTTAATAAAGATTCACACTGCGTCTGCGTACATGTCAAAATAAAGACGATTTTATTAGTGACTGTCGTTTTTGGGCACTGCAATATTTTTCTAATATCATTATGTCAAGGAATCAGTTAATTCATTTAAAAAAAATCTCTAGTCTACTAATTCACTCTAAGAAATATGACATCGAAGCCTAAGAAACAATTTTTCCTCCCTCCCTTAAAAATTCAAATAGCAGCATGCGCCTCAGGGGGTTGTAACCTAAAATACACCATTACCAATTTAGTATAGAGTTAACACGTTATTAAGTAACAGAGGTTTGACAAACGTTTATGCAACCGGCGCTTAAAGTATTTTAATTCTTTATTTACTCTTTTCAGCAATTTTCACAAAGAAATCCTATAGTGTATTTGAAAATCAAGAGAGAGTCAATTCCCAGAAATGTTTTGCAGTTATCAGTGTTAAAGGCAGTAAACCATAGACGTGCGTTTTCAAAATTAAATTAATATGACAATAGAAATATTTTATTTGTTTTAGTTATTTATACCTAGATTACCAATTTTAGATAGATAAACATAATTCGTAAGTAGTAATTTAATTTGGGTAAAATGAAGAAAAAGTCAATATTATTTTAGGCATTTTGTTTAAGGCATATGTTTATTTACAAAATATGTATATAATATAAACAGATAATTACAATTACTTATAAATTAATATGAGGAGCTAAAAAAACAATTAAGTAGGTATATGAGAAAAAAAAACCAACCGCAAGGATAAAATTTGACGAGCAACATGCAAAAAATACGACAATATTAAATCTTAAAAAATAAAAATCTAAAAATAAAATTAAAGTACATAAATTAATAATTTTAAAGTTATGGTTCCTCGCACTCTGTGTCAGAAGATTCACCATCTGATTCTAGAGAAATTACAATAGGCTCTATAGTAATATCAATTATGTTATCTAGCTCCCACATTTTTTTTTCTATTTCTTTAACGTGTCTAATACATTTTTGCCAATTTTCACTTGTTACTTCAGATATTGCCTTATTGAAGAGATTTTTAACATCTGATAATTTAAAAGTAGTGTTATTTCTGGCAACATAACCTTTAACTTGAGCCCATATCAATTCTATCGGATTCAGCTCACAATGGTAGGGTGGTAAACGAAGGATTTCAATTTCTCGTTTTTTGGCTATCTCCTCAATATTATATTTTTTATAATTTTGCTTATGTTTTTTAGCAATATTTAACAATTCTGCCCTCAGCATTGTATTGTCAAAGGCTAAATTTTTAGAAGATAACCATTTTGCAATTTCATCCTTTTTCCATTTAGTGGTTGGTAAAGGTTCAAGTAATCTGGAGTGGTAACTTGCATTGTCCATTACAATAACCGATCCTTTTGGTATGAATTGAATCATCTGTTCAAAACATTCCTCAAACACGTCTCCATTCATTTCTTCGTGATAATCAACGGTTTTTTTTTATTCAAATAAGAGTAAACCATTCTCAAGAAAACCGTTTGTACTGCCTATATGACAAATTATTAATCTTTTACCTTTTCCTATAGGTTCCTTAAAACCGGTAGTATATTCTTCTAGAAAAGTTTGATGGGATGATTTTATATTTTTGTCTTTCCAAACTCTTCCTACACAATGTCCTTCATTAACCCATGTTTCATCTAAATAATAAATGTTTTTATTTTGAGCTTTAACTTGTTATATTCTTCTGAGGTACTGTCTTCTCCAACATACAATTTCTTCAGAATTAATTAGCATTGAGTGTCTGCCCATTTTCCAAATTTAAAGTTTAACTCATGTAACGTTTTCCATAGTTTATCCCGGCTTATTGTGGGTAAATCAACATCATTCGTAATGGCTTGCAAAACTTTATCTAAAGTTGGTATTTGCTTGTTTATAAAAAATGAGTGAACAAGCTTACGAATAGCATTTTTAAAAAACTCGTCCACGTTGACTTTTAATAGTTTTTGTCTACCTGGTTTCGGCTTTGGTGAGGTGGTTACTCCACCTGATTTTTCCTCCTTTAGAACTCTATATATCGTAGATTTTCCATATCCCATTGCCTTAGATGTTGTTTTAACTACACTGTCAATAGTGTTTGAGGGATTTTGATGTTTAAAATAGTGGTACACATTCACTACAGCACTCTTTTCATTGAGCGATAAATGGTCTAGTTTTAATTTTTTCACTGGCGTATACTCACAAACTGCTTCCATTTTTAGTCACTACTATTTGTCACGTTTATCGAAAATCAAATAACTGCATTTCTAGAAACTTAAGCACTATTTAAGTCAAAATATCTGTCATTAGAAGCTGTTGCCATTCGGAGGTCGTTAAATAACAATTACCCCTTTCTAATCTGGTTACGCCTATGACGCACGTTAATCCTCTTAGGCCTACTGTAGTAACAATGAAAGATCATAAAATAATGTGATAGTCCAAGAAATTTAATAAATTTTTTATTGAAATTAACAAAAACAATTTACCGCACGTACTGTACTATAGTTTTGCATACCGAATTAGTTTTTATTCTGGGAATTTACTCTCTCTTGATTTTCAAATACAGTATAGCAAAGTTGTTGCTTATATTTTTAATTATAAATATTTTTTTTACTACTAGAATATTAAATTTTCTCCCATTTTGAACGTCTGTAAAACCGCCGAAATCCTTCTACAACTTGAGTGTTTGATAGAATCCTCACAAGAAAGCACACCCAAATATAAATACTGGTATACAGCGTACGGCCTTAAGATAATTTTTTCGCGTTGAATATAATCCACTGAGGAAATTATTCAAGGGTATAAAACCGGATGTAATGAATGGACTTTAATTTCCTTCAGAGTATTTAAGCAAAAGTATAACTTGTTATTAGAGATGTATAAATAACTGTTACTTTTGTGGTACCTACTTACAGCTTGATTTAAATAAATCTAATAAAATTTCGCAAAAAACCAGTAAAAAATTATTAACAACTTAAAAGTAATATAAATTGAAGTCAAATTTATTATTATACCCAGATAGCACAGGAATATTATTAGAATACTCCTAGAAGTATCTGCTGGAACGTTTGAATATTCTTATAGGTAATATTACCACAACATACTTTATATATTACTAGAACGTTCTATGAACATTCCAAGAGGACTGACTTCCACATTCTATTAACTTTTATGGAATGTTCTGAGAGAACTTTCTAGTAATACATAATATATTACTGGAACATCATATTTTCTCTTTATAATATTCCAGCATATTATTTAAAATATTCACTCTATAAATATTCTTTTAACCATAAAATATAATTTTATCTTAGTATTATATTCTAGTAATATTATTCATAGAATGTTTTAATAACATTATTGGAGAACATTCTGAGAATAACTACTTTAGAATACTCCAAAATAATATTTAAAATATTTACTTGAGATCTTCTGTAGATATTCTTTTAATATATAATATAAATATTATTTTTTCTTATCATTTTCTAACAATATTATTCACAAAATGTTTTAATAATATGGGAAAACATTCTAAGAATGACTTTTAAAAATGTAATTACAATACTAGCTCAGAATTTTCCATGAATATTTGGTAAATTACTGGAATATCTTATAAATATTCTTTGGAATATTTTAGAATATTCTACTTTCGCACCTTTTTGTAATATTCTGAGAACGTTTGTGCTATCTGGGTATTTATTTAATATTTTTTTATAAACAAAGGCCATCTCTAGGTTTAATTTTAAGATTTTAAGAGTATAAGTATGTCTTCAAAACCAGTTTTTACAATAATAAGAATGTGGAAGCTCCTTTTCTTACAGTTTGTTTTAGATTTGAAGGTTATCCAAAAAAATTGTGAACTGTGTGTTAACACATAAACATAAAAATAATTGACAACAGCAGAATTAAATTTCCTACTGAATAACTGTAAAAAAAGGCATAGAATAAAAAAATGGTAGAAACAACTTTGGCGAGAACTACTAGTTATTCAGATGTACAATAGGTATACAGTATGGACCAAATGAAAGGAATAAATTCAAAGTAATGGAATTGATTGATTTTTTGAAAAATAGCTCAGATGGGTCAATTTTTAAAAATTTCTTTTCTTTTAATTTTTCATTTGGAAGTGTCTAGAAACATTTGGAGTAAAAATTAATAATTTAATCTCAGCAAGAAGCTCAATTTGTGGCTTTAGTTGAAGATGAACGATCTCAGCAATATGTTGCTGAAGTCATGGCAATCAACCATGAATCAACCAAACCTTAAGAAGGTTTCGACAAACAGGAAGTTATAATAAGCTATTTAAGAAATCAGACTTTCCGAACTCGTCATGTTACAGCCAGGCAACTGCAAATGTTCTCTCTGGAGTCCGTAATGTTAGAATATCTGTCAATAAGGTTAGAAACAGATTAAAGAATTTTGGAATCAAACCCAGAATGTCTGTTACTGCTCCCTTGTTAATCAGAGCACAGTGTCTAGCACGTTTAAGATTCGCAAGATTGGGCTAATATTTTTTTGGACTTAATGAAATTTATGGTACTAACCCTTACTGTGTGAAAGTTCATCTTATTCAGAACAATAAACAACTAACAGGTTGAATTAACTTCCACTATTTATTCTTTAAATACTTTAATTATAATGACGATGCTATTTCGATAGCGAAACGGCTGTCATTATAATTAAAGTATTTAAAGAATAAATAGTGGAAGTTAATTCAACCTATTAGTTGTTTATTGTTCTGAATTTTTTTGGAAGCTTTTAAAAGCTGTAAATTCCTTGGTTTTAAAGGGCAAAAAAACAATCCACTTAGAGGCCTAATGGAAGTTCCTCATATTGTATGTCAGCGACTTTTTTAAGAACATTTAAGAACACCTGAGAGAGGAAGAACTTTTATCGATCAATTTATGTTTAAAATAAATACTTTTGCATTTCCAGTACTTATTTTTAAAAACTTGAACTCGTGTCATAACAGAATTCCAATGAAATGCATTGTTTAATATACTATTTTATTTTCCATTTCAACTGGATTAATATAAACAAAATAGTTAAGGAAATTTATGGTACTAACCCTTACTGTGTGAAAATTCATGTTATTCAGAACAATAAACAACTAAAAGGTTGTATTAACTTTCACTATTTATTCTATAAATTGCAATTACAGCTGTTTCGCTATAACTACCTATCAACATCAAGTACCTAGTTACAAACAAACATGTAATTTCAATATGTCAATCTGACGATGCTAGTTATAGCGAAACAGCTGTAATTGCAATTTATAGAATAAATAGTGAAAGTTAATACAACCTTTTAGTTGTTTATTGTTCTGAAAATAGTTAAGACTAATGACACTAGACACCTGATTGAACTGATCCAAATATGTCATTATCACTGACACCGCATAAATCGAATGCCGGAACTGTATGTAATTATCCCTGTTCTATGGCATAATTATGAGTTCCATGATTATTAAACTTGATAAATCTAAATATTTCTTACCAGTTTTGATACATGTTAACATTAAAATTATGACGTGCAACGCTTTTTGTTTTAATTTTATTATATATATAAAATTAAATGCTCTATATTGGCGAAAACGAGCAAAGGGTGCGCCCTCTATCTGAACTACTAGAATGGGGAAAACAAATCCATTCTCCATTTGTTTGCATGCTATTTGTGAGCAGTGTTTTAGAATGAGTTAAATACCACACGTACCATCTTTCACTAACGATCTTTACCACACAAAATTCAAAACAGAAAAGGTTGAATTAACATTGAATCAAATAGCTGATGTTATTGTTTTCCCATTTCACTGACAGTTACTGCAGCGCCAACTATCGGAAAAATTTTCGCGAATACAATGCCGGAAAATACTAACCTCAAACTTGGATGACAATTTATTGCCATATTTCCCGTTAAAATACGCCATATTATTAGAGGGCGGGCATGTTTTCGACGCTAAAGTACCTGAGGGCCTTAAAAGTACCCTTGTTTTGGACGCTGCCAGAAAGATTATCGCAGGTACCAGATATTAGATATAATTAGGATTTTATGATGGTCATTGAAATTTACTAATAGCAGAGACATCATTTTTAGTTTTCTTTACAACGTAGATGTCGCTAGTATTGTCTTCTTCTAATATTAAATGGTCTTTTTATGTCTAATAAAACATTTAGGTTTAAATGAACATTTGAGCGGGAAATTTGAATGTACATTTGCGCGGGAAATTTAAAATGCACTAGGCTGCTATTCAAATGAGAAAAAATATGAATCAAATTTTACCATATTTACTGTGTACATTTACATACTTGTTTTACAACCGTCAGTTTTCTCAATACTGGAGAAAAAAGACCGTACTGACAAGATGCAAACAAGCTGTATGTTCACAGTAAATGATCAATAAAAAAAGTCAGATAATATGAACAATTTATTTTGTCAATAACAAATTTATAAAATTTTCAAAAAAGTTTTAAATTTAGTTTGCTGTTTTTGATGACATATCTTTAAAAAGGTCCTTTACAATTTATTAAACTTTCATTAAGGTTGCATAATTGTTTAATGTTGTTTGCTCTTTCTTTGGCAAGTTTCTTTAATTTCCTCAGATGGGTTTGTTTATTTGAAATTATTTCAATTTCCTTTCTCTAGGAGTGCTGACCGATTTGTCATGTATAAAAATCTATAAAAATAGTACATTTTAATAATTTGATAATCACAGGCAAACTCTATTGATAAATGTCAAGAAAACCTTCACTTTTGCAAAGGTTGTTTCAAGAAAAGTTACTAGCAATTGACTGTTCAATCTTTTGTTTTGTTTTTTACCCATTTTTGCAAATATGTACACACAAAGAGATAAATAATATCCATAATATTATATACATACATAAGTGTTGCCAGTTGCTGATGTTCGAGGCACTGGAGGGATTTTTTCATCAATTGTTGACACCTAAAACAAAAAAAAAGGTTTAGTTAGAAAATATTCACACACAAATGACATATACATACATCATTATTTGATTTTCCTGGCATTGAACTGCAAAGTTCTTCAGTAGTAATGGGAACCTAAAACAAAATACATGATCATATAATGTTAAAATTGTTTTGGTAGTATTTAAGACGATGCTGACGATGCTAGTTTGTAGCGAAACAGCTGTAATTGTGATTTTAAACCTAATTTTTTCAATTAAACTTGGAATTTGAAATAAAACGAAGGGGCATTTATTATTCTTAGTAAGATGGACTTCTTTGTATAATTGTCAAGGACGTACCTTTTGTTTGCCACTTCCAACTTGCGTTCAAAATAATTCGATAAGCTCTGAACTCTATGAACTAATACCGAGCCCACAAATAAAATATGAAAACATAAAATACACATTATATATTTAATATTCTCCTTTTATTATCTCATAATCTATCTTGTTTTAGGTTGATTGCAATTGAACCCTAATTACCGCTTGAACCATAAAATATCCCATATTTACCTATTATTCACGCAAGGTCAGAGTATAAATAGGTACCTACTTGATATATCTGTTTTATTGTTATATTTGTCTCTGACTACTTGAACGTTTTGCTGCATTGATTATTACTGTATTTTTATTAAGATGGAACACACTATAGTTCAACCCATAAATAGTTTAAATGAAGGTAGATATAAGTAGATTAAAATGGCCGGAAAGGTAAGACCTTCAACTTTTAATTTGAATGTTTTCAGGAGTAATACCACTAGTGATTGAATTTTCGCGATTGGATAAAAGACAGACATGAGATAAATTCAATCACGAGTGGAATTTTATTATACTATTTCACGAATAAAGTTTCTTCATTAATATAAATACGAACAATGTATGGCAGTCATAATCAAATTATTAAAATCGTTGATAACAATTGACCTGAGCAATAAGAGATAGAATTATGAGAATATATTTTGTGCATCTAATTGTTGTATGTTGGGTTGCATATTATTATATAACGTTAAGTTAGATATTATAGGTCGCGCACATGTTAGTTTGTAGGTTAGGAGTTAGCCACATGTTAGGCAAAAGAATAAAAGTTATGTTTAAGTCTTTATTTTATTCATAAAATACACAACACTAATTTGTAGTTGCAATCGTCACAGAATGTCATAAATTGTTTCCATTTTGATTTTTTTGTGGACACGTTTTCATCTATATTCATTTGTATTTGTACTGAAGCGACTCATTTTGATACAATCAGGTACAATTAATATTGATAGAACGGCCAAACTTTATGTTGCCATGGTTACGTCATTGAAAATACCAAAGCTGACTCTCCAATCAGAATGGACTAGTTTAGTGATTTTTTTTATATTTGCATCTTATAAAATAGGTTTTTAGTGGTTCAACTGTACAAATAAATTTTTTATAAAATTAATCCTCTAGCCATAATCGGCTTTTGAAATTTAAATTTAATGGTTACATACTTCACAAGTGGTAAGTGACGTGTTTCAATAAGATTGGTAGAAAATTTGCGATGTTGTCGATATGCTTTAATATTAACCGAGAAACTTATCTCTCTCTCTTATTTGTTGTCATTAAAAAGAGATAAACATATCGAAATTTTTGTTCTCTGATTGACACTTTATCAAATAAGGAGTAAAACACTAAACAAAATAATATTCTGTCATTTTCGTTAGTTTAATTTGTTGTTTGGTTGTGCTTGGTTTATGAAAGAAATTACTTCTATACTATTTTTGGTTCGAAAATAAAAATCCCTAACACCTTGTCTTGGTGTTATAGCGGTTCCTTCAAAAATAACCAATAGAAGTAATTGTTCTCTCGGGGAGCAACCCTTCTATCGGTACAGTGAGAGAACGAATTTCAAGAATACCGTTTTGGCATTTTCAATAGAACCACGCCCACTTTCTATTGGCTGTTCTATTCTGTCACCGTCAAGAATAGGGGTCTTGTTTGTTTATTACAGATAAACACGATTTTCTCTCCTGTCATATATATCTTGTCAACTGGTACAATCAGTTAGTCACAGAACACGGTGTTTTGTGCCGCCAGTTCTTTGAGAATACTTGAAACGAACGTAACTAAACTGTGACAACGTTGACTTTTAAACACACTTCATTATTGGTTATTAGTTGGCACTACGTTTAAAACTTACTAATTATTTATTGCTAAATTTTACGAAATGAGAAGAATTACTTGCAAAATGAATACCAATATAAGTAAGTAGGTATCTTATCCTAAATATATATTGCTATCATTTTGATTAATATGATTCTACTAAACTAGTCCATTGAAAGACAGATGGTGTTATCGCGATAACACAAGTTGTCTTTGGTTTGCGATCGGTCAGATTATGTGAGAATTTTAAGATGAGTGAAATAGTCAAGAAAAGTCATAAGTTGAGCGAAGTTTGGCTCATCTGAGCCGAAAGAACCGAATTAGTCAAGTTATTAAAATTTCTTTAAATATGTGACAATAGAACAATTTTCTTGCTTAACTAATTCAATTGAAAAATGGTATTAACCTGTATCCCTAGGTTTAGTTACGTTAATAAGTAGTTATTCGGAAGAATCTTTAACTTTAACTTATTTTTATTTAAAATTAAATTTATTGTACTATAGTCTATATAGAAAGGACAAGGAGTAATAAATCATTCATTTAAGTAGATTTCATAGACGTACCAAAATATATTTTAAGAGGGTATACCGTGTTAATGCAAGTGTTGATGATATTGTGGAATTAACGGCTGCTATGTTGTGTGTTGCTAAATCAACAATTTATAGATTACTAAAAGAAAGCAAGAATGAAACTCTTCAACCCCCTAAAACTCCTTCAGGCCGAAAACCAATTGAGATCGATGAGTCGTTAAAACAAAGACTAAGGCGTAAAGTCCACGGATTTTACTTACGAAAGGAAATTCCAACACTTCCAACAAAATTATGACATCAGTGCAAGAAGATACGGACTATACAAAATTCTCCAGAATGACATTATGCAAACTTTTGAAAGATGTGGGTTTCAGATATACAAAACATAATAGAAAATCTCTCTTGATAAGTAAACCGGAAATAGTTTTTGGAGAAGAGACTATTTAAGAAGCATTCGACATGCCAAAGAACAAAATTTGAAAATCTTCTACTTAGACGAAACATGGATAAATGCTGGATATACAGTTTCCAAATCTTGGCAAGATGAAAACATTAAAAGCGGAAGGCAGGCATTCGTGGAAGGTTTGTCGTTAGGTTTGCAGCCACCATCTGGAAAAGGAAAAAGACTTATCATTGTCCATGTTGGAAGTTCTGAAGGTTTTGTTGATGGTGGATTATTAACTTTTATTTCAAAACGCACGGGGGACTATCACGAAGATATAAATGGGGATGTCTTCGAGGAATGGTTTGTTCAAACATTGGATCTGATTCCAAAAGGGGCTGTTATTGTTATGGACAACGCAAGTTACCATTCACGGTTACGAGAAGCATTGTCCACAAGTCGTTGGCGTAAAGCAGAGCTTTTGGAGTGGCTTATTTCGAAAAATATTAAGTTTCCAAAAGATCCACTAAGGAAAGAACTTTACAGAATTGCAAAAATGAACAAGAATAAATACAAAACCTACATTGTAGAACAAATGGCTTCTTCTCGTGGTATATCAGTTTTTCGACTTCCCCTGTATCATTGTGAACTTAATCCCATAGAATTAATATGGGCTCAGGTAAAGGGGGAAGTTGGAAAAAAATACTACTTTTAAAATAAACGATGTGAAATTGTTTGAGAGTGCTGTAAGTCATGTTAGTAAGGAAAATTGGACAAACTGTATCGAGCATGTTATCAAAGTAGAGGCAAATATGTGGAAAATTGACAATTTACAAAAAAACCAATTTATTTGTAGTAATATTAAATAAATATCTAAAAAAACCCATTTATTATCGGAAATTACTTCAAATTAATAAGTTGTGTGAATGACTATGCAGTTACTTTCAATTTAGGACACCGTATACTTTAAGATATTGCACAAATTGTTTTCGTAGTATGCGGTTGACATTTTAAAGCGTAAATTTTACCATTATTTCTTTTTCAAAACGGAATAAACGATGACCTTGCAAAAGCATCATAGATTCTGCTTATTAGATTTACGTTTAAATTGCTTACTAAACATCTTATTAGACAGTGACACCTTCGTCTCAAATGTCGGGTCATAAAGTTCGCCGTATAACAAAAATTATATTTAATTTATCATCTAGAGATCGCACCTTAAAACAAGACAAAAGGGTCAATTTATATTTCATATTAAATCCAATCTTTTACGCAGCGTGATTTTAAATTCTATTAATATACAATTAAATGAGGACTGCAGACTTTTCAAAAATTGTAGGTGGAGAAACTGAGGTACTTTTAGATTTTTTATAAAGTGTGCATATATTACTAATTTATATGAAACTAAGCGGCTTACAAGGCCATCATCAGAGTTTCTCATCAAATTAGATAAAAACCGCTAACCACTAAATGTCTTTCAGTGACAATAACTTTGTAAACATCCTCTTTGATGGTATTTAATTTTATTTATATCAAGAATTTTTATGATTTTAAATTCCTTGTTTTTAAGTTTTATTTTATTTATATGTGCATTCAACTTAGCTTTCGTGGGCAATGGACAACTTCGTGCACTAGTTGCACAATATACTATTACAAACCTGTACTCTGTAATAGTCGTACATATTTATGGAGATAAATAAACATTTCTTTCACGATTTAACTTTAAATATTTAAGGTTTATTCTTTCCTGGCATGAAGAAGTAGAATGAACATCGACAAGTGAGCTAAACACTAACGTACCCAGCTTATTCCTTTCTACAATCCTGGCCTGCTCTCCTCTATGGGTGCCTGCAAATTGGAACCGTTGTGATAACATCAATCACGATTTTATCTTATGTACCTTAACCATTAACTGATAACCATTATATGTTGACAAATTTACTCTCTTCTCTTTTTCCAGCAACTATAAAATTATTGACATTTTTAATTTTATACACTTTTGCTCTTATTTTCTTTTTATTTTTTCTGTATTCTGCTACAAATCTGCTTTCCCCCCTAGGTCCATAGCTGCAATACTTTCAGTGTCAAATTCACTCAAATATGTTTATAAGATATATTAACCTAGTACACGATATTAAATTAGATTTGTAGCAGAGTGACTTTTTTCCTATCCCACTGCGACCTTTGCAGATCTCTTGTGGTCCTCCCTATATTTAGAGTTCGGTATCCAGCTTTATATTTTTTATTAGACCTATTAGCTTCAACGCCGCCCCCTTTGCATAGCTCTCTGCCCTCAGTTCTCTTCTCCGAATAGGTAAGACCGCACCCTTGCTAGGCCTTCACACTCACAGAGTATGTGCTCCGCAGTTTCGTCTTCTTCCTGGCAGAACCTACAAAGGCTATCATCTGCTATGCCGATTGTTTTTAGCCTGAAGTGTCCGGTCAGCTTTCCCACCATCATCCTCCTCGTTTCTCGACTTTGAGATATTTGACCGACTTGCCTTTAAGGAATGGTTTAGCTTGCCTTAGTCATGGGGTTTCATGCTGATTGTATATCCATTGTTAGATACTCTGTTTAACAAGTTATTTGGCAATTGGTCCTCAGTCGCTTCCTGCTTGGCTAATTCATCAGCTTTTTCATTGTCTTTCATTTCTGTATAGCCTGGCATAGCCTAGGGTCACTCTATTATGACTACCTAATATGTTGAGGGTCTTATGACACTCCTACACCAGACTTGACGGTGTCCAAAATGAGCCTATCGCTTTTAGTGCTTCTTGGCTATCGGAGTAGATGACGATTCTTTGGCTTTTTATCTTCCGTCTCATAAAACATTACACATCCAATAAATCTGCCTGAAAGACAGTGGCATGTCTTCCAAAGCTCAAAGAAATCGTGATCGTCTATTGCCCACCATATATTTCGGCTTCTACTCCAGAGTCTATTTTAGAGCCATCAGTATAATAGTTGAGATTCGCTGTTACAGGAGGTCCTACTTCCCATTTCTTTCTCTCTGGAATGACTACTGCGCATTTGTTTTTAAAACTGTATTGTGGGACAATTTGATCCATTGGCACTCCAGGTATTGGATCTGCCTTTATTTCTTCATATAGCTTTTTGTAGGCCTTGCCGTGTTCTTGACTTATCGGAGGAGGCCCCTGTAGTAATCTGTGGCTAACAGATTTTGCATTGCCTTGTACAAAGATATGCAGTGGTGGTAGGCTCCAGGGCTGCAGTCGGCGTCGTTTTCGTGGTCTCGGTGATACTTAGGCACGCTTGCCTTTAGGTACCACTTAGCAGCCTCTGCGCTCCAATCTGCAGTGTCCTGGGCCACCAGACTCCTGATCCATAGGTTATGATGTGTATTTGGTCATGTTGGGATTTAATCCCCAATTTTTCCCGCACATTTTCCTGCATCTTTCCAGGGCGATTCTGGCTTTGTGTGAGGATTTCTCGCTGTGAGCATTCCATGTACATGATATTAATATACGATGCAAAACAAAAATAAGGACATTTGACTACAGAAGAAATAGCTACAAGCACAGGAATCTGTCAAGGAGATTCACTGAGCCCTTTCATATTTAGTTTAATAATGTACAAAATGATAGAAAATTTTCCCAGAAAAGCTGGATATTAAATGGGTACCACATCCTTTAGGGTCATTTGCTAGGCTGACAATGCTGTTCTTGTCGTTGATTCTTAAGAAGACTATTGAATGCATTTAATATCAAAGCTAAATAATTAATTATGCTTATTAATACCAAGAGTAAGTATCTAATAATATCCAAACAACAGATAAGATGCAAATTAGAAATCGACTCCGAGATTGTAGAAGAGGTAAATGTCTTAAAATATCTTGGAGCAGAAATAACAAGCTATGGTAATCTTTGCAACGAGGTCAGAAAACAAACAATGAAAGCAGCAAGAAGCTCGGTATACCTGAAATAAATCGTCTGAAAGTATAAATATCTAAATAATGAAAGCAAAGTCAAAATATATAAAACAAAAAGACCTATTATAACATAAGCGACAGAAACAAGACCAAACACAAAAAGAACCCTCCAAATAATAAAAATAGTCGAAATGAGAACACTAAGAAGGATACAAGGCAAAACTCTACACGACAGAATAAGAAGTAAAGACATCAGACAAAAATGTGGAATGCAGGACATAGAAAGGTGGGGAAGATATTGGAACGAACATATAAAAAGAATGGAGGACAGCAGACTTGTTAAAAGTGAAAAAACGAATAATCCAGTAGGAAAATGAACACAGGGTAGACCAAAAAAATGGCGAGAATGCTGGACCTTACCGTCAGGAGAAGACTTGATTGCAATGAACAGGCTACTATCATGATTAATCATGCTAGAAAGAAGAAGATTACAGTAAATAAATTATTGAGAGATATTTTTTACAATTATTAAATTTAATAACGATTTAAATATGTTTTAAATAATATTTCAATAATAAGTAATTATAACTGTAACTATACCTACATTTTCACACGTTTTCTGCATTGATCAATTTGTTTTTGTTGCAAAAAAGGAGCAATGTGAGAAAACTCTTGTTGTTTATTTCACATGTGATAAACGTCTTTGACTTTTTTCTTGTGAATGCAACTAATGTTTACTAGTTGCATTCGTTGTTTATTAGGAAACTAAATATTGGTTGTAACATTCGTTAAGTTTTTAAACGAGCATTAAAGCCTGGTCCTAAAATTAATCATGAGAAATATTTAAATATGTTTTTTTTATTTTTATACAGGGTGATTCATTATTAATTAGAAATAATTTAATACTAGAATCCTGACTTCAAATTATGAAGATTTAACCCAGAACACCTAAATAAAATGTAGCTGCTTACTTAGTTACAGGGTTTTTTGTGTAAAAATTTAAACATTATTTGGGTTCAGTACTTTAAGACTGTTTTACGTATTCATTTCATATTTGGCAGAAAATGTAGACACTGTACACCCTACAAAATTATATTAAACGTTTCTAACTACTACCAGAAACGTAGGACAGGGGCAAGTGACAGGTTAATCGTTCCCAAATTCTACGCCACTGGTGGAATAGAAACTTTAGCACAATTTGTCGATTCTCCAATACTTTTTACGTAAATAAAGTACTCTCTTTTCATAACGATACAGTCAATATTTCTCGAGATATTTTCAGTTTAACATGAAGCTGCATGTGTGATAACTGTCGATGTTTTCGACCAGTGAATTGCATTTAAACAAAACACCCTGTAAATAAGTAAGCAGCTACATTTTATTTAGGTGTTTTGGGTTAAATCTTCATAATTTGAAGTCAGGATTCTAGTATTAAATTATTTCCAATTAGTAAGGAATCACCCTGTATAGACCTTTTTAAAGAAAAATTGGGGCCCTGTAGATGCTGACTTTTGCATTTTTTTAATAAAAAAATCTAAGGGTTTTCTTAACTCCTTACAATTGTTACATGGATCTACACGGCAATCATAAAACCTATGCCAACATATGGAGGTTTTGCCTGATAAAAGCAAAGCAGGCAACAGCAGTACAAAAATTTAAACAAATACAACTTATCGTATCAGGAGCCATGAAAACCACATCGACCAGGGCAATGGAAATTATTTTAAATGTCACACCCCTTGACAAAGGGCCCCGCACTTTTCTTATAGAAAAGAAAGTGCGGGGTCCTTTGGTACTCTGATTGCAGTACAACTTTTCTATTTAGTTGGTTTAAAACCTAATTTAGAGTAACATGCGACCAAGTTTTACTGTTTTATTGCGCACCTAAATATTCTTTATTTAATTTTAATTTCTATTTTAGTTTTGTAAATCTTTTTTGCACATCTATATTTTTATTTAGCATTGTAACTGACAGTTCGTCAATAATCTGTTGCAAGCTCCTCAAACACAAGTATTTGTTGACCGATTTCTTAATATTGTTAAAAATTGCATTCATTAACCTTCAAATATTTATTGATGAAAAATTTGAAGTGTTTAAAAGTTGGTCATGTGTCAAGGATGAGTGTGATAATATTTTAAGTTTTTTTTTTCGGTGTATTAGAAGGCGCAGTTATTTTCGCAACAAGTATATCTAATTATTAGTTCTTTGATGATTTATAGGTTTCGGAAATTTTTATCTTTTAGATTATTGATAAATACATTGTGATTTAACCTACCACATTATTTATTGCAGGAGATAATTTATATGATTGTTTACCTGCATTGTTTTGCTAATGATTTCTGCATTTTTTAAAAGACACCTATTGCATACGACAGTGTATACATCTTTAAAACAGAATTAAAAAAGAAGTAAATTTACAGGAGGAATAAAATAAGTATGTATATGTAGTATCAATATTTATTGTTAAATATACAGGGTGTCCAGGAACTTAATGCCAAAAATTCGGGAGCAAATAGAAGAGGTCAAAATAATGTTAGAAGTTCAAATAAATAAATAGAAAACTCAATTCAATTAAACTTTATTTAACAAACTAAAAGAACAATTAGTAAAAACATAATATTTAGAAAAAACAATTGTTAAAAATACAATTATTATATACAATTGGTCCAGTAGACATTTGCTCCTTTAATGATGTAGATTTTGTTGCTGAGATTAACGTTGTTGAGGAATGACTTTTTTTGTATTTTCTGTAGTTGATTTTTTAATCTCCTTACTATTTCTTCCTCGCAAATATTTCCAAACTTCGACATCGTCAGATTGACATATGTCAATCTGACGATGCTAGTTTTTAGCGAAACCGCTGTAATTGTGATTTTAAACCTAATTTTTTCAATTAAACTTGCAAGTTAAGTTAAAACGAAGAGTTTTTTATTATCCTTAGCATAATAAAGGTTAAATTTCCTAAACTTCTTAGCTTATGATAGCGTGCTCAGTCAAATGTTTCTTAAAAAAAATAAAACAGTTATGATTAAGGACTATTATTATTTTGCAAATTTGGCAGGTAATTACACAAAAATTTTCAATGAAAATATCAGTAAATATTCCTTAATTCGTCAAATATTGTTTAAATTCTTAATTATTGAATTATCTAGCCAGTAAGACTTCTCTGAACTTCGACCTACCAAGATCTTTTGTGCATTCCTTGATCTGCTTGTTCTACAGCGCTAAGGTTTCCATCCAAGATGATCATCTTTCTGTACTATAAATTCCTAATTTGATAAGGAGGCGAAGAAACTGATTCTAAGAACTTTGTAGGCCCTTTGTATAGTGACCATCGCATAGTGTTCCGCTGTTTCTTTAACGCTTTCGTAGAAACTACAGATATCACTTTCTAATTTTCATTCTTTTGAGGTGATATCTCAAAGGGGGGCAGTACCTTGTGAGAAGAGCTTCGGTCAAGTTTATCTTTTTTGCTCATTTTGAGAAGGAACTTAGCTCTTTCAGGTGATATGTCTACAAACCTTATAACTTGCCTAAATCCTGGCGCATTCATCCAGTAGAATCGTAGTAGATCCTATTTTCAGTAAAGGAGAGCCTTTTTGGTGTGGCTTTTTGTGAGACCACAAAAGGGACCGGACCTAGGAGCCTACATCAAGGTGACCTTATTGTTCCTTGCTAGTTTCTTAAGGGGTTGTTTACATTCCAGCCCAGGCTAGTTTTGACTCGTACATAAAAGAACTCAGAGCCTTTAAAGCTGACTAAATTTATGCCCTTCTAGTGCATCTATGGAGGGACTCCTGGATTCTAATATCTATAGCGTGTATCTCCACCTGAAAGATAGGTTTGGTTAACCCTCGGATAAAAATCCAGCTCTTTCATCTATCTTGAGCCACACGAGTGATCCCTCCTCCAGTTCCTATTCTACTGGTTGATTGTTGTCTAACCTAGATATTTTGCAGGATGTTATTAACTAAATTATAATTTTTATAACACACTTTTATTCATACGTTTAAGTCACGAGGTTCTGCAAGTATAAAATTTTGTTAAAACTGTCCGGACCATATTTCTTTTGCTTTTGGTGAAATTTGAAATACTTCAACTGCACGTAATAATATGATTTCATTTTCACCATGTATATTCTACGATGTAGGTAATCTACAAGAACAAAGAACATTGATAGTAATACTGGATGTGCCTTGCATTAATGTAATTACTATCTTACTAAACAATTTGTTAGGCATTGCCGATTTGAATAAATAGACAATAATTTCCAATATCCAATCTATTACGAGGTAATCAGTGGTGTAGATGACATGAGCATATTTAACAAAAAATTCAAATTAAAAGAGGGAGGGAGATTTACCTTGTAACTATCAGTATTTGAAATGCTTTCGTAGTCCCCCACTTTTAAAATTTATTTTTAACTTTAGGATGACGAAAAAAAATATGTAATGTAGGTGAAAGCCCAATCTGTGTTCCTATGGAGAGATTTTTTAAAATTTTATCTACTAGCTTCTTCTAAAAAAATTGGTAAAATATCGGTTTTTTACCCATTTTTCTCAATTTTTTTAAGAAAACCTAAATAAAATTTTTAAGAACTCTCTCCATAGGAACACAGATTGGACTTTTACCTACATTACATAATTTTTTCGTGAGCCTAAAATCAAAAATAAGCTTTAAAAATGGGGGACTACGAACTCTTTGCAATCCAATATTTTGCTTTTATAAAGTGGCTCCGCCGATTGGAAAGTAAAGGAACTAATATTTTATAAAGATAATAAACTCAATCACAGATGTTTGCATTTTACCGGGGAACGATGAAAAATACTTTTTAATTTTTGCCTTTAATTCTATATTATATCGTTGGTACATTCATAAGTAATTTTTGTGTTCTCTTTATATAAAATATTTGTATCACTACGCATATTTGTATCTTTTTTTAGTTATTAAAATGTGACATTAGTTTTCAAGTTAAAATATTAGCAAATATTCTAATATATAAAACATAATTAGTAGTTCAATGCAATAAATAAAATAATTATTAGGAATCTCATTTTAATAAATCAAATTAACTAAAATCTACAATTGTTGTTTTTCTGGTGTTGATTTCAAGATTATTTTCAAATTTCGCGAGATTTGTAAAAAAAGGGAGAAATCTTCATTAAAAAATCTCATCAAGTCAGTTGTTCATCCTGACAATTTTTTTCTAATGCTACACAATATGGGGTTGACAATGAAAAGATTGCTAGAAATAATTTGCAAAAATACTTAAACAAAAAAATTGTAAAATGTGGTCTTTTCATTGATTTTGAACTTAACTATGTAGCTGCCTTTCCTGAAGGAATTGTAGAAAATGAAAACTCCATTGTAGAGATAAAGTGTTCCTATCCATGTAGAATGTTTACAATAGATGAGAGAATAAATACAAGAAAAGTTACATTTTGGAGAAAAGACAAATCAATTAATGAAAATTACAATAGGTATTATCAAATTCAAGGTCAATTGCATTTTACTAAAATGGATTTTTGCTGCCTTTGCGTTTGGACTCCAAGGTTATTTTTACTGAATGATTTTTTAATGACATGAATATATGAATATAATGACAAGAAGGAAGTGACATGCCAGTGATGTTTGACAGCCACTCGTCGTGACTACAACTACGTACACGTAACAAAACTCACAAAATAAATTAGAGTGTAGGTATTACAATATATGCTCTAGAAAACGATTTACCTCCCACTTATAATAATTTTGTTCTTTTTTTTTGTGTCTTTGAAGCTCCCGGTATCGAATTTAGATGGAGGCTTATCAACTCCCATCGCTCTGAGCTTCCTTATGCGTAAAACTACTGGAAAATTTATCTTTTAAATGTTCCGTCAGTTTCAAAATATTCGACTATGTATTTTTTCTGAGCTTCGCTCATAAAATTTCTTTTCCCCATAATAGAGGAAAAAAATACACGTCCTTTATTAGCAATTAGGCTTTCCAAATCACGTGATATAAAGATGGCGTCTGCGGGCAAACCTTCGAACATAACATAACACTGTCAAAGTCACAGACCACATTTTCTGTAAGAAATTTGTGGCTCAAAACCGCAGCACACAAAAGAATTTTACATCAACCCTGTTTGATCTACTTCGACAACCAACCACAAGGCATGTAACAGGCATTTTTTCAACTTATAACGTTAACAAGTCCAAATAATATATATAATCTATTTTATAAAGTCACAAAAACTATATTCTTACAACAATAAAAACTTAAATAAATAAAGCATTATGACAACAATACAAAACAATACTATTGTTTGCCTACAGCCGCCATATTGAATAATTTTTGACAGGTCGTTGGAAAGGCTAATACAATAAGCAAAACAGCAAAACACTAACAAAAGGTATAGGTTATATTCACGAACTATAAAAATGTCAAAAAAGTCAATTCCGCCAACTTAATAAAAGAAATTATAATACAATATCCGAATATTTGATTGGTTATGCAGTTGAAATACTTGAATTTAGTTCGCCACTTTTCCTAATTCTCTAGAAATTGAATTCCCACACATTCAAGAATAGGACTGGCAGTTCTCAGGAGAATTTTTTTGGAGAATCAATTCTCTGGAGAATCGATTCCTACGATTTCAAGAATAGGGCCCCTGGACGGCCATATTGGATCACGTGGTTTGGATTGCCTAATTGAGATCGAGTTGAGATTAGGTTAGGTTTTCGACTCGTGTTTTATGTAAGCAGGGTTGAAAGATTAATTTGAGGTTAGGGTCAAGATAGTTCAATAAAAATACATACAATATTCATATATTTAATAAATGAGTATATAGATATATGGTTCACAAAATGTATTAAGTTTTAAAACGTTCTTACATCGGTATTTTTATTTTTGAAATTGATCATAAATTAAATTGATACACCACTGACAAACCGCAAACTGTTGACGCCATTTTGAAACACCATCTCGGACATTTTTGGGTTTATGTATAACGCTCCTTCCTTCGTTTTTATATTCTAAGATAAACACAAACACAAATTTCAGCTGTCAGTTGCCAGTTGTCAACTCAACTACTCAAACTGTGTTTATAATTCTTTATTTCCACTCAATCCACCAGAAAAGCACTTTCAACTCCATCCGTGTTTACAGGAAATTGTAAAAATGGTAAATTTACGAACTGCACTAGGAACAGTATTGGCTCCAAAAGAGCCTTGATACAAAAATTTGATTATCCTAACATAAAGAATTAAATTAAAATTTGTTTATTGATTCCGATCTTAATGAGATATTTTAAAAGATATTGCACGAAAACTTAAGGCAACCACATTTAAAAATTAACTAAAAACGTTACAGTTAACCGGATATTATTAAATTGCATGTTGCTGATTTCAAATACTTACATTAATGCGTAAATTGTTTCATATAATTTAAAATTGCGAGAGAATCACTGAACGGGGGAAGTTCAAATTTAAAATATTCAATCGTATTGCAATATTTGACTTTATTATTCGTTTTATGTCGGCTATAGTATTAATACTTTTTTTATTTACTCTTACAATGAGATATCAAGATTTTAGTATTATTAACTTTATTGTCTTTAAAATAATAAAGCGTTACAACAGTAACAATAAATAATTATTATAAAAGTAATGTTTGCTAAGGCATTGCGGATTTTTAATAATTCATAATAAACAATTTGATTTAAAACAAAACATGATTTTTTTTAAATTGCTGAATTTCAGAACAAAAATACCTAAAATTAACAAATAGCATATTTAATAATAAATGTCCAAAATGTAATGCTATATAGAAATATAATTTTGAGGTTAGATACGCTTGTGATCATGAATTCTTTATCTTAAGATCAGTTATCAAAGTGCAATTCATCAATGAAATTTAGTTGTAGCAAGGATAATAAAAAACTCTTCGTTTTAACAAAACGTCCAATATTTATTTAAAAATTGCTTTTTTAAAAGACTCAATGACAGCCGTTTCGCTAGACAACTAGCATCGTCAGATTGACATATTGAAGTTACTATTTATTTTTGTAGCTAGGTACCTGATGTTTATTAGGTAGTTATAAGGCTAGACCAAGTATGGAAGTAATAAGACATAACAATATTAAAGCCTACATGTTATTAGCCCTAAGGGATTATCCTGGATGTATTTCCCTCTAAGATCAGTATAACTGTGCAATGATATAGAAAAACCAGGAAAAAACTATATCATGCTGATCTTTACCATAACTTAATATATTTGTGTTACAATTACGTCTTATCTATGTATAAAATGAAGACTCAATCAAAGCAAACACTTTAAAAGTGGAGAACTTCCCAGATTTATTTGTTCATTAACAAATTTAAATTGTGGATCTGCTAGATGTCTTTTTATTTCAAGTTCTTCAAGGAAATCTAAATTTTGTTTTTTATTACAAATGTGTAGTATTTGGATGTCATTGGTGTGAAAGAGTGAGGTTGGATGTTCAAGTAGGTGTTTTGCATAATTTGACTTATTTGGTTGTTTTAATTTATATGCTCTTAAATGTTCGTTAAATCTTACTTCAAAATTTCTTTGTGTTTGACCTATATATACAGCATTACACTTTGGACAATTAATTTTGTAAACACCAGATTTTTTTAATTTAGGTAATTTTGTTTTTACATTTAACAATTTTGTACCAACATTATTTTGTGTTTTATTATTGCTGATGTTGCCGAAGATATTATTTTTGAAATTTTATTGGAAATACTTCCACAATATGTAATACTTTTATAACTTTTAATTTCTTTAGTTTGTTTAGGAAATATTAGTTGTAGTGCCACTTTCTGTTCTTTTTTATATATTAATGTATTTATCAAGTGAATTGGGTAGCCATTAGATGTAGCTATTTGTTTTATGATACAAATTTCTTTAAATAAATATTGGAAGTTTTGTTAAAACGAAGAGTTTTTTATTATCCTTAATAAGATGGACTTCCAAAAAGTAAGGGTTAGTACAAAATCAATTTAGTTGTAGCAACTTCTTAATGCAACATGTCTCCTTTCAAAGTTGCATGAGCGTTCAGACCATGTTCTTACTGTTACAACAATTTTTTAGGATAATACCTACCATATTTTTCGAAAATTGAAAATATTCACCATATTTTTAACTTTATAAATGATGAATTAAAATTTTGAAAACATCGATTGATTGAAATTTGCAATAAACATAGTTACAGATCCAGCACAGATAACGAGATAACCTCTTAACTGCCATTTCAATTAGTCACACCAACAGAAATTTTAAGTTAGCTTAGAAAAAATCACAAAAAAGTTACCTAGTTGCAACTTGTAGCAGCAAAAAAGAACTGATTGCAGAGAGTTGCAGAGACGAAATTGCATCATCAGAACCGGGCATTACATTCCCAAAAAAGCTCTGCTGTCGTATCTTCGTGATAATTAACACAAAAGAATCCTTAATATTTTTGGTAGAAAGCCACATAGCGTTTGGGATCCAACCATTTTCTGATCCAGCGTGTAATATTGTGATTCTCTTCCCTTTATTTGATGGTGCTTTTGTTTTACACTTATCAGAGGTATCCGACCATCCTTTGGAAGGGGTGTCATGCGTGTCAAACCACGTCTTGTCAAGGTAGAGTATTGGCCGATTTTCAGACCGGTATTTTCTTATTGACTTTAAATATTCAGAACGCCAGTTTATTAAACGTGTGGATTCTATTGTTACTTGTCTCTTGTCAATTTTGCGATACTTAAAGTCCATTGCAGACAGAGCTTGCCAAACAGTAGTGAGGCCACAGTTGATGTGAGTTTCGTCATTGATGAGCCGCTGTTTCAAACTTTTGATTGTAGGGACACACTAAAGTCTAAATACTACTTGTTTGACATAAAATATTTATCTTCTAGAACAAAATGCAGCTTCCTGTAAATCTGATAACAGAGCAGCTTTAATTTTAAAACAAATATAGCGGCGTAAATTTATAATAGTATATTCTCGTTCTTTAAAAAACTTAACTCGTGTCATAACAGAAAGCCATATGAAATGCGTTGTTTATAATATTTTTTATATTTTGCCATCTTATTTTTTAAATGGATGAGTTCTATAAAAGGGAAATGGAAAAAAATACTGAAAAAGGTTAGTCGCATAAGGAAGCAGTTTTTCCAATATATTTTTGGTTTTTCTTATGTATTTTGGGCCCCTTTATCACCCGTGTTGTATCCGAAAGATATGGAGGTCTTTTAACATATTTTTAGTTTGTAGTATTTTACTTCTTACAGTTGACGAAAAACTAAATGTCAGCTGTCAACACATACACGTATCATTAGATATTATCCTGTTATTATTTAGCATTGTTTGGCTTCGTGTTTTTGTATTACTGCTTTGAGCTACCTTTTATGCTTAGATTGGTATCTTAAGTCCTTCATAACATTTTTATTTAGGAATAAAAAAAAAGGGTTCAAAATGTGGAGGATTAAGTCCAGTAAAGTATTTAAACATGATATTTGTCGTTTTTAGGTTTTTATATGAAAAATAGTTTTTCCTGTACGAGTATTTTCGTCCACGGTGAAGATTTGAATATACTTGTACTATCTTTTGTTTCAATTTTTGTAATTTTTTTTTGTTCAGTTTTTCTTTGCCTTATAAAATTAGTAGAGCTATAATTGTGTTCTAACATATTTGTAGTGGGTTTAATTGGGAAATTCTTAGATTGATTGTCAACATTTATTTGATTGTCTGAGACACTAGCATGTTCTTGTACATCAACTTGAGTTATTTCTGCATTTTCCTCAACTTCAGTAGATTCATTATTACAATAAGGTTTTGGATCTATGCAATTATGAACGAAATGTTCACTACAAATATAGGTGATTTTGTTGATTGTGGCAAAATTCAGAGTTTGGTTGCCACATAAATCAATCCATTTGAGGCATCTGCTCGGACATTTTCTGGGTTTATGAAATGGAATAAACTTAATAGAATTCCTTCTTCGTCCTTTAAATAAAGTTCTTGTATTATTTCTACAATTTTGATATGCACAATGCTTCATCGCAATTTGTATTGTGGAATCACAACGAAGATACAAATCCGGGTAGAATTACTCTTCTCGATGGTATTTGCAATAATAAAAGCAGATCAGAGTAACACAAATCACTAACAGATAAATTTAGAATAAAAAATCAGTAATACAAAAACACGAAGCCAAACAATGCTAAATAATAACAGGACAATATCTAATGATACGTGTATGTGTTGACAGCTGACATTTAGTTTTTCGTCAACTGTAAGAAGTAAAATACTACAAACTAAAAATATGTTAAAAGACCTCCATATCTTTCGGGTACAACACGGGTGATAAAGGGGCCCAAAATACATAAGAAAAACCAAAAATATATTGGAAAAACTGCTTCCTTATGCGACTAACCTTTTTCAGTATTTTTTTGCTCGTTAATTTGGCAACATTTCTCTTTTATAGAACTCATCCATTAATTTAATATTTGTCTGTAAATTACGAAAATTTTGATTTTAAAATGTATGTCGGTAGTACTGTGTAATTTATAACATTTGACAATTTTGACATTTAAATTATCAAATATTAATGTTTTAAAATATTTTAAAATGATTAATACACCTATAATAATATATTATATAAGTAAAAGATTATATTCATATTCACAAATACTTTCTTAAAGAACAATATAAAATTACTAAATTCCTATAAGCCACAAATGTCATTGTCAATAGTCTTGTCATTAGATACTTCACTCATGTGGCCAACCATTTAAAACAAAAATTTGCGTGCGTAAAAGTTACATTACGATACGCAAATGCGTTTTATAATGAAGATTTTTATAAGTGCAAAATATAAAAATAATATTTATTGTGCAATTTTGTTTACGTACCTACTATTGACCACTCGGTACACATATAAACATAAAGATAAGGTTCTTTAATTAAAAACGAACTATAAAAAGTTTTAATTAATTTTTTTAAGGATTTTATTGATGAGAAATATTAATACAATATGAAGTATTAATATGGAAAAACAGAATTAAATTTATTAGGAATTTCTAACATACATTAACGTGTATCTTACAGAAGTTTGAATGGTTTTTAACTTAAAGAGGGGATTCGGTGTATTTATTATACAATATCTAATATTAAATTAGTAGGTAGTTGTGGTTCGTTCTGTGATTATTATTGAATAACTGTGATTAGTTTTTTCCGATTTCGTTCATTCCTGCTGGCAATGTGAGTACTGTTAGTATTATTAATCAAAAAACGTATACATCACTTACGTATATAAATTGATTTAAGTAATATATTAAATTTTTGGTTACTTAATATTTAATGTGTATCTACCATCATTAAAACGATTTGTGTAATAACACCATAAGAAAATAATTAACAGTATTTCGAAGTTTCCTTTCAATTTTAATTTGGCCTCTCTATATTTCTTATACTAATACATAGAAGTGTAGTATTTGCAAAATAAAATATTTCATATTTAACTGATTTATGTCGTTATCTATGGCATTTGGTCTTATCGGTACGCCGCTGCATACATTAGAAATGAATTTGATTACAAGGTGTCCGACTATATTAAGTCATTTGTAAATTGAATCACAGCTTATTTGCAACATCAACAATAATTAAAACCAAAGGCCGAATAAAGAGAAAAAAGGTGACGAAACATATTTTCTTTGTTTAAGTTCCTTACACCGAATTTATGAATAAAACTATAACAATTCTAATAAAAATTAGAATACAATCGAGATTTAATGAGCACATATTATCATATTTTACATTATGATCCATAACAATGATAAATATTTTATATTTCTTCAACAGAAACATTTTTTTGTATTTAACTTACAAGTGGTAAGTACCTATTTATTTTGTAACCTTTAAATTTATTATCTTCTTTTATTATACGTTTTAATTACTACAAATATATTACAAAACGTCATTGGTAAAATTTATTACCTATCGTTAACAGCTAATTGATACTTAATAAATCATTAACAGGAATTTATTAGAATTTTTACTTGCATTCCACTAATATGTCATTTATTTTACTTAATCTTCAAAATTAAATGGGGATTCCCAAAGTCAAATAATTTTTTCTTCATTATATGAAACGCCTACTTTATTACATAACTAAAAACAAAACTGCATTTGTTTTTATTAGGCTCTATAATATTTAATCCAACAGACTTGAAAACGTCTAGTGTCCTAACAAACTTGTGACAGTAGCTACAACAAAGCGTTCCAAATTCTGTTTCAACAGAAAAATAAATGATCAAAAACTAGTTTGTGTATGAAAATGGTAGTTATTTCTAAGGTTATCGATGCATCTTTGGTTTGGTGTCCAAAAACAGAACAAGTTTCTGCTAAGACCAATATGGGCAAGATACAAAGACTTTCCTGAATTGGAATAACTGGGGCAATGAGAACTACACCTATGACAGCGTTAGAAACATCACTGGACCCGCCACCGCTACGTTATATAAGAATGAGTAAAGCTAGAATAGCTCTAAACAAACTGAAAAAATTACCAAATCACAAGGCAAGTTATGGCCAAAGACTCAGAAATGTGGAATATGACATTTTAATGCCAACAGATCACATTCTAACGAAATACAACTTCATCGAAAGGTACTAGAGAAGGATAAAACACTCCCTCTAAGTAAGTAGAGCCAATTAATTTACTGGAGCGAAAATGTGTTTCAAGCAGAAGTCTATGCTATAGTTGTTTGCACAAGAGAAAATATGAGATTGCAACAGAAGGTATAACAGAATCTACAGCGACAGCCCAGCCCAGAGAGCTATAAGGTGACAGAGGTGTCATCCAGGTTGTTATGGATTAGCGGCGAAGAACTTAAGAAACTAGCGACCCAGAACAGGTTTACACTGGAGTGGATACCACAACATCAAGAAATCGATGGCAAAGAAAAAGAAACTAGCAAGGTGAGGATCATCAACTCGCCTTAACGGTTTCCTAAATGCTCTATCAAGGTGGGTCTATAGGGTGGGTTTAGAAAGAAAAAGAAAATTCAAAAAATAAAATTGACATGAATGGAGATTAATTAAATAATATAATAACTTTCTGAAACAGTAGAAAGAGAACTAATTATAATGAACAGGAATAAACTACGCATCACTACAGGAGTACTCTACTAGAGAACACCTGAACAAACTATACCACTGCGAAAGCCTGGATCACAGAAGACAAACCCCAAATGGTCCCAGAAGACTTCTAGCACCAACCAGCTAAGAACCTGTATTTTTTTCTCAATTCCGCTTCTGATTTTGTTGAACCTTTTTTGTTAGTAATATTTTTTTGTACATTTTTATTCTGATTTTCATGCATTCGTAGGGCACTAAACAGAAGTGTTGGGTTGTCGTGGAAACATGGTGGCATGATATATGTTATTCCAACCTCATTTGTTATAGATTTTATAATTATGATGTTAATCTTCGGATATTCATCTGCCTGATCTACTATTATCCAATCAAACTCTGACAATTGTCGATTTGTAATATGTTAGATGATACTGGAGTAAATAACACACAATTTGATTTATCTAAAACAGAAAAGTTGAATATTATTATAAAACAAATTATATTAGCTCTTTAGGTAGGTACAAATTATAGTTTTACAAACCTAAAACAGAAAAATCGACAATTAAAGGTTTTTTACTTCCAATATTTTAGTAGATCAACACTTTAGTACTAATAAGAAAAATTAAATTCTTTAAAATTTTATTCTAAAATTAATTATCTCACGGACATGTCATCTGTCACCTGTCTCTAAGAGGCGTGTTCTTGTCTACGAATAAATAATAAAAAGGAAGGAGTATAATACGATTTGACGATGTCCGCAATGGTTCTTGCATATGGCTGACTTGAAGTTTCCGGTTACCAGTGGTGTCACACACAGGGTATTATAAACTTATGTCTCGTATTAATTATTAAAAAAAATAACTGTTTTCCGCTTGTAATTATCTGTACAGTAATATACATTGTCATAAAGTTGTAGGAATATAAATTAAGATTAAAAACTTCTAAGCAGGTAATTATAAATAGTTGACTTGGTTTGTCTGTATAAAAAATAAAGGAACGTCTATGATAACAATGTGGTTGTCAATAAAATATTTTGTTAATTTTTAATAATTCAGATAAATAGAACCCTACAGATGAAAAGTAATTCCCATTCAAGAGTTGGGTTAACTACTTAAATCAGAAAATAATATATAAAACAGCATGAAAAAACTATAATGTCAAATGTCACGATTCGAATGAGTCATATTTGGTTCTTCAATATGGCCGACTTCCGTCGCAATTATTTGCTAAATTAAAATATGACAACATTCCTTCCTTTCTATTCTTTATTCGTAGGTTCTTGTTATCATGCTTTTAAGGCGAAGTTCACATTAATGTTAGGCTGTATTTAAGCTACGTACACATCATAGTATACAAGCTTACATGCTTATACAGGAAATTGCATTTTTGGACAGGCCGTAGTTAAATACAAAAGAATCCAGAATAAGTCCAAGAGGCGGAGGTGGGACCGACTCTGATCATTTTAGTTTATAGATTACTGACATGTGTTTTAGTAACCTACCTTAATATTACTGTTTCATTTTATTATACAGGGTGTCCTACGACGAGTGCTACCTAGAAGTTTATGGGGAAGGAAAAATGCAAGATTAATGAAATTTGGTATACAGGGGTTTTTGATACTTCTGAGTTTAACTAAAATATTTTCAATTTGATCGCACTTTCGGTTATACCCGAAACCGACACCAACTTCACTATTTTAAATGCAACACCCTCTTTATTTTCTTATTTTTGGTTAGTTCCTTAAATTTAAGTGTTAGTTTATGAAAGGTACTTTGTATCTAAAATTAACCGTTTAGGAGAAATTTAATGTTTTTCGAAAATTTTGACAGAAATCACGCTTAATAAAATGATGATTATTTCAATACCTAAATTATTTAAATTAAAAAGTAAATGTATTATTTTGCATTTAAGATCTTCAATTGTAAGTAAATAAAGTGTATTTAAAAAAATATTATACAGGGTAATCACACTATTGAGTTAAATTTTAAATTAAAAAAACGAAGGTATCTTCCTTATTTCAAATAGCAACTCATATTTTTTTTATTTTAATTTAATTCCTTATAAAAAAATAGGGTAAGTTCATATTTGCATCCCTATATCAATTCCTAATAGTTTTTGAGATAATAGATACTTTACGATTTTCGGTTACAATGCAACTTTATTTGGCTTTGTTTCATTATTGTTGTTTAGTCTTCGATTAAAATCAATTTTGTTTTGAAAAGGAAATAGAGAAAATGAAACATTTCAAAAAAATTTCATCAATATCGCGTTTTTCCTTCCCCATAAACTTCTAGGTGGCACTCGTCGTAGGACACCCTGTATTATTATTAGCAGTATTTATTGTCTTTCTAAGTGCAACTCTTTTAGACTAATAACTGTTTTACATTTAAATTTCAAGTTCCTCTCAGCTGTGGCCATTGGCACTGGAACTACCATATTAATACAGAGTTCATTTTATTAAATTTTGTGGTTCGATTATTTTGTTGATCTCGGTTGGACATCTTAACATTTCCTAAATAGTTTACTTTAAATTCAATTGTTTGTAGATGGAAACATATAACTTGCATTCTTTTAGTAAATGTTTAAAAAATACGGTAACATTGCAGTGGTGGCAGGTTGGTCAGATTCCCGAAGACAGCAGATAGCTGTAAGTCTGATGTGACTAATTCGAAGTCTTCTAATCATTATTGCCTCTCTTCAGCTTAAGTAATTTAGGAAAAGCCGGTCAGTAGGAGTGGTTAGAGTTCACGTAAAGATATTGTACCATTGAGCCATAAATGTTGCCAGAACTCTTCAATATTTTGTGTATATTTTACACGACAAAAATTCTTGAAAAAACCTACCTATTTTTGATAAAAGCCCATATAAAAAAGTGTGGAATCGTCAAATCTAGTGAGTGAGCAGGCCACTCAATTGGTCCAGCACTCCCAATCCACCTATCTCTAAATATTTCTATTAAAGAATTTCTAGCCACAAGTGAATATGGTGGTGCACCGCCTTGATGAAAGTAAACTGAATTTATGATGCCATCTTGTTCCAGTTGTGGATATACGTAATTTTGTAACATGTCTGTGTAGACATTACCATTAATTGTAGTTTCTTGAAAGAAGAAATTTCTATATATTTTTTCTTTAGAAACGCCACACCAAACGTTCAACTTTGGTGAATGTCTTTCGTATTCGTCAATTATCCTTGGGTTTTCAGGTTTTCTGGTTTGAAAATCCCTTTCATATATTTTTTGGTGTATCTGTATGTTATGAGTTAACTTCAATACCTTCAAACATCTCTGAACTTCGGATTTTGAAATTGGATGATACTTTGTGAAGAGATATTCGATTATTATGTTCTTGTAATATTTCCTGAATACGTAAGAGTATATTTTGAAAAAAATATCACCATTACGTGTTTGATATTTCTTCCTTTACATAGATCCATTTTGTAGAAATGCAGTGTATAGGATTTTTACGATAAGTTGACCATGACGTCATTCCTAGTTAATTATATTGCCAACAAAGTAACTTAAAAATAACTGACAGTAGATGAGATTTACTTGTAAGAGCTAGGAAAATTAAACGTGTATATGTCGGCGTCAAACACTGAAATCCGTCATTCCCTGAAATGCCTAGGCATTACATGAATTGCCGGCAAACAGTGTAACGGCCCTATCATTACGCTGTTTGCCTAAGTAATTTAGTCATTCCCTGAAATGCCTGAAATCATTTAGGAAAACGTAGTAATAACCATTTTCAGCGTTTGCCGATTTTAGGCAATCACTGAAATAAGTACATAGTTGCCAAATTTTTTATCAAACAAAATTTTTAAACCATCTTTTGGAGTTTAATAAAATTTCGAACGGAGAATAATTAAGTGCACTTTTAAATAATAATAAAGGTAATATTTAAAAAAAATAGACATATAGTGCGGTATAGGCCACCATGGGGATTTCGCAAACGGTTAGAGATAGATGGGTAGTTTAAATTCAGCAAAGTTGCGCATTTAGGAGCTTAGTAAAATTCCGTTTAAAACTTTAAAAACATTTGGATAAGTTCGGAAATATCCGAGAAAAACCGAAATTTTGATAATTCGATTTTATTATTTTCTAATCTTATTTTTTATCCGATTTAAAAATAATTTGCACTTTTGCATTGCCATTTTTTCCGTACTACATGGAGGTGTTTTTAGATTTTCAATATTAGATTTTCAATAAGACGTTTCGTCTTTTGCCGACCATCATCAACTTTGTTTTTTCTTATCGGCGCCATATTGGATTTTTACATTTTTAAAAGGTACTTTTTAATACCTTTTTAATGATCTATTACACTTGCATTTCGGAAAAGCGGTTTGGGTACTTCCCATAAGAACCCCATAAGAGCAAGAGAGAAAGGTAGATACACTTATTAAGGAAAAATAAACTACGCGTCTGATATGCATATAGGATAAATATAGGATAAATTTGACATGAAATTAGCAAAAGACAAAAATTACAACATTTCAAAATTTTGTGCCTATTATTTTTTTATATAAAAAAAATATCTACCTTATATTTTTGCTGCAATCATATACCTAACTTTACTATATTTTATCAGTTAAAAATTCTTATAATAATTCATTTCATTATTGAGTACATAATAAATATCAAAGAATTAGCTAAAATGTACTAAACATGACAACAATGTAAATAGTTAGCGGCTGATGCATCATGCAATTTAGAGGTTAGGTATTAAAAAAGACTTTTTAAATGATTTTAAAACTAACTTACCGCCTTCAATTCCTCTGTATTTCAAGGTTTTTTTTCTTATCATCACTATAGTAATCGTCCAGTGCTTGATAAAAGCGTTCAAAATGCGATGCCATCACTTTTAAGCCTTGATAATAGACAATAACATGCAATAAAAACAATAGTGCCAATACAATGTTTGACTAAAATAGGCAAACGGCGTAAAGCACGTTTATAAGTAAATTACGGCGTTTACCTAGTCATTACAGGGAATGACAAAATTACTTAGGCAAACAGCGTAATGATAGGGCCATTACACTGTTTGCCGGCAATTCATGTATTGCCTAGGCATTTCAAGGAATGACGGATTTCAGTGTTTGACGCCGACATATAGATTGGTAACAATTCGCGCTGTTGCCACGAGCCAATTGCCACACGTCATTATTGTATTGTACACGTTTGACATTCGATTGTGGATAATTGTTTTATTGATTTTGCGTTCAGTTCTCACATTCCGATTTTTTTCAACAATTTTATTAATCAGAGGCCCGATTCTATTTCACGAATTCGATTATGGAATCGTTCGATGTTTTTTCCGAAATCTGATAAATCGGTGATTCATTATAGAGAGTTCAAATACTTTTATGGTTCGTTGAATTATAATATGTTGTAGAATGACTTATCATTTGAGTTATTCTTTTATTCATAATTTTTTTTATAAATATGAGATATGTTTTTTGCATTCATTCATAAATGAATTTTATTATCATTATTATTGGAAACCACAATATTCCCATTTGATAACTTAAATATTAGCACAGCACTACCAGTTAACCTAGATGAAGGAAAAGAAAATCAACTCTGCGTGACAACACCGCAAAATTTTATGCTCTGACGTCATTGTCAACTTATCGTAAAAATCCTATACCATTTTTTAATGCTGTTTTTTGAAGGTGGATGTTTCCTAAATTCCTGACGAAATCTTTTTTTGCCAGTAACAACTGATTCATACTTAGCATACAATAACACAGTTATTGACTTTTCACGTGAACTAAACCGCACCATTATTGAAAATAAATCGAAAACAAATCGTAATGAATTACTTTGACAGTTCATTGTGTCAGTTTGTTGTATCAAAACAAATCCCAAAGCCTACTTATACATTGAAACCCGTAGATGCCTACATAACTACCTATCCTAAAAAAATCAAATAACTCACTCTTGTTTCTTCAAAACTTTAACAAATTATACATTTCTTAAAGGAACAGAGTTGGTATTTCACATAGAATAAAAATATATAGGGTGTTCCATTAAAAAAATAGACAATATTTACATTTAAAAACACTTTTTTTTAAAAACACCCTATACAAGATTTTACTACTTAAACATGTATACTGATAAAAACTTTATATAAAAAGAAATTGTCCCTCGAAAATCGCACCTCTCAATGGTTTTTAAGTTTCGATATATTTGCAGTTTAAATGGGTTAAAAACTTCTGGGACACCTGGTACTGTGTACGCAACCACCATAACCTATTTTTAAACCGTTCCAGCCTGAAAATAAAAAAATGGATGCATTAGTTTAAAAAGAAAATCACAAAAATTGATCTTAACAATTTATTTAAGTAAACGTAAAAGTAGTCATGGGTTTAAGGTTACGAATCAATCAGCTGCTGCAAAACTAACATTGTGAAAGTGCTTCGTATAATTTATTCCAAAAATTTTCGTAAGAACTCTTAATCGTGACATTTAAATTAAATTTATTTTATTTTATTAAATTTTATCGACAATTTTCGTAGCAAATTTCAGTTTTCGAAATTTATAAATCATTGTATAGGATGAATTGAAAATGTAACATACATAAAATAAAATAACTGAGGATGTAAAAATGTTATAAATATAAATAAAGTGCACCTGCTTTGTTTACCTGTTACAGGTAGAAAAGTTAATTGTTTTTAATAGTTTATTTAGTTCTTAGAGTTAAATACTTTCATACCAGTCGAATTTTTGATTCTTTATAATAAATTTTTGATTTTTTATAATAAAAAATTAATTAGACCCACAAAAACCAAATGACCAAGCGCGTTTGGTTTGTATAATTATAAACTTTTAGGTACAATATATTATTAAAATAGTTATAATAAAATCCGCGATGACGGATCATTCAGTGTCATCGGCCATAAATAACAACAAAGTTGTTTATGTGTTTTTTGTGTCTTATGATTATAAATATTTTAATATGTTTTTTTAAGGCAGGTAAAATTCATTAATGTTTTACAAACAAATTAATGTAAGAATGGAAATTTTAACAAATTTTTTTTATTTTTAAATCATTTGCTGACATAAAAATAAAACTAATTTGTTTTATGTAATTTGGGCATATGCTTATTGGGTCCCAAGTAGCAGGTAGTTCAAAAATAACCTGCTTATTGGGTCCCGAACTTTTGTCCTACCTGAATAATAATGTTGTTAAACCAAATGAAAAACAGGTAATAAAACTAGTTTAAAAATTTGATATATTTATTACATTGAAATATTGTTGTAAAGGTATACATTTTAGGATTTAAAAATTCCTAACCTAACCTAACCTAACCTAACCTAACCTAACCTAACCTAACCTAACCTAACCTAACCTAACCTAACCTAACCTAACCTAACCTAACCTAAGCTAACGTAACCTAACCTAACCTAACCTAACCTACCCTAACCTAACCTAACCTTTTTTTTTTTTTTTTTTTGGTGGTTCAAAAATCTGTTTTCAGCTGTTATTAGTGCTTACTTCAGATTCCTGCAGGGAACCTACAGGATATGTGGGGTTGATGCTATCGACCCACTAAAAACATTCCACCATTACATCTATTATAGAAAAAGAAGAGTAGCCCGGAAATAAGCTCATGCTCAGCCATCAGGCTACACTCCCGCAATCTATCCTAATAATTCCCTATCCTCCCTTTCTTTCCTCTCCATAATCCCAACAATGAATTCATAATAAACCTCCCACACCTTCCTATCACTCACCATTTCCCGAATTATCTGCGCCGGACTCACCAGTGGTATTTCCAAATCCTCCCTTATGTCCTCCCACCTTTGACACTGCCAGACCGTATGTTCCGGACTGTCTTCTACCTCACACACCATACATCTATTGTCTGCCCTTTTAGATATCCTATGGGTGAATGTGCCATACGATCCATGGCCGGTCAAAAATTGAGTGAAAAAGTACCCGGTCTTCCTGTGTGGACAATTCACCCATTCTATCAGACCCGGGATTAATCGCCTCGTCCAATCCGCCTTCTCTGCCTCCCGCTCCCAACGGGTTTGCCATTTGAGCAGTGTGCGTTTTCGAGCCATACGTCTTACCCCTGGTGTACCCCCAACCGTGTAACAAAATGAGGCCTCCGCGACCATGAGGTCTATGGGAGGAAAACCAGAAACTACCTGCACCGCCTCCGCCGAGACCGTCCTGTATGCCGATGCCACTCTCAGAAGGGCCTGCCTCTGCATGGATACTAACTTATCCCTGTATTTGTTGATCTTAATCACCCCTTCCATACCGGTGCAGCATATAACAATGTGCTGTGCACAACGCTGGCTAGCATACGGCGTCTCCAGTACCCGGGACCCCCAACATTAGGCATTAACTTCCTAAGGGCTTCAAGTTTGATCTTTGTGTTATCTATAACTTTCTCCACATGTTTTCCAAAGCTCATCCCTCTCTCAAGGTGCAGCCCTAAGTGTTTTGTCTCGGTTTTAATCTCGATCCTCTCCCCAACACATCCACCGATGCCGGTACTCTCAGGCGTCTTGGTGCCTTCAACACAGTTACCTGTAGTTTCTGTTTTGCCATCTCTAACCCATGTGTATCCAGCCAGTCCGCAATGGTTATGGCTGTTACACGTAATCTACTCTCCACCTGCTGCCAATTCTCCCCTTTCACAACGACAACCATATCGTCCGCATAAGCCACCGATACCGTACCCTCGCCAAAATCCAACCTCAGAACTCCCCCATACAATACATTCCACAGTGTCGGCCCCAATACTGACCCCTGCGGTACACCCCTTGTTAATGTTTTCTTTACCCGACCAAAACTAATCTCCCGCCCCTTAAAATAACTCCCCACCATATCCATGATATACCTCGGTATATCCTCCCCCCTCAATACGTCCATAATCTCTCCCCATCTAGCCGAGTTGAATGCATTTCTGACATCAATCGCCAGTAATGCGCCGATTTTTTCCGCAGATGATGCCACCACGTCCCTAATTTGTATCAGCGCAGAAGTTGTGGACCGCTTCTGCCTGAATCCATGTTGATTCGGGGGGATCACTCCGTTTTCCTCCAAACACACCGTTAAACGTTGTAGAATTAGCCTCTCCAACCTAACCTAACCTAACCTAACCTAACCTAACCTAACCTAACCTAAGCTAACCTAACCTAAGCTAACCTAACCTAACCTAACCTAACCTAACCTAACCTAACCTAACCTAACCTAACCTAACCTAAGCTAACCTAACCTAACCTAACCTAACCTAACCTACCCTAACCTAACCTAACCTAACCTAACCTACCGCCATATCATTGCGAACTAAATCCATCGGAACTTATATGGGTATAAGAAATAGGAAAATGACACCAGAGAAAAAAACAGTCCAACATGTCATAAAATAGAAGGAGAAAAAATGTGGGATCTGCATTTCCTGATCGGTCAGGTGGGTGAACATTTAATTATAGTGACAGGGGAAGATGACATCTCTTCAGAAGACGAAACATATAATTATTGTAAATCTTTATATTTTACCTATTTAATTTTTTTATATAATTGGTATGTTATGTCTTTTGTCTATTATAATTTTGTATTTCTTTTAATATAATTTTTATGAATACATATTCTTTTGTCAATTACCCAACCTGCGCGCCTCTGGCGCAGTGTTTATCGATAGATAACAATAGGCCAAACCCATAATATCGAACCAAGATAGGGTGATACTACCTCCCATTTAAAAAACAACACAAAAACAATATGGAAGTGCTATAATTTATTAATGGTTTACCCTATAAGTCCTTCTGAATACTTAATGAGATTTTATTACTCTATACCTTTTTGAAACTGAGTATGACAGAATTTTCTGTATTTATTTTACTAAAAATTAAATATGTGAATAATTGTTTTTTCCAAATTTTTAAGTATTGTTAAATACATATAAAGTAGGTGTTGGATGTGCAGTTTACATCCAAAATTTAAACCAGAAATTTTAATACAAACTGAACCCATTTTCCTCCATATTCACAGCTGAACTTGTTGCTTTAGATAAGGCCTTGGATTGGATTGTAGAGAATAGCCACCTCTATGAAAATTTATAATTATGTCGTATTCCCAATCTGCTATACGAACACTTAAGCATCCCTCGAAGAATATTTACAGCAATCCTATTATAGCTGATATGTTACAAAAACAACTCAACTTGAAGAAGCTTGGTAAAAGTACCACATTTATATGGATAAAAGGACACTCGAACATAAAAGGTAACGAAAAAGCTGATCAGTTTGCTAAGGATGCAATTACTTTAGGAATAGACCATAAGTTTCTATATTGGAAAGATATTATTCCCCAATAGGGAGCATCAATTGAGACATAACTGGTCAATTGAATGGAAATCTTTTTGTAACAACAGCAACAATCCTTATTGCAGAATTATCTCTACTATTCCTTCTGGGCCTCTTAATTACCGAAGTCATCCGAGCAGAAAAATACATACCATGTATTTGAGATGCCTTACCGGCCACGCCATGGTAAAACAATACCTTCATAAAATCGGTCAAAGCGACGACGAGTTATGCGAGTGTGATGGAAGCTTGGATGATATTAATCACTGGATGTTTAGCCAGAATAAAGCAGCCCTCTGTTATTTATACGACTGGTTTTTCATGAAGAAAATCCCAACTCCACAGAATTATGTGTCATTATTATACGTGTGTGCTAATAATGTAGAACTACGGACATCCCTGTGGGAATTCTTTAAACGTACAAAAAGAAAAATTTAAGCGTTACAAGAATACAAATAGATTTATAGTATACAGGGTGTTTCTTAAGTAATCTAAAATATTATATGGGGCGCTTCGTTACTCAATTTTAAGACGAAAAGTTCATATAGGCGACATAGGTGTTGTCGTTTATGAGATACAGGGTGTTGAATTTATTGTAATAAGTCAGTTCTCATTGTACGTGAAATTAATTTTTCCCGGTGACGCTACTGGTTTTTAGAAGTAATACGCAAAAACATGCTTATTCCAAGTGGCCTTTGAAATAATGTTGACAAGTGTCAAATTTGAAAACCAACGCAAAAATCGTACATTTTTATTTGATTGACTCTGTGTTTAGTTAATAACTATGCCAGTGTTTACTAATGTTGAAATGGCTAATATGCATTTTTTGTACGGATTAGCGAATGGTAATGCCTTAGAAGCTAGACGTACGTATGCCCAGCGTTATCCAAATAATCGTTTACCATGTTCAGATACGTTTACTAAGTTACATATTCGTTTACAAGAAACTGGAACTTTTGCTAAATCGAAGAATATTATTAGACGACCCAGAACTGTGAGAAATTCCCAATTGGAAAACCAGATTCTTCAAATTATTGACCAACATCCAGAAACGAGTACAAGAAAAGTAGCAGATGAAGTAAATGTTAGTAACAAAACTGTTTGGAATATTCTAAAAGATAATTTATTGTATCCATATCACGTTCAACGTGTTCAACATTTGTTACCTACTGACTATCCATTACGTATACAGTATTGTCAATGGATTTTACGTGAAATCGCGAACAATCCGAATTTTGTGGCCAATATTCTATTTACGGATGAAGCCAACTTTTCTAGACATGGGATTATGAATTTTCATAATGACCACATATGGGCAGATGTAAGTCCACATACCATAAGTGTAAAACGATTTCAACAAACATTTTCGGTCAATGTTTGGCTTGGCATCATCGATGATTATTTAATTGGACCATTTTTCCTTCCTGTACGGTTAACCGGTGAGACATACCAACATTTTCTAGAAAATGAACTTCCACTTCTTTTGGAAGATGTACCTATTATTATTAGAAGGCGCATGTGGTTCATGCATGACGGAGCTCCTCCACATTTTTCAGTGATTGTACGCGAGTTTTTAAATAATGTTTTTCCAGGCCATTGGATCGGACGAGGATCTCCACACCCGTGGCCCCCTAGATCACCTGGACACAATCCTCTGGATTTTTGTGTGTGGAGATATTTGAAATCGCTTGTTTACACAACACTGATATTAAACGTACAAGATCTTCAAAATCGTATCATAGACGGCTGTAATGTTATTCGTAACAATCCTGGTATCTTCGAACGTATTCGACAATCCATTAGACATCGAGCGGATTCTTGCATTTTAGCTGGAGGTGGACATTTTGAACATTTGCTCTGAAATGTATTATTTTTTCTTTATGTTTAACACATGTTGCTTGTAATAAAATAATAAAAAAATATAAATCAGTAGCGTCACCAAGAAAAATTAATTTCACGTACAACACCCTGTATCTCATAAACGACAACACCTATCACATATGTTTATATGAACTTTTCGTCTTAAAATTGAGTAACGAAGCGCCCCATATAATATTTTAGATTACTTAAGAAAGCTTGTGTTCCTATTGTTTTTCCAATTGTAAATTTACCTTCTATCCGTTATTTGCCACTTTTTGTAATGTCTAAACCAAGCCGCTATGACGGATACCTTAGCGTGAAGCGAGTGTGATACCCAATCAAGGATTATGATTACCGTAAAAGTACCTAAAAATATGGCTGAATGGGCCTCTATAACTATAGCCAAAAACCAAACAAAAAAAAATAGTGGGAAAATCTAAATCCATTGTAACATAATATGATTAAAATTTTAGTTAAATAGAGGTAGAACGTAACTGAAAGACAAATCTACATACAATGACAAATATATCAACAATATATTTTTTTTGGAGATACTTAATAATCTCTCGCATAGTTAAATGTTTTATAAGTACACAAAAAATACTTAATTTAATTAAAATAAAATTAAAAACAATTTAGCGGATCCGGAAAGATAACATAAAAATATTGTTTATTGTTCTCGTCACATCTATGAAGTAATAAAAAATAAAAATCATAAAAAATCGATTAAAAAAATTGAAATGAATATTTCAGAAACGATTAATTAAAATGTGTGAAAATTAAATACCATTTTTTAATCATTTCAATAATGACGTTTTAAATAGCCTAACATTAATGTTAATGCGGTTAAAATTGATAATAATAATTTTTCTGAAGAGAAATCCCAATAATTTGTAAATAATTTTAAATGTTAGATTATCAATTCTCAAAAAATCCAAGCTTCTATAAAGTTCACCATCGTTAATGATTTATTACACTAGGCAGTAAAACTTACATATCTCTTTTAATTATCTGTCAATTTTAAAATTATTCAGTGTGTGATTACTAATTCTTTTCCATCTCTTTATTTTGGTAGGAGTGAGAAACGAGTCTCCTGTAGGAATTATTCCAGAATACGGGTCCAGTCCTCTTTTTCTTAACTCCTTGTGTACGCCTTCTCCTTTCCTTTGGGTTGAATTCTAAAACTTTTTTGAGATTCTGTATTCCAGATGTATCCATTACGCGGTGTGGTTAAAAAAATTAATAAAGAAGTTTGATGAGACAGGATCTGTTCAAGACTAAAAGAAATTGAAAGAAATTGAGGAGGATGATGCAGCTACTGCACTAGCTATGCATTCGTTAAGGAAAAATCCCAAGTTGAGTCTACGAAAAAGAGCAGTGGAGGTTGGTTTTTGTAAGAGTCACTTACAGAAAATATTTAAGCAAAACAAAATTTATCCATTCAAACCGAAATTCATTCATACCTTACAAGATTATGATTATGACACAAGGTTGGACTTTTGTGCGATGATTGGTGAAAAACTTATGCATGACTGATTCTTTCATAAAAATATTTTGTTTTCTGATGAAGCAACGTTTACAACAAACGCAGTCGTTTCTTCCCAAAATTGTCGATATTGGGCCAATGAACCGTATTTTCTGGAAGATACATTATTAGTACTTGCTTGACAACTTCTTAATACCTGAATTAGAAAATATTCCCTTGGAGCAAGGGTCTAAGATGTACTTTCAACATGATGGATGTTCGTCACATTCGACTTTGCTAATTAGATGGATGAATATTTTCCTGTGCGATGGATGGGACGTTATGGACCAATATTTTTTCCGCCCCGATCCCCCGATTTAACTATTTTAGATTTTTTTTATGGGGCTACTTAAAACAAAAAGCTTACGCAAATAATTTAAACCATAATATTGAAGACTTGAAACCAACTATCACTGATGCCGTTAACGAAATTACCCCAGAAATGCTGCGAAATACTAACAAAGAATTTAGAAAGAGAATTGAGAGATGTTTTGTAGCTGGTGGAGGATATATTGAATATATTTTTTTTTCTTTACTTAGTGTTTCTTACATTATTATTCTGTATTGTTATTTTTGATAGTGATCATAATTCTTGAATAGTTAACATTGTTTTCAAATATTATTTATAAAAGTTGGCAGTTACGGGGTACATCGTAAACGTCAGTAACTAGATTAATACATTATTTTCGAACTTAGTGCACAAATTCATACGGTTTTCATACAACTGGCTATAAAATATGACGGATTTTGAAATACTTGAATTTTATTATACAGGGTGTCCTACGACGAGTGCCACCTAGAAGTTTATGGGGAAGGAAAAACGCGAGATTAATGCAATTTGGTATACATTTAAACAGATTAACACTAGAACAATTGTCAAAAATCTATTTTATACATGATGGAGCTCCTCCTCATGGTAGGCGTTTAGTTAACCAATTTTTGGACGATACATTTAGGGATCAGTGGATTTCCAATAACGGTCCTTTTAAGTGGCCCCCAGTTTACTTTAACCCTTTATCAACAAAAGATAGTTGTAAACAAAGGGTAAGAGAAACATTTAATAATCTGCCTCCTGAATGTATACAAAGAGCAACAAACCAACAAGTTTTATTTAACAAGAATTAATAAGTGTTTAGAAGTAAATGAAAGAAATTTTTAATATTTGTTAGGATAATTTTTGGTCTTACTTTTTCACAAAATGTTTAAAGATAACTTAGTTTTTTTTAATTTGAACACTACGTACCTACTTGTCTTTGTTTGATTTTGTTTATTTCATTTATAAATAATTGTTTAAAATAAAAATTTTCTTTTGAAATGTTTCATTTTCTCTATTTCCTTTTCGAAACAAGATTGATTTTAATCGATAACTAAAGAACAATAATAAAACAAAGCCAAATAAAGTTGCATTGTAACCGAAAATCGTAAAGTTTCTAATATCTCAAAAACTATTAGGAATTGATATAGGGATGCAAATATGAACTTACCTTATTTTTTTAAAAGGAATTAAATTAAAATAAAAAAATATGGGTTGCTATTTGAAATAAGGAAGATACCTTCGTTTTTTCAATTTAAAATTTAACTCAATAATGTGATTACCCTGTATAATATTTTTTTAAATACACTTTATTTACTTACAATTGAAGATCTTAAATGCAAAATAATACATTTACTTTTTAATTTAAATAATTTAGGTATTGAAATAATCGTCATTTTATTAAGCGTGATTTCTGTCAAAATTTTCGAAAAACCTTAAATTTCTCCTAAACGGTCAATTTTAGATACAAAGTACCTTACATAAACTAACACTTAAATTTAACGAACTAACCAAAAATAAGAAAATAAACAGGGTGTTGGGTTTAAAATAGTGAAGTTGGTGTCGGTTTCGGGTATAACCGAAAGTGCGATCAAATTGAAACTCAGAAGTATCAAAAACCCCTGTATACCAAATTTCATTAATCTCGCGTTTGTCCTTCCCCATAAACTTCTAGGTGGCACTCGTCGTAGGACACCCTGTATTTTATGGAGTTTCCGAACAAGCAAAAACTAATATTTAAACATTTTTCACCTATAGGATACCCCATCCGTGGACGCTGTACCTGTAGATAAATATTTAATGTATTTGTTTCTTCGATGTCAAAAAGATACTGAATTCAATTCAAATTACAAACTCTTTTTGTATATAACTCCCTTTAAGTAAAAATTGATCCGAAATATATGAATTAAACATAATTATACAATTTTAATCAAAATTACAATTAAATTTAAGAACGGTTATGTGTGTCATATCTATTAAAATCCATCGATGCAATACCAAAGCGAAAAAGTATGTATAAGTAATAATTATAAGATTTCACTTGTTCTTCGTAAGATATTATAGTTTTATTTAATTATATTAAAGATTGCGAGTTTATGATAAAAAATTAATTGGACGTTGTGGACTAACATTACACATTTAAAAAGCAATTGTTGTAATCGAATACGATTTTGAATGTTAGGGGTGTCATTTCTACACGATTTCCTTTTCATTCGAGCACAGAACTTAGTGGTCCGTTAATAACTGTAACTGTTCCATAAATTAAAAAAATTTCAGTATTACGATTATTAGCAAATTTTATTAATTGCTATTTTAATAGAATAAATAATTATTTAATATAATATTGTGTAAATTAGTTGTTTAGTAAAAATGTCAAAGAAATATTTCCATTCTTTGTTTAGTGTAAGAAGCCTAAACGCTTGAATTAAAGAAAATCATATCTTTTAAAGTAGAAGACGTATTGCTTCTTTGACTTTGTACTATAAGCCCTAGAAACCATGATTTAACTGTCAATAAATTAAGTCCCAAAGCACTCTAATATAACTTTCTGACAATGGACTGGTTTAGTGATTTTTTTTATATTTGCATCTTATAAAATAGGTTTTTAGTGGTTCAACTGTACAAATAAAATTTTTATAAAATTACTCCTCTAGCCATAATCGGCTTTTGAAATTTAAATTTAATGGTTACATACGTCATAAGTGGTAAGTGACGTGTTTCAATAAGATTGGTAGAAAATTTGCGATGTTGTCGATATGCTTTAATATTAACCGAGAAACTTATCTCTCTCTCTTATTTGTTGTCATTAACAAGAGATAAACATATCGATATTTTTGTTCTCTGATTGATACTTTATCAAATAAGGAGTAAAACACTAAACAAAATATTCTGTCATTTTCGTTAGTTTAATTTGTTGTTTGGTTGTGTTTGGTTTATGAAAGAAATTACTTCTATACTATTTTTGGTTCGAAAATAAAAATCCCTAACACCTTCTCTTGGTGTTATAGCGGTTCCTTCAAAAATAACCAATAGAAGTAATTGTTCTCTCGGGGAGCAACCCTTCTATCGGTACAGTGAGAGAACGAATTTCAATTGAAAATACTGTTTTGGCATTTTCAATAGAACCACGCCCACTTTCTATTGGCTATTCTATTCTATCACCGTAAAGAATAGGGGTCTTGTTTGTTTATTACAAATAAACACGATTTTCTCTCCTGTCATATATCTTGTCAACTGGTGCAATCAGTTAGTCATAGAACACGGTATTTTGTGCCGCCAGTTCTTTGAGAATACTTGAAACGAACGTAGCTAAAATGTGACAACGTTGACTTTTAAACACACTTCATTATTGGTTATTAGTTGTCGCTACGTTTAAAACTTACTAATTATTTATTGCTAAATTTTACGAAGTGGGAAAAATTAATTGCAAAATGAATACCAATATAAGTAAGAAGGTATCTTATCCTAAATATATATTGCTATCAATTTGATTAATGATCCTACTAAATTAGTCCATTCTTATGTATTGAGATGGTGTTATTATCTCAACAGAGAATTAAATTTTAAATTTTGATTTTTAAATTACTAATTAGGTATTTAGAGGGTAGAGTTCCAACAACAAAATTTATTTTAATTTTTTTATTATATTGAAATTTAAATAATACCAAATAATCTCTTATCTACCTAAACTGATGCCTAACTAATTCCTTATCAATACTATCTATTTACCTAACTAACTTATCTATCTTAACTAATTAAACTAACCTTAACTACCGCTTATTGTTCTTTAATTCCCCGTATTATTCTTCTCACTTCTTCTATGACCATCATCTTCCCCAAAGGTCCAGTTTCCAACACTTTTATCTTCTTATTTGATTATTTTATGCTGTTTGTCTTTTTTACTTCTTTAATTTTCAATTTATTTACTTTTTAATTGACAATTTAAACTATTTAATTTTCTCTTTTCAAATCTCCAGTCATCAAACGTTACAAAGTCTCTTTTTACCAAAAATAATCACACTGGTACAGCTTTCTGTATTGGTGATGAGCAAATGCAAGACCAAGACCAAGACCGGGTTAGTCTTGGTCTTAGCTTTGGTCTTGCATACAAGGTCTTGGTCTTGCAGTCAAATAAGCAATCTTGGTCTTGGTCTTGTTCTTGCAGAGTCCATCTTGGTATTGGTCTTGGTGTTGCACCAAGATTGGTTGATTCCCATGAGTTCAGCAACATATTGCTGAGATCGTCGATCTTCAACTAAAGCCACGATTTGAGCTGCTTGTTCTGGGTTTAAATTACTCATTTTTACCTAAAATATTTCTAGACACTTCCAAATTAAAAATTAAACAAACGTACTGCACACAAGAAATTTTAAAACGTAAATAATACAAATAGGATTTATCAAAATTTATTCAATTTTTGTTTTTCAACCAAAAAGGCGATTTAAACTGTGAATACCATACACTCATATTAAAATATTCGCCTTCGGCTAGTGGGCTCAATATTCACCCTCGTGAATAATGACCTACATAATCGCTTATGTAATAATATACTATTTGTCGTTTAATTTGTCTTTTACAATTTGGTTCGTGAATGAATATATTAGAGATACTATTATCTAATATATTAAAGAAACTAATTTTTTAAGAATTCTAAAATGATTAAAAAGAAAAATATTAGAAGATGGTGAATTAGGCTACATAATTTACCAAACCAAAAAAGACTTTTTGGAGCCACAGAAATATTTTCCAATATTGCAGATTAAATGACCATAAAGAATTTTTTTTAAATTTATTGATTATTTTATTCATTATTTAACTTTGCCAACATAGAAACATAAAATGGTTTTTATTTAGAATTAGGTTCAGGTTATGGAACTACCCTCCATAATTCATGGACTACAAGTCTACGGTTGCGGCTACTTTACTACCATTGTAGAATAACCCTTAGGCAACAATCATTAGACAACGAATTTTGCAAGGATATTTTTTATTAAATTGATTGTACTAACCCTTACTTTTTGGAAGTCCAACTTATTAAGAATAATAAAACACTCGTCGTTTTAACAAAACTTCCAATATTTATTTAAAAAATCGCTGTCATTAAAGTTAAAAATGCGATTTTTTAAATAAATATTGGAAGTTTTGTTAAAACGAAGAGTTTTTTATTATTCTTAATGATATTTTTTATGTAATTGTAGTTGCTACACATTTTTAAAATCACATTTTCCGGATTAATGACCATCTTCAATTTTTATTAAAAAATTTCCTAATTTTTTTCTGCAACATCTGCCATAAAAAAACCATAAAAGTATCTTTAATAAATTTCCTTTTTCTTTGAACAAAAACATTATGATTTATACTTTTAAAGCCAGCAAGCACATTTACCTAATCAAATTTCTACATTTACAGCTTCATTATTATTACTATTTATTAATAATTACTTTTTTATTTCAGTTATAAAAATGGCTCAAATCATTAGGAATATTATTAACAGTTACCATGACATCATGGATAATAAAAGCGGTAAGTCTATGCAATTTATTTAACATATATCTTTTAGTACAAATCTTAATTCAAGGGCATACAAAAAAGAAAGAAAGTTTTCAAATTGTCACCATTCAAAAAAAAATTTAATACCAAAAGACCAAACGCAGTAAAATATAGTATATTGTGTCACAAGAGCAGAAAGTGGGCATTACCAGCCCGAGAGTAGCAAATACCAGCTAAGGGATGCTAATGCATTTATGCACGTGTGTGCAACTAATCCACCTACCTTTAGAATATTAAAAAAAATTGTTGTGGTTGAGAATTGAACTCCGTCTGCGTGAGAGTCAAGCACGTATACCACTGCGCCAGCAGGCGTTGTAGGAAAGAATGATATTGTAGGATTTATACTATTATGTATTTGCTCACCTTCGTCATGAGGTATTCAAAATCAGACGCTTCTTTTATAAATTGAATGCACTCGAATATTGATAATTGTTCAAAAAATTTGTGACAACTTTCTCTAACACGTTAGTTAATCCGTGATAACCATTTGGTTTTCATAGGAAAGTATGGGTAGTTTTACGGGGTGTGTTAAAGTGTATGGGACATTTTTCTGAGGTCCGGATGAAGTTTTCCAGACGCTTGGGACATTTGGTTAGGTTAGGTTAGGTTAGGTTAGGTTAGGTTAGGTTAGGTTAGGTTAGGTTAGGTTAGGTTAGGTTAGGTTAGGTTAGGTTAGGTTAGGTTAGGTTAGGTTAGGTTAGGTTAGGTTAGGTTAGGTTAGGACGAAGTTTTCCAGACGCTTGGGACATTTGGGATAACAGATGGAGTGGGAGTCTTTGTAATTACTGCAAAGGGAAATCGCGATGTTGGGGAATTTCTCTGGTTTGTGGTTATTACCACCGCAGATATTTTTTTATTCTTTTAATTAAATCCTAAGATTTAATAAACTAAGATTCACGAAACTTTCAAATTATTTCTAATTTTTGAAATATTCCTTTATAAAGTAGTGGTTTTTAAAATTTAAAGCATTGTGTTCTTGGTGTTAAATGTGGCAACAGCGCACCAACACCGAAGTGGTCAGTAGACATTCAACACGCTCATAACATTTAAATGAAGTAACTAATTAAAAGTTCTTATATCTGTATATGTACTGTCCATAATAGTGTAATATAAAAAAAAACTAAAACTAAAACATCAACAAACAAAAGTAAACAAACATAATAAGCAAACCATTATGCGATTGGATTTGCTTCTTATTCTTTTTGTGTAATTTGTGACTTGATCTGCCAGAGCTATTTGGCCAAGTTTCTTGTCTCTGTAGGAGACCGTCTGATATTATCAGAGCAAAAAATAATACATTTAAAATAATATTGCAACAAAAAGTATTTTATAAATTGTAATATAAAAAATATGAAATGCACTGTTGCCAGAGTTTAATTATTAATTTAAAAAAAAATCTGCAAATCAAGATCTAAAAATTTGATAATAGGATTATTTTAGTACTTTTTTTTCATAGCGGTAATTAATTTGATTTCTTTTTTTCTTAAAATTTATGGTAGAAAACATGCACATTCATAACTTAATAAATGTGCAATTTTTTTTCTATTTAGTCAACTGTATTTCACAAAAAGTCAAGAGCGACCATAGCATCAATCTTTATATTGAATTATCCACCCTGTAATGAAACTAACCCGGAAGCAAAAGTATCCCGATTGACGCTAAATTACATAGAACAAATTAGTTTTATTTTTATGGAATTTTTATGTGAATAAATGATTTAAATATAAAAAAAAATGTTAAAATTTCCATTCTTACATTAATTTGTTTGTAAAACATTACTGAATTTTACCTGCCTTTAAAAAAACATATTAAAATATTTATAATCATAAGACACAAAAAACACATAAACAACTTTGTTGTTATTTATGGCCGATGACACCAAATAGTCCGTCATCGCGGATTGTATTATAACTACTAGCTGACCCTGTGAACTTCGTATCACCTGCAACACTTTTTTTACAACTTTTGATTCGGGATTATCAAGCTTTCAACATTTATTTATTTTTGTCAAGAATAAACGCTCGTAATGTACACGGTTAAAATGGTATTAAGTTATTAAATAAACCTTGTTGGTCATTTTAATATGTTTTATTGTTTTTTCTATATATGTATTTATAAATATTGGTTATAAAAAATTTGTTATTGAAAAATGTAGTGAAAATTAAAAATGGTATACTTTGTATTTATTTTTTGTGATGGGTTTTTAAAATATAGTCTGTATCACAATAATGTAGTTGATAAAACTATGTAAGATACTGTAAATTTAGTGAAAAAATAATAGTGTATCATTCATTTTTAAAAATTTGTGAATTTTAAATACTTTTAACCTTTAACTATTTAAAAAAAATGTATTTAAAAATAAATTTGGAAAATGTGAATATTAAATACCATTTCTATTGATGAGATGGGTAATTAGATAGTAAAGATTATTCTTAATTTACATAACATTTATAATATACTTATTTATGGACTATGATCATAATACTATACAGGGTGTTTCTTAAGTAATCTAAAATATTATATGGGGCGCTTCGTTACTCAATTTTAAGACGAAAAGTTCATATAGGCGACATAGGTGTTGTCGTTTATGAGATACAGGGTGTTGAATTTATTGTAATAAGTCAGTTCTCATTGTACGTGAAATTAATTTTTCCCGGTGACGCTACTGGTTTTTAGAAGTAATACGCAAAAACATGCTTATTCTAAGTGGCCTTTGAAATAATGTTGACAAGTGTCAAATTTGAAAACCAACGCAAAAATCGTACATTTTTATTTGATTGACTCTGTGTTTAGTTAATAACTATGCCAGTGTTTACTAATGTTGAAATGGCTAATATGCATTTTTTGTACGGATTAGCGAATGGTAATGCCTTAGAAGCTAGACGTACGTATGCCCAGCGTTATCCAAATAATCGTTTACCATGTTCAGATACGTTTACTAAGTTACATATTCGTTTACAAGAAACTGGAACTTTTGCTAAATCGAAGAATATTATTGGACGACCCAGAACTGTGAGAAATCTCCAATTGGAAAACCAGATTCTTCAAATTATTGACCAACATCCAGAAACGACTACAAGAAAAGTTGCAGATGAAGTAAATGTTTGTAATAAAACTGTTTGGAATATTCTAAAAGATAATTTATTGTATCCATATCACGTTCAACGTGTTCAACATTTGTAACCTACTGACTATCCATTACGCATACATTATTGTCAATGGATTTTACGTGAAATCGCGAACAATCCGAATTTTGTGGCCAATATTCTATTTACGGATGAAGCCAACTTTTCTAGACATGGGATTATGAATTTTCATAATGACCACATATGGGCAGATGTAAATCCACATACCATAAGTGTAAAACGATTTCAACAAACATTTTCGGTCAATGTTTGGCTTGGCATCATCGATGATTATTTAATTGGACCATTTTTCCTTCCTGTACGGTTAACCGGTGAGACATACCAACATTTTCTAGAAAATGAACTTCCACTTCTTTTGGAAGATGTACCTATTATTATTAGAAGGCGCATGTGGTTCATGCATGACGGAGCTCCTCCACATTTTTCAGTGAATGTACGCGAGTTTTTAAATAATGTTTTTCCAGGCCATTGGATCGGACGAGGATCTCCACACCCGTGGCCCCCTAGATCACCTGGACACAATCATCTGGATTTTTGTGTGTGGGGATATTTGAAATCGCTTGTTTACACAACACTGATATTAAACGTACAAGATCTTCAAAATCGTATCATAGACGGCTGTAATGTTATTCGTAACAATCCTGGTATCTTCGAACGTATTCGACAATCCATTAGACATCGAGCGGATTCTTGCATTTTAGCTGGAGGTGGACATTTTGAACATTTGCTCTGAAATGTATTATTTTTTCTTTATGTTTAACACATGTTGCTTGTAATAAAATAATAAAAAAATATAAATCAGTAGCGTCACCAAGAAAAATTAATTTCACGTACAACACCCTGTATCTCATACACATGTTTATATGAACTTTTCGTCTTAAAATTGAGTAACGAAGCGCCCCATATAATATTTTAGATTACTTAAGAAACACCCTGTATAAATGATGTTTATAAATGGCTTTGTTCATTTGTTATTAGATCAGCCAATGAAAATACCATGCGCATAAAACATTTTTTAACGATTTAACCAATCATATCATAGGATGACAGAAATGAAAACTTTGACAACGAAGTACAATGACACACCCTTTCCTTCAAACGATATAATGTAATTTTTAATGTCAAATGTCATTTTAGATCTCAACTGTCATTTTTCCGCTACCAACTGTAATTTTTCAGCTGTCAACTGTCATTTTTAACATTCGAATATCATTTATAACTGTCTTATGTCAATTTTTACTCTTAAATATAAATAATATGAAAATGAATACAAACACAAACAAACAAAAATAATTTTTGGAAAATCCGAAAATTCAGCTAAAAAAAAATTTTTTAGAAAACCCGAAAGTTTAGCTAAAAAAAATCAAAGATTGGTCCAGCCGTTTTGAGTTACAGCAGTATATTTTTTTTAAAACTGAATTTTCGGGTTTTCCAAAATTTTTTTTCTAAACCATCCCTAAACTATAGCAATAAAAAAAAAAAAATTTGAAAATCGGTCTTGCCGTTTTTGAGTTTTTGCGAGACTAACGCACAGCAATTCATTTTTATATATATAGATTTTAATATATTATACCTAAAAGTTTATAATTATACAAACCAAACGCGCTTGGTCAACTGCTTTTTCGTGAGTCTAATTAATTTTTTATTATAAAAAATCAAAAATGTTTTTATCATAGTTTATTCGTATATGTATAATATCATAAGAGAGAAAATTTTGCCCGCAAAATTTTCGACTGGTATGAAAGTTTGTTGCTTGGCAATAATTTAGGCGAATAAAATTTGTCAAAAAGCAACAAACTTGAATAAAACCAGACGAAAATTTCGCCGGGAAATAAATTTCTCTCGAATGGTATTCGACAAGACTATTTCACGAGAAAAACAAGACAACATCAACGAAACATAATCTTTGTTTATTTGTTAACAATATTAAATGTACAATTATTATAAGTTACAGTAGTTTGCCAGTTCTTTTCTACTAAAGATTGATTTTGTGTATTATTAACATGTAAGATTTGGGAACTCGAAGGTCCTTCTTCATTTGTTGTCCTGAGAATCTCGATCAACTTTCTCGTGGTTACTGGAATCCAGCTACAGATATGGTTTTAACGAGTTTGCATTCGAGTGACCCGTTAATTTAATTAACTCCTGTTCAGCAACACCTTGCTTAAATATGGCTGTCACAGCTGAAGATCGATGAGAATGGTTTGTTATTTTATGTTTTTTTGTGTCTATCCCAATTTCTTTTTTTTTTGTCCACTTAGAGACGGTATTTATTCCAAGTGGACAGTTTTTGAAGCAAGCTCCAATCGGTATCCAAATTTACAGTCTTCAGATGATTGGTTGGAAGTTGTTCCAAAGAATGGAAGGTTAAAAATTATTCAAGATAATCATTTGAGTATATTTAAAACTCTAGGCAGAATTTCATCTAACTATTATTGGCCCAAAATGAAGTTTGACATCGCAAGATACATGAATCGATGTTATACTTGTCAACAGACCAAGTCAGATACTCGTAAGCCTATAGGTCAACTCTTAAGTAAAACGCCTTCTATTACTCAACCTTTCCAACTTCTTCCAATTGGGGTAAACGGTAAGAAAGAGTCTGTCTGATAAAATCTTTGGTTCTTTTTTTCCATTAGATTCATGAATAGTCTCGTTTGATGAATTTCTTACCAACCATTTGCTTCGTGCCAAACTTTGTGACCCGCCTTGAGTTTTTTTCGAAAAAATACTGTCGTCTTCAATTCGACCCGTAAATTCTTCCATAATATAAATTTCCTTCTGGAAAAAGTTAATCTTGCGGTTTACGGCCTCACTGCCTCTCCAAACAAGTTCAAATGAGCAAAGGTGGAAAAACTTTTTTTGTACTCCATCGGGGGTTTCTTCATCATATCTTTTGATCATTTTTAAATAGTTCTTTGGTGAAAAATGCTTTTGAACTGAGTTTTCTTTTTTCTGGACTACTTTCAAGCTGCCTTCGCTTTGTGTCTCTGGCCAATCTTGCACATTTGAAAGATATATCCGTGAAGGGGTCGATTTTGCTGTTGTATTCCTTGTAGACTTTACAGACGACTCTTTATAGTCTTGCCTGTTTTTCATATTAAATGCGTAATCCTCGAGAATTTTTGCTAGTTCTGTTATGGTATTACATTTTTCAAGTGTAAAATTTCTTACCCGTAGGAACTCCGAGAATTGGTTCCAAATAGACCTTCTGGACTTCTGCGTGTTCAATGGGACATTTTCCGAAACCTATTTTCTGATTTCTTCGCCTGACCGGCACCCGAATCTTGATATTTCGTCTGGATTGCAGTAAAAAATATTATTGCCACAGTAAAAATTTAGACGGTAAAATATATCTTGCAGTTTTAGTTGTACTGCTAACAGTTGTTAGACAATCTAATAATGGTAGTTAAAAGATTTTCAGCCACAGTAAATTTTTTAGCGATAACACATTCTTATTGAATCATTTTCATAGGTGTAATTATTGTAAATCAAATGTGATAGATATACTTCTTACCAAACCCTTCTTTCAGTTCGTCATAGTTTATTCATTTCTTTCTAACACATTAAGTTGTAGCCGACAGAAAAAACGATAGTTATATCAAAATAATGCAGAGCTTATGAGTAATTAACGTATATTCGCGTATTTTGAATGCTCCCAACTTCTAACCAATCAATCATGCAAATTAAAATATTTTGTCACAGAATACTGTAATGCAAATACCCCTTTACCCCGTTTGTCATTCAGGTCAGTATTTTACGTTATTTTGTGTGTTAAACACTTTATAAAGTGAAAGAATTAATTTTATATTATATTATTTGATAACTTTTCCATTATTAAGAATCTCATAAAAACTAATGTTTTGTTTTTTAAATCCAAGGTGCAATAAAAGTTAGTTTCATAATTAGCTGAATACGATCCTGGCAACTGTCAGATTTGCATAGAATGGATGAGTTCTATAAAAGGGAAATGTTGCCAAATTAACGAGCAAAAAAATACTGAAAAAGGTTACTCGCATAAGGAAGCAGTTTTTCCAATATATTTTTGGTTTTTCTTATGTATTTTGGGCCCCTTTATCACCCGTGTTGTACCCGAAAGATATGGAGGTCTTTTAACATATTTTTAGTTTGTAGTATTTTACTTCTTATAGTTGATGAAAAACTAAATGTCAGCTGTCAACACATACACGTATCATTAGATATTGTCCTGTTATTATTTAGCATTTTTCTTTGCCTTATAAAATTAGTAGAGCTATAATTGTGTTCCAACATATTTGTAGTGGGTTTAATTGGGAAATTCTTAGATTGATTGTCAACATTTATTTGATTGTCTGAGACACTAGCATGTTCTTGTACATCAACTTGAGTTATTTCTGCATTTTCCTCAACTTCAGTAGATTCATTATTACAATAAGGTTTTGGATCTATGCAATTATGAACGAAATGTTCACTACAAATATAGGTGATTTTGTTGATTGTGGCAAAATTCAGAGTTTGGTTGCCACATAAATCAATCCATTTGAGGCATCTGCTCGGACATTTTCTGGGTTTAGGAGATGGAATAAATTTAATAGAATTCCTTCTTCGTCCTTTGAATAAAGTTCTTGTATTATTTCTACAATTTTGATATGCACAATGCTTCATCGCAATTTGTATTGTGGAATCACAACGAAGATACAAATCCGGGTAGAATTACTCTTGTCGATGGTATTTGCAATAATAAAAGCAGATCAGAGTAACACAAATCACTAACAGATAAAGTTAGAATAAAAAATCAGTAATACAAAAACACGAAGCCAAACAATGCTAAATAATAACAGGACAATATCTAATGATACGTGTATGTGTTGACAACTGACATTTAGTTTTTCGTCAACTGTAAGAAGTAAAATACTACAAACTAAAAATATGTTAAAAGACCTCCATATCTTTCGGGTACAACACGGGTGATAAAGGGGCCCAAAATACATAAGAAAAACCAAAAATATATTGGAAAAACTGCTTCCTTATGCGACTAACCTTTTTCAGTATTTTTTTGCTCGTTAATTTGGCAACATTTTCCTTTTATAGAACTCATCCATTACATGCAATAATACTCAACATTCCCAAAATAGTGTATGACGTCACAAACTATGACGAACTGAAAGAAGGGTTTGGTATGAAGTATACATGAATTATTACTATTATTTTTTTTGTTTTTATTTTGTTTTATTCTTTGCAAACTTCTTACAATGGTTTATTATAAGTTAATATTATTCATGTTACTTCTTTTAATCTAATATTTAATAAATTTTCTGTCATGTAGCTCAGAAACAGTTAAACATTTTTCAATAATATAATATAATTATAAGACTAATTCAAGTTATATAAATTCAGGAAATAGCAGCTGTTCGTAAAATCATAAACCGTTACAATATATTAAAATCCGCAGTGAGGGGTCATTCTTCGGTGTCACCGATTACCGGTCTATTAGTAGTGACACCTTATTTATTTCCACAATTTCGTTTCAACTGGATTTTTTATATTTTTTTTTATTGTTTCAGATCCTCGAGTAAACGATTGGTTTCTTATGAGTTCACCTTTTTACACGTTGGGCATCTGCTTATCATACGTATTTATAGTTAAAAAATTAGGACCAAAATTGATGGAAAATAGGAAACCATTTGAATTAAAACGAATTTTAATTGTATATAATTTATTTCAAGTTATCTTTAGTACGTGGCTATTTTATGAAGTAAGTATAAGACTTTAAGCATTTTGTATCAAAGTTAATAATTTTATTTTCATTGAATACTTCTGTATTTGATTATATTAAGACACCTTTACAACATCAGAGTTGATTTTTCTACAGCATTATTTTTTAAATTAATATCGAATTAAACATGATCATATATATTTAATACTCCTATACAGTGTGTAAAAGCCAAATGGAATAAATTCATTATATCGGTTATTGTACATATTTATAAAAAATCCCGAAACACGTCAAATTTAAATTATAACTTGACATTCTTTAACGTGAAAATGCAACCCCTACCTTCAACCCCCTTAGAATGACAGGTACAACTCCCAATTTTTTAAATGGGAAGTATAGGCTTGTGATATATCATTTAAAAGGTCTCTTCATTTTCTATTCAAAAATGTTATTGTTTTTGAATTTGATGCAAAAACTAACATAAAAAAAATTAAAATCATGTTGTTACCGAAATTCGCTAAAATATACTCGAAACTTATTACAATATACTTAAAACTTATTTCCCGTTTAGGTCTTGATAATAAGAAAGTGAACAAAAACCATAGCAATGTGGTTTTAAGATGTAACCATTAAAAAACTTTAATGAATTTCCGTGGCAACGCTATTTTAACAAGGAGTAGTAAATTGTTTTATTTAAGTTGTCATATTGTAATTTAAGTATAAAGTTTGTTCAATTCAATTCTGAAAAATGGTTAGATTAACGGAAATGCATAAAATAACAGTTTTACAAATGATTGGTTACGGAGATAACATCCGAACACAACAGGAAGTAACTCGCCTATTTCATGAGAAATTTCCTAATTTACCGCCTATATCCCAAGGAACAATAATTAAAATAGAAAAGCAGTTTCGCGAGTTTGGTCATGTAAGGCAGATAAAAAAAGCAGCTGCCAATGCACTGAGTGATGAACTCAAATTAGATGTGTTGCTTGAGTTTCAGGAAAACCCACATACATCGAGTAGACAGGCATCCACTACATTCAATGCTAGCCATACATCGATAGTAAACATATTAAAAGAAAATAAATTGCATCCGTATACTACTCAGGAGCTCATGGAAGACGATTTTGATAGGAGAACTTTTTTTTGTGAGCAAATGATGGACATGTTGGATAACAATATTATCCAATTAGAAGACGTTATGTTTTCTGATGAGTGTACTTTTTTACTTAACGGTCATGCTAAAATTGCCGCTACTGGTCCACGGAAAATCCTCACTGGATGAGAGAAGAACACACTCAATACCCTCAAAAGGTTAATGTTTGGGCAGGGATTGTAGGGAACAATATCATTGGTCCCTTTTTTATTGAGGGCAACTTGAATGGCAACAATTATTTGGCACTACTTCAAAATGATGTCATTCCAACGTTGGCAAATTTATATCCTGATCCAGGTAACCCTCAAGTTCCAGCGAATACGATATGGTTACAGCAGGATGGAGCACCACCACATTAGCAACTTAATGTCCGGCGGTACCTCGATACAATATTTCCCAATCGGTGGATAGGGAGGCGAGGATCGATTGAATGGCTAGCGCGATCACCTGATCTTACATTATTAGATTTCTTTTTATGGGGATATGTGAAGAGCCATGTGTACAAAACTAAACCTTCTGATTTAAATGACTTAAAAGAACGAATAACGCTTGCGATTAGGTCGATCACGCCTGATATGTTAAATAATGTTAGAAGACAGTTTTATTTGAGATTAGGATGTTGCCAAGACGTTTGCGGAGAACATTTTGAAAATCTGCTTCATTAACATTCATAGTTCTTTTTCGTGTTCTACATTTTATAACGTTTTGCATTACATTTTAGTTTTTGATTGTATTGTAGCGAATTTCGGTAACAACATGATATTAATTTTTTTATGTTAATTTTTGCATTAAATTTAAAAACAATAACATTTTTGAATAGAGAAGACCTTTCAAATGATATATCACAAGCCTATACTTCCCATTTAAAAAATTAGGGGTTGTAGGTACCTGTCAATCTAAGGGGGTTGCATTTTCACGTTATAATTTAAATTTTACGTGTTTCCGGATTTTTTATAAATATGTACAGTAACCGAAATAATGAATTTATTCCATTTGGCTTTTACACACTGTATGGACAGTTTCTATAAGTGGAAGGTGATCCGATATAGGAATTTTAAATGTGTTTTAAATGATATGAATGCTGATGTTGCCGAATATATTATTTTTGAAATTGTATTGGAAATATTTCCACAATATGTAATACTTTTATAGCTTTTAATTTCTTTAGTTTGTTTTGGAAATATTAGTTCTAGTGACAATTTTTGTTCTTTCTTATTAATTAATTTATTTAGCAAATGTATTGGATAGCCATTAGATGTAGCTATTTGTTTTATGATCTCAATTTCTTTATTAAAATTATTTTTGTTTATTGTGTTTTCTGTATATTGAATAATTTCATGAATTATTAACTTTTTCAATTCTTAATTCTAGAAAATTAATTGAATTATTTTCTTCAACTTCTAAAGTAAAATTAATTTTAGGATGCAAGGTATTAATATAATTAAAAAATATATCTAACTGCCGTTCTCTACCTACAAAACCTGCACATCATCAACATATCTATACCAAAATACAATATTGTTTTTATAACTAGAATTAAAGATTTTGTTTTCTAATTTATCCATAAATATATTTGCTAAAATTGGAGAAATAGAACTTCCCATGTAGTTAATGAACAAATAAATCCTGGAAGTTCTCCACTTTTAAACTGTTTACTTTGATGATTACTTTGATTGAGTTTTCATTTTATACATAGATAAGACGTAATTGTACCACAAATATATTAAGTTATTGTAAAGATTAGCATGATATAGTTTTTTCCTGATTTTTCTATATCATTGCACAGTTATACTGATCTTAGAGGGAAATACATCCAGGATAATCCCTTAGGGCTAATAACATCTAGGCTTTAATATTTGTTATGTCTTATTACTTCCTTACTTGGTCTAGCCTTAACTACTTATCAACATCAAGTTACAAACAAACAAAATGTAATTTCAATTTTTCAATCTGACGATGCTAGTTATTAGCGAAACAGCTGTAATTGAATTTTAAAGCGAATTTTTCGAATAAATAGTGGAAGTTTAGTTTAACTGTTCAATTATTTATTGTTCTTAGTAAGATGAACTTCCAAAAAGTAAAGGTTAATTTCAAAAATTCGTTTAAATCTACAGAGAAAAGTAATTTAGCCAGAATTCTATGTTAAATTAATATATTAGAAAAAAGTTGTTAATTTTTTGTAAGATTAAGCATACAAAATTCTATAAATCGAAATGCCACGGTACTAACATGTAACTAATACGTTGAATTGCAAGTCATACTGTACAAAAAAAATGATGAAATATGTTTATGAATATATATTAACTGAATAATTTCATTTGTAAATCCTTAATAATTAATGACCAGTGACAACAAATAATAAAAGACATAAAAAATCACAGTTAGAATATGGAAATACCCGTTTACAATACTGAACATCTTACATAATAAACGTAACTAAATCCTATTAATACACTACACATTATTTACTTATAAATATGATTACTCATTGGAATTATCAATTATAGCATTACAGTCAATGGTATCATCAGAAACATCAAGAGTTTTGATATCATCATCATCATTTCTGCCCCTCTTATTATTTCTTCTTGCTTCCTCAATTTGTATAGAGACATTTATTCAGCTCCAAGAGGTATAGGATCTCCTTCACACCAAACCAAACTGGCTCAATTCCATGATCACCAATTGAAATTCCAATTAACAATTAAAATTTACAATTAAAGTTTAAAAAATAACAGCTGGATGTGTTGCAGCATTAGCAATAAAAAATAATTGTTAATAATAATAAAATATTATATTAAACTATGTTTAAACTTTCATTTATTCAAGTTTTAAGCAGTAACTTGATGGGTAAGGTAGTTGGAAAATAAATCAAAAATCTGTTAATGTAAATATTTATGATGCACATGTGGTTTACATTTTTTATCATTATATAAGTTAAGCAAAATCTAACACTAAATATCTCAGGCGATCAACTTGCAATATTAGATTATGCCAGAAATTGTGGAGACTGATCTTAGATTCAAGCAACATATAAACAATAATCTTAAAAAAGCTTACATTTTAATTTTGTTGATGTGGTATGGATCCTGTCTAGATGAAAGTGACAAATGCAGAATCCAAAAGGTGCAAAGATCATGTCTTAGACTTGTTTATGGCATTAAGATGTTCACTCCGGTGTCTCATAAATTGAAAGAGTACATAAAATAAAGTTTTTAACCCTAGTTTTAAGCAGTAACAAGACAGTAGTATGTAAGCTGTACAAAAAAATAATTTCAAATGGAGGTAACCATTTTATTTAATTCAAACATCGAGGTTTGTGTATATTGTATTAATTATAGTAAGGGTTTTAACAAAAAATGGCGACATTCGCCGTAGCAAATTGGTCAGATTTTTTGCAGTGGGCTCTTACGCAAATCACAAGAAACGTATGGTTATCGACTATTCCAACACTATTAATAAATTCACTCTTCTGGATGCTTATCCTATTCCTAATGTTGAGGAGGTAGTCGCTGAAGTAGCCCAGTTCAATCATTTCAGTACTATTGACCTCGAAAGTGCTTATCATCAAATACCAATTAGCGCTGAAGAACGGCAATTCACGGCGTTTGAAGCTGGAGGGAGGCTTTATCAAATCACGAGGCTTCCAGCATTCCAAAAGTTTATTGATAAAATTATTGACGCTGAGAAGCTCCAAGGAGTTCGGTGTTATATATATATGACATCACAATATGAAGACGTACTAAAGAAAAACATGACGAAAATCTTAATCGCTTCATGGAAGTTGCTCGAAAATATAATCTACGCCTCAACGAGAAGAAATGTAAATTTTCTGTAACATCTATCAAACTTTTTGGTTATCTAATCAGTAATGGGCTTATCAAAACTGATCCAAACTGTTTGCAACCTCTATTAAGTCTTCCTCCGCCTTCGAATAGAAATTCCTTGCAGAGGATAGTGGGGATGTTTGCCTATTACTCAAAGTGGGTTCCTAGATTTTCTGAAAAAATCCGAGCTCTGAAAGACGTTCAGTTATTCCCCTTAGAACCTCACGCCCTGAAAGTTTTTCAAACTCTAAAGATATAGCAAATGCCCTTCTAGTTTCTATTGATCCAAAAATCCCGCTTGTCGTTGAAACGGATACTTCGAATTTCTCAATTGCAGCTGCCTTAACTCAAGATGGGCAACCGGTTGCATTCTTCTCAAGAATACTAAACGGAAGTGAGACACCCTAACCTGCTGTCGAAACGGAAACTACTGCCATTATCGAAAGTCTGAGGAAGTGGAGACATTTCTTGATAAACCGTCAACTCAAAGTTATAACCGATCAAGAAGCTCTCTCCATTTTTAATCTCAAGCGCTCAAGTAAAATAAAAAATGACAAAATTCAGCGCTGGAGGTTAGAAATGTGCTGTTATAGTTTCGACGTCTGCTATCGGCCAGGAAAGTTAAATAAGGTGCCTGATGCATTGTCCTGAGTGTGGTGCTACTGTCAAATATGATCTGTTTGAACTACACCGATCTCTGTGTCATCCGGGTGTCACAAGGATGTACCACTGGATCAAATCTAAGAATTTACCATTATCCGTAGAAGATATCGAACGCATGACTTCTGCTTGTCCTGCCTGTGCCGAATTGAAACCCCGTTTCTACAAACTTCATAATAATCATCTAATCAAAGCTACCTGACCGTTGGAAAGACTCAATATTGATTTCAAGGGACCAGTTTCTTTCAGCACAGGAAATCAGTACATTTTGACTATTGTTGACGAGTACTCGCGTTTTCCTTTTGCATATCCTTGTCGTGATATGACATCCGATACAATCTATTCAGTATTTTTGGACTCCCCGCTTACATTCATTCAGATAGGGGAACTTCATTCCTTTCCAAGAATCTCACAGATTATCTTTATGCTCACGGAATCGCTACAAGCACTAGCACCCCATACAACCCTGAAGGAAATGGACTTGTTGAATGATATAATGGAATTCTCTGGAAAACAATGTCGTTGGCTATGAAAAGCAAAGTATTAGCAATCTTTGAATGCTGTTCGCTCTCTCTTATGTACATCCACTAACTGCACACCACATGAACGAAAGTTCAGTCATCCTCTTCGTTCAACTGACGGCACGGCCATTTCTTCATGGTTAGCAAATCCTGGAAAAGTTTTGATCGAGGCTAATTCGGAATACTCGTAATTCGAAATAATCCACTGTGTCCTGAAGTATCTAGCTCCAAGAGGGGATAATTCTATATTTGGACACGAAGAAGCGGATACAGCTGATTGTAATTCAAGAATCAAGAAGATTCTAATTCAAACTCCACAGGATTGTGTAACCCCTACAAAATTAATGCTGGATTCTTCAGGAGATATCAGAAGATCCAAAAGAATTAGGAAATCCCCGAATTACCTACAAGACTATGCGCTTAACTAAAAGGAGGAGAGAATGTCATGATATTTAGTAATGGACTAGTTTAGTGATTTTTTTTAATATTTGTATCTTATAAAATAGGTTTTTAGTGGTTCAACTGTACAAATAAAATTTTTATAAAATTAATCCTCTAGCCATAATCGGCTTTTGAAATTTAAATTTAATAGTTACATACGTCATAAGTGGTAAGTGAAGTGTTTCAATAAGATTGATAGAAAATTTGCGATGTTGTCGATGTGCTTTAATATTAACCGAGAAACTTATCTCTCTCTCTTATTTATTGTCATTAAAAAGAGATAAACATATTGATATTTTTGTTCTCTGATTGACACTTTATCAAATAAGGAGTAAAACACTAAACAAAATATTCTGTCATTTTCGTTAGTTTAATTTGTTGTTTGGTTGTGTTTGGTTTATGAAAATTACTTCTATACTATTTTTGGTTCGAAAATAAAAATCCCTAACACCTTCTCTTGGTGTTATAGCGGTTCCTTCAAAAATAACCAATAGAAGTAATTGTTCTCTCGGGGAGCAACCCTTCTATCGGTACAGTGAGAGAACGAATTTCAAGAATACGGTTTTGGCATTTTCAATAGAACCACGCCCACTTTCTATTGGCTGTTCTGTTCTATCACCGTCAAGAATAGGGGTCTTGTTTGTTTATTACAGATAAACACGATTTTCTCTTCTGTCATATATCTTGTCAACTGGTACAATCAGTTAGTCACAGAACACGGTGTCGGTAAACTTTACTACCTTAGTCCGGAAAACTGACCCAGTTGGAAAAGTATTTTCTGCTGTAAATATTTTATTTTTACTTCTATGGTTAACGTTATAAATTGTTCTGCTGACCAGTGATGATTCAATAAAAATTTTAGTCGTAAAGTGAATTTAATAATTTGAAAAATTCATTTATAATAATCGATTTGGGATGTTAAAAATAGCAATAAGAAAAAAAAATATTTTACCGATGATTTAGTAACTTTTTTCTTTCTATTTATAGAGTTGTATAACAGGTTGGATGACGCACTACAGTCTTAGATGCCAGCCCGTAGATTATTCACGATCGCCTCTAGCAATGAGGGTAAGTTTCCTTAAAACCATTATGTTTATGGGAAGTATGATTTCACAAAAATAAAAATTATTGGTGGGTATAGTAGTAGGAGTAAGTAGGAATTTAGCAAGACTGAACGTACCTACTATTTTCTACCAGAAGATGCATATACCCAGCCTAATTCGGGGATATACCTTATATATTGTCTATTTTTGTAAATAACGAAATATATGCAAAAATGTTTGATATTATATTCAACATATAAAACATAAAAAACAGTTTAACAAAATATATAGAATGGGTACTTACTATTTTCTTGGAACGCCTTCACTACAATTTATATTATATACCTAATATACGTGAAAAGACGTGGTAGCTAAAGGGTCTCCATTTTGAGCCAGCTATTTTCTTCTTTCTCGATGAAGATCAACTGAAACTAGTTGAGAAGGAGGGGAATAGTGTAAACAAAGAAAGCATGAACTTAATTTTGCACAAAGTATTAAAACTTTACTATTTTAAATGTTTAAACAGAAATATGTCCAAAAAATTTTTTTCTATCAACCCTTACGCTGTAATCTGTTTTGCAGTTTTCATAATTTACCATATTTTTTACAATCTAAGAAATAAATACCACATCTGATGATTATAAAATATTAAAACAAATAGATCATTGAATTCCATTCCATTTTTTTTAATAACCTATTATTCTTTAACATTAAATATAAATAAACAGTATTGATAGGTAAATGACCATCTTCAAGGATAAAAAATATACTTATTATGTAATTTTTCAATGCTAATACGAAAATGCTGATGTTGCTTAAATTGATTTATATAGCGATAACATGTTGTTAATTATTACAACAAACAAAATGTTATAATTATAAACTTGCTCATTTTGATGTATTGATAAATTTATACTTATTTTCTTCTACTTTTCTTACTATTCTAAAACAGATTCAGCAAACTGAAGACTGAATGAAAAATCATACAACATATATTTATATACAGTGTGGGCCACAGAAAACAGTCCACCTCGATATTTGGCAGTATTTATTAGATTTTAAGAAAATGAGAAAACAGGTCGATTTTTGTTCCAAGGAGGACACATTTTTACGATACATACATCTGTCATTTGTCAACCCTTCCACCTCCCCAACTCCTTATTTTTAAATAGGGAATGTACCATGTGCTGCATATCATTAGAAATGTATTTAGATGGAGTATTCAGACATAACGATCTTTTACGTAAAGGCTACTAGTGTGGTTTTGGTGGGGTTGATGCTGAGTCCCACCGAGTCACACCATTGTTCTGCAATGTTCAATCCTCTTTGAACAATATCACAGACATTTTCATACTTCCCTTTTGCCAGGATAACCATGTCGTCGGAATACCCTTGACATGGTATGCCTTCCCTAGTCAATTGACAGAGCAGACTGTCCACAGTGAGACTCCACATAAGCGGGGATGCAACTCCCCCCTGTGGACAGCCTCTGGTCACATTAATGAAGATAGTGTTTTGTCCTGCCTCCATTTCTGGAAGTCGTTCTATCTACTCCTTTCTCAATCAGTGCTCTTTTGACTGCCTCATGTGGCGTATTGTCAAAGGCCCCTTCTATGTCTAGAAAGGCACATATCACGGTCTCTTTTTTGTTCAGTGCGTCTTAGATTTCGTCAGTCAACTGTGTTAAAGCGGTTTCTGTAGACTTTCCCGCTTGGTACGCATGTTGACGGGGGTGCAATGGCACCTATTCCAAGATTTCTGTTCTAATATAGTTGTCTACAGCTTTTTCCATCGTTTTTAGAACAAACGATGTGAGTCTGATCAGTCTAAGGAATTTGGGGTGCGTAGTGTCCCGTTTCCCTGCTTTTGGGATGAAGGTGATTTTGGCCCTTCACCTCGCTTCTGGTATGTATCCCAGTTCAAGGCTGCTCCGACTAATTCGGATCAAGTGTGAAATTATTGCGTCTTGGCCCTGTTGGAGTAGGGCAGGAAATATTCGGTCCGTTCCAGGGGTTTTGAACGGCTGGAAGGTGTTCATAGCCCATCTCAGCCGTTCTTCACTGCATATGTATTTTGCCATTGCAGTGTCTTCCCTGGTAGGTCTTTTAGCTTTCTCACTTGTTGTTCCTCCGGGAAAGTGAGTTTCTAATAGGAGCAGAGCTCGTTCTTTTTCCCTTTCTGTGAAGCTTCCATCTGCCATCCTGGGTTTTCAGGTTATTCTCATTATTGGATTAAGCTGGGCTTTCCGTAAACAAGAACTTAGAAATATTAAAATGCAAGACATTCATGATACAGGAAATTCTTTTGTAATTAATATTCCAGATTCTAAAACTAAAACGAGACGTTCATTTGTAGTACCAGATACGTTTTATATCATATGTCAAATGTATATAAGTATGCGTCCTCCTCGAGTGGAACTTCCTTTATTTGTTAACTACAGAAATGAAAAATGTACAAAACAGGTTGTAGGGATAAACACAATCGGTAGTACACCACGTAAAATTGCTGAATACCTTCAACTGCCGCGGCAGATCGGCAGCCACTATATTAGTTGATGCAAGAGGTGATATGCTATACTTAAAGCGACTAGTTGGCTGGCAATCTTCTACAGTGGCGGAAGGCTTACAATAATTGTTTTATTGTTATTAATATTTATTATAATAATGTTTAAATAATTGAGATTTCCTTTATTTAATAGAAGGAAATAGATGGACGTAGAAAAAGTATAGTACGTTATACGAGTTGTAATCCCATATGCCACTGCACGACTTCGTGCGTAATGGGTTACTTACAACTCTAGTTACGTAATATACTATTATTGTTGTGATTTGAAACTAGTTTTTGCATTAATGTCATGTACCTATTTCTTGGTTTCTTGTTTATGACTGTACTTCATATTTTATATGTAACTTTGAATTTTTGTGTTTATCATGTAAAATATTTGTGGAATCATACTTTATCGTAAATTCTAGTACTTTTTTATGAAATAATTCTATATGAAATTTCGCCGAATATTGACTGTACCACTAGTAATTTTTTAATTTTTATTTTTAGACAGCTAGGGGATGTTGGTGGTACTACATATCCAAATTCACGGAATTTTTCGATACGGTAAGTTTTTAAAATTAACAAAAAAAAGTACCTAACCAAATTAAAAATTTGTTAATTATTTCAATTAATCAATAAATTCAGTCGACTTCTTTATTACTGAGGATCTTGTCCATTTCGAATTCCTATTGCAGAAATGTTTTTAATCCATTTATTTCTGCCTTTGGCCCAATGTGATCGCTTTCACCTGGTCTGCTCATTGCTATGGGAAATCCATATTTTAGATGAGCGAAATTTTCTTTAAATCAAACTTTTTATCACAACCATTACAACTTATTTCATATATACCGCTTTTTTCCAGATCTTCTCTCTTATACTTCGGATTTCCTAACAATTGTCTCAGGGTGGTACTAGTTTTATGAACTAAACCTAATCTCACCGTACCGAAAATTATATTCAATCCTGAGGGATAAACGGTAATGAAATGAATTTCATATCTTTTTTTTTATGTTCAATGACGTTCATGTCAGGGAAATTTGATGGCCATCTTAATGTGGATATTCCTTTTTCTTCCAAAAAAAATTGTACTGCAGCTGTTCGATGTGGAGGTGCATTGTCATGCATAAACACAAATCCATCACCTACCGCCCCCCGGAATAGACGCACAACAGGATTTAAAACTTCCTCGATGTACACAGCACCAGTGATTCTTCTCTCCAAAACCAGGAGAGGCGTCCGTATACCCCTCATAATACCACTCCAAACCATGATACTCCCACCTTCAAACGGAACACGTGGTTGGGCTGTTTCTAATCGGGCTTGTCGTCCTGGGGCCCTCCAAACTAGCGTTCTTCGCGAATCAGAAACCAAGCCAATTCTTGATTCATCAGAGAACATCACGTAATTCCAGTTAGGACCATGGTGTAACATTTCTTGAGCCCATTGCAACCTTACAATTTTTTGCTGATAGGTTAGTTTGGGAACACGTAGAGGTCTTCTGCGATACAAATTTACCGCATTTAATCTTCGTGTAATTGTTTGCCTTGGGATATTCATTCCTTGAAGTCTAGCAATTTCTCTGGATATGCCACTTGTAGATTCCTGTCGATTTCTTCGAGCTATCAATGTTATCTGCCAATCTTGTGCTGCTGTTGTACATCGACTTCTGCCACTTCTGGGACGATCCTTCACATCATTTGTGTCTTGGAATTGTTTTTTAATTTTTGATACAGCACCTTGAGTAACACCAACAATATTCACGATATCACTTTGACTAAAGCCCTGTTGTAACAAAGCAATTACCCTAGACCTATTAAAATATGATATTATATCTCTGGGCTGACACTCTCGCAAAAAAGGGAACGGAGTCCGCGTTTATTGGACCGGAACCATTTCTTGGCATAGCAAAAAGCACTGCCAAGGACATTATCTCTAGCTGGGCAGCGAGGGAAACCCTTCTGCACTGGGAGAATATACCGGGGCTTACCCACTCGAAAGCGTTTATATCTCAACCTTCGAGCAGAAAAACAGCACAGCTCCTGGAATTGAGTAGAAGTAACCTACGCATTCTTACTGGACTGTTGACTGGACACTGTCGTCTGAGAAACCACCTGAGGAAGCTTAGTCTGAGCAATACGTCGGACTGTCGCTACTGCAGTGTGGCAGACGAATCGGCAGAGCACATTCTTTGCTATTGCCCCGCGTTAGAAATGATCAGGCTCCGCTCGTTTGGCCTCATACGGCTAGAGCCTACCGACTTTAGACAAGTCTCGCCAAAATCGATCTTGGACTTTGTTAAGAAGTGCAGACTGGATGGCGAATTGTCACCCTTAGGGGTGAGCCACAATAGGCCCTAGTTTGGCCGCAGTGGAGGGGTGGGAAACGCCCCGCTCACATTGAACCTAACCTAACCTAACCTATATCTCTGGGCATTTTTAAACAGCTCAAATTAAATTTAAACAAGAATTGGAATAATGTGAAAACAACCAAATCCTCACCCAAGATATAGGGTGTTCTATTTAAAATTACCAAGAAAATAATGTACTTGCATTCTGTCTTTCCCTGTATTTGATTTAACAAAGATTATGAAAACGAATATGTTTTATAATTTTCAAAATTATTAAAAAACCATGGTTGCAGTAGATCAATGTTCCTATACTCCTTTTTAATTATACAGGGAGTTAAACTTAATACGATTTTCAGGTAATATTGGTTGTAACTTTTTAAATAGCGGGTATAACATAATAAAACTTTACATTTTTGTGATGTGGAAGTGATGCAGATTTCGAATTTCAAATAAAATATAGGGTGTTCTATTTGTTCTATTTGAAAAAAACAAAAGTTTGGTGTGCCACGATCTTTTGGAGGACCCTGTAAGATTGTGACTAATTTTAAAATGTGGAGTTTAAAGCTGCTTACAATTTTTGTCAATAACTTTTTTGTAATTTTTATTATAACAGATCTACTGAGCTTCCTCACACTATTATTAATTATTTATAGGTACAAAAGGTATTTTAATTAATTGCATTTATAAAAACTCTGCGTTAAAGAAACCTAGACAAACAAAAATCATGTTATTACAAAATTTATGAAGTTTTAGTTGTAAGAAGTATAATAAATATAATTTGTATTTTTTCAGTTTTTCTTCGTTCTTCGAAAAAAATACGATCACGTTTCCACGCTACACGTCATTCACCACGGAGTCATGCCTATGTCAGTATGGTTTGGTGTTAAGTTTACTCCCGGTGGCCATTCCACGTTCTTCGGATTCTTAAACACTTTCGTCCACATTATAATGTACAGTTATTATCTACTTGCCGCCCTCGGGCCCAAATACCAGAAGTTCTTGTGGTGGAAGAAATATTTAACTGCCATTCAAATGGTAAATTTGAACATTATTTACGAAAATAACTGACAAAAGTAATAAATATTTTTGTTATTTCCAGGTTCAATTTGTATTGGTCATGGTTCACGCATTCCAATTATTATTTATTGAATGTAATTATCCAAAAGCCTTCGTCTGGTGGATCGGAATGCATGCCGTCATGTTTTACTTCCTGTTCTCCAACTTTTATAAAGAAACTTACAATAAGAAGAAGGCTAAAGCAGAGGTAAGAGAAGAATTATTAAATATAGTAGCTTTCACAATAAATGGTATTGACTGGAGGATTATAATAAAACCAATTATACCCTTAAGTTGTAAAATCCGAGATGCACAACATAAATGTAAAATGACCTGATTCAGATAATTTTGTTTCTCAGAGAGGGATTGTTGAGGATTACAGTTTACACTTCTTGTTCATTTTAGTCTTTGTATTTCATTGGAAGGGTTCACTTGTTTTACGGCGTGCAATAATTTTATAAGATTTATTTGTTATTACAGACATCAATAGAAATATTTTACACCCCAATGTACAGAATAGGCAGTATGTGGCGTCCGTGGATAAAAAGTAATAGTGCTTCTTCCAGTGGTTCGTTAAAGAAGAATCACTTATCTTGCGACGCGAAAATCATTATAAAAAATGTGTATAGTTCCTTACTTCAGCAAGGATATAAGGCGGGTGCTGCAGCAAGAGTAACCAGTAATTTGACGAGGGTGTCTCTTATTTCAGTTAGACGAATTGTCGAAAATTTCATGGAATCAAGAAAAAAGCCTAAAAGATTCTGGTGTCACAAAAAGTCAAGACGACTGGGAAAAATATTTGATAAGCCGAAAAATCTACACGATGTACGATGAGCAGCGTGTCCCTAGATTCAAAAGAAGATCGAATCAACTGTGGCCTCACTACTCTTTGGCGAGCTCTGTCTGCAATGGGCTTTAAATATCGCAAAATTGGCAAGAGACAAGTAATAATGGAATCCACATGTTTAATAAACTGGCGTTCTGAATATATAACGTCAATAAGAAAATACCGGTCTGAAAATCGACCAATACTCTACCTCGACGAGACGTGGTTTGACACGCATGACACCCCTTCCAAAGCATGGTCTGATTCCTCTAACAAATGTAAAACAAAAGCACCATCAAATAAAGGGAACAGAATCACAATATTACACACAGTATCCGAAAATGGTTGGATCCCAAACGCTATGTGGCTTTCTGCCAAAAATATTAAGGACTCTTGTGTTGATTATCACGAAGATACGACAGCAGAACTTTTTGAAGATTGGTTTAAAAATTGTCTGTTACCCAACATTCCGCCAAACAGCGTTATAGTAATGGACAACGCAAGCTATCATAGTCAATTGCATAAAAATTCCTGGCTCAAAGAATACGAAATTGAAGATTCAAAACTTCATGGCTGCAAATGACAGATATTTCGAGGAAAATTATACAAAAAAGAACTTTTACAAGTACTGCAGTCATTTTCTTTAAAAAAACGTATGTTTGTGATACAATTGCAGAAGAATTGGGACATACAGTGTTACGACTACCTCCCTACTACTGCGTGTTCAATCCCATAGAGCTTATGTGGCACCAACTTAAATCGAGTGTGCGCGGAAAAAATACTTCTCCAACTTTAAGTGGTAGTGTGGTAGAATTAATTAGGAACTGTATGAATGACATTCCTACCGAGAGTTGGAAAAGTTCTGTTAGTCATGTTATAAATGTTAAAAACTCGTACCTTTCTGTAAAATCAGTTGCGCCAATTATAATTAATTTAGATGAGGATAGCGATAGCAACACTGAAATAAATATAGAATAGAATTGTAACATTTAAATAAATTACTTGTATACAGGGTGAGTCATAACTATTGGGACATAGACTAAGGACAGGTTATTTGGACCAAAATATGGCTATTGGGCCAAATATGCCTTAATATAATGTTGCTGAGAAAAAAGATACAGGGTGTTAAAGTTAAAGTTAATTTTTGTTTTTCGTTTTTTGCTAATAGTTTCCCTGTATATTTATAAATTGATATCAAAATTGGCGCAGAGGCATAATCTTAGACAAGAAATAGTATTTTATTTACAATTCCATATCAAATACCAAACTAATAAACAAAGTTGCAACTAACGTAAGGTTTCCGTTTTGACGATAAATCAAAACTAAACACACTTTAACTTAAAAGAACTCACAAAAACTCAAACTAAATGTTCCACATGGTCTCCTCCGATTTCTATGCCTTTTCTAATTCTTTTTATAAAGGATTTTCGGACGTTAAAAAATTTTTATTCTGTCCCCTTATAAGATTAGCTGCATTTTGAATGTATCTCCAAAGTTCGTCTCGTGTATTAATTTCATTGGCATAAACTAAGGAGTTCATAAATATGTCCCCAAAAATAAAAATCTAGCGGGTTGTACTCAGGACTTCTTGGTGGCCATTGAAAATCACTGCCTCTGCCAATTCATCGTTGGGGAAATATGTCATTAAGATGATTTCTAACAGCTAATGAAAAATGAGGTGGCGCTCCATCCTGCATAAACCACATTTTTCTTCTTACATCCAGTGACAGATCATCTAAAATATCACTAAGAGTATTTTCCAAAAAGAATAAATAAGAATCTCCATTTAAATTCGGAGGAAGAACATAAGGCCCTAGTAGTTGGTCGCCTATAATGCCACACCAGATATTCAATTTAAACTCATGCTGAAATTGTCTAGCTTTAATAGCATGCGGGTTTTCTTCTTCCCAATTAAATTTCGCCAATTAAAAATCCGTCGTCTGGTAAATGTTGCTTCGTCGGTGAACATAATATTCTTAATAAAGTGTCTGTCATTGCGATGTTTATTCAGAATACGTTGGCAAAACTGTAACCGTCGTGGAAGATCTGTTGGAAGTAAATTTTGAACAGGAGTGAAGTGATAAGGATGGAGGTTCTCTTTTTTTAGAATTCTAATTATAGACGACTGACTTACTCCTGTTGCTGCTGATAGATATCGTGAACTTATTTCAGGATTTTCATCTACTTGAACCAAAAGTTCATCTTCTTGATTAGGTGTGATTTGTTTCGGTCGACCACCCCGATTTTTAGTGTAAAATGACCCAGTTTCACCTAAACTACGATATAATCTTGCAAAAGTTTTGTGATTTGGTTGCCTTCTGTTTGCGTATAACATTCCATACCTTCTGGCTGCCGAGCGACCGCAAAAATTTTTTTGTGCGTATACGCAAATCATATTTCGCATTTCTTCATTAGTAAAATGATTGTGACGAGGCATTTCAATCAAAAAAAGTAATGATTATTTTTAAAAAATGCAACATTATACTGCACTGTCACATCAAAAATAATTTACTCTGAACAAATGACATTTACCAACAACAATTATCTGACAGTCCAAAGCATACTTTTCATAAATGAATTAATATTTGAAATCCTTTTTTAAGACTCTAAGCAGTTCGACTGCGTTTTTATCGAAAACGGTTGAAATTATCATGTTTAAACAAGAGTACCAATTTTACGTAAAAATGATGTTTACGTTATATTTTCTAATAAAAATTACTAAAAAATTTCATCAGAAAAAGTTTAGACTCAATTTGATCATTAGGAATGATCCACGTGGCGCCCTCTATGACAAAACGTAAAATTGTAAATAAAATACTATTTCTTGTCCAAGATTATGCCTCTGTTCCAATTTTGATATCAATTTATAAATATACAGGGAAACTATTAGCAAAAAACTAAAAACAAAAATTAACTTTAACACCCTGTATCTTTTTTCTCAGCAACATTATATTAAGGCATATTTGGCCCAATAGCCATATTTTGGCCCAAATAACCTGTCCTTAGTCTATGTCCCAATAGTTATGACTCAGCTATATCCTTTAAGCAAAATTCAAATTTCTTGGTCGACCCCGTAGCACATTTGCATCTTTTACCTGATGATTTTCTACACAATGAGATTAAATCGGGTAGTTTATTGCAGTTAATAAGCCAATACCATTTACTGTTAAAAATACTATAAAAATAGTAGGGATGTATTTCACGAACAAAATATTAGTAAACTGTGTATTTTATAATCTAAAAAGTTTTGATTACACTCTTATTTATATTTTAGAAACTTGCCAAAGAACAAGAAGAAGTGCAAGTAAATGGTTTGACGAAGAACGGCAAAGCGAAAGTAGGAATATGTTTTACTAGTCAAGATGCTCTTTACGAACATTCTAATGGTGTAAAACCGACGACAAATGGATTGACAACAACTAAGAACGGAGATTTAAGAAACAGACCTGTCGGCACAACGCAATAATATTATTCTAGTTATTTAAAGAACTTGGTTATCATTGTAAATTATCATCACAAGGTGTACAGGGTGAACAGTGCGAAGCATTTTTATTCTTTTAAGATCTGTAATAATTAACATCTTTCTGCCGTTGTTTTTATTAATTTTAAATCAACGGTGTTTTTATTATATTATAATATTTATTGTGATGGATTAAAACCAACTACTTTAAAAAATAAGTCTAAGTTAAAGAGAAATCGTTGCTTTTTGGGATTATTGCAAAGTTGGTTGTTTAACTGACTTTGTAACAGCAAAATACGTTTTTGGAGAAAGGTGAAAATGTGGTGTTAGGACAAGTGTATATATATTTAAACTACACAGCGCAGACTAGTAGGATTTCATTATCGACGTACAAACAAAAAAATAATTGTCAGATGTGGCTAACTGGTTCCATTTATATGAAATAATAACACCCTGTGTTTTTTCTTGTCTGTACCATGGGCTAGAACGACTCATGTTATTAGTATATGCCACAATTACTCTAACATGAGCCTTGCAGAAACAACGATATTAATTTGGAGGACCCTAACTTAATTAGTTAAAAAAAATTCTATAATTTTTTACATATTGTTAAAAATTATACTAGAATAGCCTGATGTCGACTAGTACTTTTTAGTCTCAACCCTTAAGACATTGATTATTTATTCTTTATCCAGGACCAACTAAAATATATTTTTGACGCCTAAATACAAAATCATTTGTTCTTGATTTTTTTTTCAACATAAAAAAGTTTTTGATAAATTTTAGTTATAAAACTGTTTGCTTTATAAAAAGTGAGATTCATCGTTAATTGATGAATCTTTTGGAAACCAGCAAAAATTATTTGATCGCATTGTTTGTAAACTACTACTTGTAGCTGTATGTTTATGTTTTAAGTAAAATATATTTTAATACTAATGTTTTTTTTTAATTATCCAGCCTGTTAAAGTCCTTCCTACGAATGAATATTTAAGCAAAAGTGGAAGATTGGCCCCTGTCTAATTATCCCAGATAACACAAGAACATACATTGGATGTCCAATGGAAATCCACATTGGACATAAGGATATCCATGGGATATCCGTTCATGTCCAGAAGGATATCCTATGGACATCCATCGGATATCCATTTGCCACAAAATTGGACATCCCCTGTATGTCCGTTTCGTACAAAGAATGGATATATCTTGGACAAATGTGGACATTTACTGGACACAATAAATAAACCATGGACATCTCATGGACTATTTACGTACCTGAACTGGATGTTTAGGACATGAATTGGATACGTTTTGGACATAAACAGGATAGGTTATGGATATCCCATGTACTTGTTATGGACGTAAACTGGATACATTTAGGACATGAACTGGATATATTTTGTACATGAGCTGAATTTTATGTTGTTTCCTAAATCTTCTGATTAAAATGGTACAAACTGAATGTTTCCCACAAGAATATGTCAAACTTTTACATTCAATACCTATTGACAAAAAGAGCAAAATTCTTAGCCTTAATCCTTTCTTAGACAAAACTTCAAAAATCATTCGTGTTGGTGGACGACTAAAAAACTCAACTTTTAATTTTTCCAAAAAACATCCTGCTATTTTACCTTCTAAACACCACTTTTCAATTGTAATGACTAGACATGAGCCAACAGCAACTTATGGCCATACGAGAATAATTCTGGCCACTATCCGGTCGTAATTTAGTAAGAAATACTGTTCACAATTGCTTACGTTGTTTCATACTTAGCCCTAAAGCTGAATCTCATTTAATGGGAAATCTTCCCGCTCAACGTATATGCTAGACCATTTTTTATCTGTGGAGTAGATTATGCTGGACCATTCCTATTACGAGAGCGAAAGGGTAGAAATTTTAAACTCACTAAAGCTTACATTTCATTGTTTGTCTGTTTTGCTACCAAAGCTATCCATTTGGAAGTTGTTACAGACCTTACAAGAGATTTATATCTCGACGCGGCAAACCGTTTGAAATCCATTCTGATAATGGGACTACTTTCGTCGGTGCAAATAATGAAATTAAAGGTTTCTTTGACAACAATTCTAACAAAATTTGCGATAGCATGTTAAATGACGGCATTCAGTGGAGGTTTATCACTCCTCGTGCTCCACAAAGGTGATTCGTCCTAATGACGAATCACCTTTGACTCCTGCACACTTTATCATTGGAGAATCTCTGACCTCCATACCAGACTACAATTATATTGACATTAAAGCGAACAAACTCTCACGATTTCAAAGATTGCAACACTTTTGGTCCAGGTGGTCAAAGGAATATATTTCCAGTCAGAACAATAAACAATTAAAAGGTTGAACTAACTTTCACTATCTATTCTTTAAATGCAATGACAGCCGTTTCGCTATCGAAATAGCATCGAAACGGCTGTCATTGCATTTAAAGAATAAATAGTGAAAGTTAATTCAACCTTTTAGTTGCTTATTGTTCTGAATAAGATGGACTTTCACATAGTAAGGGTTAGTACCATAAATTTCAATATTTCCAGTCTACAAGAGAGAGTAAAATGGAAAGAAAACTCTCAACAACTTTTGAAAGTCGGCACACTCATTGTGGTAAAAGAAGACGGTCTTCCACCTCTTAAATGGAAAATTGGAAGAATAACCCATATTCATCCAGGCAATGACGATATTATACGATCTGTAACGTTCAAAACTTCTACGGGCGTAATTAAAAGACCAACATCGAAAGTGTGCGTGCTTCCCATTCAAAATGAGTGACAGTCCATAGTGAATAAACAAAATGTGACAGTTAAAGACATTCTTGAACAATTAAGACATTAAGACTTACTCCTACGTTTACTAAAATAAACTTTTGAAACCCCAGCATTTCAAGGGGGCGGCCATGTTCGCGTCAACCTAAATAAATTCTTTATCGCCCTACATCCCATTCTTACGCCACTGCATACCGAATTTCGTCTGCTTCAACCGGGGTTGGAAGGGGTGCACGGAGGTACGAAGCAAGGCCAAACGACGACCACTCTGTTTTAGAACACAACGAACATTATTTTATTTTAAAAATTATATTACGATGTATTTACAATTTAATATAGTGAAATTCTTAAAAACTTGTACTTATTGGTGAATTATAACATCGCCAAACCACAGCCCTACACCTCTAATGAAGCACATCAGGGTCGTTGGCGCTCGAGGATTCCGTTAAAACAATCCGCTAAAATTGTATTTTAGAGTCATGTTAAAACAAAGCTTTAAAAAATAAAGGAGAGTTAAAATGGCGTGTATTTATTGTTAGAGTAATTTTCAAAGATAATAGTGTTGGAAAAGAAACAGTAGATTAAGATGATCCCATTAAGGATAATATTCATTGAAACAATTGGCAAGCAAGATGTCAATAACAAAGGCCTATGATTATGCAGCAATATTTTATGAATTAATAATGCTAATATAATTATTAAAAAGTAGGTACTTCACCAATTTTTAAGAATTTTTGAAATAAAATATTTGATTATTTTTTTTTAATGTTTGTGTTTTTTTAAATACTTACATATTTTCAATGTTTTATTGTTTTTTATTTAATTTCGTTTAAATTCATCTACACAGTTCATTTAATTTAAACAAATTTATAGGTTTTATCTTCCTGCCATTAAAATTTTCTTTTCTACCTAGGTATAAGGAAACATAAAATATTCTTTTTGTTTTCTATTATTCTTTTAACTCTAGACAAATTCAATTAATTGTTTAAACACAAAAATATTAAAATAAACCACAAATTTAACTATATTTCACTATTATAGGTTGGAATTTCTTCTTTTTTGCTTTCTTTGATTGATTATATCAATGAAAATGATTGTGTTATTAAACTTTACTTTTTGGAAGTTCATCTTTTCAGCTTTAAAATTCAATTACAGCTAGCGAATTTTTCGAAAAAATAGTGAAAGTTTAGTTTAACTGTTCAGTTATTTATTGTTCTTACAAAAAATCTCTCAATTCTCTTTCTAAATTCGCAGCATTTCTGGGGTAATTTGGTTAATGGCATCAGTGATAAATTGGCTATTTTTAACGGCATCCTTTTAAATTACATATTTTGAACGGTCCTCGAAAAACTGTGCCTAAAGAATATCTATTCCGATATTATTATTTAACGGACCTTTAAAATATATATTTTTAACGGCCTTTAAAATTTATCGGAATAGTTACAGAATAGAATCTGTTTTTAAGTTTCAACTTTAACGTGTAGATGGATAATAAAAAAATACAGATTCCTACAATTCAAATTTTAATAAAATTACCACTAGCCCAAAGATGGCAGCACCAATATCAAAATATTTATAAAATGTATGACTTTTATATACCTAAATAAGGAAAACCTACTACTGCTACCAGTTTTAAATGCTTTGTAGCGATTATTTGTTATTCAGTTCATGGCACATGACACGTTTACCATTTTATAGAAATTATTACGTTACTTCTTTGTCGTATTCCAAATAAGGGTAAATAGTGGTACGAAATTTATTAATATGTAAAGAAAGAGCGACTGCATTATAGTTTGAACAGATCAATGCTTTAGAGACCGAAAACAAAAAACTAAAAGAAATGCTCACGGCCCTCCAAAAAAAAGTAGAAGCTTGAGGGCAAGAAACAAAGAAGATAGACACGGAAAAAGAGCAATCGAGGGAAAGGAGCAGGAGCCCCTTAGAAAAAGAAAAGATAGCCAATGGGAGGACGGATATAGTACCGACGACGGCTTTGCCGCGGAAGTCAGCAACGAAATACCGGAGAATGGACCACCCAACAAAAAACAAAAAGAAAAAGACAAGAAAGACGCCAAAACCGTAAGTAAACGAAATGGAGACAGAACAAAAGGAAAACGAAGAGGACATCTTCGAGATACAACGAAGTATCTCGGTAAAATGTGTTTAACAATATAGTGCCAACAATAAAAGGGGACCAATAACCACTTTTATTTCGATCGTCTGTCACGGTTTATGGTCAAAATTTTGCACACAGGATCGGTTCTTGTATTTGTATAATTTGGGTTGAGTATAATCTGTGCTGTTTAATAATTTTTGTGAAAAATGTTTCGTGCTTGGGAAACTGCATCAGCGGCGCCCTGTGTTCCTATACGACGACGAGTTTTATCCCTTGATGCCAAAGAAATCGTCAGACACGTTCATCAGAAGCTGGTCCAAAGGGGTTGGGCTTTTACTCCTGCTGTAAGAGAAACCAGCGTTTTGACAGGGATACCGGAATCATCAGTGAGAGTTCACATTTCGAGGCCAATTCATCCGTGGTGCTTTGCAATTTGCAGTAATTCCGTTTTCAGCATGGTGTCGTCAAAAGAAAGATTCTTCTCTGAAGTGGCTCTCTTTAGTATATCTTTTTTCCATGACGTCGTTGGTAACTTTTCTACCAGTTTTGAATGATAACTGGCGTTATGTAAGACAACCATTGCAGTACTTGGCAAAAAGTCCAATAGCTGGGAAAAAAAACTTCAAAAACATCAGAGGTCATTTCCTTGTGGTAATTTTTGATTGACTTTAATACAAAGTCTAATAATCCATTTTTCTACAAAACCATGTTCACTGCCAATGTGTGCGATTATTAGTCTGTGATCTTTTCCTCGAGGAGCATTTAATCCTGTTGAATATCCCTCCAAAAATGCCTGACGGGAATTTGAAACATTGGTGTCCATCCATGCGTTAGAAAGTGTGTCCTTCATTTAACCATGTTTTATTTAAATAAAAGATAGTTCTTCCCTCGCTTGGAAACTTTTTAGCACTTCTTGAATGTTCTCCAGCAAATAATTTCTTCTGTCTCATTCACAAAATTTTGCGACTCATACTTAAAACCAATTTCTTTTAGGAGTTTTCATAACGGCTTTTGTCCAAATTTGGGAATCGTAATTACTTCTGGTGAAACCACCCATAGTCAGAAATAAATATAAAAAAATTCAAAAATGCTACCTACAAATCGAAAGCCAAAATAAAATTCGGTTTCAGCCTGTTAGACGGCCTGCAAGGAACTGGCGTTTTAACAGTAGCAAGGGTATGTTAATAGCTTCCTATATACCGAATTTCATTTTGGCTTTCGATTTGTAAGTAGCATTTTTGGCTATTTTTCGAAACTAGAATACGGGTGGACTCACCATGTTAGAGGTTTTTTTGTTGGTAAACTGTCTGCAAGGTAATAACGTCTCAACAGTAGCTAGTACTTAAGTATATCAAGTATACAAGGGCATTTTTGCGTATAAATCGCGGATTGACAACGGTAGTCTAGATTTACGGCAGCCGCTTTTAAAGGCACGGCATTTGATGATATGAAACGGCCGCCACTGGCATTCGGGTACTTTCGGAAATTCGGCAGCTGGAAATTTGGCCGCTAACTTCACACCGGTACAGTTGCTGATGTATCTTGATATATTAGTGCATAATGAACATTTAAAACAATAGTTTTTTGTCTTTGAGAAAACGCACTTTGTTTTAAATGTGCCACTATTTCTGGAACAAAACTCGAATTCGCCATTTTCACTACAGAAAATGTTCTTGGAGTAAAATAATAAAAATATAGATCACAATATAAACCACCAACACTATAACGAGTACCTATATTCTTATGTATTGGGATATAAATAAATCCTCAATTTATAGACTAATAACTTACCTGTTTTTGCAATTATACACATAGGGTTACCTTAATCTCTTAACACCCCTAACGACCACAATTATTTTCGTTAAAATATCGCAAAACAAAATATTCTAAATATCGTATTATGACTACTTATCCCTTACCTAAATAAGTACGTGCGCTACTGATTTAGGGTCTTGTTTACAACATTTTACGATTTAATGACTTCTTATATACCAACTCCAAACAAATAAACTAAAATTAATAATTATTTAGCTCATCTATTCATTATAGATTTAAATGTAAGTTTTAAATTTGTTTGGATAACTGTTACCATTTTTAGGTTACAAAATGACATATGTCAACATTAATCTTTATCGAATTTTTAATATTTTTACACTGTTTTTGGGACCCAGCAAAATAGTAGTAAAATGCGTTATTATTATTATTGAATATTGATAAAAATCAAACAAAATAAATAAAATTAATTTGTTTACAGTTTTATCACAGTTGTCCAAAGTCTAATAAACAAAATTAAGTAGAAGTTAATTGTTAGGTAATTAAGATTTTACGCATGACCTCGCGATCATCACACTCTTCGCTAAAATAAGACGACCTCTAATTTAATAATGTAAATATTTTCCTATACAGAACCTGAAATACGATTTTATATTTTTGGACATTTATTTAACAATACATTTTAATGAATTATAATTAATTATACTTTTACTTTACAGGAGTTATAAAGACAGCTTATTAAAACAACCATTAAGTTGCAGAAATTGTCCACATCATTATTATATTTTTGTTAATAGAAATTCAAAATTGCGATGAATAGCTAAGTTCAAATATAAATATTATGTAAAACTTACCTAAGTATGAAAATATAAAAGGATATTAGAATACCTAATTCTCATGAATATATCAGACACTTTATTTCATTTAAAATATTTGATACAGTAATCTTAAATGTTGAACATTCAAATAGAGGTAGAATTTATTTAACGACTTCATCTTTGATAGAATTCTGTAATACTATTTCATAACAATCAAGCAAGTCCCAATTCATATGGCTTTCTCTGGAAGTTAAAGTCTAAATCTAAAACCAAAAGAATACAATTAAAACTATCTTTGATAATATCAGAAAGTATAATAGTCGCTGTCAAGTACATATTATAAATTAAAATAAAAAGCTTAATTTCCATTCTTTTAAGTCAAATTAGTGTCAAAATTATAATAGAACTATCTTAAGAGATTTATGCACAAATTAATATCCATTTCATGTTATTTCCTCAAATTTGTACTAAATTCAAAGAGTTAGAACCACCGAATACGGAACTACGAATAGAATGGCAAGAGCCTTTACTGTCTAGATCCGTATGCGACATCGAGTAGCAGCGGTTGTGCTAAAAAGTATTGTCGATAATACAGACTCCTTAAATTTATATCTAGTGCAACTATCTGTCAATAAGAAGTACTCTGCAAGAAAATAGACAGCTACATTTCAACGAAACTAAAGTAAATATATGTTTTCTTTCTTTATAAATTACAATTTGATTTAGGTATTCACTTAATGTTCCTCACAAAATACATATTTTTTATAAATGTCTTCAACTGACAAGTCTTTATAATTTAAAGACTGTATCTTTAAAATCCACTCACTAAACACACTTGGTTCATTTTTTGGAAAACGATGCATTTTGCCTTCACGATTTGTACATGTAGGTACACAACATTTCCTTTTAGATAAGGGGGGTCGATAGTTTGAATACATTTTAGGGACAGAATTATTTGGAAGCACAAAACCAAAGATGATATACACCAACAAAACTAAAAAAACGGACGACAAAACTCCTGCTCTTTTCATGATTCTCAGAACTACTGTCTCTTTTCTTAATTTTCTTAAAACTGTTTCTCACCAAATACAGATTGATACAGATCTGTTGAATTAAAAAGTATTGTCGTTAATAGTATTAGTAGAGAGACCTCTTCCGAAAAATAGAACAATTAAAATGAGTAGACACAACGATCAGCGGGAGTATATTTGCTTTCATTTGTGATCCATCAATGTCAATCTGAATTCTGGTAAGATTGATGAGATTTCTTTCATCTTTGTTGGACATCGAGCCGATCATATAATACTGGAAATCGGGTGTATGGAGGATTGCCAGATAAATTTTGAAATAAATGTAACCCTCTCAAAAATTAATAAGCACGCCCCCGATTTGCTGTCAACTGGGCCTACTTCTACTCTCAATCATTATTGGTTTTAGTCTTAGAACAAAAAGAAACAGGAAGGAGTCTGTCATATATTAACTTTAAGGAAAATTTGCGACGGAAGTCGGCCATCTTGAAGCTCCTTGTATGACTCATTTTTTATGTTTACAGTATACTGTCAAAGCAATATTTGCATACAAATGTCAAAAATGAGCGCATAGGCGTATCATTCGGTTCTTATAAATACTAAATTATTTAGAATACTAATTGTATTCACACACTTGATTGGTTGAAATTTATTAAAAATAAAACCCTTGATATTTTTTTTATTTTTTTCGGTACGTCAATGGAAACGGAAATTAAAATTGACAATTGGCCGCCATATGCAAGCTCCTTTCTGGACTCAAGGTCATTTTGCATATACTCCTTCCTGTATCTTTTTGTTCTAAGGTTTTAGTATAGAGTTTTAAAACAGCAAAAAAAGTTGATTGTGTTTTATATGGACTCAGTTACATATTGCATGTATAAAAATGGGTTTTTCTGAATTTGTATTGAAAATAGATAATTTTACAACAAAAAAATGATATTTTTTTAAGGAATGCTATGCATTTTGTATTTATTAGCTACATTAATTGGTTTTACTTGGAAATAGTATCCGGGAACATTTTTACAGAGACCACGCCCTAAAGTTTAATACATAATAGTATATTAAACAACGCATTTCATATGGAATTCTGTTATGACACGAGTTCAAGTTTAAAAAACGAATCGCGGAGCGATGAGTTTTTTAAAGAACGAGTGCCACAACAGCCATATGAAATAAGTTGTTTATAATATTTTTTATATTTTGCCATTTTATCATTTTTTAAATTAATTTTTTATTTTTACGTAATTACGAATATTTTTATTTTAAAAAGTATGTTGGCAGCACTGTGTAATTTATAACATTTGTCAGTTTTGATATTTAAATTATGAAATGATAATGTTTTCAAATATTTTAAAATGACTAATACACCAATAATAAAATATTATATAGGTAGAAGATGATATTTATATTCACAAATACTTTCTTAAAGAACAATATAAAATTAATAAATTCCTATTAGCCACAAATGTCATTGTCAATAGTCTTGTCATTAGATACTTCACTCATGTCGCCAACCATTTAAAACAAAAATTTGCGTGCGTAAAAGTTACATTACGATACGCAAATGCGTTTTATAATGAAGATTTTTATAAGTGCAAAATATAAAAATATGTTTTATATCACAATGACGGCCGTTTCGCTAAGAAGCATCGTCAGATTGACATTTAAGTTACATTTTGTTTGTTTGGAAGTTACGTTAAACCGAAGAGTTTTTTATTAGTCTTAACAAGATGGACTTCCAAAAAGTAAGAGTTAATACAATAAATTTAGTTTTGATTTAAGTTAACAATAAAAAAGGAAGAAATACAAAATAAAAAAAAAAAGATAGAAAGAGAAAGCCGTAATAATGTGATATGAAAGTGTTTTAGTTTTAACGGATATGTTAGAAATGAACATTAAAAGTTGAAAAGAACAGGCTAGGGATAGATCTAATTCCGATTATATAAAAAAAAAATGTAAATACATTGATCTGATTAGTAACAACATATTGTTATGATTTACAACCACTACTTGTGAAAGTGATAAAAGATTAGAATAGCTATTTAATAAAATACATTGATAGTGAAAGTGGCAAAATTCTCGATTGTGTCTATTGCCATTCGCTTTCGTAATAACGCGCGTAATCGATTTTATGAAAGAATTATTTCAGAATAAATAAAAACATCATAGACAAATCAGGTGTGCAGAATTTACGTCTGTTCGGGTTTTCAATACACTTCCTTAGACTTAGACTTTTCAATAATAAAAATAAACTTACCAAAGATAAGTTACTAAGTTTATTCTTAGCATTTGTTTAGAAGATACAACTACAGCCTTTTTACTATTATTTAATAAAAATTTTCACGTACTGAAGTTTATGTTAAACATAGAGAATGGACTGGGAAAGTGGCGACGAACAATTAATGAACAAATAAATCTTGGAAGTTCTCCACTATTAAACTGTATACTTTGATTTTTACATTTTATACATAGATATGGATAATTATAAAACACAAATATATTAAGTTATTGTAAAGATCAGCAAGATATGGTTTTTTCCTGGGTTTTCTATATCATTGCACAGTTATACTGATCTTAGAGGGAATTACATCCAGGATAATCCCTTAGGGCTATTATGTGTGTATGTATGTTTCTATGAATTAGGGGTGATAATTACACTGCGACCTATAGGATCTATTGTGTCCCTCCTTACTTGCCATGTTCTGATATTTTCTCGGACGTATAGCAGCTCTTCGAGTCCTATTTTCCTGAGAAAGTTTAGGACAACGTCGGGATTCAAATCAGGTAGATCCCCTTCCTCTATTTCATGTGCTCCTAGGTATCTAGCCCTAGAATTTTTCAAGGCAGGGCATTCTGAGAGTATGTGTATTTAGGTTTCATCCTCTTCCTCACAGAATCTGCACTTTGCTTCATCTGCTAACCCTAGTTTCTTCATGTGGCTTCTTAACCGGCAATGCCCGGTTAATATTCCCGTTAGAATTCAGAGCCTTTTTTTACTGAGGTTGAGGCAGCTAAGAGATCTCTTCTGGTCATAGTTCCCCAGTAGTATCTTAGATTGCCTCAGTCCTTCCAGCTGATTCCAGTACTTGGATTTTCCTTCTCCATTTATTCCCTTAGTTTTCCTAAGATTACTCTACTGCTGATACCACAAGATGGTTCTGGTCCCAAATGTGGGGTTTCAGCTGCTTTTTTTGCCAGTTTATCTGCTGTTTCGTTCCCCTCTATTCCTATGTGCCCCGGGACCCATGGGAGGGTGACAGTGTTCTTCTGGTCCAGTTCATTTAGTTTGCCTAGGCATTCCCAAACCATCTTCGAGCTGATTATATTTGAACTCAGCGCTTTGATGGCTGCTTGACTATCCGACATGATCACAATCTCTAGTCTGCGATAGTTTCTTCCAATATTGAATTCCACACATCTTTCGATGGCGCGGACTTCTGCTTGAAAGATGCTCGGGTATGTGCCCAAGCTTTCTGAGTATTTGGCTCTCGGTCCAAAAACTCCTATCCCAGTTCCCTCGTCTAGCTTGGAACCGTCCGTATACCACTTTATAGTATTCTGATTTAAATTCTGTATGGTGTCTTCATCCTATTCAGATTTATTACTCAACCTTGTGATGAATTTTCTCACAAAGTTGCATTTTTTTGTCATATCATCTTGGGGCATTTCCCAAGTTTGATCAAAATGAAGTGATCGAGGTTTTTCCCTGATAATTCATTCTATATATCGTTTTCTTCCTTACACTTTCTAACAGAATGTGCAGTGGGGTCAAGTTTAAAATCACCTCCATTGCAGCAGTGGGGCAAGTTCCCATTGCTCCAGTGATACATGAACAGGCTAGTCTCTGAATCTTCGAGAGATTTTTCCTCGTCGTACTCAGATTAGCCCTTGCTCCCCAAGCCACTGCCCCATATGTGATTATTGGTCTCACTATTGCTGTGTACATCCATTGCAGAATACGTGGGTTGCATCCCCAGTTCTTTCCTGCAATGTTTCTGCACACCATGAGGGCCTTGGATGCTTTGTGTATTACTTCGTTTTCGTGTTTATTCCAGAGTAACCTGCTATCTAGGATTAGCCCTAGATATTTGACCTCTGTTTTCCACTCGACGATGTTCTCCCCTATTCTTATGATTTTTAGATTGGGTTTCTTTTTCCTTGTAAAGGCTACTAGTGTGGTTGTGGTGGGGTTGATGCTGAGTCCCACCGAGTCACACCATTGTTTCGCAACGTTGTCCTCTTTGAACAATATCACAGAGGACATTTTCATACTTCCCTTTTGCCAGGATAACCATGTCGTCGGAATACCCTTGACATGGTATGCCTTCCCTGGTCAATTGACTAAGTAGACTGCCCACAGTGAGACTCCACATAAGCGGGGATGCAACTCCCCCCTGTGGACAGCCTCTGGTCACATTAATGAAAATAGTGTCTTGTCTTGCCTACATTTCTGCGATTCTTGTAGATAGCAGTTGCGACTTCCAGCTGGAAGTCGTTCTATCTACTCCTTTCTTAATCAGTGCTCTTTTGACTGCCTCATGTGGCGTATTGTCAAAGGCCCCTTCTATGTCTAGAAAGGCACATACCACGGTCTCTTTTTTATTCAGAGCGTCTTGGATTTCGTCAGTCAATTGTATTAAAGCAGTTTCCGTGGACTTTCCCGCTTGGTACGCATGCTGACGGGGGTGCAGTGGCACCTGTTCCAAGATGTCTGTTCTAATGTAGTTGTCTACAGCTTTTTCCATCGTTTTAAAAACAAACGATGTGAGGCTGATCGGTGTAAGGGATTTGGGGTGCGTAGTGTCCCGTTTCCCTGCTTTTGGGGTGAAGGTGATTTTGATCCTTCTCCAGGCTTCTGGTATGTATCCCAGTTCAAGGCTGCTCCGACTAATTCGGATCAAGTGTGGAATTATTAGGGCTATTAACATTTATTACTTCCATACTTGGTCTAGCCTTAATACTACCTAAACAACATCAGGTACCTAGCTACAAACAAACAAAATGTAACTTAAATGTCAATCTGACGATACTTCATAGCGAACCAGCCGTCATTGTAATTTAAAACATAATTTTTCAAATAAACTTGGAAGTTACGTTGAAACGAAGAGTTTTTTATTATTCTTAATTTTCCTGTAGTAAAATTTGTAAACAAAGCTTGCGGCAAACGTTTGTTTATTGATAAATATATAATTATAGTATTTTTGCTCAGGTTTTGACATAATCGTCAGAATTTTTCACAGATATGTTTAAGCGGAAAGTTAATAAAATAAAATTTTATTTTTTGACTTTAGCATCCTGTAACTTTTTATTTATGTGTCTTCGATTTTCGATTATGCAAATAATAAAGAATATAATAAGGACACTTATACAACCAAATTATTTTAATTATTTGTTATAGAAATGGTTTTTTATTATATTTAATTTATTAAATTAAATTTTAATAATTTTTTCGGTTACGTAAATTTTTTGTGGTTATAAATATATTATGTATTAATTAATAATAAATTATGCAACAAATTCATAAACTAGTTTTTTCAACACGTATGAAAAATGAGCGCGCACAAGAAGTACCTCAATCTCAATTGAAAAAGTCTTTTTTTAACCGTTCAGTTTTTTATTGTTCTTAGTAAGTCTTTTTGTACTATTATAACAGGTCGGCTGAAAAGTCCCCGGTCTACCATAGTAAAACACAATATTTTGTCAAAATTCATTTTTTTTTATTCAACATAGTTGCCTTCAAGGGCGATACAGCGATTATAGCGACCTTCCAACTTTTCGATACCATTTTTGTACTACTCCTTCGGTTTGTCCTCAAAATAGGCTTCAGTTTCGGCGATTACCTCAGTATCAGAGCCAAATTTTTTTCCCGCGAGCATTCTCTTCAGGTCAGAGAAAAGAAAAAAGTCGCTGGGGGCTAGATCTGGATAATACGGTGGGTTAGGAAGCAATTCGAAGCCCAATTCATACAATTTTGCCATTGTTTTCGATGATTTGTGACACGGTGCATTGTCTTGATGAAACAACACTTTTTTCTTCTTCATATGGGGCCGTTTTTTTGCGATTTCGGTCTTCAATCGCTTCAATAATGCACAGTAATAGTCGCTGTTGATTGTTTTTCCCTTTTCCAAATAGTCGATGAACAATATACCGTGTGTATCCCAAAAAACTGAGGCCATAACTTTGCCAGCTGACTGAGTCTTTCCACGCTTTGGTGGCGGTTCACTGGCCGCAGTCCACTCAGCTGACTGTCGATTGGACTCAGGCGTGTAGTGATGGAGCCAAGTTTCATCCATAGTCACATATCGACGCAAAAAATCGGGTTTATTACGACTTAACAGCTGCAAACACTGCTCAGAATCATCAATTCGTTGCTGTTTTTGGTCGATTGTGAGCACGCGCGGCACCCATTTCGCACAGAGCTTCCGCATACCCAAATATTCGTGAACGATATGTCCAACACGTTCCTTAGATATCTTTAGAGTGTCAGCTATCTCGATCATATTCACTTTACGGTCACTCAAAATCATTTTGTGGATTCTTTTGATATTTTCGTCGGTAACCACCTCTTTTGGGCGTCCACTGCGTTCACCGTCTTCGGTGCTCATTTCACCACGCTTGAATTTTGCGTACCAGTCAATGATTGTTGATTTTCCTGGAAACACATTATCAAGCCAAGCTTTTGCTTCAACTGTATTTTTTCCTTTCAAATAACAATATTTAATAAGCACACGAAATTCTTTTTTTTCCCATCTTTTTGAAAATAACAAAAGTTGCTTCACTAAAAATGCAATATCTCACAAACTAATAGTCCGACAGCTGTCAAATTTTTACACGAATCTTTTGAAGGTTGATACTATCTAAAAATGAAATGGGTTTAATTCTAGTGTCGTCATCTATAGGTCAGACCGGGGACTTTTCAGCCGACCTGTTATTAAAGAAAAACCAATAACGACTAATATTACACTTACATATATTAATAAATAAAAATAGTTTTAATTGAAATAACTCATCCATTTCTCAAATAAAGAATGATGTTCATAAAGAAAAAAGATAATACCAAAGCACTAAATTGTGGACATTGTGTCACTGTGTCATTGTGTCAGCAGTTTAAACTATGATGTTTTTACCATGGCAGCTTCTGAAACGTGAGAAGGTGTGTTTTTTCTTAAAGAAACAGAATTTTTATTCTCTGCAATATATACTATTTAATTTGAATAGCAAAAACAAACTTCTTTCATTTCTACTTTTCAAAACTGTTTTTTTTAATTCCTTATGTATTTATTCTAGTATCTCGTAAAGTGTGTTCAACAATATAGTGCCTACAATAAAAGAGTGATGATGGTGATAAACTTTTTAGGTACTTTTATCTCAGGTATTGGCAAGTTTGGGTAAAGAATGCAGGTCAGGATACCAGGGTGCGAATTCTCGGGCCAGGGAACAGCGCTCCCCGAGAGAAAGATGGGCGTGGTTCTATTAAAACTTGATGGTGCCTTATTCTCGACAAAAAGGATGAGCTCCCTCCCTGTATTTTTAATAGAACATCGTTCTCTCCCTTTGAAGCAGTAGAACGAACGAAAGTTAAGAGAACAGTCAGCTGTTTACTGTCTTTCGTCTTTGAAAATTGTTGTTTTTGGAGTCAGTTGTCAGTCAGTGTTTTTTGGCGTTTGGTATAATTTTTTGTTTTATACAAGTATTTTCGTTTGTTTGGAAGATTTTGCTTTTTTTAAGTTTTAAAGTTACTTTTTTTTAAATTCAATTAGAGATTGGATCACGAACTTAAGTTCGTGGATTGGACTAATATATAAAATGGACGATATATATGAATATTTACTAGCTCATGAAGTAATAAGAGATTTGGAGGTTCTTGAAGATTTAAATAGTCAACCAAGAAGGCAATATCATGTAAGGGAGCAAGCTTTTCAAGAACTAAGAGATACACAGTTTATTAAAATGTTTCGGTAAGCATTAATTTAATGTAAATGCGTGTTAAGTGTGTTATGGAATTGATGGAATGATAATACAGACCAGATATTCAAGAAAATGCAGCCAATGAAGATTTACAAAGAGCACGATTAATACAACAAAATATTATTCAAACCCATTTTATATAAACAATAAATGTTTTATGAACCTAAACAATTTTTTTTATTTCTAACTAATTTAACAAAGCACTTTGGTTTAGGCACACAAAAATAAAATAAACAACACAAATGTATACAAATTTATTAAATAACTAAGAAATATAAACTACAAATAAAAAAAGAAACAAAATATATATGTACTTTAAAAATTAATGATGGTGACTAGGTAAGTATATTAAATTTACAAAAAAAAGGAACTAAAAATATTCTCAGTAATATTTGCATTTGACTTTAAAAAATGGATTTGGTTCTACAGCCTCTGAAAGTAACAAAATACTATTTTCAACTTTCTATATTTTGGAAATAGTTGAACCAAATTTGATGTTTACCCAAACAAAACTAATGTTTCTCCATGCTAAAAGAGTAAAGAAGGTAAATTTTTTGATACATATAATTTAGGTTAAAGGGCAAGATTATTCAAAACTGCACAGGGTATTTTCAATTTAAAAGTAGGGAAAGATAAATATTTTAAAAAAGCTTAATTATTCGCAAAGAACAACATTATATATCTATATTTGCCTGAGTTTTATATCTTAAATTGAAATATACATAAACTAGGTATCCACAACAAATTATTAATCCATAACCCAATTATCAAAAGAAAAGAAATCATAAGCAAAACAAATAACGACGCCCTGCGGTTACTGCGCAACTAATTAGTGGTTGTAAACATTATTATTCTTCTTTTCTTATTTTGAAGCTCCAAATAACACTGGCAACATCGTCAACATTTATTCTACGGGGAGTCTCGATTGAGGTTGATTCGCACCATTCAAGAATAGCTCCAGGGACCTTCCCCAGAAAATCAGGGAGGGAGAATCGCCGACACTTTGATCGCTTCTACGAAGCCGGAGAATCGGCACCCAGATAGGCGCCTTTTCTCCTGATACCCTCTGCACTCGAGTTTGACATCCTTGTTATACGTATTCGTGCATACTACCTTTTTTCTTGACTAGGGGAGGTAAAGCTTCCCGAGAGAAGATATATTTTGTCTTTGTCACTGCAATGGCAAAATAACCAAGCAATATAAAGATAAAATATGTGTTTTCTCGTGAACCTCTACTCCTTCAGTCAAGAATAAGAATGTTTTGTTGCCAATTCTTAAAAAAAATGGAGGAATTCCATATTTTTATACCCTCGCTGTGTAAATAATTTACAATAGGTAAACAATTGATTACTAACAAAACTTCAAATTACTGAATTTATCAGCGGCTTAAACAATTTGAAAGTAATGTACAAAGGCCCTGCAATCAAAAATTCCATGGCTTATTCCCTCACCAAAGATGAAGTAAGTAACCTAAAAAATATGTATTGCAACATACCCATTCACAAAATTGGTATTTCTATAATTATTACTAATTATTTTATTACGCCTTAGTTTAATTCCAGATTTTATAACATAATTGATTAATAATTATAAAAGAACAAAGATAAAATACAAAAATAATTATATTATCTATAAATCAATTTACGACAGTCTTTAAAAAAGAATTAATTAATAATTGGAAAAGCAAGGCTTCGACGAATTTACCAATTAAATAATTCCCAAATTGTTTTGGGAAATAAAAAGTTGCTAAACAAAAATCTTTTATTTAATCTTACATCGTCATCTTTTATTTGTTCATATTTAATTGCATCGTTATATTATTGTTGAATTCAGTGAAAAAAATATAAATAAATAAATATAAACGTAAAATAATCTGCTTACTCGGGAACCAATAATTTAGGATTGTAAGATTTTATTACTTCTTAATGAACAGAAAACACATATGTACTAGAATCAAATTTTGACAATTTTAATTCCACATGTCGTTAAATATTTATTTAGAATTGCCATTTTAAACATTATTTATATCAATTTTTATTAAGAAATTCTAACTATTTTTGCATTTCCGCTTCTATAGACTAGTTCAGTTTATTTTATTCTTTAATTATGTTACCGTCTCATATAAGAAAGTATACTTGGATTTTTAAGAACAATGTATATTTGGTTGCATACATACTACATGAAAATAAAATTGTATATTAAATACAACCCAGCAGGCGTGTCCATACCAGATGCTGGAAATAGATATTTCAGTAACGTACTATAAAAACACTGAAGTTAGCAAATATTAAATGTTTTGTTTATATGAAAAAATGTAAGATTGATAAATTTTGAGCTCGATTTGATAATTTGCTTAAAATTCGTTGAGATTGATTATTAACTGCTTGAGAGCTTAACCGTTAAATTGATTTGTTGCTGCACATTAGCGTATTACCTACTTATTGATTTTATGAAATAATAATTATCATAGAGGAAATTTTGTTAGCGTACGTATTTTAATTAATAAAATGTAACTAATATAGGTATTTATACAGTGTGGATCAATACAATACTCCTAGTTTGGAAGTAGAGTATATTTTTTATGACGCCCGTCACCCTTACCTATAGTGTATTTGAAAATCAAGAGAGAGTAAATTCCCAGAAATGTTTTGCAGTTATCAGTATTAAATGCAGTAAACCATAGACGTGCGTTTTCAAAATTAAATTAATATGGAAATAGAAATATTTAATTTGTTTTAATTATTTATACCTAGATTACCAATTTTAGATGGATAAACATACCTAATTCGTAAGTAGTAATTTAATTTGGGTAAAATGAAGAAAAAGTCAATATTATTTTAGGCATATGTTTATTTACAAAATATGTATATAATATGTACAGATAATTACAATTACTTATAAATTAATATGAGGAGCTAAAAAAACAATTAAGTAGGTATATGAGAAAAAAAAACCAACCACAAGGATAAAATTTGACGAGCAACATGCAAAAAATACGACAATATTAAATCTTAAAAAATAAAAATCTAAAAATAAAATAAAAGTACATAAATTAATAATTTTAAAGTTATGGTTCCTCGCACTCTGTGTCAGAAGATTCACCATCTGATTCTAGAGAAATTACAATGGACTCTATAGTAATATCAATTATGTTATCTAGCTCCCACATTTTTTTTCTATTTCTGTAACGTGTCTAATACATTTTTGCCAATTTTCACTTGTTACTTCAGATATTGCCTTATTGAAGAGATTTTTAACATCTGATAATTTAAAAGTAGTGTTATTTCAACATAACCTTTAACTTGAGCCCATATCAATTCTATCGGATTCAGCTCACAATGGTAGGGTGGTAAACGAAGGATTTCAATTTCTCGTTTTTTGGCTATCTCCTCAATATTATATTTTTTATAATTTTGCTTAACAATTGTGTCCTCAGCATTGTATTGTCAAAGGCTAAATTTTTAGAAGATAACCATTTTGCAATTTCATCCTTTTTCCATTTAGTGGTTGGTAAAGGTTCAAGTAATCTGGAGTGGTAACTTGCATTGTCCATTACAATAACCGATCCTTTTGGTATGAATTGAATCATCTGTTCAAAATATTCCTCAAACACGTCTCCATTCATTTCTTCGTGATAATCAACGGTTTTTTTTATTCAAATAAGAGTAAACCATTCTCAAGAAAACCGTTTGTACTGTCTATATGACAAATAATTATTCTTTTACCTTTTCCTATAGGTTCCTTAAAACCAGTAGTATATCCTTCTAGAACAGCTTGATGGGATGATTTTATATTTTTGTCTTTTCAAACTCTTCCTACACAATGTCCTTCATTAACCCATGTTTCATCTAAATAATAAATGTTTTTATTTTGAGCTTTAACTTGTTGTATTCTTCTGAGGTACTGTCTTCTCCAACATACAATTTCTTCAGAATGAATTAGCATTGAGTGTCTGCCCATTTTTTCAAATTTAAAGTTTAACTCATGTAACGTTTTCCATAGTTTATCCCGACTTATTGTGGGTAAATCAACATCATTCGTAATGGTTTGCAAAACTTTATCTAAAGTTGGTATTTGCTTGTTTATAAAAAATGAGTGAACAAGCCTACGAATAGCATTTTTAAAAAACTCGTCCACGTTGACTTTTAATAGTTTTTGTCTACCTGGTTTCGGCTTTGGTGAGGTTACTCCACCTGATTTTTCCTCCTTTAGAACTCTATATATTGTAGATTTTCCATATCCCATTGCCTTAGATGTTGTTTCAACTACACTGTCAATAGTGTTTGAGGGATTTTGATGTTTAAAATAGTGGTACACATTCACTACAGCACTCTTTTCATTGAGCGATAAATGGTCTAGTTTTAATTTTTTCACTGGCGTATACTCACAAACTGCTTGTCTCAACAAATTTAGATATAACAAAGCTCCTGGTTCTGACTACGTTCCGTATAAATTTTTAAAGTACCTCCCGCAAAATGGGGTATTGTACATCTGTTCTCTCTTTAACAAAATTCTGGACAAGGGGGAAATTCCAACAGAATGCAGTAATATTATATTAACCATGCTTTATAAAAAAGGTCCTATTGATGATCCCGATAATTACAGAGGAATTGCGTTAGTTAATTGTATTGCAAAACTCTTTACTTCTATAATCCTACAAAGATTATCTGATTACTGCGAAGCACATACTATACTCCCAGAAATTCAAAATGGTTTTAGGGTTAACAGAGGTTGTTTAGACAATGTATTTATCCTAAACCCTATATTTTAAATACATCTTAGGCAAACGGGCGCAAGGTTTTTGCGGCATTTGTTGATTTCAGAAAAGCATTCGATACCATAAAACATAATATTTTGTACAGCAAATTATACTCTTATGGTATAAGTTCCAAAATAATTCGTATAATCCAAAATCTGTATAAGCATGCCTCTATAAGGGTAAAATCTAACCAAAAATATACCAAATTCTTTCCAATAACAGAAGGCATCTTGCAGAAAGAGTTAAGCCCACTTCTTTTTACAATATTCATCTCCGATATGGAACGGTTTTTTGAAGAGCGTGGGTTCCAAGGTATTAGCATTGACAGTAAAACAAGTATTCTCCTCCTGCAATATGCAGATGACCTTGTCATTTTTAGTGACTCACAATGTGACCTTAACAGAAAGCTTAAGTGTCTTGCTGAATATGCCTTGATAAACAAGCTCACTGTCAATACAACTAAAACCAAAGTAATGATTTTCAGCAGAGGTTGTTTTCACAGCAGGGGGTCGTTTTCGTATCTTCAGGTTTGTTCTCAGAAATGTCAAGGACAAATGTTGCTAAGGTTAAACAAGCTTCTGGAGCAGTTATGGATATGATGATTAAATCAAAAATGACATCATTGGATGCAAAAATGAAACTATATAATTCAATAATCATATCTATGCTCTCTTACTGCGTATCCATATGGGGCTTAAGATATGAAGATTTATTAGAACGCGCTCAAGTTAGTTTCTTTAAACAGCTGTTCAGCCTTCTTAGAACTACACCTGATTATGCTGTGCGGCTGGAAGTATCTGCAATTAAAATTAGTTATGTTGTTTTTAAAACTGCTCTGTCCTGGCTGAATAACTTGATTTTAATGAGAGAAAACCGTTTGCCCAAAATTTGTTATCTACGCCTATGGGCTCTCTCTGATAACTCTGACCAAAAGTACAATTGGGTTGCACAAGTAAAATCAGTTTTTACAAATTTACATCGTACTGATCTTTGGAGTTTGTTTATTCAGGGCAGTAAAGGGTTGGGATGTATCCGGAAAGAAATTTTAGAAACCTATAAAAATAAGTTACATGCCAATGACGAACATGGTTTAAGCTTATCCCAGTCACTTTGCTTATATATATATATTAATAATAACAACTATTGAAAATCTTATTTGCCAACTTTTATCACCAAAATTTTAGCTCAAATAAGAACTAGCAACAAAAAATTTACGTACAAGGGAAGCCTAACTTAATGAAATCATTTCAAATATCTTGTAAACCAATGCGTTTCTTCCCTTACTTTCAAGAAGATTTTTTATTTTCAAGGGATCCACTATAAAGAGTCAATTACATAACTTTTAAAGATTCTTGGAAAGTAAAAATAAACGTGTACGTAGCTACCTTTTCATTTGAAAAAACCAAAATACAATTTAAAGCTGATAATAATATCACCTATAGTTAGATTTAATACGTTGATGTAATTTCCAGGAATCAAAAGCCTGTTACTTTAATTTGGTAACAATAACATTTATCTATAGTTACCATTATATGTGTCATTAACAAGTCGATTAATATGGATTTAAATTAAAAAATGATAATGAATAAAAATATACTTTTGACGTTAATAGCTTCGTAAGAATTTAGGGATAGGAGTCAAAGGTAATATTGTTACATCAAGAAGAACTACAATGCCCCAGAGGCGGGCAGGTGGAATAATTGAGAAAAAAAATTTGCATTCCTAAAAATTATCATAAAAGAAATGAAAATGTAATATAGGTACCTAGGCATAATGCATAACAGGTTATAAAAAAAATTAAAAGGGTAATACTAAAATAATTAAGAATAATAAAAAACTCTTCGTTTTAACAAAACTGCCACTATTTATTTAAAAAATTGCTTTTTTAAACTAGACAACTAGCATCGTCAGATTGACATTTTATGCGAGTAGAATACTATACTTTGTCCACGACTTTCAAATAAAATTTACTAGAAATGACACGGCAGCACATTATGCACACCAATAATCATATACATAAAATATGTTGCCTATACAGAATATACTTTGGTGCGGACAGCGGTCACACACACATGAACATGCAACCCGGTTTATTTACAATATTTTATTTGATCTTTGATTTGTCGGCTATTCTTGCCAATTTTCTTTGTCATTGTATCAGGGAAAAACCTCAATCACTTCATTTTGATCAAACTTGGGAAATGCCCCAAGATGATATGCCAAAGAAATTCAACTTTGTGAGAAAATTCATCACAAAGTTGAGTAATAAATCTGAATGGGATGAAGACACCATTCAGAATTTAAACCAGAATGCCATAAAGTTGTATACGGACGGTTCCAAGCTAGACGAGGGAACTGGGATAGGAGTTTTTGGACCGAGAGCCAAATACTCAGAAAGTTTGGGCACATACCCGAGCATCTTTCAAGCAGAAGTCCGCGCCATCGAAAGATGTGTGGAATTCAATATTGGAAGAAACTACCACCGATAAGAAGAGATTATGATCATGTCGGATAGTCAAGCAGCCATCAAAGCGCTGAGCTCAAATATAATCAGTTCAAAGATGGTTTGGGAATGCCTAGGCAAACTAATTGAACTAGGCCAGAAGAACACTGTTACCCTCCTAGGGTCATGTATTTCTGCCATCAAAACAAAAGTATGAAATCGTTTTGGGCTTGAGAACTATCTAATTGTATGTGTATCTAATAAAACCCCTTGAATAATTAAAAGACTGGTTTAAAAAAAAATATTAAATAGGTCTCATTAATATTAATAGTAATTTACATAATAAGTTCCAGAGGTGATATTTTACGGGATGAGTCCCATAAAATCAATTTCGGATCGTGTTACGTACAATATTTTTTCTGAGGCCGTTAATTGTTAATTGTTAAAAAGGATTGGATAAATATGCTTATTATAAATTTTTATTATAAATTACATATGACAATTGCTCTTAGAAATTATTTACTTATAAATATTAATTACACAATTATGGCAATTACTTATATTTATATCAAATTGATTGTGTTAACCTCTACTTTTTGGAAGTTCATCTTACTAAGAACAATTAATAACTGCACAGTTAAACTAAACTTCCACTATTTATTTGAAAAATTCGCTTTAAAATCAATTACAGCTGTTTCGCTATCACTAGCATCGTCAGATTGACATATTGAAATTACATGTTGTTTGTTTGTAACTAGGTGCTTGATGTTGATAAGGAGTTAAGGCTAGACCAAGTAAGGAAGTAATAAGACATAACAATATTAAAGCCTAGATGTTATTAGCCCTAAGGGATTATCCTGGATGTATTTCCCTCTAAGATCAGTATAACTGTGCAATGATATAGAAAAACCAGGAAAAACTATATCATGCTGATCTTTACAATAACTTAATATATTTATGTTATAATAATGTCTTATCTATGTATAAAATGAAGACTCAATCAAAGTAAACAGTTTAATAGTGGAGAACTTCCAAGATTTATTTGTTCATTAACTACTTTAAACTGTTGATCTGCTAGATGTCTTTTAATTTCAAGTTCTTCTAGAAAATCTAAATTTTGTTTTTTATCACAAATGTGTAGTATATGAATGTCATTGGTGTGTATAAGTGAGTTTGGATGTTCCAGTAGGTGTTTTGCATAATTCGACTTATCTGGTTGTTGTAATCTATATGCTCTTAAGTGTTCATTAAATCTTACTTCAAAATTTCTTTGTGTTTGACCTATATATACTGCATTACATTTTGGACAATTAATTTTGTAAACACCAGATTTTTTAATTTTGGTAGTTTTGTTTTTACATTTAACAATTTTGTTCCAATACTATTTTGTGTTTTAAATGATATTAATGTTGATGTTGCCGAAGATATTATTTTTGAAATTGCATTGGAAATATTTCCACAATATGTAATACTTTTATAGCTTTTAATTTCTTTAGTTTGTTTTGGATATATTAGTTCTAGTGACATTTTTTGTTCTTTCTTATTAATTAATTTATTTATCAAATGTATTGGATAGCCATTAGATGTAGCTATTTGTTTTATGATCTCAATTTCTTTATTAAAATTACTTTTGTTCATTGGAATCGAAAATGCTCTATGTATCATGGAATTATAAGCTGCTAATTTATGTGATAGTGGATGATTTGAATTATATGGTATGGTTACATCTGTTTGTGTAGGTTTTCTGTATATTGAATAATTTAATGAATTATTAACTTTTTCAATTCTTAAATCTAGAAAATTAATTGAATTATTTTCTTCAACTTCTAAAGTAAAAAGCGAATTTTTCAAATAAATAGTGGAAGTTTAGTTTAACTGTGCAGTTATTAATTGTTCTTAGTTATATTTATATCATTAGGGATAATCACAGAAGTGGCAGTATTGAAATTAGTGTTATTAGATGTGTCAGTATTTCTATTAGTTTTGGGAATATTCATTTCTTTGTGACCCTCTTCGATCTGTGATGCTATTTGAATCTTATTTCTCAAAGAATTTTCTGTTTCCTTCTGCTACACTGGTTGATTTCCAGGCGTTATTACGAAAAGTGTGAAAACCAATAGGTTGTGTAGTACATTTTCTGTTTTTGTAATATACAAATTATCTAAGATGTGTTGTGTTTCATGGACGTAGTGACAAATATATTCTGTTTAAAGGAATATTATTTTCTCCAATGAAGACAAAGCTTCTTTCCATATTCGTTGAGGAATTGGGAATTTTAATAACTAACATGTTCATATTGTCTTCTATATCATCCAAACTCATTTCACACAACAGATTTTCTTTTAAGAAATTCAATAACTTTGGGATAGCGGCTTATATCTACTTATATTATTTTTAATGTTAATTGTGAACTTGAGCAGTATTTTATTATTATTAAGTTTTTTATGCCATTTGATAACAATTGATAGTTTTTATTTATTTCATTTAGAACATTATTTAACAAAATGTTTTTGTCTTATACTGGAGTTTAACGATCCCCCTACTACGTCATTGCGACTCCAGGGGGTCACGACTGACAATTTAGGAAACTCTGCTAAAGTTGATGTATTAGAAAATACTAACTAGAATATTTACGATGCCATTGCAATATATTTATAAGGTTTCTTTTAATTACCTTATCATTTGTCTGTTAATTAAATTTTAATCCTTTTTCTTAGGGTCAAATGATTATTATCATGACATGAGATCTCTGAAGCTTAATGTTTCTCCTTTTTGAAGAAATTATAATTTCAAATCACCACTAAACTTATTATTTCCTTTTTTTAAGAAATCATAGATGAGCCCAAATTGCAGATTGGGTGCTACACTAAATGTTCATCCTTTTTAAGAAATTTTACTCAAATAGATATATGTACTCAAACTGTAGTTCAATTTTTTTTTAATTTATATACATTATTAATTTTAATGGTCATAACTACGCATATAGACAAAACTCAAATTTAGAAAAAAGTTAGGGTAATCTATACCTTTTGGAAACAGAGTAATAGACGATAATTTAACCATTCCAAAAATACTTAAACAAAGAGCTTTAAAAGCTTTACAGTTTTTAGTTTGGTCCCACCCATGGGCACCGGCAGAGAAGGGCAGGGGGCCACGCCCCCCCCTGTTTCAGGAATTTTTTTTTATTGGTAAATAATAACACAGTTGCAAATGTGGGCCAATACAGAATTTAGCTTCAACAAGAAAGATTTAAGGTAAAAAATCGTGAGTTGGATATACAAAAATATCAAAAATTTTCCGGTCCCCCTGACCACCGGTATATCGCCTCCCCCCTGTCAAAATTTCTGCCGGCGCCCTTTCCCACCAACTTCCCTTAACAAAATATTAATAAATGAAGAAAAAAACCAAAATCAATGTCACAAAATTTTATTAATTAATTGACAGCTACTCGTTTCGGCCTATTTGTAGGCCATCATCAGGCCAAAAGGGATTAAAGAACCAATGTCTTTAATTATTAAGTGTAGTAGATATGGATAAGAATAAACTCGCTGACAAGTGTTAGAATAAACCTGGTGTCACAAAAAGTCTAGACGACTGGGAAAAAGATTTGATAAGAAGAAAAATCTACACTATGTACGATGAGCAGCGTGTCCCTACAATCAAAAGTCTGAAACAGCGGCTCATATCAATGACAAAACACACATCAACTGTGGCCTCACTACTCTTTAGAGAGCTTTGTCTGTAATGGGCTTTAAATATCGCAAAATTGACAAGAGAAAAGTAATAATGGAATCCACACGTTTAATAAACTGGCGTTCTGAATATAAAACGTCAATAAGAAAATACCGGTCTGAAAATCGGCCAATACTCTAACTCAACGAGACGTGGTTTGACACGCATGACACCCCTTCCAAAGGATGGTCTGATTCCTCTGATAAGTGTAAAACAAAAGCAGCATCAAACAAAGGGAAGAGAATCACAATATTACACGCATGATCAGAAAATGGTTGGTTCCCAAACGCTATGTGGCTTTCTGCCAAAAATATTAAGGACTCTTGTGTTGATTATCACGAAGATACGACAGCCGAGCTTTTTGAAGATTGGTTTAAAAATTATCTGTCACCCAACATTCCGTCAAACAGCAAAAAATTCCTGTCTTAAAGAATACGAAATTGGAGATTCAAAACTTCATGGCTCCAAATGACATATATTTTGAGGAAACTTATACAAAAAAAGAACTTTTACAAATGCTGCAGTCATTTTCATTAAAAAAAAACGTATCTTTGTGATACAATAGGGATGTTCACAAAAAATTAAAATCGCGTGTAAACTACATAAAATGATCGAAAAATAATTCTAATAACACATTAATAAAACATATTAAATATAAATAATGTCTTTCTATACAAAAAACCCAATTAAAAATACTATCTTCGTTTGAATTCAAGGAACGCTCTCTGATTGGCTTGACGTCACCTCCTTTATCGATTAAATCCCGCCGAGCCAGCTGATGTTATTTTGACCTGGCTACCTGCTTTTGGGTTAATCTCTTCACATTTTAGAACCTTTTACGTGTATAAAAATATTGTTTTAGTATATTTTGTTGTGTTCAGAGAGTTGATTGTTGATTTGTGTATTCAATATTTTAATTTTTGTTTAAAACAAGAAATGGAGCAAGGATTTCAAAAAGCCGATTCACATAACCTACCAAATGTGGATGTTACGATGGTATCGGATTTCTTAATTTTAAATAAAGACTTTAATCTACACTACGTACACTACTACTGTCACTATCAAACTCCAAAGTTTTTACAATCATTTTTGTTGCAATGTTGATGGGTTTTGGGTGGGCAAATTTTAAAGGTGATGTTGCTATGTTCATTACTGTCTTTTTGTGGTCCACCACTTGAGTTCCTTTACTGCGGTAACTAATAGGACGAGCTTGACAACAAAAATCATGTTTAGAAGGCTCTGAAACTTCTCTAGTTGCAGTCATTTTTGCAGTTTCAGGCTGATGGGAAGTACTTGGTTGCATATTGTCTATAATATCTATTGCCATTATTGTCTCAGGTACTGGCACTACTGGGTCATTTAAAATCTCTGCAATTTTCCTTTTATAAGCCCTTTTCTCACTAGTACTTCTAGGTACACTTTTTTTTTTGTCAGGTTGGCACAAAAAAATATGGGGAACTATTTCAGATTTCATCCGAGCTGAAACCTTACTTAATCTGTACTCCATATAATTTTCCATATCTTGCTCAAGCTAAAAGAAAGAAAAAATATATTAAAACTTGTAAAAACTATTTAGATTAAATTAAACTTACATTAAAGTGGTCTTCACAGCAATAGAACGAAGTTTTTATTGAAACATCCTTTAAATCTCTCCTAGCTGCAGCAAACCACTTCTTTTTACGTTTTAAATTTTTCGGAACGCTGATAAAAATCTTATTAGGACTATTTTTTGAAGTATTTGTACATCCAGGAACAAAACACCATTTATTTGCAGTATTTTCACTCATTTTTAACGTTTTTAATCACAGAATAACAGTGGAATAACAATCACACACGAACTTCAACACAATAAACAATGGCGCCGGAACGGTAAATAGAGGAGCTGACGTCACAGACGCTAGCCTCGACGAAGGGAGTCATTTTTTAGCCTCGAAAAAAATATGATTTTTTTTTCATTTATTAAAGCAAAAAGCTGTTTTTAATTAATTTGGTGGTGTTTTTATGTTTATATAGTGTGTAAACTAAACATTTACAATACATTTGAAAATTAGTGAACATCCCTATTGCAGAAGAATTGGGACATACAGTGTTACAACTACCTCCCTACTACTAATGCGTGTTCAATCTAACAGAGCTTATGTGGCACCAAATTAAATCGAGTGTGTGCGGAAAAAATACTTCTCCGACTTTAAGTGGTAGTGTGGGAGAATTAATTAGGAACTTTATGAATGACATTCCTACCAAGAGTTGAAAAAGTTCTGTTATAAATGTTGAAAACTCGTACCTTTCTTTAAAATCAATTGCGCCAATTATAATTAATTTAGATGAGGATAGCGATAGCGACACTGAACTAAATATAGAATAGAATTGGAAAATTTTAAATAAATTACTTGTATAACTCCTATATTATGGAAAATTCAATTTTCTTAAGTTCGACCCACATTTGCAGTTTTATTGCAGTTAATAATCCAATACCATTTACTATGAAAAATTCTATACGTGATATCTGATCTCATTTTTTAATTTATACTCCTCGTAATAACGCTAAAAATGTGAACCACACTGTACATACTCGAAGGTAATAAAATATCTAATTAACTAATAATAACTATAACTTTGCAATAATGTAATTATGGGAAATCTACGCTTTGGTAATTCATACCTACCTATTTGGTACTTTTCAAACTTTTCCCGTAAATAATAAACTATTAATAATAACTGACGTGTTTTATAATCTAGTGAATCATTTGAATAACCGGATAAATTCCGAAAAAATGTTACCAATATTTAAACCACCTGCGAATTCTGCGATAGTTATGTAATTCATCACAGAGATAAAACATCTCGCTATTAGCACGAACAATATTCTATTGGTGGCAAAATTTTATCAGTTACCTAGTTACTCCGATATTAACAAAAACCGTTTTAATCACAGCGAACAATTTTATTTCGACAGTATGGAATTTTTATTTACTTATATTTGGGTTTTTAACAAATTAATTTCCAACAACCAATAGCATCCCTTTGGTTTAAAACTACCTGATACATCAAAACAAAACGCCGATGACGGTGCCTGAACTCTGAGTCGAGCTTTAGTTTTTAGTGTTCGGGGATACTCGTTGCGATACGACAGCTTATATATAACCGCTTTTACCGATTCGCCCAAAAGAACGCAACGAAACCCTAGATATTGAATTCGTGTAAGCTATCACATTTAAAGGCAAGGCGTCTAGTCTAGACCAATTTTATACGTAAAGTGAGGCACGCCTATTTTATTTTAAAATTAAAACAATGTGTTCAATTCAGTGATAGCATTCATAAAATTGTTCAACAGTACATTGTCGGAATATTATAATTTAGTTGTCTTAATTGCATTCAGTTGAACGGTTTTATTGAGAACTGCCGGGTGTTTAATTTCAGTGGTGATAATTTTTGTGAGTGGGCAAAAAACAAACTTGCTGTGATTCATTTGTTATAGCTATTTTAATTGGTTCGATAATAACAAGGTTTGTAGCTATTGTTTATTTTAAGTTCTCATGTGACACTTGATAAATTCCTCATTTTTTTAATGACTAATTCAACCAATAATACCTACTAATTTGAAACTGTAACATAGTAAATTTACTATTTTTCCCATCAAAAGGCATTCATTTATCTTTGCTAAAATCATTTTGTCTTATTATCATTTGAGTTTCTTAAGAGACTTTAATAATTATAACCTTAAAACAGGATAAATAAAGTTAATTTTATAAAATAAAACACAGTTTTTTATCATAAATTTTAATTCAATTTGTTTTTGAACAACTTTTTTTATTTATTTCATATGTAAAGTAAGTAAAATAAACAAAAATAATTTAAATAATTACAAATATTAGGAATTTAATATTGCATTGACAATACAAAACAATTTAAAACCCCTAGGTACCTACCTGTTTATTACTAATCTTAAGGTAAATAGGTACTCTCATTTAAAAAAGTTCTGTTAAAATACCCATATTTGTTATACCCTTAGGTATCTAAAGTTAATTTTTTTGTTTCAATTTTTCCACCCAATATTAATTAATTTTGAAAATTTCAAAAAGTGTTTTGGAAAGTTTTAACCTAATAATTGTGTAGTCTCCATGCTAATAATGGTGTAATTTGTAATTATATTAATACAATCACCTGAATGTAAACCGTGGTTACCTAACCCTACTTTTACTCCATAAATCGATACTATATACGAAATTCCACTTTCTATTGTTGTTTAGGTGCGATAGGGGCTAAATCTGATATATGGCTTCAAGAAGCACCACTTTTAATTTATATACTGTTTACAAATAATTAATCTTATGTATTATTATTTATACAGGAAGATTCGTCATAAAAACGTTTATGTAATTCAACATTAAAGTAGGTACTTTAGATTATCACTAATTAAAATTTGCTATACTAAAATATTGATAATGTATAAAGTATACTTATTCGTATCTCATAATTACCTAGATTTGACATATTAGTACTTATATATTTTGGTCTGGCATACTTTTGATTACAATTAATAGTTCTCAAAATATTTAATACAAATATTTTTTAAAGTAACTGCAAAACTAATAGCGTTGCATGTCAATGATAACATAATAAATAAAAAATAAAAATATCTTTATCTAAAATTTAGTTAGGTATTTACGTGCAAACATACTTTTGCGTTTCCTGTACCTACTTCTGTCTGTAGGTATTTAATTTAAAAGCTATTTTCAAAGTAATATTCAAATTTTTAAAATCATATGCAACTTGTTGTTTGCAGAGATATTTACTTATTCATTGGACATCATTGAATTTTTCTGTTAAAAAAATAAACAATTTAATTAAGACAGTTAAAATATGTCATCGCCTCCATCGATCGAATGTTGATTGAATTGTTATATTGCCAACTTATTTTACTAGTTTTAAAATATGGAAATATCACAATTATGACGTGCTGCACTGTTTGTTTTGATTTTAGAATACGCTAACATTTTTGAACACCAACTTTTCTAGTGACAAAACGGAATCTAACTTTTGGAAGCGTGACAACAAGCATTGTAAACAAAAATTTGATAAAGTTATGTCAATTTTACCCAAACTTACGTTGTCAGGAAAGAATCTCAGCAGCATGCAGCAAACTATTAAAAGAAAATAAAGTTTTGAAAATCAAGCCTTTTTTAATAATTGTAATTTTAAATAGTTTTCGTTTTTCCGAATTGCATTTTAGCTCTTTTTGAGACTATGATAACATTTATAATTCCAATTTTGTTGACAATTGAATTAAGAAATTCAGTTTAAAGAACTATTAGAAAAAATTATTCGTCCTACGAACTCCTAACATTTGGCCCAATTTTGCCTTTCATATAAAATTAAAGTTAATAATAGCAATGAGCACAAAATGATGCCCATTTTGTTGCGAGTTGCATACTATACTTTTTCTATGTCAACATATATCATATACGTTTAAGACATGCATACGTTGCAAAAACGATGTGCTGACCTCGGTGCTGACATTTTATCAATGTGTCACTAGACGTAGTCGTCGTGATTTTACAGTGAACCTAGACCTAACAAGAAATATTCCATTTCAATCCGAATAACACAATTTTACCGGATAGTAGCACTTCATTACGCGCTACTATACTATAAATTTTACATGCTCCTGCATATTAAAAACTAAAAAAAAACATATCTATAAACTCAGTTAGATTTCAAACGTATGAATATAATACATTAATTGAAACTCAATAGTAAAAAAATTTATTTTATTGCCTCGCTTATTGCTTACTGACAATATCACATATTACATATTTAAAAACACTATTATTATGTTTTTATATTTTGCACTTATAAAAATCTTCATTATAAAACGCATTTGCGTATCGTAATGTAACTTTTACGCACGCAAATTTTTGTTTTAAATAGTTGGCGACATGAGTGAAGTATCTAATGACAAGACTATTGACAATGACATTTGTGGCTAATAGCAATTTATTAATTTTATATTGCTCTTTAAGAAACTATTTGTGAATATGAATATCATCTTTTACTTATATAATATATTATTATTGGTGTATTAGTCATTTTAAAATATTTGAAAACACTAACATTTCATAATTTAAATGTCAAAACTGTCGAATGTTATAAATTACTCAGTGCTACCGACGTAATTTTTAAAATCAAAATTTTCGTAATTTACATAAAAATAATAAATTAATTTAAAAAATGATAAAATGGCAAAATATAAAAAATATTATAAACAACTTATTTCATATGGCTGTTGTGACACTCGTTCTTTAAAAAACTCATCGCTTCGCGATTCGTTTTTTAAACTTGAACTCGTGTCATAACAGAATTCCATATGAAATGCGTTGTTTAATATACTATTTTATGGTTACCAACTACAGGCCAACTAAATTGGCCGATAAAGTAAAAGTGTACTTACCGTACTAGTAACGTAAATATCTATTGTATAAACCAAAATCAATGGAATTCAGTAATAACGTAATGTAATAAATAAAGTAATTACCAATTCAGCGATTAGTAAAGTTGTTATTTACTTATAAATAAACTTCAACAGTCACTGAATAATTTAAGCAAGAATCAAAACTGGCTTCAAATAAAACATTTAGCTGCCCTAATTAGGCTGTTTCTATAAAAATAAATTATGCTTAACTAGAGGTAGTCCCAACATCCCAACTAAAAGTTTATTAGAAGTAAATCACGAGGTAAATCATCCATGTCACAAAATTTTTATTTAAAGTATTGACAGCTACTAGTTTCGGCCTATCTATAGGCCATCATCAGGCATCAGGCGTATTTTTCCACAACATAATCTCGCATTTAGCTTTGATAATTTAGTCTTTGATTTGTTAATAGTCATAAACAATTGTTTTTATTTGTAATTCGTATACATCGGATTATTGTATTTCTTAACCTATTTCTTCTTCTTTTTAATTTTGGCATTGTATGTATAAATTAGGGGTGATAAGTACACTGCGACCTATAGGATCTATTGTGTCCCCCCTTACTTGTCATGTTCTGATGTTTTCTCAAATTTATAGCAGCTCCTCGAGTCCTATTTTCCTGAGGAAGTTTAGGACATCGTCGGGCTTCAAATCAGGTAGATCCCCTTCTTCTATTTCATGTGCTCCTAGGTATCTAGCCCTAGAATTCTGCAAGGCAGGGCATTCTGAGAGTATGTGTATTGAGGTTTCATCCTCTTCTTCACAGAATCTGCACTTTGCTTCATCTGCTAACCCTAGTTTCTTCATGTGGCTTCTTAACCGGCAATGCCCGGTTAATATTCCCGTTAGAACTCGGAGCCTTTTTTACTGAGGTTAAGGCAGCTAAGAGATCTCTTCTGGTCATAGTTCCCCAGTAGTATCTTAGATTGCCTCAGTCCTTCCAGCTGATTCCAGTACTTGGATTTTTCCTTCTCCATTTCTTCCCTTAGTTTTCCTAAGATTACTCTACTGCTGATCCCACAAGATGGTTCTGGTCCCAAATGTGGAGTTTCAGCTCCTTTTTTTGCCAGCTTATCTGCTGTTTCGTTCCCCTCTATTCCTATGTGTCCCGGGACCCATAGGAGGGTGACAGTGTTCTTCTGACCTAGTTCATTTAGTTTGCCTAGGCATTCCCAAACCATCTTCGAACTGATTATATTTGAGCTCAGCGCTTTGATGGCTGCTTGACTAACCGACATGATCACAATCTCTTGTCTGCTGTAGTTTCTCCCAATATTGAATTCCACACATCTTTCGATGGTGCGGACTTCTGCTTGAAAGATGTTTGGGTATGTGCCCAAGCTTTCTGAGGATTTGGCTCTCGGTCCAAAAACTGCTATCCCAGTTCCCTTGTCTAGCTTGGAACCGTCCGTATACCACTTTATGGTATTCTGGTTTAAATTCTGTATGGTATCTTCATCCCATTCAGATTACTCAACTTTGTGATGAATTTTCTCATAAAGTTGAATTTCTTTGGCATATCATTTTGGGGCATTTCCCCAGTTTGATCAAAATGAAGTGATCGAGGTTTTTCCATGATAATTCATACTTTGATCATTTTATATATCGTTTTCTTCCTGACACTTTCTAACAGAATGTGCAGTGGGGTTAAGTTTAAAATCACCTCCATTGCAGCAGTGGGGCAAGTTCCCATTGCTCCAGTGATACATGAACAGGCTAGTCTCTGAATCTTCGAGAGATTTTTCCTCGTCGTACTCATATTAGCCCTTGCGCCCCAAGCCACTGCCCCATATGTGATTAATGGTCTAACTATTGCTGTGTACATCCAATTTAGAATACGTGGGTTACATCCCCAGTTCTTCTTGTCACATTAGCTTTGATTTTTCTTCGTCTAAAAGTTTATTATTATGCAGTTGATTAAATATATATACATATACAGCACAAACGCCGCTAACTTAAAGAACATATTTGACGTCCTCTATCAGGTACATCAAATACAATTCTCATAATTCCTATACCTACTCAAAATATGTTTTTATAGATAAATGTCCACGAACAGGAAGTTTTAAAATCCGATTTGATAGAATGATAAAATTTTCGAGGTATATACGTGAAAACATCGTGGATCAGTTGTTAAAAATCAGTCATCATGCCTATTACCTACTTTGGACCTCCATCTATAAAAATATTAATTATTCTTTATCAGTTGTCTACGTTATTGGGATAGGTTATAAATGTTTGTAGGACATCATCTGTATATTATCATCGTATTTGATCGAGTATGATGTGAATAATTGATTAAACAATATACTATAGGCGTACGCAATAAGAGATTGATATATTATTCTCATATATATTTATTTGCAATTTACTAAGGGGTAAAACGAGAAGTAAAATTACTTTTTTCATTTGGTATGGTGTTCGATAGTTATGTTTTTATCTTATTATTTAAAATTTAAAATTATTTCAATATCATACGTTTCAATATTTTTGAATTATTAATTAATTTGTACTTTATTAATTACCTAACTAATTAGTTTTTATTTGCAAAGTATAAATGTGAATAAAGTTAACAATTAATTTTTTAAATTTGCTATTCAGAACTTTGTACTCAGTTGTACAGGGTGATCGAGCGGCCATACCTCATAATATATTGCTAGTATATATTTGAGAAAAAATAATTATGATAAAAGTTTATTTATTTTAGTTAAAATTTTTATTTTTTCAAATTTGTCTAACGAGAAAAAGTCAAGAGGTTCTTTTTTTAGCAACTAATAAGAGATTAAAAGCTGATTTTTAATGTAATAAAATTATATTTTGGTCAATATTAACGGTTCAAAAAAAAGGTAGATGATCAATTCTGTTAACTAAATTATAGAGAAATTTATCCTCTTTTAAAAATTAATATACTATTACATTTGCTATCAATTCAGTTAACGCCATCTGGCGACGGCAGCAAAAGTCAAACATTTAAAACCATATAAGCGTTTTATAGTGCAAATTATGCTCTTTCATATGAGCCTAAGTTTGCTAAAATCGGTCAAAAGAAACGGGAGAAATCTTAGTTTGTTTATAAAAAAAATTGAACTTCCACCACCGCTTTATTTTGATAGATAGAACAAAACGTTTTAGACAAAAAATATGGGGAAATGGTCAGTAAATATGAAAATGATATCATCGATATACTTTCATTATGCAAAATTCTATACAAATCCTATTTTTCTACTTGGTGTTGGCTGTTACGCCCTCTAGCGCACGTTTGGCAAACTCGAAAATAATTTACAGCAATTTCTCTTGGCGACTTTTATCATAATTTTGTTCTCAAATATATACGACCAATATCTATTGCAACGGGTGACAGATGTGTGACGGATGATTGTGACAGATGCGAGAGGAATGCATGTATTTTGATGTAGCTGCTTGTCATAAAGGGTAGAGTCCCTGAATGAGGAAGAAGATTTTGACAGGAACTTGACATGATATAAAATTATGTTAGGTTAGGTTAATATCCCTAGACCATATTGATGTGTGTAAATACAATAGCAAACTAAGAAAAAACATTTCTTTTTCTGTAGCACTCCTGTTTTCGAAATTCAATATTTTATATTAATTTACTCTAAAATTATTAAAATAGCCTTAATCTTTCGTATTAAATAATATAATAATAAATTTATAATTTTGGTTACTTTATTTGGAACAGAGTTTGGGGCAACAATCAGTTTTGTGTCTACAAAATTAAGATTATCCAAAAATGGGTTGCTACCTTGCTTGACAACGTTTTATTTTTTTTTTATTTTTTAATGCATTTTTTGGAATTTTTGCTTTGTATGGAACAACGGGTACAAGCTGGAACAGCGTTCAAAATAAACTGGGGTACTAATTCAAAGAATGATATACTCTTTTTGATTTTCCAATGCATTTTTTTAAATTTTTACAATGTAGCTGAAATTTCGACCGGTCAATTGAGCGTAAAGATAGATATACAAAAAATAATAAAAAATGGTCAGACGACTCAGAAAAAATTTTGAGAGAATCAAAAATCATAACAGACTCTATCCGGGTGAAGATCCATCCCCAGAGTTTGTCGGATCCACCGGATATCTGAGTATAAAAATTTTTAAGTTTCTGAAAAAAATCAAGGTTAGATTGTAACCCTCTAAAACAAGTTTTGGATGATTCAAGAATCATCTCTGTATCGATCTAGTTGGTGATCCACCCCCAGGATGTGTTGGATCCACCGGACATTCAAAAAAGTTTCTCAAAAAAATCATGGATAGCGTCTAACTCTCTTAAATTAATTTTGGAAGACTTTTTAATGAGTCACCTACATGGGGATCTACCCCCAGGAAATGTCGGATCAACCGGATATCTGAGTGTAAAAATTTTAAAGTTTTTTGGAAAAATCATGTTTTGAGTCTAACCCTCTGAAATAAATTTTGGAAGACTCAGTCATCACTGAGTCGACTCAAATGGGTTTCCACCCCCAGGATGTGTCGGATCCACCGGATATCGGGATGTTGAAATTTTAAACTGACTCGGTCGGAATCTAACCCTCTGAAATAATTTTGGAAGACTCTTTAATGATCCCTTAGTCGACCCAGAGGGGGATCTACCCCTAGGATGTATCGGATCCACCAGATAGCTGAGTGTAAAAATTTTAAAGTTTCTCAAAAAATCATGGTTTAGGTCTAACCCTATAAAATAAATTTTGGAAGACTCAAGAGTTATCCCTGAGTCTTCCAAAATTTATTTTAAACGGTTACAATCTAACCTTGATTTTTTCAGAAACTTCAAAATTTTTATACTCAGATATCCGGTGGATCCGGCAAACTCTGGGGATGGATCTTCACCCGGATAGAGTCTTTTATATTATTTTTTGTATATCTATCTTTACGCTCAATTGACCGGTCGAAACTTCAGCTATATTTTTTGCATAGTATTTCAGAACTTTCTAGTACAAAATGTGATAAAACGGTACAATGTTCAAAATAGGGAATTTATAAATGGGGTGCTTAATTCACATAAATTATTAGCAATATTTTCTGGGTATTAGTATTTAATTAATTTATTCGATTTTGTTAAGTGCTTTTCCTTGAAACAATGGTACTGATTAAAAATTTATCAATGTGGAACGGCATTGTTCAGGATAATGTATTTTAACAATATTTTTTATTGTACGTTGCCAGGCACATCATGTAGAGAAATGTATTTACTATGGTTGTGAAATAATAAAATTTTAAATATATTAAAAAAGAATACGACAATTTTTTAACTTGTTTGTTTAAGTATTTAATATGATGAAGATCATTTTCGGTTAGATTTACTCTAGTTCCTTAAAAAGAAAAAAATAAGCAATAATCTTATACAGAGTATTCAAAAATTGTCATTAGATACTTCACTCATGTTACCAACCATTTAAAACAAAAATTTGCGTGCGTAAATGTTACATTACGACACGCAATTGCGTTTTATAATGAAGATTTTTATAAGTGCAAAATATAAAAAAAATTTATTTAAATTGCTGTTTTATTATACGTGTTTGTCATAATTTCCTTGATGGCATTTTAAATTTTTTATTCTTTTTTAAAAGGAATATAATGAATATTAAAGTATATTAATATTCATTAATATATTTGAAAAAAATACATAAATTATTCGCTAGAATATTACTGAAAAATTAACATTATGAATAGGTTTTGAGTATAATAAATAAGAATTATATTAAAACTGTATATACTAGCAATTTGACGCCTTCCACGTATCAGCTAAAACATTGGCAACGTAAAATTATTTAATAAACAACAATTCAGTTTTGTAACGTTTCTGGTTATGTCTATTTTTAGCTAGTGTTAGTTTTGCTTTCGTAGACTATCCAGTCAAGAATAAAATTATTTTTTTTCGACCTAGTTTCTTTTGCCCAAGACTCGTTTTCATTTCAAACAAGGTTTATACTGCTGTTTTAAATTCATTTGCTAACTTGTAAGCCTTCTATTCAACTTTCCGTTTTTGATGACAAACTATATGCATTTCATTTAGTGTTTAATTTTTTTAGCTATAAATATTAGTTTAAATCTTCATCTTTTTCTACAGAAGAGGTCTTGTTATCTTTGCAAAATAAGCTTTTACAGGTCATTCTCTTGGTGGCTTTTTATTAATTTTGTTTTCTAAAATATTTGTTATAACTGAATATAATAATTATTAGCCTATGCCTTATTAAACAATTTTTTATTATATCCTGCTATTTTTTCATGTTTTTTACTCTGAATTTAATTATTCTTTCAATAACTTATATTATAGTTTTACTTTGGGGTGAATAATTAGCATTGATTTTTCGACCTTCTACTTCTATATTATAAACTATTTGTATTTAAAAATTATTTTCATTTTTTAGTTCGGTTAGCAATGAAAACTTAGTTTTTTTAAAGCGTCATTTATATACAGGGTGTTTCTTAAGTAATCTAAAATATTATATGGGGCGCTTCGTTACTCAATTTTAAGACGAAAAGTTCATATAAACACGTGTGATAGGTGTTGTCGTTTATGAGATACAGGGTGTTGAATTTATTGTAATAAGTCAGTTCTGATTGTACGTGAAATTAATTTTTCCCGGTGACGCTACTGGTTTTTAGAAGTAATACGCAAAAACATGCTTATTCTAAGTGGCCTTTGAAATAATGTTGACAAGTGTCAAATTTGAAAACCAACGCAAAAATCGTACATTTTTATTTGATTGACTCTGTGTTTAGTTAATAACTATGCCAGTGTTTACTAATGTTGAAATGGCTAATATGCATTTTTTGTACGGATTAGCGAATGGTAATGCCTTAGTAGCTAGACGTACGTATGCCCAGCGTTATCCAAATAATCGTTTACCATGTTCAGATACGTTTACTAAGTTACATATTCGTTTACAAGAAACTGGAACTTTTGCTAAATCGAAGAATATTATTGGACGACCCAGAACTGTGAGAAATCCCCAAATGGAAAACCAGATTCTTCAAATTATTGACCAACATCCAGAAACGAGTACAAGAAAAGTTGCAGATGAAGTAAATGTTAGTAACAAAACTGTTTGGAATATTCTAAAAGATAATTTATTGTATCCATATCACGTTCAACGTGTTCAACATTTGTTACCTACTGACTATCCATTACGCATACAGTATAGTCAATGGATTTTACGTGAAATCGCGAACAATCCTAAATTTGTGGCCAATATTATATTTACGGATGAAGCCAACTTTTCTAGACATGGGATTATGAATTTTCATAATGACCACATATGGGCAGATGTAAATCCACATACCATAAGTGTAAAACGATTTCAACAAACATTTTCGGTCAATGTTTGGCTTGGCATCATCGATGATTATTTAATTGGACCATTTTTCCTTCCTGTACGGTTAACCGGTGAGACATACCAACATTTTCTAAAAAATGAACTTCCACTTCTTTTGGAAGATGTACCTATTATTATTAGAAGGCGCATGTGGTTCATGCATGACGGAGCTCCTCCACATTTTTCAGTGATTGTACGCGAGTTTTTAAATAATGTTTTTCCAGGCCATTGGATTGGACGAGGATCTCCACACCCGTGGCCCCCTAGATCACCTGGACACAATCCTCTGGATTTTTGTGTGTGGGGATATTTGAAATCGCTTGTTTACACAACACTGATATTAAACGTACAAGATCTTCAAAATCGTATCATAGACGGCTGTAATGTTATTCGTAACAATCCTGGTATCTTAGAACGTATTCGACAATCCATTAGACATCGAGCGGATTCTTGCATTTTAGTTGGAGGTGGACATTTTGAACATTTGCTCTGAAATGTATTATTTTTCTTTATGTTTAACACATGTTGCTTGTAATAAAATAATAAAAATATATAAATCAGTAGCGTCACCAAGAAAAATTAATTTCACGTACAACACCCTGTATCTCATAAACGACAACACCTATCACACATGTTTATATGAACTTTTCGTCTTAAAATTGAGTAACGAAGCGCCCCATATAATATTTTAGATTACTTAAGAAACACCCTGTATAATAGGGTTGGCTATGGAGTTTGAATGTGTTCTCGTTTTTATATGTATTATGATCAAAAGTTTTGCGGATTGTCAAACAGAGAGTGCTGTGGAGTTGTTTATGTAATATGGATTTGTCATATTTGACTTAATTGTCATTAGTTGATATATTAAAAGCACGCTGCAGTTAAATTTGATTTAAAAATGGTTCTAACAACGGAAGAAAAAGTGTTTTTGGTAGGGTATTATTTTCGTTCATACGGAAAAGGTCGTAATGATGGTCCAAACTTAGAACAAGTGTCAATAAAATATCAACAAAAATTTAATAAAGCAGCTCCTAGTAAAAGTGTGATATTAGCTGTTGTTGAAAAATTTCGTCGCACTGGTAGGTAGTGTATTGTGTCAACGTAAAGGTTCTTCAGGTCGTCGAAAAACAGTATGCACTAACGAAAATGAAGGACGTGTTTTTAACCAAGTTGTGCAATCACCTCAAAGAAGTCTTGTAAGAACTGCATGTAAACTCAACATTAGTGAAACGTCTTTACGTCGCATGTTCAAATCAATTGGTGGTTATCCATACCGTATTCAAGTTGGACAACGACTAAATGCTGCGGACAAACGTACAAGAGAAATTTACTGTGGTCGCATGTTGAGTTTAATTTACGAAGATCCCGAATTTTTGAAAAACATATGGTTTTCAGACGAGAGTCACGTTCATCTTAGCGGATATATTAATCGACAAACAACCAGATTCCTTGGATTTGAACGTCCTGATGTCATTGTAGAGAAACCACTCCACAGTCTTCGAGTTACCGTTTGGTGCGCGGTATCTGGTAATGGAATGATTGGTCCTTATTTCGTTGAAGATGATAATCAGAATCCACTTACTGTCAACCAAGAAGGTTATAGAGAGAAAATTATTATACCTTTTGTAAGAGATCTAAATAACTTTTGCTGTGCACGAAATCTACAGTTTCGCACACAATGGTTCCAACAAGATGGTTCAACGAGCCATACAGCTGTGCGCACCTTAGACTTACTCCGTCAGCATTTCGATAAGAGAATAATTAGATTAGAATAATTTTTAAAACCGTATGTCAAGTGAGTAATTCATCAGTTACCTCCTAAAAATCTAAGAACTAAAAATAAAAACAAAAGTAAATCTTACAAATTGATAAAAACGTCTTCAGAATTACAACACACAAAAATATACAAACAATAAAATAGGTAACATTAGAACGTCTTGAAAATAATATATTTATATTATGAATGTGAATTAAAAGCTGATTACCGTTATAAAAACAATAAATAATACGGAAGTGACTATGTTACCATAAAATATTAATAGACAGATAAAACTAAACTAACAAAACAAAATAATTTAAATAATAAAATCATTAAATATAATCCAAAAGGAGGACCATTCATCATTCCCAAAAAACTTGAATAACGGTGTAAACTTCGTGTTGAAATTGATTTTCGTATTGACGCAGTTGATTGGATTAACTATAAGTTAATGCAACATTTTTAAATCTTCAAGCAGATTCATTTTTAAATAGCCATTCACCGGAATATCGTGGAGAATAATAGTAATAATAATAATAATAATAATATCGATTTTATTGAATGCAGTTGAACAATGTATTTACAAGGAAAAAAAATAAGTTATATGTTTATAAGTAAATACATGAAGAAAAAAAAAATACCCAAAGTAACCGCAAATCAAAAGGCAAAGTTCGCTCTCATTTATAAGGAGATCCAAATAAACGAGTTGCGTTCTTCCACTTAACCGTTAAATACGTTGGTAGGAATTGGATCATTATAGAATAAAAAAAACCCTTATAAGGATATTGAAACACATTAAAACTATACAATTCCGAATCCATACCAAAAAAATCGTGCACAAATTGTCATGTTAAATAGCCAAATTATCTTCAAAAATTAATGTTTTTAATCTTTTTTTTAAATTTTTAACTGGCAAGGATTTAATGGCATCAGGTAAAGAATTATAAATGTGGGCAATATTATATGAGAACGAACAAGTAAAAAGAGCAGTTTTATGTTTAGGAATAGATAATTTATTGGGAAACCTTAAGTTTAAAGAATGAACTTGGTGTCTGAATTCGACTTTATTGTAAAGATAAGAAGGGGTTTTAGTAGTGATAATCTTATGATAAAAACTGCAACAATGAAGAAATCGCCTTTGTTTTAACGTGAGCCAACCTATGTCCTTGAAACAATAAGAAATTTTTTGTCTTCGACGGATACCACAGATTAGACGGACACATGAGTTTTGCATTAGTTGAAGACGTCTACATTCATTTTGCAACAAAGACGGACCATAAACGACATCAGCGAAATTAAAACGGGATAGAACAAGGGAGTCGCAAAGAATTGTTTTAGACTTGCGGCTGAGAAGTTTACGGTAAGAGTATATGAGTTTAAGAGAGCAAAATGACTTTTTGATTAAAGTAGATACGTGATCTTTATACCTGAGATTAGTGTCAATGAGTAGCCCCAAATTTTTTCGCAGAAGGACAAGTTTATTAGACTGTCATTGATACGTAAGCAAAATTCAGGAGAGTACCTTACTCGTGCAAGTTTGTTACCAAACAATAGAGCTTTAGTTTTGGCAGAGTTAATTACCAAGTTATATTTATTTGAAATTTTAACAAGGGAGGCTAGATCATAATTAATGTTAATTAGAATCTCAGGAATGTTATCTACCGCGAAACTCATGAAAAGTTGTGTGTCGTCAGCATAAAAATGAGGAATAAAGTATTTCAAGGAAAGATAAATTTGAGAAGTATAAAGGGAAAACAGAAGAGGACCAAGAATAGAGCCTTGAGGGACGCCATTGATTAAGGTTTTTTTAGAAGAAGAAGACTTACCTATAACGACACTTTGGGATCGATTAGAGAGGTAGTTCTGAATAAGTGCGAGAGAAGTAGGACTGAAGCCAGAGTAATGTAAGATTGACACTAGTAGACCATGTAGCACTCTATCAAAAGCTTTACTGTAGTCAATAAGAATAAGCAAACACATCATTTTGTCGTCAATCGCTCTGTATATGTCATCAGTAATATTAGCAAGAGCGGTAGAACAGCTGTAACCGGAACGAAAACCAGATTGATTGGTAGGGATGATAGAAGAGTAATCAGTAAAAATTCGCATTTGATGATCCATGACCCTTTCAAGACCCTTAGAGAGAGTGCATAAGATACTGATCGGGCGAAGGTCAGAATATTCTTCTGGATTGTTCTTTTTTAAAAGAGGAATTACTAAAGCTTCCTTCCACAGATCCGGGAAAACGCTATGCTCGAGACAAAAATTGAAAATATGTGTGACAATAGACAATATATGGGGACAGCAAAGTAGTAACATTTTAATATTGATTTTGTCAACGCCAGTAGCATTGGACTTATTAGATAGAAGAGTTTTATATACTTCCATGTCATCAGTTAGGGAAAATTTAAATTTGGAGAGGCTACTATTTTTGGAATTATTAAAAAAATAATCACTGAGGTCCGTATAATCTATCGAATCCTCAGAGACAGAGGCACTGGTTTTGTTTGGAGAAAAACTGTGGTTGTTGAAGGTCTTGGACTTCTTCGTAAGTACTTGGACAGTCGTTGCACCGAAGTTTTTTACTTTGGTTTTGGATTAAAGAGATTTAATAGTTCTTTGGCTTTTAAAGGAATTCCTTTGCTTTGGAATGGTATTAAATTGGAAGATATACGGAAAGGGAAAAAGAAGAAATCCACGGTTTTTTGTTGAAAGGCATGTTCATCAAACTGTTGGAGTTATGGTTCGAGATCACCTTTAATCTTCATCAGAGGTAACATGAACGCGCAGCGTTTTATCCAAGAAATTTTAGAATCCCATCTTTTACCCTATCTTGACACCCTGGCAAATCCAACTTTCCAACAGGATAATGCCCGACCACATGTCGCAAGAGTCACAATACACTTCTTTCAACATAATGATGACACATTGTTACCTTGGCCACCAAGATCTCCCGACTTATCCCCAATTGAGCACGTGTCGGATATGATGGGTAGGAGATTGCTCAATTTGCAACGTCCTCCTCAGACTCTAGAAGAACTTTTAGAGGATTTGGTGGTTGCCTGGAGTGAGATACTATAGGAGGACATTGACCACCTGATCAGAAGCATGCCCAAGGGGAAGAATCATTTCATCATCAGGTTTTCAACAAAATAGTGTAAGCATTGTTACAAAGTTATTTGTTTAGTGTCCTTGATAATGTCGATTCCCACAAGGTAACGGTTTGTACAATAAGTCTTTTTATATTTTTTAGAATGATTCTGTTGGTATACAATTATTAGCTAGAAAATATCCTATACTTGCCTATATATTCCCACATTGGTTGCCGAGTGTTTTGCGAAGTATTTTTAAATTCAGGGAAAACATCACTAATTACTTTCTTAAAAAATCAGAACTATAAAACTAAATAACACCACTATCATCAATTCATGGTGTTACTACACTGAGTATGTATTTTAAAGTAATTTCAAATGTTTTGTTCCTTATCATTGGCTCATATTTGACGTAAAACACGTCTATAACTTTTATATACTACCTGGTAAATTAAAATGATAAGGCAAAACACTTGTAACTTCGTATTATTTACAAGACAAACATATTAACTAACTTGTTTTCGGCATGTTAACTCAATGACTTGCAAATCAGTATAAATTGAAGATTTTATTTTCATCCAATTAGTCTAGTGTTTTCTTTTAAAAGTATACATACGTAAGTAAATATTTATTGAAACTTTATTATTTATTCAAGGAACAATCAGACACTAACTTTTCACTAAGTTTTACATACAATATTACACTATAGGTAGTAATAAAGCAAAATAGAAGCTTTAGGTTGTTGAAAGAGAATTGTTTCCTTCTAAATTCTAACTTTCAGTATGACTTAATTAGTTTCAGGAAAACTTAAGCAGAACTTGCATTTTTATTTAAGAATATTTAACACTAACAAAGTTACCTACTTACACACAATATGTCCAAAAGTTTGGAATATTATTTAGAAATAGTATATCTACGCCTATGGTTTTTTAAAAACTTTTGTTGATAATTTGATTCGTTTTTGTATTAATTTGGTCATATTTAATTGATTTGGGTGTTTTCACTTTATTCCAATTCTTGTTTAACAACGACATGATATCATATTTTAATAGGTCTAGAGCGAGGGGTGTCTCACTCTGTCAATCTGGTGTACACTGTGCTACCAATCCCCCTCGAATCTTGGAAATCTTACCAATCCGAGACCCAATCTCAGAAATCCACAAATATCTGTTCCAATCTCTCAATCTTGCTTCGAATCTTGGAAATCTCGGAAATATTGTGACAATCCGCTTCGAATCTTGGAAATCTTACCAATCCGAGACGCAATCTCAGAAATCCACAAATATCTGTTACAATCTCTCAATCTTTCTTCAAATCTCACAATCTTTGAAAATATTGTGACAATATCTTGATTTCTAATGCAAATCTTGTCAATCCGACTTCCAGAATTCAAAGTGGGGGTACATACGGTTGATCTTATTTCAAACAACCCTCGAAACGACCTCGAAACAACCTATTCCTATTGTGAATTCTCATGTGCATGTGTGTGTGTATATAATGGAGCACAACGAGATAGTTAACGAGGTAAGTATATTGACTTTTGATGAAAATTTAAAAGGTTGGTACACTTTTTTGAGATAATAAAACATTGTTGTAAAGGATATATATCCTGTACTGTGAATAATTGTCATTTATTAAATGAAATAATCACGCATATTACCTTCTTAAATTTTTTTTAAAGATTCTACCGATGAAATTCCCGAAGAAATTGTTCAAGATCTTCATGTACTCAGTTTTCTTTCAGCTGATGGAGATCCATTACAGTTTAAAGATCTATCGGACAAATTCAAGGATCGTGATTACTCGTTTTTTGAGGATAGTCCCTACGTCAAAGTTTACACAGGAAAGAAATATATAGTAATTAGAAAGACTACGTTGTGCTGGTTTTTGTCTGTAAAAGGCCATAGGATGAGTGGCGATCGTCTTGAACGAGTGAAACATAAATTAGAACATTTCAATAATAATTTCCATGTGTCATGTGTTAAAGTAAAAGAATATATTTCAATTGGTGACTGGGTTGCTTTCAGAAGAAAAAACAAAACAGGAACTCCTCTTGCAGAAAATGTTCTCACCTTTTTGAAAATAGGAAAAATCCTTTCGTTTAAATATATTAATATAAAATCTAAAAAAAAGAGCCAATATTCCTTGGACAGGGCGAAAACTCGGGGCGAAAACTATTCCAAGTGGGAAGTGTAAAATTGCAGTATTAGCTCAGTGGTTTACCACTAACAACGAGGGAATACTCCATCTGGATGAAGAAGATCGCAATGAATTCATAGAAATGAGTTCATATATTTGTTCTGTACCACCCGCCATTTATAAAAATAGAATTTTAAGAATTGACAATTATTCAAACCTTGAAAAAATTATTGACATTTTTCTACTCAATCAAAATAGTGAGAATCCTGTCGAATTTTCATCAAATAGTGACATTTCTGTACAGTATATGGAAGACAGTGACGATGAAGTGGTTGCTTCTGATCATGAAAGTGAATTTGAGGGAGATTCGGTAATAAGTCCAGCTATTATAAGACCTGAACTGGAGGAATATTACGCTGTATATTACGATGACAACTTTTATATAGGAAGAGCTATAGAACACTTAAATCAAAATACAACCAAATTCAAATTCCTGAAAACCGACCTCGACCAATTTGTGTGGCCAAAGAAAGATGAATATCAAAATGTAGAAAATATTTATATACTGGAAGGTCCCATAAAGCTAGAAGGAACAGGTCCTTTCAAAATTAAAAGATATATATTACAAGTCATTAAAAATAAATTTAAGGAATTTAAAAAGACTTCCGGTAATAGTACCTGAGTATTATTTAGAGAAAATAAAGTGTGGGATATTGAAAGCTTGCTGGAGGGCATAAAAACACATCAAGTTTTGTTTTCCACCACCCTGTATAATAAAAATATTATTACGAGTATTAATTTGTTGTTTTTATTTTGTTTTAGAATATTGATTTTTTTTTCTTGTTTTTATTTTGTTTTAGAATATTGTTTTAATTTTGTTATTTTGTGTATAATAAAAATTTTTTATGATTGCGATAGTTATTTTAATTGCAAATATTTGAAAAATCCCAAAATATCTTGCGAATCTTGGAACAATCCCACAAATCTTCAGAAATCTCTCAATCTTTGATAAATCTCTCAATATCTGACAAATCTTTAGAAATCTCACAATCTTTGATCAATCTTGCAAATCTTTTGAAAATCCCTAGAAATCTTGAGAAATCTCTCAATCTTTGATAAATCTGTCAATATGTGACAAATCTTTAGAAATCTCTCAATCTTCGATAAATCTCATACAAATCTTGCAAATCTTTCGAAAATCCCTAGAAATCTTGGAAATATTCAGATATTGTCACGAATCCTGTAAAAATGCGTCGAATCTCACAATATCCTATCTGGTGTACACATTTTGTTAAAGTGAGACACCCCTCGGTCTAGAGTAATTGCTTTGTTACAACAGGGCTTTAGTCAAAGTGATATCGCGAATATTGTTGGTGTTACTCAGGGTGCTATATCAAAAATTAAAAAAAAAATCATCCGGATTATCTCCAATATCAATTCCCGTTTCAATCCCTCCCGGGATTAAACATCTAATCAAAGTTAAAAACAGAGCCAGGAAAACGGCTCAATTAACGATGAACAGATTAGATAGAAACAGGGCTAATCAGTTAACGGTGGGCTGATCTAAATCCACTGTGGGCATTCAGAAAAAGGCTAAAAATGAAGAACAAAAACATCGAGCCCCTTCTGGAAACGTTAGGTCTGGTCTGCACAGACCAAGATAAATCCTCCACCTTTGCGGATTCCCTAGAGTTCCAGTTCTCGCCAAACAGGAACCCAGACGATGACATCGAATGGGAAATTAAAGTCGATCATGCAGTAGAACGCGACATTGAAACACTGCCATTCAAGGCAATACGCCCGACCACAAATACAGAATTAAAAAACATCATTTTCACACTAAAAACGAAAAAAGCTCCAGGAGAAGATAATATTGTAAACCTCCAACTTAAACAGCTGCCTCGCAGCCACATAAAATTTTCAACAAACATCACCAACACAATTTTAAAATTACAAAAATTTCGCAACAGATGGAAGAGCGCCATTGTTAGTTTAATAGAAAAAATCTGCTTTTTCCTCAAAACCATAGACCTATCAGTCTTCTGATAGCTGAGAATGACGAAAGACACTACCAGTAAGACAGTAAAGATAGTAAACTGAGTTTAAAACACAAACTGACTCTATACAAGACTTGTATACTTCCTCAAATGACTTACGCTTCAACAGTCTGGGGCTAGACAGCCAATACTCACTTTCGTAAACTAGAGACTAATTACTGGAGCTCCTTGCTAATATCAGACGTGACTTTATGGTGGACTCCATCAGGCACCAAATGCGACTAAGAAACCAGAAGAAAATTAATGAATTCACACGACATACTAACCCACTAATAAGGAGGGCACTTAATTACGACTTGGACGAACATCTGAGCGCTAAGAGGCCAAAATTGGTTCTTATGAACCCACCTGCAGTCTAGAATCATTCAAAATTTTTCTAGATATCGCAATGTTGGGAATAACACAATGTACGTAGCTTGGATTTGTACTTTGATGCATTTCTTAAATTGTCAGTAATTCCTGCCATAAAGTTGACTCGATAAGAGGATAAACCATCGCTAACTTTTTTAACGCTCTGGATTGTGTTTCCAATTTGTCAAACTCATACCTGTTTTTTGCCTGTTGCTTGTTTGATAACAAGCCCCATACGAGGCAGTTTTCTGCAACCTCCGATAGTCTATAAATAAAAGTCGTCTCATTAAAGAGAGTGAGGCATTTGTCATATCTGTGGACAAGCTTTGCCATAACCTCTTCAAAGAAATTGGCCGCCAATGAATTCAAGTAGTCCTTGACGTTGGTTTGAAGGTCGCTATTGGTTTGAAAGCTCTTCCCACCGAACCACGTTCAGGAACAAGATGAAAGTCACTGGTTGCTAAGTCTGGACTGTACGGCGGATGACCGAAAATGTCCCATCCAAATAGTTTTCTAGAAGCCGTTGAGTTGCTTCAGTGTTTGAACGGGCATTGTCATGTATCAGAACAATTCAAGCGGTCAACTTTCTTCTTCGTTTGTTCTGAATGGTCTTATATTCCACTCATTCTCCGATGGATTTCTACAGCACCATGGCCTTCAACCTGTAGAAAACGAAGTTTATGTGGCAGTAGCACAATGCCGACTGACGTCTAAATGTCAACAATAGCGGAGTGTGTATTGTGAGAGCTGCGCAATCACCTACAGCGCGTGTCCGCTTTCTGCTGCCTGCGTAGCGCCTGCACGGAGCTATCGGAGATTGAGAAAAAATGGTCCTAATAGCTCTCTCAGGTAGACCTCAATTAGAAATTTGTCCATACCGAAACGTGCCTTCATCTGGTCAACATCCTTTTGGTAATTTGATGCGGAAGGTGGAAAACTCTAAAGCCAATTCCTAGCTACAAAACCTGATTCAAGTAGCTTGAAGCAAATATTGGAATTTGTCTTTAAATTATATTCTTAGATCCTCTTGAATTAGCTCCATAATCCAATTAATTCTTTATGTTTCTATTGAATTTCTTTATCTCATATTTTGGTCGGAAGTTACTTTTACTTTTGTCCCCAGTATTGTTTTGTGACTTGCTCATCAAATCGTCTTGGTTGTAGGTCTACTGTATCAACACTTAACCGTCTGATCTGTATTTGATGATTTGATCTCTGTTTTCTGATGAGTTCATCCAGTAAGAATAAACTTTGAGTTTTTCCTTCAATTGCCTGAGTTGCAAATTTAATTAATGTGATAGGAAACCATATAATAAAAGATACTGTTTAACTTACTGGACTGACTTTATTCAACTTATAATGACAAATCCAAGTTATTCCCAACACCCACCATTTTTCGATTGGTGATAAGTCTGGAGGAGGCCAGAGTCATGGAATTAGGTTTATATTATTTTCTTGTAGAAATTACAGTGTTTAAATTCAAAATTCTTTCAAGCTTGTTCTACAGACCATATTATGGTAACTCTATCCTTAACTGGAAATAATTTATTAGAGACACCTGTGTCAAATTTAATCAAGCCTATTGTTACGCACGTCTGTGTGCACTGACAGGTTACAATCGTTTTTTTTTATTTTTAATAGCACTTGTAGATTTTTGAAGATATATACAGAAAAAAAATTAAAAAACAATTTTATCAACAGTATTTTTTTCATAGCTGGCCCTTTTTTTCCATTTTGTTCTGGGGGTCAAATTCTTCTTTTTTATTTAAAATACTATCTACCATAATAATACATTCCTAAAATGTAAAATCACCGTTAAGATCTAAAGATGTCTGCATATAAATACTTTCTCCACGATCATCACAGAATCTGTCAATTCTGATTTGATTACAGAATGATGGAATTCTCTCTCTTCAGATTGAAAAAATATTCTGCAACACCTCTGTCGTAATAAAATAATGTCTCACATTGGTTAGCAAGAATAGCGTTAGCCTTGACGCAAAAAGATCATGAAATTTTCCTGTGATTCAGAATTAGACTCTAAAAATACACCACATGAAATTACAAAGAGTCAAATCTAAATAATATACCTACTGGAAAACTTACCTACTACTAAACAATCAAAGAATGATTATGAAAAACATTACAAACTGTTCACAGATTTAAAATCTTTGATCGTGGAGAAAGTATAGTCTGCTACTCGGTTAGAATAAAAATTTGCGACGCTGGTTCTTCACACTCGCCTTCGTCTCGCTCTCGGACTTTTCCTCTCTCACAAAATTTTCGTTGTAACCTTGTTACAGAATATACTTTTCAAATGTTCTCTTTTAGAAATTTGGGCTTTTATACAACTTTTATCAATTTTTAAAATTATGCGATGCTTTTTGTGACTATTGTAGTTTTTTAATTAATTTTTGAAATGATATCATTTATGCATTTTCTTCAACAGTTCATTTAAAGCATTATTTGGACCCGATGTATTTGATGTACTAAATATTTTTAAGGTGATAACAATATGGCAATAACTATCACTGTCATTGCTTTGAATATGCGAATGGCGATGAATATTGTGTCACGGCAAAAAATATCTTTTACTAAGAAAAGTCAAGGATTCGGCTTAGTTAACATCTTAAAAATACTATAGTTCATTTATTTGGAGTTGGCAGCTAAGAAAAGTCATTGAATCGTAATAGTATATTACATAACGAGTGTGGAAAGTGAAGTATTACGCACAAGTGAAGTTTAGCACGAGCCGCGTAGTGGCGAGTGCGGAAACGTAACGAGTGGAAGAAATACACTTTCCAACGAGTTATGTACACGATTTTTCCTACGACCCCAATATTTCTTATTATAATAAATATTTTAAATTTATTTATAAAATTTATTTTAATTGTTAGTCATGTTAAAAATTAGGATTTAAACGAGTTTATATATTGCATGGAAATATAATTATTTAAAATCAAATAACCACCTTTCTCAGGAATTCACATCAAAATTCTTTATTAGCTAAATGACATTTTAATTTTTTTGTGGGCTCTATAAAAATAATAAGTAAAATGGTCAGTCGGTGAAATTAATTGAAAAGTAATATAATAATAATAGACACAAAGATAATTGTGAACAGAAACACAAACATAACTTCAAAAATCCACATTCGACACATGCACGGAACATAAACACAATATAAAAAAGAAGAATAAACTGTTCTTCTTTCTAAAAGTGTTTTTAAAAAAATAATAATACTGAATAAAACTATGTTTATTTTTTAAAAATTTAAAACCCTATAAGAAACTTTTTTCTTTATTCTTACTTTATACAGAAAAATTTGTATTGGCAATTACAATACAATATTTGACACAAGGGAGATTTAAAAAAAAATAAATGGTCCTTGCTTTGACATTTATGTGTTTTTACTATTGAAAAATTTGACGTAAATGTCACAGATCATAGAACTATATTTTTTTACTTTTCAATACGTGTATTGATATTAGCTACTTTCTTAAGTACAAATAAGTGTGCAAACTAGCACTTTCATATGTGGTCGTAGGAAAAATGTGGTAAACAAGACCCTATATCAGTAGCGCACGTACTTATTTATATGGGTATTAAGAAATACGATACGATATTTAGAATATTTTGTTTTTCGATTGTAACGAGAATAATTGTAGTCGTTAGTGGTGTTAAGGGATTAAAGTAACCTTATGTGTATAATTGCAAAAACAGCTACTTTATTAGTCTATAAATTTAGGATTTTTTATATCCTAATACATAAGATTATAGGTACTCGTTAGTGTTGGTGGTTTATATTGCGATCTATATTTTTATTGTTTTACTCCAAGAACATTTTTGGTAGTGAAAATGGCGACAAGTTCGAGTTTTGTTCCAGTACAAGTGATTTGAAACAAAATCCGTTTTCTCAAAGAGAAAAAATTATTGTTTTAAATGTTAATGATGCACTAACATATGAGGCCATGAGAACAAAAGTGGCCTAACTCATTTTTTACAATATTGAATTTATGATTTTTTCCAGTTAAAATTGATCATTTTGATAGAACCAGAGTGGCCTAAAAGTGATACAACGAATTTTCACTAGATGGCAGCATAATCATTGTTATGGTTTTTAGTCTGTGATCTAAATTTGAGGTGCCATACTGGCCTAAGTAAGATAGGCCACTATGGTTTAGGCCCTCTTTAACTTCACTGTCATGATGATATTAGTTAGGTTACTCTGTCTACGGTTAGGCTACTTTTTGACAGTCTGTGGATGACAAACGTCATTATTTTCGCGCCCATACGTGCTTGCTGTATAGTTCAGTAAATTATTATTAATTGTTAATAAGTGGCTATTTGACAATATGGAAAACAACCAACAAGAAAACAATGTGGATAACGAACTTCGAGGTATGTATTACAATATTCCATTGTATTGCAGTGCATTGTATGTCAGAGAGCACTCATACTTAGCATGTGACCAAGATTTTGGATTAGTGGATAAAAAGAAAAAGTTTTTCAAAAATATTTACTTACCGGATGACTGGACTACTGTTATTAAGGCAGCTAGAGACAGGAACCCATTTTATGTCATAAAAATAACAAAAGATGACTTTATTTCAACAAAAAAGCTGGAGAATAACATTACTAACAGCAAGATAACTGCTGAAAAATCAAAGGTACAGTGGCTCAGCATGTAGTGGCTTTTGTTTAAAAAAATGCATCCATTTAAATTATTTTTTAAATATTCTAATAATGAAGATGTTTTATTTGAAAATGTAGATTTAATAAAAGGGGGCTAGGAGCTCCAATATCTATCGATTTTTAAGTGAGATAAATCAGGGAAAATGTTAGTAAACCAAAAAAAAACACATAGAAAAAAAGTCCATTACGGTTGATAACTTTAATAGAAAAAGTCCATTCTTAGTACTTACATAAGGAGATTGCAACTTTGGACAAAGTAATGATTGTTATAACAGAAGTAGATACGATTCCCATGTAGCATATTTTACTTTTAATTTTTATTTTAATTTTAATTATACTTTTAAAAAAACTTCGGTTCTACGGTCATGAGATCTATTTGAAAAATAACGATCACTATGTTTCAATAGAAATGTTTAATACTTTTAGTTATTTTTCATGATCCACCCTTGCTCGAGCTTTGAAGGAATTGTATTTATAATGAATCCACTGTACTGTCAACTCCAAACAAATGAACTATAAACAGTTGTAATACAACTTCCACTATTTATTCAAAAAATTAATTTTATTATTCAATGACACCTGACGAAGACGATTTATCGAAAAGCAGCCTTTACAAAAAAAAACGTGTTTGAATAAATTGTGAAAGTACAATAAAGTTTATTATCTTAAATTCTATAAAAAAAAGCATTGAAAATATCCAGTTATTTTCTAATTATTCTGATTCATTTTTTATGCAATAGTTCCTATAATGATTTGTTTTGTTTTGGGTGCTCAAGTAACCTTGACAAACAAGAATTCGTAGAACCAATAACATACCTACTTTATTTTGATGAAACAACATGTAGAGAAAGTGAAAGTTGGTAGGAAAGGATTACGACATATATATTATTGATATGTAATTTTTGCGCATCTTACTTTATATCTGATGCAATATATAATCCGGTTATCTCAGTTAGTAATATTTTAACGATATACATCGATTTCTTTAGGTAGGTCGTGGATATTTTAAGCAATAAATATCCTTATTAAAATATTAATTAATTAACTTTTTTGTGAAGAACTTCATAGAGATCGCAAGTGTAGATTTTTGAATTTTAATTTTCTATTCTTTCCATATAGCCTATTTTTACTCTATTTCTATTGTTTTCGCAAATATATGCTTCTTTTTTTAGTTATTCCAAATTCTACCTATCTTAGTATCCATCTTAACTATCTTATATCTATCTTAACTCTTAAGAATAATAAAAAACTTTTCGTTTGAACGTAACTTCCAAGTTTATTTGAAAAATTATGTTTTTAAATTACAATGACGGCCGTTTCGCTGATTATAGTATGTACAAAAAGTACGAGGAGTAATAAACCCTAATTAAGTATGCAAAACCTTTATGCACCATGAAATTTTTGATAAATCTCTTACTTTAAATTACATTTCTTCCGTAAATCTAAAAACCAGGTAGATCGACCCCGTATTTGTTTCAGTTGTAGCAAAAATTAGAGTTTCTTCATTGTTAAAGGATTAGCAGATAAGTAATAACGCAATGCAGTGGTGTGTATTTTGGGAAAAAAATACGTTTTAGATTATAATATAATAAAAAATGAAAAGAAATAATTATTGGAATACATTTATTACTTACATTTTATTCTATATCCGACTTGGAAGAGGAAAAATCGTTGTTGACATTAATAATAATAGGGTCGATTAAATCATCACAAATATTGTCAATTTTCCACATATTTGTCTCTACTTTGATAACATGCTCTATACAGTTTGTCCAATTTTTCTTACTAACATGACTTACAGCACTCTCAAACAATTTCACACCATCGTTTATTTTAAAAGTAGAATTTTTTTTCCAACTTCCCCCTTTACCTGAGCCCATATTAATTCTATGGGATTAAGTTCACAATGATAAGGGGGAAATCGAAGAACAGATATACCACGAGAAGAAGCCATTTCTTCTACAATGTAGGTTTTGTATTTATTCTTGTTCATTTTTGCAATTCTGTAAAGTTCTTTCCTTAGTGGATCTTTTGGAAACTTAATATTTTTCGAAATAAGCCACTCCAAAAGCTCTGCTTTACGCCAAAGACTTGTGGGCAATGCTTCTCGTAACCGTGAATGGTAACTTGCGTTGTACATAACAATAACAGCCCAACATTTGAACAAACCATTCCTCGAAGACATCCCCATTCATATCTTCGTGATAGTCTCCCGTGCGTTTTGAAATAAAAGTTAATAATCCACCATCAACAAAACCTTCAGAACTCCCAACATGGACAATGATAAGTCTTTTTACTTTTCCAGATGGTGGCTGCAAATCTAACGATAAACCTTCCACGAATGCCTGCTTTCCGCTTTTAATGTTTTCATCTTGCCAAGATTTGGAAGCTGTATATCCAGCATTTATCCATGTTTCGTCTAAGTAGAAGATTTTCAAATTTTGTTCTCTGGCATGTCGAATGCTTCTTAAATAGTCTATTCTCCAAAAAACTATTTCCGGTTTATCTATCAAGAGAGATTTTCTATTATGTTTTGTATATCTTAAACCCACATCTTTCAAAAGTTTGCATAATGTCATTCTGGAGAATTTTTTTTAGCCCCTATCTTCTTGCACTGCTGTCATAATTTTGTCAAGTGTTGGAATTTCCTTTCGTAAGTAAAATCCATGGACTTACGCCTTAGTCTTTGTTTTAATGACTCATCGATCTCAATTGGTTTTCGGCCTGAAGGAGTTTTAGGGGGTTGAAGAGTTCCATTCTTGCTTTCTTTTAGTAATCTATAAATTGTTAATTTAGCAACACACAACATAGCAGCCGTTAATTCCACAATATCATCAACACTTGCACTTGGATCCTTGTTTTTCAATGATACATAACAATTCAATATCAGAGTTTTTTCATTTAAAGATAATGGACTTGTTGTTGTTTGTTTAGATGGTCCTTGGCTTATGGACATTGTTTGGTACTTGCACAATTACCCAATGTTTTAAATGTATTCCACCTGTTTACAATATTATGAAAACCATACAACTTCATACAACTTTACTCAAAGAACTAATACTAAGTACTGATTTAATGTACCTACTTTCTTTTAAAATAATATTCCCGATAATGTTTCTAAGAAAACTGGGTTGTTTGGAAAATCCCTCTCAATAATCGAATAATCGTAGGTGTAATCGTATTAAGCCGATTACAGCAGGCCACTTGCAAATTTAAAATTTCGGAGAAAAATTCCTCAAACACTACATATAGTAGTAATACAAATAAAAAATATTCATTTTGCTTCTTTGAATTTAATAAAAATTGTAACGACATCTTGCTATCTTGACTTTATTTAATTTTTTAAAAATATATTTCATTGTAATTTATTTGTGACAATATTAAAAGTTTGAATTAATCTTCTTACAAAAAGAACAAAAATATATAAAATAATTATTGTTACTGATTTATGTTACATTTTGTTTGTTTGTTTGTAGCTAGGTGTCTGATGTTGTTTAGGTAGTATTAAGGCTAGACCAGGTATGGAAGTAATAAGTTATAACAATATTAAAGCCTAGATGTTATATTGCCTCTAAGATCAGTATAACTGTGCAATTATATGGAAAAACCAGGAAAAATCTATATCATGCTGATCTTTACAATAACTTAATATATTTCTGTAACAATTACGTCTTATCTATGTATAAAGTAAAGACTTAATCAAAGTAAACAGTTAAATAGTGGAGAACTTCCAAGATTTATTTGTTCATTAACAACTTTAAATTAAACGGCCGTCATTGTATTTAAAACATAATTTTTCAAATAAACTTGGAAGTTACGTTCAAACGAACAGTTTTTTTATTATTCTTAATAAGATGAACTTCCAAAAAGTAAAAGTTACAATAAATCTTAACTCATACTCATACTGCATGAAGATAATAATTTCACTACAGTTTTCTATGCAAAACTGACTCTAAAAAGATGTTTTTACTAAAACTTATCTTGTTTATTCATTTTTTATATCCTCCAGTTCCTTTTTTTACCTCTCACATATTGCGCCATGCTTAATCACAAATTTCTTTCTATCTTTCCTGCTTTTGTTTCCTCTTCAGCCCGTTTGCTAAGAGCTGTTAAATTTAGATTTGACAGATTCTTCCGTCCTAGAAAAGGGGATGAACATGTTTGGTGATTATTTTCTTTCCTAACGCGATTTATTCTAATTTGGGGCGTCGCAGCTCGGGCGGAATCATTAATATTTCGAGTTTTTCTCTGCACTAAAGCAAAAGAATTGAGGAACTGGGAAAATATAGAAGCGCTTTTACAGAATATAACAAAGAGATAAGAAGAGCCAAGCGGGAATCTTGGACAAAGTTCTGCCAGAGTATATCTGACATAAATATCTGCCAGTACAAGAATTCACAAGATTCTCTCCAAGGATCCGAACCAGGGGCCGTGTCTTCTCAAAAGATAGGATGGAACCTATACCGAATCGAAGAGGGAAACATTAGAGCTCTTGTTACAAAACCATTTTCCAGGTTCAACAAATATTGAGACGGAGAGGCGAACTATAGACCTAGGGCGGTTGCCTCGACCTAGGAAGGAAAGTTGGAAAATTTCTGCGAAAACCGTGGGCGTAAAGTGGGCTATAAACCACTTCGATCCATACAAATCTCCAGGGGAGGATGGACTTTTTCCTGCCCTACTACAAAAAGGATTGGACATTCTGCTGCCCATTCTGACTAAGATTTTTAGAACAAGCTTGGCTCTGAGTTACATACCCGAGGTGCACTGTAAGGGTCGTTTATATTAACAAGGTTACTGGTGGACGACCTGATCTCGGACCTCGACAACCAGGGGATAGAGTTAGAAGCCTACGCAGACGATCTAGTGATATTGGTAAGAGGAAAGTATGAAGAGGTCATCTCTAAAGTGACTCAACTAGCACTTAACATTGTTACTAGGTGGTGTGACAAGTTTAAGACACTCAAAGGCATTTGTAGATCTCTCTAAAAAGAGGTCTCAAGAGCTGTTGAATATGAGCAGACAGGACCTACGAATAATAATAGGACTACTGACTGTCGCCTTAATAGGCATATGAAAACAATTGGACTGGCAGAGAGTGCGGACTGCAGATTCTGTCAGGCTGGGAATGAAACGGTGGAGTATATCTTGTGTAACTGCCGAGAGCTCGAGAGAATACGGATCAATAAATTTGGTCTGCCTAATGACTTCAAGTTTCGCCAACGACCCTAATGAGCTTCATCAAAGGCAAAGGGCTGATAGAACGACTATAACCTAGGGGTGAGCCACAATAGATCTTTCAGGTCGCAGTGGAAGGGACCTTAAACGACCACTCACATAGAACATAACCTGAAGACAAATTAGTCCTGCATCACAATTTTTAAACATAATTCTTTTAAAGTTGAAGTCAGCCTAATTTGATGATAGTAAAATAGCCTGCAGTCCATTTTTACATAAAACTCTTCAATTGCTCTTTATTGTCCTCACAGGTTATAATTTAATTTGTTTGTTGCCCCCACAACAACGAGTGAATCAATCAGTGAAATCTGACCACTGTATCTAATAATCGACCAAGACGTTCAAGTGGCAAAATATAAATTAAAGTGCATTTGCTCAACCGAATTAATCCATAGATTCTGTTTTTCCAACACCGAAAAGGTAATTAGTTATTTGCCAAATAACTTTCACTTTTATTTAAGGTCTAGTGTACAAGTGTTGTAATAATAATGAATAATTGGAATTTATAGATTGCGGAATATATAATAGTAATTGAATAGCACAAAGAAAAAGAGGTTAATAAAATTTAAACGACAACCAAAAGAACAAAAAACCCATAATAAGATTCATTAATTCATTTGAGTGGTTTGAACCGGATTTAAACATATTTATTTACATATTTGCATGTATATTTTGAATTAATTTAATTAAAAAAAACTTTTTCAGATGTCAATTTAATTTATTAGTAATATTATGATATAAACATTTTTTTAAAATACCTTTTACTTTTAATGAATTGTTTTTACATCCCAAAAATATTACCTCTGAGAAGGTATAAACAAATTATTAATTACATTTCATTACATTAATTAATTACAGTTCAAATAAACAGTTCACAACACAATAAAAACGATTTAACCAGTTGTTTAATTTTAACTTGCAAATATTTAGCAATTGAAGACGTAAGTGGATAAAGGTGTATCGTATCATATTTAAAAAAAATGACATTTTGTCATTTTTGTGCTTTCATGACATAGATTTAACACTCGAACTATGAAAAATTTGAGATTTGTAATATTTTAATATATAAAGGCGTACACTGTATATTTTTAGTGGATAAAAGTGTTAGGTTACATGTTACATTCACAAAAATCGGCCGCATAAGATAAGATGAAGTTATCAGCTATATTGTGAGCCATATTAATAATCATTTTCCTGCATAAATGTCTCACTAATCAATTGAAATGATTAATATTTGTAATTCATCAGTAAATTTGACAACTCCTCACCAAACCTTGGTTAAGTTAGCCAACAACGTAGAAATAAGGTTAGGTTAGGTCTAATTTATCGAGTTTGTAATCGAATGTGCTTAATTGTCTTGTCAACAGGATTTCTTCGATGAATTACAATATCTAGAACGTTTTCCATTGTTTAAATATTAAAGATGCGGACAAGACGTCATTCCGCGCCCTAGTGCTGACAAGGTTTAATTTTGATTAACAAAGTACCTACCATTAACAATATTAATACACCAGTAAGAACGTTTCTATTTTGCCATCAGTGTCAAACAAATTAATTTGTCAATCTTTCCATTATTTTAACTATAACTAATAAGTAAGTCCAAGACCAGATTTTTTAAAAACAATGGAAAACATTGAAGCAGAAGACAATGAGTAGATACCAGTGTTAGGGATTGTAGAGGATTACAGCTTACACTTCTTGTTCATTTAAGTCTTTGAATTTCATTGGAAGTGTTCACTTGTGTTACGGCGTGCAATAGTAATCAGTAATTTGACAAAGGTGCCTCTTACTTCAGTTAGACGAATTGTTGAAAATTCCATGGAATCAAGAAAAAAGCGTTAAGATTCCGGTGTCACAAAAAGTATAGACGGCTGGGAAAAACATTTGATAAGGCGAAAAATATATACTTTGGACGATAAGCAGCGTGTCCCTACAATCAAAAGTCTCACATCAACTGTGGCCTCATTACTCTTTGGTGAGCTCTGTCTGCAATGGGCTTTAAATATCGCAAAATTGACAAGAGACAAATAATAATGGAATCCACAAGTTTAATAAACAATAAGAAAATACCGGTCTGAAAATCGACCAATACTCTACCTCGAAGAGACGTGGTTTGACACGCATGACACCCCTTCCTAAGGATAGTCTGATTCCTCTGATAAGTGTTAAACAAAAGCACTATCAAATAAAGGGAAGAGAATCACAATATTACACGCAGGATCAGAAAATGGTTGGTTCCCAAACGCTATGTGGCTTTCTGCCAAAAATATTAAGGACTCCTGTGTTGATTATCACGAAGATACGACAGCAAAGCTTTTTGAGGATTGGTTTAAAAATTGTCTGTTACCCAACATTCCGCCAAACTGCGTTATAGTAATGGACAACGCAAGCTATCATTGTCGACAATTGCAAAAAATTCTTGGCTCAAAGAATACGAAATTGGAGATTCAAAACTTCATGGCTGCAAATAACATATATTTTGAGGAAAATTATACAAAAAAAGAACTTTTACAAGTGCTGCAGTCATTTTCTTTAAAAAAAAACGTATGTTTGTGATACAATTGCAGAAGAATTGGGACATACAGTGTTACGACTACCTCCCTACTACTGCGTGTTCAATCCCATAGAGCTTATGTGGCACCAACTTAAATCGAGTGTGCGCGGAAAAAATATTTTTCCGACTTTAAAGTGGTAGTGTGGTAGAATTAATTAGAAACTGTATGAATGACATTCCTACCGATAGTTGGAAAAGTTCTGTTAGTCATGTTATAAATATTGAAAACTCGTACCTTTTTGTAAAATCAATTGTGCCAATTATAATTAATTTAGATGAGATTAGCGATAGCGACACTGAACTAAATATAGAACAGAATTGTAACATATTTAAATAAATTACTTGTATATCTCCTATATTATGTAAAATTCAAATTTCTTAAGTTCGACCCTGTAGCACATTTGCATCTTTTACCTGATGATTTTCTACACAATGAGATTAAATCGGGTAGTTTATTGCAGTTAATAATTTACTGTAAAAAATACTGGTCATATATCTCTCAGCCCATAAATTCAAATGGATGGATCAAATGTTTTAATGTTAATTATTCAATGACACTTATTTTATTTTAAAAAGTTTTGTCTTGATAATTACGTATAAGCATCGAACCCAGATTTAGTTAATTAAACATTTCATTTACATTAGAAAATATATTTATTTTGATATATTTCACGTTCAATCAATTGTTGAAAATAAATTTATTTATATATCATTGATGCACTTAAATCAGGTCAAGGTGTTCGTTCAGTTGATCAAGACCTAACATAACGGTTAACACAAATAGCCTTAACTATATCCAAAGAAGGTATTTTTATTTAATATTTGTTTAATGAATCATTATTGTTGACAATTTTAGCAAGTTATTACCTATAAACAAATGAGTAAATAGAATTGATTTTCATTTCGTTAAAATAAAAATATCTTTGATGAATAAGCAGCTAGTAATTTAAAAATTGTTACAGTATTTTATTAACCACAAATTTTTCTTTTGGCTAAAATTAGTGTGACCCCTAATAGCATGTTTCCAAATTATTTTTATGCCATCGGTGAATGAATTTCGAATTCAGCAGGTGGAGACCATTTAGGCAAAGCTCATGATAAAAGTAGATGGGTAGCAGTATAATATAAGTAATATTTTATCAACAATAATATGCTATTTCATTTGTAAGTTAAAATACCCCTACTCGGCAGGCAGTTGAAAGAAACACCAAGTAACGACACAATAAAAAAATATTATATACATTTCCATCAAGTTACAATCTTTGCCGGTTTTACCAAACAGTAGATTTAAAAATAACCAACAATTTTAACAACAATTACATCCTCAAACTGTTTCACCACACCGCAAACTGCGATTAAGTTTGGCAACCGAAACTATTTATTAACTGGCCATTTTCAAAGATATTTGAAATAATCTCTCGTTATCTCCGATTAAAAGAGGTTATTTTGATATTGTTTAATAGATTTTATCATTATCATTAACTTCGTGTATTTGGTCTTTGATTATTAATAAAGGGTGATTAAAAAAAATCATATTAGGTCTGTTCCAACCAAGCAGAGAACCGTTCTAAAATAGTAATTTTTGTGCGCAATGGTGTAGTGAGTTGCGCAGTGCATTAATTTGGTCTTGTGAGTGGTAATATTACCGTTCTAGAACGGTTTTTTTGCTTGGTTGGAACAAACCTATTATTTTGCGTTCGAAGAGTTATAGCAGTGATGAAGAAAAATTATTGTGAGTCGGCTTGACACTTTAACACATTGGATTATACTAATTTTGCAGTCTCGGCACATTTATGGTTTAAGAATTGACATCTTTGGCTATTTCTTCTCGTTATTTTCTTCCTACAGTTACTGTCTCTGTCTTATTATTTTCAACAATGTTGAATTTATCCTCCACTAGATTCACCAAATATGCCTTCTCGGCACTACTTAAATTGGTATCCGCCTTTTTTCTTTCCCCTGATACTCTCTTGTCCTGGTTTAATGGTGAAAACCGACTGATGAAACGTCTATGAACATTATGGAAGTAAAATCCACGGTTTAACTTTAATTTCGATCTACGGAACGTGACCCTTAGAGCCCGGAAGGCAATGAACTTTAGATGTCCAAAAACTGCAAATACCTAATAACGAAATTAAAGTAACTTAAGTTTTTAACACATTTCAAATGTAACAAAAAACAAAAAGAGATAAAGGTATAAATTGGGTATACAGCCGCTCGAATTTCTTGCTGAAACTTCATATATATTCAGATATATACGAGGGTTGTCTGAAAAGTTTCCGACCTAACAAAGATACTAGAAATTTTTTCTTCAAATTAATTTTTATTTTTCTACATAGTCTACTTATAAGTCTATACACTTCTCCCAGCGATGCTCCCATCTCTTCATCCCGTCCAAATAGTACTCGGCGTCTTTCTCTGCAAAATAATTGTTTACGAAGGTGATGGCCTCCTCATTCGACGAAAATCTCTGTCCTCCGAGCGCAACTTTTAGCTTAGGAAACAAAAGAAAGTCGCTTGGGGCTAGATTTCGTGAGTAAGCAGGGTGGTCAAGCAGTTCAAACCGTAATTCGTGGATTTTCGCCATGGAAACCGCCGAGGTGTGAGACGGCGCATTGTCTTGGTGAAACAAAATTCTTTTTTTCTGCAAATGTGGCCGTTTTTCCGCTAATTCTGCCTTCAGCTTGTCAAGTAATGATGCGTAGTATGCTCCAGTAATGGTTTTTCCTTTTTGAAGATAATCGATTAAGATAACTCCATGAGTATCCCAGAAAACAGCTGCCATCACTTTCCCAGCCGAAGGAACAACCTTTGCTTTTTTTGGAGCCAATTCCCCCTTCGCAGTCCATTGGTTTGACTGTGTTTTTGTTTCTGGAGTATAATGGTATATCCAAGTTTCATCTATAGTAATTAATCGGCGCCAAAACTCTGATTTATTGCGCCTAAACTGTGCTAACAGAGAGTTGGAAGTGTTCATTTGAACACGTTTTTGGTCCAAAGTGAGCAAACGCGGCACCCAACTCGCGGACAGCTTTCTCATGCCTAAATATTGATTCAATAAGTGACAAACACGTTCTTTGGACATGTTTATAGCCTCTGCTATCTCTCTAATTTTAATTCGACGGTTGTCTAGCACCATTTGGTAAACTTGAGCGATATTATCGTCGGTGGTTGCAGTTTTTGGACGTCCCGAACGTTCATCGTCACCCAAGCTGGTACGGCCACGTTTAAATTCAGCAGCCCAAAATTTCACGGTGGTAAATGATGGTGCAGAGTCCCCGTACACAGCGTCCAACTCGTCTTTGATTTGCGTAGGCGTATTGCCTTTCAAAAACAAATATTTAATGACAGCTCGATACTCGATTTTTTCCATTTTCATAAAAACACTCACATCGACTCACTCAAATGATTGTCAAACAACAACTGCGAGTCCAAAATGGCTGAAATTTTAATGGGTACCTTTCAAAGCATGCGCAAACACATTCCCCAACTTTTGTTTACGATTGCTGCCATCTTCATGTTGAGGTCGGAAACTTTTCAGACAACCCTCGTAAGTCATTTTATGCGAAAACGTCCCCTACTGAAAATATACATAAAATTGTGCAGAACGGTTATAGAGCACTGCGCATGCGCAAAAGCGTATTTTTTGATGTTTAACCTTGACATGCATGCAAACTTTCAAGTGTCTAGCTATCACAGTTATGAAAATATTGTAACAACCTAACTGAGTATCATTAGAATCAACGATGTAAACGACGTATCAAAAAAGGAAGCGATAAGCATAGATGAGTTACATCGACAGAACCTAACCTAACCTAAACCAAACAAAACTTTTTGTATTTACAAAAGATACAGTTTTATAATTGAATAGGAGTTGTAAAGAAGTTTTTACACAAAAAATTATTTAAAAATATCTATATGAAATTGATTGTATTAACCTTTACTTTGTGGAAGTCCATCTTACTAAGAATATTAAAATTAGAACTTTTTAAACAAAATTTCCACTATTTATTAAAAAAAATGTAACTTCAATATGTCAATCTAACGATGCTAGTTTTTAGCGAACCAGCTGTTATTGGATTTAAAAAAGCAATTTTTTTAATATCTAATGGAAGGTTCGCAATTAGTTTCGAAGTTGAAAATATATAAAAAATTGATGGTATCTGTTAAAAAACTTATATTTTTCAATTTACATTGACAATCTATATCAAAATTAATATGACAGTTATTGACAACTAGTGTTTTGAAATAAAATACAAAGTGTTAGAAAAAATAAATAAACACTAGCATTTTCCAACACAGATATTCCAAAATCTATACTGTATTTGAAAATCAAGAGAGAGTAAATTCCCAGAAATAAAACTAATTCGGTATGCAAAACTATAGTACAGTACGTGCGGTAAAACTTCAATATTTGTAATGCATTCTAAATTGTTTTTGTTAATTTCAATACAAAATTTATTAAATTTCTTGGACTATCACATTATTTTATGATCTTTCATTGTTACTACAGTAGGCCTAAGAGGATTAACGTGCGTCATAGGTGTAACCAGATTAGAAAGGGATAATTGTTATTTAACGACCTCCGAATGGCAACAGCTTCTAATGACAGATATTTTGACTTAAATAGTGCTTAAGTTTCTAGAAATGCAGTTATTTGATTTTCGATAAACGTGACAAATAGTATTGACTAAAAATGGAAGCAGTTTGTGAGTATACGCCACTGAAAAAATTAAAACTGGACCATTTATCGCTCAATGAAAAGAGTGCTATAGTGAATGTGTACCACTATTTTAAACATCAAAATCCCTCAAACACTATTGACAGTGTAGTTGAAACAACATCTAAGGCAATGGGATATGGAAAATCTACAATATATAGAGTTCTAAAGGAGGAAAAATCAGGTGGAGTAACCTCACCAAAGCCGAAACCAGGTAGACAAAAACTATTAAAAGTCAACGTGGACGAGTTTTTTAAAAATGCTATTCGTAAGCTTGTTCACTCATTTTTTATAAACAAGCAAATACCAACTTTAGTTTTGCAAGCCATTACGAATGATGTTGATTTACCCACAATAAGCCGGGATAAACTATGGAAAACGTTACATGAGTTAAACTTTAAATTTGAAAAAATGGGCAGACACTCAATGCTAATTGATTCTAAAGAAATTGTATGTTGGAGAAGACAGTACCTCAGAAGAATACAACAAGTTAAAGCTCAAAATAAAAACATTTATTATTTAGATGAAACATGGGTTAATGAAGGACATTGTGTAGGAAGAGTTTGGAAAGACAAAAATATAAAATCATCCCATCAAGCTTTTCTAGAAGGATATACTACTGGTTTTAAGGAACAAACGGTTTTCTTGAGAATGGTTTACTCTTATTTGAATAAAAAAAAACCGTTGATTATCATGAAGAAATGAATGGAGACGTGTTTGAGGAATATTTTGAACAGATGATTCAATTCATACCAAAAGGATCGGTTATTGTAATGGACAATGCAAGTTACCACTCCAGATTACTTGAACCTTTACCAACCACTAAATGGAAAAAGGATGAAATTGCAAAATGGTTATCTTCTAAAAATTTAGCCTTTGACAATACAATGCTGAGGGCAGAATTGTTAAATATTGCTAAAAAACATAAGCAAAATTATAATAAATGTAATATTGAGGAGATAGCCAAAAAACGAGAAATTGAAATCCTTCGTTTACCACCCTACCATTGTGAGCTGAATCCGATATAATATGGGCTCAAGTTAAAGGTTATGTTGCCAGAAATAACACTACTTTTAAATTATCAGATGTTAAAAATTTAGTAGTTTATATGATGCAATAATTTCAAACTTAACAATTTTTTTATTCTTATTAGCTATTGTTAACCAACTATAATAGTTATTTATGAATAAAGTAGCAGGGAATATACAAAATGGAATTTTTCAAACTTGTTCTTACAATATTTTTTCTCCAATTTTCAAAAGCCATCTCCACTGCAAAGGTTGACTATGATCATGGAAATTCTAATGCTCGAGATTGTTACTCGAAACAATTGAATAGAACTGATGAAGAATAATTTTTTAATTAGTCATTCTTTTTTCATTCTTTTTCGATCCTTTACCCTTAACTTTTCCCCGTATCAATTGATATTTATCACACTGTGTACCATTGATTATTGTGCATAGTTACCGAAAACAGGCAATCAAATTCAGAACCTACGTGCTTAATATAGCAATACTTTTTTATTTAATGTATAAATACAATTTCAGTTTGAATTCGTCGGTGAAGCATGGTACGTCAAATATTTTGTTAATTAAACAATACTTTATTATAGTAAGTAAAATTTGTTGTTTACTTAAAGATTTTTGAAAATTTAATCTAATCTTAGTTGTTTGTTTACGCACATCTTATTAATTTTTCGTGACATCATTTTTATTAGATGCTATTAAATTATTTTTAGTTTCGGGAAAATCGCTGCATTTTTTGATTGTACAAAATACTTATAAATAAACCTAGTTGGCCAATACACTTTTCTGTAATTTATCTAGATCTCCAGTTAAATTTTCTGTAGAAGGAAGCCAAGTTTTTAATTGATTTTTGAGAATATTTAGAAATAATATATCTACGCCTATGGTTTTTTAAAAACTCTTGTTAATATTTATTTTAAAGCCTTTTTAAATCAAAATAATACTAAATTTGATTGGTATTTGTATTAATTTGGTCATATTTAATTGATTTGGATGCTTTCACATTATTCCAATTCTAGTTTAAATTTCATTTGAGCTGTTTAAAAATGCCCAGAGACATATGATACCATATTTTAATAGCTCTAGAGTAATTGCTTTGTTACAACAGGGCTTTAGTCAAAGTTGGTGTTACTCAGGGTGCTGTATCAAAAATAAAAAAAATCTAAGACACAAATGATGTGAAGGATCGTCCCAGAAGTGGCAGAAGTCGATGTACAACAGCAGCACGACCGGCAGATAACACTGATAGCTCGAAGAAATCGACAGGAATCTACAAGTGGCATTTCCAGAAAAATTGCTAGACTTGAAAGACTGAATATCTCAAGGCAAACAATTACACGAAGATTAAATGCGGTAAATTTGTATCGCAGAAGACCTCTACGTGTTCCCAAACTAACCTATCAACAAAAAATTGTAAGGTTGCAATGGACTCAAGAAATGTTACACCATGGTCCTAACTGGAATTACGTGATGTTATCTGATGAATCAAGAATTGGCTTGGTTTCTTATTCGCGAAGAACGTTAGTTTAGAGGGCCCCAGGACGACAAGTCCGATTAGAAACAGCCAAACCACGTGTTCCATTTGAAGGTGGGAGTATTATGGTTTGGAGTGGTATTATGAGGGGTACACGGACGCCTCTCCTGGTTTTGGAGAGAAGAATCACTAGTGCTGTGTACATCGAGGAAGTTTTAAATCCTGTTGTGCTTCTATTCCGGGGGGCGGTACGTGATGGATTTGTCTTTATGCATGGCAATGCCCCTCCACATCGAACAGCTGCAGTACACAATTTTTTGGAAGAAGATGGCCAAATATATGCACAAATATTGTATTGAAAAAAAATTACATAGAGTACATTGTGAAAGAAAAGATACTTCATAAAGAATAAAAATTATAACAAAGTATGGAAGTCCTTAAAACAGTTGCTTTTAGAATAAAAACATAAATGTACTTTACATTTCTCACATTTCATTCTTGACTTTCCTCTGCATTTTATCTTCTTGCACATCTCCCTGTTTGAAGTTCACACTGGCCAGTGAGAAGACTGATCCGTCTGAATATAAATATTTGGTCTTGGTTCAATGCATAGCCTTTTTGATGGTTGTTCTGGAGTAGAACTTCTTGGTCGGCCTGCTTTTTTCTTCTGCAGAGAACCACTATTAGTTAGTTGTTCTGCCAAAATTGTTTTGAAAGTCAGTAGTGGTATGATGTCATCTCTCTTTCCAGCTTGCTTTTTTATTCGCCTGTCTAACACCCATGCGTTGACCACTACAACATCCAACATATGGTAAAAAATTCGGCGGTACCATTTCTTGCTTTTCACTTTGATTGGATATAATCCCAATAACGAGTCTTGCAGATCTACCCCACCCATATGTTTATTATACTCTCGGATTATATCAGGGCAATCAATTTCTTTTATGGCTCGTTCAGTACGAAAAAATCTTTTTAACATACTTTGACTATCGGTGAAGTTGCAAGTATGTCTTATTTTTGTAGGTTGTGGTTTGTTCTTGCATGCTTCCTCTTCCTTGTTTTTTCATTTGTTAGTCTAACAAACCTTTATAATTTGTTAGGGGATTTGTGCGAACTGTTGCAACAGAGTGTATTTCCCTATTTGCCAAATATGACGGAATACTTGAAAAATAATGATCATAGTAAAGTTTGTGGTGTTTGTTGGATGGAATTTCTCTGCTCATTGGTACTACAACATTACTAGCAGCCCCTAAATTTGGTTCATTTTGGATATCTGTATAACCATATTTTCCAGCAAATAACTCAAAATTGTATGAAAATCCAGACACTCCGGACAGAGTCCACATTTTGTAGCCCCATTTATGTGGCTTCTTTGAATTATACGTCTTGAAAGTTGAACGTCCTTTGATTTTTATATTCATCGGACTTATAGAATATAGATTTATAATATTTTAGTTAACATTGCCAGGTAAATAATTACGTAAATGGTATGAAATTTAAAATTTTGTAAGTATTAACTATAGTGTTGATGTTAAAATACGCCTTTGTGGAAATAAGACAATGCGTAATAAATTGGTAAAAATTATAACTGTATAACTATGAATTTAGATAAGAGACATTGAATGTGAGATTACTTTATTCAAAGTAGATACATTTAAAGAATAACAAATATATCAAGTAGTGGTTTAAATAATCACACATTATGGTAAATTATGACATAAGAGGTGACACAAAAATTTTTTGATTTATAAGATTATTATCTTATAATTTCCTGTTAATTTGCAAATCGATAGAGATGGTTGTAAGTATCGACGAAGTCGGTCTCCATCACGTTTTCTGCACTGGGTGCAGGTGGAAACAATACGACTGCAGATTTGTTGGCTGTCAGTTCAAATCCTTGTTTATAGAAATTGGTCTTTACAAAATTCATAATGGTATCCAGGGAATCGATACACCCCTGATATGAACGTCTTGAAATATAAAAACAGAAATCATCTACATACTGTAATAGGTTACAATCCCTTATGGCAGGGTGTAGGTATAGTGTATATAAGTTAAACAAAAGGGGGCTTAACACCGATCCTTGTGGTAAACCTCTATTTACAGTTCTAGGACCAAGAATTCTGTTGTTACAACGAATAAAAACTTTTCTATTTACAAACAAATTAACTAGTACTTCTACACATTTTGATGGAATACCAATTTTAAGAAGTTTATTAAAAAGGAGGCTAAGTACAACACTATCATACGCTCCAGAAATATCTGAGGTAATCAGTTGTAGGCAATAATTAAACAAAATAAATTAAGCTGGCCAATTGGTAAAAACCAAGGCCAAAAAAACCTAAACACACACACAAGTGTAAAAGGTACTTAAAACGGAATCTTCTGATATCTTCCTTCAGTTTTACCCTATATCTAAACTTGCTCCTCAATATCGTCGAGATTAGGAACACCAACTTATCTAATATCCATAATAAATATCGTGCAGTTCATTTTCTGCAACAGGTAGATAGCTCTTGAATTCACCACGACTTCACAATCGCAGCAGTCTAGCAGGTAACTCTTCGAAATTCAAGAACATTTCACATTATTTGTTTAACAATACGAATCATCCTCTCCCACCATCCTTGAGCAAACTACAAACTAGATACGATAAATATTTAACTTTTCTTTCAAAATTAAACAATTGTTAATTGTAATTAAATTGTCAATTTAAATTTGTATTAATTAACACCCTAACGTCCTTAAACTTTGCATTTTAGTAACGGTTTCTTAATTATCAGGTAATGAGGATAATACTATGTATAAATAAACAATTTACCTTTGTTTGCAAATAATGTTATCCTGTTTTTATGCCTTTGTTTCAAGTCAGAGGAGGAATAATCTTTTATAACATCTTACCTTTTATTAAATCGAAAAATTGTTTCCTACAACATTTGATTTTTGTTGCAGATACCAAAATGTCGCACCTAGTTACCAGTGTTGTCGATAAATACCAGGATATTTTAGAAAATAAAAGTGGTAAGTTTATAATTTATATTAGATCTAATAATACATAGTAGAATTATATTATATTTATGTGTATTTTGGCGAGAAACGGAGCTCACCTTCAAAATTCACGATGTATCAGGTAATCCCAACATCGTTGTGATTACACTAACCCGCCCATCAAACGCAAACCCTCCAGCCAAAGCCAGCCCCAAAACCCCAACTTTTCCGTTGTCTGTAGAAATGTAGCCAAAGGAATTTCTGACGAACACTTCAAGCAAATACTGGACGAATTCCAAGTACAGTATATCAAACCCAACTAGCATTTTTCGTTTTTGGAACGGATCCGTGACTAACATAGGAACTATAAAGTGTTTGGCCACTTGTCATGGCCACGTTGCAAATAACTATGTGGCAACGTTCTGGTTACCAAAATGGGGAATGATTTAGGGGTAAAGATGTAGTAGCAACATGGTTCCTGTAACAGCTAGCGTTACTGAGTCTAAGTAGCATCTTAGTTATAGGGCATATGCCGTTTAGTTGCAATGTAGTCAGTGTGACTGTCGGATATAAATTCAGCTATTCTTAAAACTCCCAACGTTTTATTTATACAATGGTCGTGTTACTATATATAAGCATATAAACAGTCTTTGGGTGTTAAAATAATTTAATAAAATGGCCACTTGTGAAATTATTAAATGTTTAGTTGGTTTATGTTGTGAATCTGTTTTCCCGAACCTTGGCCAAAAAAATATTAACAAACCTTACTTTACTGATAAACATACAAAAAAATACTTCCAAAAAATGTATGGGCCTAGAAAATTCTTTAATTTAATAAAAATTTTATTCTTAAAAAAATACCTAACAAATTTTAAAAATCGTTTTTTTAATTACATAAAGCATATTGTATTAAAAATTTTATTTTAGGATATGAAATTTTACAATTTTTTTATAACTGTGTTTAAAAAGCAAAAAAGTATTTTTTATAAATCATATGGCGTTGATATTGAAATGAATAAAAATGGTGGATATGGAAGAGTTTCACTATAAATACTTTTTTGCTACTTACTTTAAAAAAAAAGTCACCTTTATTTCAGTAACATATATTTTCAAATTTACTGTTAAAAGTAGCTGTAACTACAAATTCCTTTTACGGAACTACCCAAAAATTACTTTTACTACCGGTTTACTACGATGTAACAATAAGATTAATACAAAACATAAAAATTTTGTAACTTCCGTCCGTTTTATCAACGCATTCTATACTGTGTACCCCTATGTTACAAATCTGGAACTTGTACAAGAATCCATAGTACACCCAATTGCCACGATAAAAGTAACTTTTCACTCTTTTGTAATTGTCTCATACTTATTCATTATTCATCTCATTACAGAGTTCAACACCTGTTTAATTTATCTTCTAACCTCAAATATTTGTAATAAAAAAACTAATGCGAAATTGACACGTACAGTTCAGCGCTTATATTAAAAAAAAGAAGTGGCTGGAGAGCCGTAGTAAACTCAATCGCAGAAAAAGAAGAATTAAAATATATGACGGTTGGCTGGCGCACAGTTAAAACGGACAAATGACAATGAATATTATTATAATAATAAGAATTTAGAATATTAAAAAGCATTTAATCACCTTTAATAAAACTTCTTGCCGGGGTATCACATACAAAATATTTAATACAAACTGTCATATGTAAGCCATTGTAAGTGATCCCATGTTTCAAAATATCATTTAATTCACTAACAAATTGTTCCATAAAAAATTCTAAGGGTGGTTTAGTTTGTCCGCAATAAATAGCTACAACCATTGGTTTAGATCCTACAATTTCTTCAACTCTAAATAAAATTGGCCAGAACTCTAGTGGTGTGCTTTTAAATGGTGGCATACCATTATACCAAAACTCTCCATTTACCATTGGTGTTATGTGGACTAAAGACGGTGTATTCAACAGAGATCGGCTGTCACACGGAAGTTGGATATTTTGGCCTTTAAGGATTATTAATAAAGCGTTTACTGCGCTATGTGTTATTCTATGTTTCAAAGCCCATTCTTGGAGTTGTTTTGCAATATCAAACGATTCAGATATTTGATTTTGAGGTAAAGGTAAAACATGATAAACTTTATCACTGATATCTTCAATCTCTGATTTGTCTATAACATTTTCACCATGTTCTTGAAAAGTCTGTCTATGATGTTTTGTAACATTTACAAATTTATTCGTCTCCAGGGCTTTTTTCGGTATCACTTAACATTTTTCTAAGCTTTTTATAAAATGTAGAAGAATGTCGGTATTTTTTAATTTTTGTGACTTTAGACATTTTTAAACAGAAAAAAATATTTGAATGTTGAATAAGTGGAAGAACTTTTGATTTAACCTAACCTTAAATTTAGACTGTAGCATATAATGAGGCAAACAACATTACAGTAATTTTCAATAGTCTGTGGGACTCTATAGTCACAAGAAGAGGACACTGAAAGTTTTCAATTCTTTATAGTATTTACAGAAACAAATTGTTACTAAACTGTAACTTATAAAGGAACTTATATGTTACTTAATTTTAAGGTCCCATTAAATAACCCTATTAAGTCACAGTTACTTAAAATGCTACTTTGTAGTAACAGTTACATTACCAACGTCTTTTAGTTACTCCTTTTAGTAATTGCCAGGTTACTGTAGTTACTTTAAAGTAAATGTAACTTTATTGAATATATGCAAGTATATTAATATAATACAGTTACCTTCTTTGGGTTTAAAGAGCTACTTTACTTCAAAGAGCAATATTTCAGAGGCGGTTTCGTTACAGCAACTTAAATTATTACCTTAAAAGGTAATTTACTTTAAAAGATATTTTTTTGGTGACAGATTCCACTATAAACCTAAATTAAAGTTATGTAAACTTGATATAGGGTATCTGCGACCTTCTATGCTAGTTGGGAAATCTGTCCCATTATTTCTAAAACCACTGTAAGAAATCTAGCAGTACTTAAGGTAATGTCAAATTGAGAGTGGTCAATAAATATCATTTTCTGTGAACGTCACATTTATTTTTTGTAATAGATAAAAGTAGCATTGAAGCAGTTTCGATTTTTCTGTATAGCCATACAGGGTTAGAGTGAACATCCTACTGAAGTTTCAACAGCCACTGACCATAGGATTATCACCTCATCAGAAGACAATTTCCATCAATGCCTTACCAAAGGCCTAAAATTCCATGGACTCCTACACCCGTGCGAGCGCTCAAACCAAACAACCCTACCGACAGTACGAAAGTACTGTCTAAAATGCACTCAATTTGGCCATTTGTCCGCTGAGTACCAATCCAAAACCCCAATTTGCCCTATACATGCAGCACTAATCCTCGCAAGGCCGAAACATGCCATAGGGCACTGCTTCTCCTGTCTGCAGAAACTGCCAAGGCCCTCAGCCATCTTATCATCCGAGATGCTCCAAGCGTCCCCACACTTCGCCGAAACCGGCAAAAGAGTCTACTCTTTTACACAAAAGTCAAATGTTTATTACGGTTTTAACTACTGTCATACTCAATTCCATGCCCGCTTCACACAGCATCGTCGCATAATGCACGCAACTTACAACCTAAATTGCGCCCTCTCAGCTGTGGAAAACATCTAAAACTTTCCCCCGTAGGCGGGGGAAACTAAGTCCAACAGAAAACATCAAACACACACTCTTCTCGAAAACCGGATGACTTCCTCGAGGATCTTCAATATCCTCGATTCATCCCACAACTCTCAGGTTATAGATCTTCTACTGTTTTGGATATCGATCATCGGGCGTAGTTAATACTTTAGTCGAGACTTTAATCAACCAATTTAATGATAGTTTAAAAATATTATAAAATAACTCTGTCAGATTCTGAGCATAAAATTGCATCAGGTGTATTAAGAGGTAGTAGAAGCAGCGAGGGGGCCGACGCGCCCTATTTTGGTGGACATTACTTCAAATATATTTCAATTATTTCAAATATTTCAAAAATATTTCAGTAATATTTCAAAAATATTTCAAAAATAAATATTAAATTATTCAGAACGGAAACAATATTGAATTGAAGACGTTCAGAAAGCCAAAAAAATGTAGAAAAGGCTAAGATTACAGTTTACACTCTTTGAGCTTTGACTGTAAGCTAATAAGTAGTTGACTTGAATCTTTTGCAAGATTTATAGAGAATTAGTTGATGAAAACAAATAAAAGTCTTTCATGGGGTGGTAATCAATAGAAAACGCTTTCTAAACATTGGGCGCGTTCAGCCAAGCTAGCGTTACACAAGCGTTGAGTAAGCGGAGGGCGAATTTGACCGCTTAGTGACAGCTGTAGCGGTCGCCATTTTTCCAGCGAATTTATTTTCCGCTAAGTTGGTGAGCGGTTCGATATGTCAACAACAACAATCAACAATTATAATAACCATTAAGTTAAGTGAAAATTTCTATATTTGATTTTTATTAGTGTATAAAATTTAAATATCCGAGAATACATATGCAACTGTAGAATTTAATGTTGGGGGAAACATAATAGGTAGAAATTAACTTTATATGATGTATCATACAAAGACGTTCAGCCACCTTCAAGCGCCTTCACAGAGCGCCACTGCCAGCGCTAACTTTGTGCTAGAGTGGCTGAACAGTCATTTTCTTTGGAACAAAAGCCTACAATAATTTAAAAAGTAAGAAACACAGACATTTTTTTGTAAATTGTGCTTAAGTAAAATATAAAATAAAAAATATATTTTGTAAAAAAAACAATATTACTTAGTAAATCTTTATCGAGATCTTTATAATTTCAACTAATATACTGATAAATAATACTGTAAAAGTAAATCAGGTAATCATAGTAATTATTTTTTTTAGTGTTTTGTACTTTTTAATTATATTAACTCTATCACACCTTTTCAAATAAAATGGATGTGTACCAATAAGCTGAATTGGCCCATAAAAAATATACTTTCGATCCACCACTTGAATGTCATCATAATATTATGTTGTAAGAATTTTATTTTGATTCCTTCCTTCATGAGTTCATCATTTTGAATAGCAATCACACGCATCCTAAGTACCAGTTCTTCATGTAATAAACGGCATAATATCTTTGATTTTCTATTTTGATGACTGATTCTCGATCATATTCTGAGTTCTCAGAATTGAACTGTTCTGTGTCAGTATCATCCATTAGAGCAATACTGTTATCGTTTTCCGAGGTCGAATCAGAACCAGAAGTACTAGGAGAGGAATCAGCAGTGCTGGAAATACTTTCAATTTTTTGAAAAGCATCCGCTGAAATTGTTATCTTTCCATTAAATGTATACAGCACAAATAAAATTCGATATCCAAAAACGTATACTAGATATTAGCCAGTAATAGCTCCATTTTACTTCCTTTTTGTAGCTCGTGAAAAGTGCCCAAACATCCTTACATTCAGAACATTCCTACCGGCAAGCATGGCACAGCTAGACGCTTGTAAAAGTCGCGCGCTGTTGCCAAATTATTTATAAAATAAAAAGTAATACAAGAATATTTCAACAATATTTCAAATATTTCAAAAATATTTCAAAAATTTCAAATATTTTGAAATAATTTCAAGTGGGGTGTACATTATTTCAACGTATTTCAACCCGTGTCGGCCCCCTCGAGAAGAAGCCTTTTTAAAAAAGTTGAACCCTTTCTAATAATTCAAAGTATCGTAGACCCAGACTGTAACAGAATTAAATATAACACTGAGAGCCAGTGATTCAAAGAGCTCAATTCTAAGGTACCAGGTATTAATTTTGGATTTAGCCAAAATGGGAATAATTGATCCAACAGCTTGTTGACCTGATGAGGTAAATGTAGTACCCAAATAGTTATATTTTTTTGTAATTTCAGCTGGATTATTATTATAATAAAATTTATACAGTGTGACGCACCGAAAACGAAACAGAGGCATTTACTGGCATATGATTCATTTTTTGAAAAAACGCTCGGACCCGTTGATTTTGTTATCGAGGGAGACACAAAATTGGCATAAAATCACTTTAACATTTGCAGCTCCGTAAGTGGAGGTGGCACCATTCCTAAAATCTTAAATGGAAAGGGTGGTCGAATGATCCATCATGATCCATACGGAGGATGCTGATAGACAAAATAAGAATATTCCGAGGGTTGAAATACGTTGAAATAATGTACACCCCACTTGAAATTGCTTGTATTACTTTTTATTTTATAAATAATTTGGCAACAGCGCGCGACTTTTACAAGCGTCTAGCTGTGCCATGCTTGCCGGTAGGAATGTTCTGAATGTAAGGATGTCTAGGCACTTTTTACGAGCTACAAAAAGGAAGTAAAACGGAGCTAGTACTGGCTAATATCTAGTATACGTTTTTGGATATCGAATTTTATTTGTGCTCTATACATTTAATGGAAAGATAACAATTTCAGCGGATGCTTTTCAAAAAATTGAAAGTATTTCCAGCACTGCTGCTACCTCTCCTAGTACTTCTGGTTCTGATTCAGTATTTCTCTAATGGATGATACTGACACAGAACAGTTCAATTCTGAGAACTCAGAATATGATCGAGAATCAGTCATCAAAATAGAAAATCAAAGATATTATGCCGTTTATTACATGAAGAACTGGTACTTAGGATGCGTGTGATTGCTATTCAAAATGATGAACTCATGAAGGAAGGAATCAAAATAAAATTCTTACAATATATTATGATGACATTCAAGTGGTGGATCGAAAGTATATTTTTTATGGGCCAATTCAGCTTATTGGTACATATCCATTTTATTTGAAAAGGTGTGATAGAGTTAATATAATTAAAAAGTACAAAACATTGAAAAAATAATTACTATGATTACCTGATTTACTTTTACAGTATTATTTATCAGTATATTAGTTAAAGTTATAAAGATCTCGATAAAGATTTACTAAGTAATATTGTTTTTTTTAGAAAAAATATTTTTTATTTTATATTTTACTTAAGCACAATTTACAAAAAAATGTCTGTGTTTCTTACTTTTTAAATTATTGTAGGCTTTTGTTCCAAAGAAAATGACTGTTCAGCCACTCTAGCACAAAGTTAGCGCTGGCAGTGGCGCTCTGTGAAGGCGCTTGAAGGTGGCTGAACGTCTTTGTATGATACATCATATAAAGTTAATTTCTACCTATTATGTTTCCCCCAACATTAAATTCTACAGTTGCATATGTACCTATTCTCTGATATTAAAATTTTATACACTAATAAAAATCAAATATAGAAATTTTCACTTAACTTAATGGTTATTATAATTGTTGATTGTTGTTGTTGACATATCGAACCGCTTACCAACTTAGCGGAAAATAAATTTGCCGGAAAAAATGGCGACCGCTACAGCTGTCACTAAGCGGTCAAATTCGCCCTCCGCTTACTCAACGCTTGTGTAACGCTAGCTTGGCTGAACGCGTCCAATGTTTAGAAAGCGTTTTCTATTGATTACCACCCCATGAAAGACTTTTATTTGTTTTCATCAACTAATTCTCTATAAATCTTGCAAAAGATTCAAGTCAACTACTTATTAGCTTACAGTCAAAGCTCAAAGAGTGTAAACTGTAATCTTAGCCTTTTCTACATTTTTTGGCTTTTGGGAACGTCTTCCATTTAATATTGTTTCCGTTCTGAATAATTTAATATTTATTTTTGAAATATTACTGAAATATTTTTGAAATGATTTTGAAATATTATTGAAATAATTGAAATATTTTTGAAATATTTTTGAAATATTTGAAATATTTTTGAAATATTACTGAAATATTTTTGAAATGATTTTGAAATATTATTGAAATAATTGAAATATTTTTGAAATAATGTACACCAAAATAGGGCGTGTCCCTCGGAATATTCATAAGTAACAAAAAGGTTCTGGCTGGCTGTAAACAACACAAATAGCGCTTGTATGTTAAAACGTTCTGAGTACCTACGTCTAACCTCAAAAATGTCCAAATTTCCGATATAGCTGTCAGTTGCCAGATTGCCACACCAGGGTTGCCAAATACCGAAATATAAAAGACTACCCATATATATAAAATATGTTAAAAAGTTCTCTTGAGTTTACTATCGTACATTTCGTAATCAACACTTTCATTTTCCTCGGCTTCATATACCTATTTCATATAACATACAAACATATTATTTTTTTATGTACTTACACTTATCTTGCTTGCTTTTTTACTCACTTTGCTTTTTCTGTTTAAGCCTATTCTACATTTTTTCAAATCGTAAACATCCTGGGAAAAATTATTTTAATTATCCAAAAAAATTGCCCAATTTAGAAGCCAGTAACTACCAATTTACGTGACTACTGAATTTGGTACACAACAAATTTGACGTAATTTACTCTTCTCTATTCGATTTCACTCTACCTGATGTAATCAGTTTCGCTAATTTGTGTTAATAACAAAATTTGCAACGCTCCAATTATTATTACGGGCCCACTGGACAAATCAGACCGATTCAGTGTGAAACAGGTGATTACTGAGTAGGTACGAAAATAGATTTTTCAACAAGCTGCATCTGATCGATTTATGTTGAATACTTGTGGTTATGATACAATAAAAACTCACGTTGTTACAAAGCGATTTTTGTATTAAAAGTATTTGTTATACAGTGTGTAAAAGCCAAATGGAATAAATTCATTATTTCGGTTACTGTACATATTTATAAAAAATCCCGAAACACGTCAAATTTAAATTATAACTTGACATTCTTTAACGTGAAAATGCAACCCCTACCTTCAACCCCCTTAGAATGACAGGTACAACCCCCAATTTTTTAAATGGGAAGTACAGGCTTGTGATATATCATTTGAAAGGTCTCTTCATTCTCTGTTCAAAAATGGTATTGTTTTTAAATTTGATGCAAAAATTAACATAAAAAATTAATATCATGTTGTTACCGAAATTCACTAAAATATACTCGAAACTTATTACAATATACTTAAAACTTATTTCCCGTTTAGATCTTGATAATGAGAAGGTGAACAAAAACCATAGAAATGTGGTTTTTAGATGGTAACCATTAAAAAACTTTAAAGAATTTCCGTGGCAACGCTATTTTAACAAACAGTAGTAAATTGTTTTATTTAAGTTGTCATTGTTGTAATTTAAGTATAAAGTTTGTTCAATTCAATTCTGAAAAATGGTTAGATTAACGGAAATGCATAAAATAACAGTTTTACAAATGATTGGTTACGGAGATAACATCCGAACACAACAGGAAGTAACTCGCCTATTTCATGAGAAATTTCCTAATTTACCGCCTATATCCCAAGGAACAATAAGTAAAATAGAAAAGCAGTTTCGCGAGTTTGGTCATGTAAGGCAGATAAAAAAAGCAGCTGCCAATGCACTGAGTGATGAACTCAAATTAGATGTGTTGCTTGAGTTTCAGCAAAACCCACATACATCGAGTAGCCAGGCATCCACTACATTCAATGCTAGCCATACATCGATAGCAAACATATTAAAAAAAAAATAAATTGCATCCGTATAAGATGATACCTACTCAGGAGCTCATGGAAGACGATTTTGATAGGAGAATATTTTTGTAAGCAAATGATGGACATGTTGGATAACAATATTATCCAATTAGAAGACGTTATGTTTTCTGATGAGTGTACTTTTTTACTTAACGGTCATGCTAATCGGCAAAATTGCCGCTACTGGTCCACGGAAAATCCTCACTGGATGAGAGAAGAACACACTCAATACCCTCAAAAGGTTAATGTTTGGGTAGGGATTGTAGGGAACAATATCATTGGTCCCTTTTTTATTGAGGACAACTTGAATGGCAACAATTATTTGGCACTACTTCAAAATGATGTCATTCCAACGTTGGCAAATTTATATCCTGATCCAGGTAACCCTCAAGTTCCAGCGAATACGATATGGTTTCAGCAGGATGGAGCACCACCACATTACCAACTTAATGTCCGGCAGTACCTCGATACAATATTTCCCAATAGGTGGATAGGGAGGCGAGGATCGATTGAATGGCCAGCGCGATCACCTGATCTTACATTATTAGATTTCTTTTTATGGGGATATGTGAAGAGCCATATTGTGTACAAAACTAAACCTTCTGATTTAAATGACTTAAAAGAACGAATAACGCTTGCGATTAGGTCGATCACGCCTGATATGTTAAATAATGTTAGAAGACAGTTTTATTTGAGATTAGGATGTTGCCAAGACGTTCGCGGAGAACATTTTGAACATCTACTTCATTAACAATCATAGTTCTTTTTCGTGTTCTACATTTTATTACGTTTTGCATTACATTTTAGTTTTTGATTGTATTTTAGCGAATTTCGGTAACAACATGATATTAATTTTTTTATGTTAATTTTTTCGTTAAATTTAAAAACAATAACATTTTTGAATAGAGACCTTTCAAATGATATATCACAAGCCTATACTTCCCATTTAAAAAATTGGGAGTTGTACCTGTCATTCTAAGGGGGTTTAAGGTAGGGGTTGCATTTTCACGTTAAAGAATGTCAAGTTATAATTGAAATTTGACGTGTTTCGGGATTTTTTATAAATATGTACAGTAACCGAAATAATGAATTTATTCCATTTGGCTTTTACACACTGTAGAAGAGAGAAAAAAGATTATATTGGAAATTTAATAATAATGTTTGTTTTTTATTTTTGTTTATCAATGCAAAAATGTTAAATTTCATTTTTTTTAACAAAAATAGTTGAAAAATATATGCATATCCTTTTAAAATTACATTTAGAAATTGTTAATGGAACACTGTAAATGTTAGAATCTTTTATCTAATGGGCCAAATTCATTTTTGACCTTTAGCAATATTTACTGGTAAGACCAAGTCAAGTTTTATGAAAAAAACAAAAAAGTAGTGTAGCTCCTGAAAAATCTATCTGATCATGTAATGTATTAAACTTTTCATTCTCCCCACAGCTAATTTGTTTTGGTTTAACACTGCAGTCCCCAACAACTAACAATAAGGTGTTTATCATTTTTGTCGATCAATTTAAGAATTTAAAAATATTTATTACTGTTGGATGTAGAACGAGATTTAATTTAAAATTAGAGATTTAACTTTTTAAATATTTTATTACATTTTTGACAATGTGATAAATAAACAAAATACACATATATGTAAAAAAATTTGGAATATTTATAAATAAAATATCTACGCCTATGTTTTTTTAAAAATTCTTGTTGATATTTATTTTAAAGCGTTTTTAAATCCAAATAATACTAAATTTGATTCGTTTTGTATTGATTTGGTTATATTTAATTGATTTGGGTGCTTTAACATTATTCCAATTCTTGTTTAAATTTCATTTAAGCTGTTTAAAAATGCCCAAAAACATGATATCATATTTTAATAGGTCTAAAGTAATTGCTTTGTTACCACAGGGCTGTAGCCAAAGTGATATCGCGAATATTGTTGGTGTTACTCAGGGTGCTGTATCAAAAATTGAAAAAAAAATCCTAGACACAAATGATGTGAAGGATCGTCCCAGAAGTGGCAGAAGTCGATGTACAACAGCAGCACAAGACCGGCAGATAACATTGATAGCTCGAAGAAATCGACAGGAATCTACAAGTGGCATATCTAGAGAAATTGTTAGACTTGAAGGACTGAATATCTCAAGGCAAACAATTACACGAAGATTAAATGCGGTAAATTTGTATCGCAGAAGACCTCTACGTGTTCCCAAACTAACCTATCAACAAAAAATTGTAAGGTTGCAATGGGCTCAAGAAATGTTACACCATGGTCCTAACTGGAATTACGTGATGTTATCTGATGAATCAAGAATTGGCTTGGTTTCTGATTCGCGAAGAACGCTAGTTTGGAGGGCCCCAGGACGACAAGCCCGATTAGAAACAGCCAAACCACGTGTTCCATTTGAAGGTGGGAGTATTATGGTTTGGAGTGGTATTATGAGGGGTACACCGACGCCTCTTCTGGTTTTGGGAGAGAAGAAGAAGTTTTAAATCCTGTTGTGCGTCTATTCCGGGGGCGGTAGGTGATGGATTTGTGTTTATGCATAACAAAGCCCCTCCACATCAAACAGCTGCAGTACAAAATTTTTTGGAAGAAGAAGACATATCCACATTAAGATGGCCATCAAATTCCCCTGACTTGAACGTCATTGAACATAACAGTTTGGCTGAAAAGTCCCCGGTCTGACGTATAGATGACGACACTAGAATTAAATCCATTTCATTTTTAGATAGTATCAACCTTCAAAAGATTCGTGTAAAAATTTGACAGCTGTCGGACTATTAGTTTGTGAGATATTGCATTTTTAGTGAAGCAACTTTTGTTATTTTCAAAAAGATGGAAAAAAAGAATTTCGTGTGCTTATTAAATATTGTTATTTGAAAGGAAAAAATACAGTTGAAGCAAAAGCTTGGCTTGATAATGAGTTTCCGGACTCTGCGCCAGGAAAATCAACAATCATTGACTGGTACGCAAAATTCAAGCGTGGTGAAATGAGCACCGAAGACGGTGAACACAGTGGACGTCCAAAAGAGGTGGCTACCGACGAAAATATCAAAAAAATCCACAAAATGATTTTGAGTGACCGTAAAGTGAATATGATCGAGATAGCTGACACTCTAAACACGCAACTGTTTTCCGCCTACCTTTATAACTAATAAAATAACATATAAAAAAATATTACGGTTGAGATTCGAACCCGAGCCCTCTGCGTGAGAGGCAATCACGTTTTCCACTGTGACACGATCAAACTTATATCGAAACGCTTATACTATTATGTATTTTCTCGCCTTCATCATGAGGTATTCAAAATCGGACGCTTCTGTTAAAAATCGAATGCTTTCTTCTTTTGACAGTGTTTTAAATTTTTATGCTTTATAATTTATAAAAATTTGTTTGAGAAAAGGTCTCACTTTATAGAATTGGTCAAAGTTTATATTATTTCTGTTTTAAAATGTTAAATACAAATCACACTTTTTCATTGCTACTATAAAAAATCGTGGCCTTATGAATTTTCCGCCCTATGATTGGTTTTCCGTTAAGATAGGGGAATGGTCCAAGTGTGTTCTAAGGTCTCCTAGGATTGTCTGCATATCCAAAGAGTGGCTTAGCGATGCCGTAGGATTATCTTTGGTTGTCTTAGGGTCAGTGCATACCTCAGAAAATGAAGGCACCAAGCCCCTTTCGAAGGGAAGCTACCGAGACTCTTAAGATTGGGGAGATCGAAGTGACTAATGAGACGGCGAACGGAAATTAATTTAAAAGTCGAAACAGGTCGCCAGACATGCTACAAAATATTTGAAGGTGGAATACATTAATTATGAAAATTATTTTTTTTTACATATTTTTTGACTTATTTAAGCACTTGTCAATTGTTTTGTTTAATAAAGACATTGAACTTTTACATTGTAAGGAAATTTATTTAAAAAACCATATAATTTTGCAACCTTGATATTATTTAAACAATGGGACCAAGATGGATTCAAGGTCTTTGGAAATTTACGTAGATGTACTCTAAATCGTCGTCATATATTGGAATATGTAATTGTGGTAGTAAAACTGAAATTTTAGCACAATTATATTGTTGCGTTTATTTTTTTCTAAATATCTCGGAAACTTTAAAACTTTTGTAAAAAACACATCCGTTTAATGAAAAACAGGAAATTTTATACAATAATTCACCTTTAACTATGCTTAAATAGTCTTAGTCTTGTTTTAAACCGTTTTGTTTGCAAGCACTATAGTCTATATAGAAAGGACAAGGAGTAATAAATCATTCATTTAAGTAGATTTTATAGACGTACCAAAATATATTTTAAGAGGGTATACCGTGTTGATGCAAGTGTTGATGATATTGTGGAATTAACGGCTGCTATGTTGTGTGTTGCTAAATCAATAATTTATAGATTACTAAAAGAAAGCAAGCATGGAACTCTTCAACCCCCTAAAACTCCTTCAGGCCGAAAACCAATTGAGATTGATGAGTCATTAAAACACAAAGACTAAGGCGTAAAGTCCATGGATTTTACTTACGAAAGGAAATTCCAACACTTAAAAAAAATATGACATCAGTGCAAGAAGATGTGGGTTTCAGATATACAAAACATAATAGAAAATCTCTCTTGATAGATAAACCGGAAATAGTTTTTTGGAGATGAGACTATTTAAGAAGCATTCGACATGCCAGAGAACAAAATTTGAAAATCTTCTACTTAAACGAAACATGGATAAATGCTGGATATACAGTTTCCAAATCTTGGCAAGATGAAAACATTAAAAGCGGAAGGCAGTCATTCGTGGAAGGTTTGTCGTTAGGTTTGCAGCCACCATCTGGAAAAGGAAAAAGACTTATCATTGTCAATGTTGGAAGTTCTGAAGGTTTTGTTGATGGTGGATTATTAACTTTTATTTCAAAACGCACTGGGGACTATCACGAAGATATGAATGGGTATGTCTTCGAGGAATGGTTTGTTCAAATGTTGGATCTGATTCCAAAAGGGGCTGTTATTGTTATGGACAACGCAAGTTACCATTCACGGTTACGAGAAGCATTGCCCACAAGTCGTTAGCGTAAAGCAGAGCTTTTGGAGTGGCTTATTTCGAAAAATATTAAGTTTCCAAAAGATCCACTAAGGAAAGAACTTTACAGAATTGCAAAAATGAACAAGAATAAATACAAAATCTACATTGTAGAAGAAATGGCTTCTTCTCGTGGTATATCAGATCTTCGACTTCGCCCTTATCATCGTGAACTTAATCCCATAGAATTAATATGGGCTCAGGTAAAGGGGTAAGTTGGAAAAAAAAACTACTTTTAAAATAAACGATGTTGTGAAATTGTTTGAGAGTGCTGTAAGTCATGTTAGTAAGGAAAATTGGACAAACTGTATCGAGCATGTTATCAAAGTAGAGGCAAATATGTGGAAAATTGACAATATTTGTGATGATTTAATCGACCCTATTATTATTAATGTCAACAACGATTCTTCCTCTTCCGAGTCGGATATAGAATAAAATGTAAGTAATAAATGTATTCCAATAATTATTTCTATTCATTTTTTATTATATTATTATTTAAAACGTATTTTTTTCCCAAAATACACACCACTGCATTGCGTTATTGCTTAGCTGCTAATCCTTTAACAATGAAGAAACCCTAAACTTTGCTACAACTGGAACAAATACGGGGTCGATCTACCTGATTTTTAGATTTACGGAAGAAATGTAATTTAAAGTAAGAGATTTGACAAAAATTTCATGGTGCTCCCTGTAAAGGTTTTGCATATTTAATTAGGGTTTATTACTCGTCGTACTTTTTGTACATACTATATACATTTCATGAATTTATTACTTACTAATAAGCGGATACTTTTTATTGCAACTAGATATTCCCTGTCCGGACTACTCATTTTTTTACTACAATAGAATAATGACATAACAATAAATTTCCAAATTATGTCTATCAAGTTATCGTTTCGCTAGCAATTACCATTTTAAATAATCTTTTAGGTGACGCATAATTGAATAGAGACCTTCCATACAAACCCGTCCAATTTCCATTTATGTTCTCATTGAAAAAATTGCAAATTATTAAAATTCCGTTTCGGAACATACGTAGACGAATAATTAAGTTTTTTATTATTCTATGTCCTTAGAAATTTAAATAAATAAATAATTTTTTGGAAATATTTGTTTAAAAGTATTTTCAAGTGGAATACTCAACATAATTGATGCTTTATCTACAAAGTCAACAAGGATGTCAAATCTAATGCATAAATATTTATAATAAAACATTTTTGTCCTAAAAATTAATTTTTATAACAAAAGATTAAATCAGAAAAAGAGGTACATGCTAATTTACGGAATAAAAAAAATTATATAGAATTAAAATATTATATATTATATAATTTTTACATTTTTTTGTTACAATTAAAAAATACATTTAAGAAAAATCCGAAAAATAGGTGAGCTTACCCGGGAGTCATTTTTGTCGAGAAATTTGAGATGCGATTTTTTACTAATTTATCAAAGGTAATAACACGAATCCTTAAAATGTTATCGATAAGTTTTTAGTTCCTGCGAATTGGTAAAAATATGAAAACAAAATAATACGTTATAAAATCGTCCTCGTCCTTCGGACTCGTGATTTAATCTTATATAGTTTGTTTAAGTAGTTTTGCCTAAAATAAAAAAGTTAAACCTGGAAAATAAAAATTTATCTAGTAATATTTTACAGAAGGTTATTTTTTGAACCATTTTGTACAAAAACCACTTTATTGCTGTGTGTCAGTTTTTGTGATTGTATCGTAGTTTTTTTAATTATTCTGGATATTGTCCTGTTTTATGCGTCTCCTGATGCCTCTAAGTGCCGAAGATTCTGCAAAAGCTATAGCTCTTGTGGAAGATGGCCGCAGTTTGCGTTATGTTGCTGGACTCCTTCATTGCACCCACACAACGGTTCGAGAATGTGTGAAAAGGTTTAGAGAAACTGGTAGGAATACACAAAGGCCAGGATCTGGCAAGAAACGAAAAACAACGGCCGTTGATGATCGTTTCCTAACCTTAAGTACGTTAGGAAACCGCACCTCTACGTCTGTTGAAGCAAGAAATCAACTTAGAGAGGTTCGCGGCGTTAATGTAATTGTATGGACAGTTCGCAGAAGATTAGCCGAGGTAAGTTTAACTGCTTGTGGACCAGCACATGGACCAAAATTGCTACCGCGTCATCGAACAGCTAGGCTACAATTTGCTCATAATCACTTGGAATTTTTGAGTTGCGGTTAAACATTAGCTGTCTTTTGTGAATAAATATACCCATCTACTCCATTTCTATTGTTTTCTTTGATTTTTTAGATGCTTATGACGTTAAGAATACTAGATATAGAATTTAGAGCACAGTTTTTGTGCCTGTTAAACTTTAAAAATATTTGTTGAAAACCTTTTATTGCACCTGGGTGTAGAAATAATAATTTTTAATTGTTGCCAAAGTATCTATTACTAGTTATGAGTAAAAATCCACAAACATATTTTTGGCTTCAATTAAGTAGAACAAATATGTCTTTAAATATCAATGTATATTTTCATTCTGTAAAATGAAACTAGCAATTATAGGTGAGTTCTTTACCCAGAAAAGAAATGTTTTATTATTATTGTAATAACCTGTTTATCCTCATATCCTGGTCTTGGCCGAAATTAAACGATGGACGATTTCTGCTTTTATCTAATTTATTTTTAAAAAAACTGAAAAAGTGGAAAATTGTTTCCATTGTTTATTTCTTGGATTGTTTTAATTTATTTTTGTCTAAAATCGATGGAATGTTAGTTGAAATTTAGCAGTTTACAAGTATTAATTGTATATCAAAATGTGAATCATGGGAAACCATTCATCCAAAAATATTGACAAATCAATAAAATTATATACAAAATAATTGTAAAACAAATAATAAATCCAATAAAAATGGATAAAATGAATAATCCAGATATAAGAGGCAAGAGTTTTCATATATTACTTGGTATACTGATGATCAATTAAATTTTTGTTTAATTAATTTCATAGACAAAAATACTGGAAACTTTGTCTTGTTATTGATCGAGTATTTGGTTGGTTCTCACCACTTAGAATATTTGGTTAATATTTAATGTAGTACAGGTATTAACAATTTTTCAGTAGGTACATCCGATTTTACTAATTAAATAACAAACGTGGAAAATTTAAAAACCATGCCAGGACCTGCGAAAACCATAGTTAAACACTTCATTTTTAGATAATATATAATTGTTTGGTTATTTCATTAAATGTTACTGTTTTATTAAAAATGGGAACAAAAAATATTCATGGAATCAGGTGAAGAGGTGAAAGCTAACCAAGATCAACAAACAATACTAGGTATGGAATGTGAAAAAAGAACTACCCTACTAACTTTAAAAATTACCCAAATGTTATTACGCTACTTATACTCGTACACTACCGAAACCATTGCAATGGTATTAGACAATATCTTACTTAAACTACCCAAAAATTGTGTTTTCTGTGTTTTTTTCTTGTTTAATAATAGTATATTAAACAACGCATTTCATATGGTTTTCTGTTATGACACGAGTTCAAGTTTAAAAAACGAATCGCGAAGCGATGAGTTTTTTAAAGAACGAGTGTCACAACAGATTATAATATTTTTTATATTTTGCCATTTTATCATTTTTTAAAGTAATTTATTATTTTTACGTAAATTACGAAAATTTTGATTTTAAAAAGTATGTCGGTAGCACTGTGTAATTAATAACATTTGACAGTTTTGACATTTAAATTATCAAATGTTAATGTTTTAAAATATTTTAAAATGAATAATACATCTATAATAATATATTATATAAGTAAAAGATGATATTTATATTCACAAATACTTTCTTAAAGAACAATATAAAATTAATAAATTGCTATTAGCCACAAATGTCATTGTCAATAGTCTTGTCATTAGATACTTCACTCATGTAGCCAACCATTTAAAACAAAAATTTGCGTGCGTAAAAGTTACATTACGATACGCAAATGCGTTTTATAATGAAGATTTTCATAAGAGCGAAATATAAAAACAATATTTAAAAATGGATTTATGTGAAAAAAATATAAGTATGTGTCATCTCAGAGAAAGCTTTCTTTCTATATAGAAGACTATACTACTAACCATCCAACGAAGCTATTGTCTCTCTGGAAAACAAAAATAAATAAACTGCTTTGACAATAGTTTACACCAGTCGAATTTTAATTGCAAAATATTATCGTCGAAAAGATTTCATTTTCTACTATTTTTTCTAGGTCTCTTTATATAACGTGACGGTATTTCTATCAGGAACTAGCTGCAATCTGTGACTTGATTACCAACTATATAATTCTAATCACTGAATTTTTCTATCGCTTTTTCCGTTTGTTAGTCAAGGCGATTAAATGACAAAAATCAAAATGTTATTGTAATATTCCGTCGCTGCACGTGGTAAACTATTAAGCTCTTATATTTACAATTTTACCAAACTATTATAATTAAAGTTATCCGCTAAAGTCAAGGAAGTGCATATATTTTTAATAGTTCCAAGTACGTTAAATATCCATGTCTTAGAAAATAAAATTTTATCTTTTTAATTTTAAGCGAGGTCTCATCTTTTTTGCTTTTAATAAGCTTCATTCAGTGGAACACCCTATATATTTTTATTCTATCTGAAAGACGAACTCTTTTCCTTTGAGAAAATGTATAATTTGTTAAGGTTTAGAAAAAAAAAAGTGAGGTAATTGTTTATTAGATAGAGATGTCTACACGAAAAATTACAAAAGAAAATAACAACACAAACTTGAAAGATATGTACAAAATTTTATTAAAAATTTACTTTGTAAATTATCTAATTTAATAGAATTCCTCAAGATTTTCAAGTGTTGTCCATTTTGAAGAATTTCGCAACACTTCTGGGGTAATTTCTTGGAATGCTTGCAATTGTTCTAGAGTTTCTTAAATAGGACTATAACACCTATCTTTGATAAAAGACGATATAAAAGAGTCTGTAATAGTCAAGTCTGGTGAGTGAGCAGGCCACTCAATTGGTCCAGCTCTCCCAATCCACCTATCTCCAAATGTTTCTGTTAAAGAATTTCTAGTCACAAGTGAATAGTGTGGTGGTGCACCGTTTTTCTGAAAGTAAATTAAATTTATGATGCTAACTTGGTCCAGTTGTGAATATAGGTAATTTTGTAACATGGCTGTGTAGACATTGCCAGTAATTGTAGTTTCTTAAAAGCCTCATCTGACATTATAAGTAAAACATCAGGAACTTGTCTAAATAAATCTAGTCTCAGAAAAAACAACTCTGGTTTGAAAATCCCATTCATATATTTTTTGGTTTATTTGTATTTTATAAGGAGTTAACTTCAATACCTTCATACATCTCTGAACTTTTTAAAATTCCAGTTGCGGATGATATTTTGCGAAGAGATGTATTTTTTTTTAAAACACCCTTTACAAGATTTAACTAATTAATCATTTATACTAAAAAAACTTTATATTAAATTAAATTGTTCCTCGAAAACCGCACTTCTCTGTTGTTTTTAAGTTCCGATATATTTGCATTTAAAATAGGTCAAAAACTTCTGGGCACCCGGTATATCAAATTGATTTGATGTTGGTTTAGAAAAGTACCGAAAAAATGAATCAACTTAAAAAAGAAGAATGAAGAAAAAAATGTTAACGATTTCATATACGGGGTTGGGTTAAAGTATGGAACCAAGTAAATATCTTTTAAACGAAAAGAACGATATTTATGAAAATTTGCAGGTAAGTACAATGGAACAAAACGCACCTGATATACATTTTTTTGATAATATTATACTTCCGGTTTAACCGGAAATGTCATCAACTTCTTTAATTTAAATGGGACACCCTATATATTTTTACAGATTTTGAAAGAGCTTGTTATTTTGAATTCATACATACTGAGTTTAATGTAAACAAATTTGTAAAAACGAGGAATAACTCACTGTTAATAGTACAATGTTCAAAATGCCCGCCCTTTACTTGCTGACAATATACCATCCTATTAACAAATTCTTGAGTCACTCTTTCCAAGACTTCTCCACGTATTAGTTCACATTCATCAATAATTCTTTGTCTCAATTCCTGTAAGTTTGTTGGTCGTCTAACGTAAACACGTGATTTTAGATAACCCCAAAGAAAAAAATCTAACGGGTTAAGATCCGAAGAACGAGCAGGCCTCTCTAAGAATCCTCTACGTCCAATCCATCGATTTGGAAAATTCGCATCCAGAAAATCCCTAACCCGTCTATCATAGTGGGGAGGTGCTCCATCTTGTTGAAACCAAATATTTTGTGGTAATTGCCCATTCTGTTGAAGTGCAGGAATAATTTCTTTATTTAGTAGATTCAAATACTTGTCACCATTCAAGTTTCAAGCTTATTTTCGACAATTCCCATCCAAACATTTAACTTCTGTGAATGCTGGGTATGTACTTCATGAATCCAATGAGGATTCTCATTTGACCAATACTTTGAGTTATGGCGATTTACTGTTCCATTTAAACAAAAAGTTGTCTCATCGGAAAAAACTATGCTAGAAGCAAAATTTTCGTCGACATTACAGATGTCCATTAGCCGTTTGCAAAATTCCAGCCGTCGGTCAAAATCATCGTATAATGATTTTTAATATCTTTCCTACAGAACGTCGACTGATACCATGGTTTAGTGCCAAATTTGTGGTGGAAGTTTGAAGTGATTCTTCTAAATCGATTGCAATATTTTGTTTAACAGTTTCGTTCGTTGCAGTCCGCGGTCTTCCAGGTTTTAGCAAATTTTTTACCATCCCAGTAGTATTAAAACGTTGTAATGTTTTAGTTACTGTTGAGCGTGATATAGGATTTCTCTCCGGATGCAAATTATTAAAAATATGACACACTTCTTCATGAGTTCTAACACGATCACCATAACCGATCATCATTAAAATTTCAATACGCTCTTTTTCACTTAATTGAACCATTCTAAATTGTGCAATTTATTTCCGTCAATTAGAATTTGACACTTGAAGAACAAAAGACGTACCAAACAGTACTTGTTTATTTATTACTATGCATACAAACAACATCAATTAGTTTATCTAAATAGTTTTTTGCTCTAATGCAAAAAACTCAAAGGAAGTTGGTTAAAGTGCTTTATTCCTCGTTTTTACAAATTTGTTTACATTAAATCAGTATGTGTGAATTCAAAATAACAAGCTCTTTCAAAATCTGTAAAAATATATAGGGTGTCCCATTTAAATTAAAGAAGTTGATGGCATTTCCGGTTAAACCGGAAGTATATTATTATCAAAAAATGTACATCAGATGCGTTTTGTTCCATTGCACTTACCTGCAAATTTTCAAAAATATCGTTCTTTTCGTTTAAAAGTGGTTTAAAATTGTGGAGACTTGGTTCTGTGATAAAATTGTTATGCAGCAGGCGTTTGCAGATACAAAAAATTTTTCTCTATAAGCAATAAAACTGTACGCAATGTTTCATTGGATTTTTCTGTGGCATTGATGATATACGACATCTAAACAAAAATTACATTACTAAATTTGAATTTGTAATGACCTGTTGGGTTCAAGTATAGAGTTTAACATTCAAAGAGGGTTTCAGTTTGCTTTGATGCGGAAAAATCCAACAAAAGCAAAAAAACACAAGACAAAAATAATTTTACTTTTATTCCACGGAAATAACCAGATTATTTAAAATTAGTCGTGCGTATTTACGTCAAATGAATAGAAAATAACCCCGGAATGATTTCATGGGAACATTTTTTAACAGGGTATTGTGCCTGTGGAACTTTTATATCAAAAAATATGTTTTTAGCTTTACAATAGTTTGTGAATAAATTTATTTTGTCATGGGAAACTTTTATTTATTTACATATTTTGTGTTGCGTAGAAACCTTAGTAAAATAGAGCGCCTAAAAATCAGACTACCCGTGTTTAGCACTATGTATTTTCAAGGCAAGGTAAAAATTTTAAATATTGGAGGTACAGTTCAGGGAGTTGGGACTTTCTTTTCAAATATTTTTTAACAATAATTAGAAAATCTTGGATATTTTTCCAGATATTTAAAAATCTAAACTTCTACTTTGTTTACTTTATTGCTTTTAACTGTTTGATACCTTGGTCGTAATTTTCAATATTCAAAATATTTATGAAAAATCATATGTGTAAACTCATTTTATACATAGATAAGACGTAATTGTAAAAAAATAAATATATTAAGTTATTGTAAAGATCAGCATGATATAGTTTTTTCCTGGGTTTTCTATCTTAGAGGAAAGTACATCCAAGATAATCCCTTAGGGCTATTAACATCTAAGCTTCAATATTGTTATAACTTATTACTTCCATTCTTGGCCTAAAACACTATTACATATATGGAATAAATGAAGAATTAAATAAATAAAATTAAGAAAAAAGTTAATTTTAAAATTACATTTACATAATAAAATTTTTTAATGAAATTAACTTAAATTTACAAATAATTTAATTCAAATATACAACTAATTAAAATTTAGGAAATACTTACATTTTATGTAAAAATGCGGATTATATAGAAAAACTATCTATAACGGTATCAAAAAAACAAAATTCATTTTCATATCCAAAATATATTTAGTTATGACAGTCGCTATAAAATCAAAATAGAACTACACATACAAGAACAAAAAATATACCTATATTATACAGGGTGTTTCATTAAGAATTATCCATATAGTAACTGGAGAAACCTCAGCACTAAATATGAAGATTTAAGCCAAAACACTTAAGTAAAATATTTCTCCTAACCGAGATATAGGGTGTTTTATTTTAACTATTCTAAATGATTGTATCCCATATTTTTGACACCTTCAAATATTTTCTGTTCATACTTGACAAAGAGTTTATACATATTAGGTTACTTTAAACAGTGGCAAAAGATATTTTTTCTCGATTACCAGAGGCGTGCGGTAGGGATGGATACTTTCTTTTATCCCCCTACAATTTACGCCACTGTCGTAATAATTGTTTCTGCATGTCACTTTCTACGTAAATATCATCCTCTTGTCTCAATATGATAGAGTGAGTAGTTTTAGAGTTATTTGCATTTAAAGGTAATGTTTAAAATATCCATTTTATTCCAATAATTCCTTAATAATTTAATCAACCCAACATATTTCTAAAGGTTAGGAGAAATTTTTCCAAAAGGATTAATAAATGTATTAAAGTCAATGGAGGCCACTTCGAAAATTTACTATAATGTTAACTAACTAGAATTTTTTTTACAGTAGTCTAAGTAAATCATTGTTTCAGTACGTTTATTTTATGTATTCATCATGTTATTTCGTAATGAAAATCATAGTTCTATTTTGTTATAAATTTAAAACTGAAATTTTGATAAATATTAATATGAAAAAATCATTTGAAACTAATAAATTTTATTTATTCAGTGAAATAGTTATTGACTCATGTGAATTTACGATTAGAATTATCAAATTTTGTTGTCAAGGTGGTTAGATTATTAAGGAATCTCATGTTAAATAAGCAATAAAACAAAAATGGATATTTTAAATATTACCTTTAAATGCAAATAACTCTAAAACTACTCACTCTATCATATTGAGACAAGAGGATGATATTTACGTAGAAAGTGACATGCAGAAACAATTATTACGACAGTGGGGTAAATTGTAGGGGGATAAAAGAAAGTATCCATCCCTACCGCACGCCTCTGGTAATCGAGAAAAATATCATATACCACTGTTTAAAGTAACCTAATATGTGTAAACTTTTTGCCAAGTATGAACAAAAAATATTAGAAGGTGTCAAAAATATGGGATACAATCATTTAGAATAGTTAAAATAAAACACCCTATATCTCGGTTAGGAGGAATATTTTATTTAAGTGTTTTGGCCTAAATCTTCATATTTAGTGCTGAGGTTTCTCCAGTTACTATATGGATAATTCTTAATGAAACACCCTGTATACAAACAAATGGTATTAAAACATAAAAATAACTAATTTAAAATCATTTCTAGGTACATTATTACAGATAATTCTTGATTTACTTTAATGACAGCAATTTTTTAAATAAATATTGGAAGTTTTGCTAAAACGAAGAGTTTTTTATTATTCTTAAAAAATCATAACAATACGTTCAAATTATTGTTTAAAAGTTGATCGCCAATATGTAAATTTTTAACTTCCAATTTTTAAATTTCATTCTGTGTCTTAATTTTGCCTATTAATTATTTTTTTTAATTGAATTTTATATTGTTGCAGATCCTAGAGTAAATGGATGGTGGATGATGTCTAGTCCAGTACCAACCTTATTAATATGCATATTCTACGCATATTTTTCCAAAGTTTTAGGACCTAAAATAATGGAAAATAGGAAACCTATGAATCTTAGGAATGTTTTAATTTTCTACAATTTAGTACAAACTATATTTAGTGCGTGGATATTCTACGAAGTAAGTATGTTTATAATGTATACCATATTTATTATAAACATTAAGAAGGCCGAAACAATGCTCCTCCTTGGCAGGTTTTTGAAAATACTGGATTATATTAAATTGATTGTACTAACCCTTACTTTTTGGAAGTCCATCTTATTAAGGATAATAAAAAACTCTTCGTTTTAACAAAACTTCCAATATTTATTTAAAAACTGCTTTTTTAAAAGACTCAATGACAGATTGACGATGCTAGTTGTCTAGCGAAACGGCTGTCATTGAGTCTTTTAAAAAAGCAGTTTTTAAATAAATATTGGAAGTTTTGTTAAAACGAAGAGTTTTTTATTATCCTTAACTGGATTATATTCTATTCTATTTGTGCTTGTTCCATCATGAAACTTTTCTTCTTGAAAAAAATCCGTCAAACAGTTGACTGCCTCACCTCCTCGAAATGCTAGCTCATAAGATATGAGATGAAAACATTTTTTCTGCAGACCTTCCGGCTCGTTTTCATCGTAAAGCTTCAAAATTCTTTGTGAGTAAAAGCCGATGAGCTTTCTTTTCTCTTTTCCGGGTTCATTTGTAATATTTTGGGCGTAGCATCTCGAGCACTCCTAGCAGATTTAAATCCTACATCATTAAATGGATCCTTTAGAATACCGAAATCTTCGCAATATTTTTCCTGAACAAGTTTTGCTGTTACGTTCCACATTGTTTTCACTACACTTTCTTTATAGAAGGATCCATCCTTCTTGCGCATGTTGCTTGCCCAGTCCTTTAGAGTGAAGGCAATTTTTTCCACCGAAGTTCCTCGTTCTAATAAGTGATTTCTTTCAGCACAAAACTCTTGAAATTGTCTCCATGTGACAGCAACTGACAGTGACACAAAACGATTTGATTTATTAATAAACTTTTCTCATAAAAATTATAGTCGCCACAGTTGATGTCAATGTGACAGCAAATGACAGAGGCACAATACGACAGTCATAACGACAAAATTTGATTTAAAATCATTTGAACAAATAAGAAAATAAAGTTGAGTTTTTAACAAAGATCTATACTATATTGCTGATATAAATCCCCGAACATACATTGTTATAAAAAAATCCTTAATATGTGAATTATTGTTAAACCGTAAATAAAATTTGCATAGTTGGAAAATATTAAATTACAGGCTGTATTTACTTATGTACTCTTTTTAGCCAGATGATGGTCTTGAAATAGATCGAAACTAGTAGCTTTATAACAACAATAAGAACGGTAATAACAATAAATAATTTGTGACATTGACATTGGTCTTTTCCTTTCTTCTTTTATATTTTTTTTTTCTCAGATATATTAATTTATTCGATCGATGATATTGATATTCAAGATCTTTAACGCAAAAACTATCATATAACACAAAAATATTTTAATATTTGTCTTACTGTCAACTACCCTATTTCTATAAAATAAATTTATAGTCTATATAGAAAGGACAAGGAGTAATAAATCATTCATTTAAGTAGATTTCATAGACGTACCAAAATATATTTTAAGAGGGTATACCGTGTTGATGCAAGTGTTGATGATATTGTGGAATTAACGGCTGCTATGTTGTGTGTTGCTAAATCAACAATTTATAGATTACTAAAAGAAAGCAAGAATGGAACTCTTCAACCCCCTAAAACTCCTTCAGGCCGAAAACCAATTGAGATCGATGAGTTATTAAAACAAAGACTAAGGCGTAAAGTCCATGGATTTTACTTACGAAAGGAAATTCCAACACTTGACAAAATTATGACATCAGTGCAAGAAGATACGGACTATACAAAATTCTCCAGAATGACATTATGCAAACTTTTGAAAGATGTGGGTTTCAGATATACAAAACATAATAGAAAATCTCTCTTGATAGATAAACCGGAAATAGGTTTTTGGAGTAGAGACTGTTTAAGAAGCATTTGACATGCCAGAGAACAAAATTTGAAAATCTTCTACTTAGACGAAACATGGATAAATGCTGGATATACAGTTTCCAAATCTTGGCAAGATGAAAACATTAAAAGCGGAAGGCAGGCATTCGTGGAAGGTTTGTCGTTAGGTTTGCAGCCACTATCTGGAAAAGGAAAAAGACTTATCATTGTCCATGTTGGAAGTTCTGAAGGTTTTGTTGATGGTGGATTATTAACTTTTATTTCAAAACGCACGGGGGACTATCACGAAGATATGAATGGGGATGTCTTCGAGGAATGGTTTGTTCAAATGTTGGATCTGATTCCAAAAGGGGCTGTTATTGTTATGGACAACGCAAGTTAGCATTCACGTTTCGAAAAGCATTGCCCACAAGTCGTTGGCGTAAAGCAGAGCTTTTGGAGTGGCTTATTTCGAAAAATATTAAGTTTCCAAAAGATCCACTAAGGAAAGAACTTTACAGAATTGCAAAAATGATCAAGAATAAATACAAAACCTACATTGTAGAAGAAATGGCTTCTTCTCGTGGTATATCAGTTCTTCGACTTCCCCCTTATCATTATGAACTTAATCCCATAGAATTAATATGGGCTCAGGTAAAATGGGAAGTTGGAAAAAAATACTACTTTTAAAATAAACGATGTTGTGAAATTGTTTGAGAGTGCTGTAAGTCATGTTAGTAAGGAAAATTGGACAAACTGTATCGAGCATGTTATCAAAGTAGAGGCAAATATGTGGAAAATTGACAATATTTGTGATGATTTAATCGACCCTATTATTATTAATGTCAACAACGATTCTTCCTCTTCCGAGTCGGATATAGAATAAAATGTAATTAATAAATGTATTCCAATAATTATTTCTTTTCATTTTTTATTATATTATAATTTAAAACGTATTTTTTCCCAAAATACACACCACTGCATTGCGTTATTGCTTACCTGCTAATCCTTTAACAATGAAGAAACCCTAAACTTTGCTACAACTGAAACAAATACGGGATCGATCTACCTGGTTTTTAGATTTACGGAAGAAATGTAATTTAAAGTAAGAGATTTATCAAAAATTTCATGGTGCTCCCTGTAAAGGTTTTGCATACTTAATTAGGGTTTATTACTCCTCGTACTTTTTGTACAGACTATAGTGTTTCTAGGTGTACCAATTTTTATGATAAATAGTAGATTTAAAATTTAACACGATTTTTTTGTTTCAGTATCTTATGAGTGGGTGGTGGGGCAGTTATAGCTTTAGATGTCAACCTGTAGATTACTCAAATAGTCCTTTAGCGTTAAGAGTAAGTATATATTTTTATTCTTTATAAAAGTTTGAGTTTTTTAACTGTATAGATATTATTTGGAACACCTTCATGATAAAATATCCCCATTTAAGTGTATAATAAAATCAATAAAAATAGCGTGCCGAATAAAATAAGTATGAGGTCATCGACATCATAATCCTTTTTGTCGCACATCCGAACTCTATTAGTAACTACGGTGCGAATATAAATTGCATAATCGTGAGGGATGAATGAATTTTATAAATAAAATCATTACTCACAATATTGTTGGTCAACGACTTCATTATTATTTGAAAATTATATGTAAACAATATAAAATAATAAAAGGTATACGGAAATGTGTTTATACATTTTAAAAACAAACATAATCTAATATACATGTTGTTTTATAATTATAATCACTATAAAACGGTAAATTAAAAACTATCTTTTCAACCATAAACCGGATATCCTTGGCTCCTTTAAAATTTACTACATACCGTTTAATGCGTTTTCAAAAACCATACAGATTTACCGTAACGGTCTACAGGTACTTTATCACAGTAGCTCTGTCACGCTGGAAAAAGCTTTAACAAAAATCTACTTTTGTTCACTACTAGCCTATATAAAGTACGTTTCACAATAATTCGTTGACTTGGTACCTGCTCTTAACTGCTCTTAAGGGATTACTAATAAAAGGTGGTTAATATTTCTTCGAACATTTACAGAAAGGTATTATTTATTTTTGTCCAGGAAGATATATTTTGGATTTTTTATTTTTCAGGTAAAATTTTAAATTATTATTACTGACCATCAATAGTAAATCATTAGTAAATGATTTTTGATTTTCTTAATCATCTTGGAAGAGAAAGTGGGAGTTTCGGGGTAATTTGTTTTTAAAATTCTCTCCTAGAATTTTAGTTTGTACTAAACATTATACTCTGAAAGTAATCTTGTGTTTATAACTAAGTATGTGGCGTCCTTGGGCAAAAAGTGCATTTATCGCCGGATGCGAAACAAATTGTGAAAAATGTGTTTGAAACATTGAATAATCGAGGTTATAGTGTAACCGATGCAGCAGAAGAAACATGTAAGATAACCAAAACCCCAATATCCACAGTAAAAGATATTATCAATAAGCCAATAAGTAAACGAAAAAAACGAAGTGACGTTAATAATACCAAATGTATTGATGAAATACAAAAAGATATTTACCGACGAACGATATTATGTCCTATACCAAGAACAAATTATACCAACCCTAGATTGTATAAAAAAACGGTTACTTAAAGACGACACGTGAATTATTTTTAGCCGTACAAGTTTGTGGAGAATTATTTCTCAAATGGGATTTAAATATTGTACCATTAATAAAAGACAAGTGATAATGGAGTCATGTCGTTTACGAATGTGGCGTTGTCATTACTTACAAGCTATTAAAAAATATAGAAGTGAAAACCTTTCAATTATCTACCTCGACGAAACATGGTATGACACCCAACGAAGGGTTTTGTTGATTCATCGGGAAATTGCAAAACAAAGGCTCCATCAAATAGAGGACAAAGAATTACAATAATACATGCCGGATCAAAAACAGGTTGGGTTCCAAACGCTTTATTGTTGTCAGCAAAGAATATTAAAGATTCAAGTTTAGATTATCACGAAGATACGACAGCAGAACTTTTTGAAGATTGGTTTGAGAATTATTTATTTCCGAATATACCGGAAAAAAGTATAATTGTAATGGACAATGCAACTTATCATAGCCGTCAATTAAATAAAGTACCAAATAGCAACAACAATAAATGGGAAATTAAAGAGTATTTGTTAAAAAATGACCTTTATTTTGAAGAATCGTACACAAAACGTGATCTCTTACAAGTTGTAGCAGCGTTCGGTATTGAAAAAGAATACGTTTGTGATACTATTGCTAAAAATATGGGCCACACAGTGTTACGGCTTCCCCCATATTATTGCATGTTTAATCCTATAGAACACATGTGGCATCAGCTAAAATCCAAAGTTAGATCGGAAAACGTTTCACCCACATTAAACTCAAGTGTTATAGAGTTAATCAGAAATGTGACAAGTAATATTCCCATTGATAGCTGGAAAAATTCGATTCAGCATGTTATTAAGGTTGAAGGTACATATCGAAATGTTAATGTAGCTGTAGCACCCTTAGTTATTAATTTAAATGAAGACGATAGTGATACTGAACTACATTTAGATTAAATAGTTGTAAATAATGTAGAATTAGTTCATTTGTTTAATCGCAATTAATAAATAAAGTTAAAATTTGTTTTTAAAAAATTTCGTGATTTTTTTTACAAAATAAATTTAAGTTTTAGTAAATGTTAACTTAGTTTTATTTAAATCAATTTTTTGGGATACCCTGTAGTACAAAATATTTTTAAAATGTGGCCATGATTAAACTACGTCTTTTTTATTTGAAACATTTTTTGACAACATCTGCCAATTAGATGAAATAGACCAAAGCGTATACGTATACGTAAGTTTCAACAGTTTTGTTTAATTTCAATTAATAAATAAACTTAAAATTTGTTTGTTTGTTTTTAAAAAATTTCGTGATTTTTTTTACAAAATAAATTTAAGTTTTAGTAAATGTTACTGAGTTTTATTTAAATCTATTTTGAAAACCGGATTACGGATCTGTTAATGTTTACTGTACAGTGAGAAATTTATAACCTTTCATTACTAATCCCCTAAGGTCAGGTACCGAGTCAACGAATTATTGTGAAACGTACTTTACCTAAATTTATTGACTTTTATTGAAGTAGTAAAGTTGTTCATTATTAACCAAGGTAGAAAAATGCATTGATTAGAACTAAATCTCAATCCTGTACTATAACTTTCTACTCTGTTTGTAGTTATTAATTTTTATGCACGATTGATCATTTTTGACTGTTTACCGTGACAGATTTTACATCAGTAGGTGACATTTATTAGCAACTCGACGAGTTAAAAAATCTCTTAATTCAACATTCAAATAACAAAACTGTATACAGCCCAAATAATTTTAATGTCTCAATAAATTAATGTTCTGTGAGACTTTATAGTGGTAACATCAATAGGGTTTTTTCATAATACTGACCACCAGGCTACTGAATCATGTCATAAACAAACACTTTATTTATATAATATCATGGCAAAAGTTTTCAAAGCACTGACTGTAAATATATTTCATTTTTATGACACTTGGATCAATCAAAACTGAAGAAGGTTAGTTAGTCGACATAGTCGGAAGGTACTGACGTCCTATACAGGAGAGAGGCCAATAAAATTATTACCTATTATTTTTATCATTAATAATTATTTAATTAGCGAGAGAATGCATTAGTTCATAATTTATTAATAATAATTACTATTATTATTTCATAAATTAAATTAAAAATCAAACTTAACTAACATCGCATTTAAGCGAAACAGGCCATGACCTAAGAAACTGAAAAAAAATTAAAGAAAAAACCAAATTGTCAATCAAGGTGATATTCATTTTGACAGACAGTTGCTGCCATTGACATTAATGTTATGTAAAAAGTATTTTTACAACAAATCATGCCTTTTACTAATGAAGAAGCCTTTGATATGTTAAGAATTTATTTTCAATGATTAGCATTAGAATGAAACTAACCACTATTTATTCGTAAATACGTTTTAAATTCAATTACGCAATTCAGTTTCGCTAAAAACTATAGTCTATATAGAAAGGACAAGGAGTAATAAACCATTCAGTTAAGTAGATGTACTAAAATATATTTTAAGAGGGTATACCGTAAGGTACATTTTGTATTGAACGAATGAGTTGCAACTATGCTAAAGAATATACGATTTAGGTCAGAGGTAACGGGATGTACTAATTTTAATAAAAAAAAGTGATAGAGGTACATAAATTTTAGTAAGTTTGATAACGAAAAGCAACACAGTTCATTCATAATAGAAAACAAACCAATCTGTAACAATAATTATTTTATATATTTTTGTTCTTTTTGTAAGAAGATTAATTCAAACTTTGAATATTGTCACAAATAAATTACAATGAAATATATTTTTAAAAAATTAATTAAAGTCAAGAGAGCAAGATATCGTTACAATTTTTATTAAATTCAAAGAAACAAAATGAATATTTTTTATTTGTATTACTCCTATATGTAGTGTTTGGGGAATTTTTCTCAGAAATTTTAAATGGCCTACTGTAATCGATTACACCTATTTACAGATTATTCAATTATTGAGAGGGATTTTCCAAACAATCGAGTTTTCTTAAAAACATTATGTGGAATATTATTTTAAAAGAAAGTAGGTACATTAAATCAGTACTTAGTATTAGTTCTTAGAGTAAAGTTGTATGAAGTTGTATGGTTTTCATAATATTGTAAACAGTTGGAATATATTTAAAACATTTGTTGAATGATAATTGTGCAAGTACCAAACAATGTCGATAAGCCAAGGACCATCTAAACGACCAAAAACAGGTCCATTATCTTTAAATGAAAAAACTCTGATATTGAATTGTTATATATCATTGAAAAACAAGGATCCAAGTGCAAGTGTTGATGATATTGTGGAATTAACGGATGCTATGTTGTGTGTTGCTAAATCAACAATTTATAGATTACTAAAAGAAAGCAAAAAATGGAACTCTTCAACCACTAAAACTCCTTCAGGCCGAAAACCAATTGAGATCGATGAGTCATTAAAACAAAGACTAAGGCGTAAAGTCCTTGGATTTTACTTAGGAAAGGAAATTCCAACACTTGACAAAATGATGACATCAGTGCAAGAAGATACGGACTATACAAAATTCTCCAGAATGACATTATGCAAACTTTTGAAAGATGTGGGTTTCAGATATACAAAACATAATAGAAAATCTCTCTTGATAGATAAACCGGAAATAGTTTTTTGGAGAAGAGACTGTTTAAGAAGCATTCGACATGCCAGAGAACAAAATTTGAAAATCTTCTACTTAGACGAAACATGGATAAATGTTGGATATACAGTTTCCAAATCTTGGCAAGATGAAAACATTAAAAGCGGAAAGCAGGCATTCGTGGAAGGTTTATCGTTAGATTTGCAGCCACCATCTGGAAAAGGAAAAAGACTTATCATTGTCCATGTTGGGAGTTTTGAAGGTTTTGTTGATGGTGGATTATTAACTTTTATTTCAAAACGCACGGGGGACTATCACGAAGATATGAATGGGGATGTCCTTGAGGAATGGTTTGTTCAAATGTTGGATCTGATTCCAAAAGGGGCTGTTATTGTTATGGACAACGCAAGTTACCATTCACGGTTACGAGAAGCATTGCCCACAAGTCGTTGGCGTAAAGCAGAGCTTTTGGAGTGGCTTATTTCGAAAAATATTAAGTTTCCAAAAGATCCACTAAGGAAAGAACTTTACAGAATTGCAAAAATGAACAAGTATAAATACAAAACCTACATTGTAGAAGAAATGGCTTCTTCTCGTGGTATATCAGTTCTTCGACTTCCCCTTATCATTGTGAACTTAATCCCATAGAATTAATATGGGATCAGGTAAAGGGGAAAGTTGGAAAAAAATATATATATAGAATAAAATGTAAGTAATAAATGTATTCCAATAATTATTTCTTTTCATTTTTTATTATATTATAATTTAAAACGTATTTTTCCCCAAAATACACACCACTGCATTGCGTTATTGCTTATCTGCTAATCCTTTAACAATGAAGAAACCCTCAACTTTGCTACAACTGAAACAAATACGGGGTCGATCTACCTGGTTTTTAGATTTACGGAAGAAATGTAATTTAAAGTAAGAGATTTATCAAAAATTTCATGGTGCTCCCTGTAAAGGTTTTGCATACTTAATTAGGGTTTATTACTCCTCGTACTTTTTGTACATACTATAGTGGAGGTTTAATTCAACCGTTTAGTTGTTTACTGTTCTAATAGTAAATTATACTTCATTTACAATCCAAATCAGGAAAAAGTTAAACTAAATAATAGTTAAATTGATTGTACTAACCCTTACTTTTTGGAAGTCCATCTTATTAAGGATAATAAAAAACTCTTCGCTTCATAGCGAAACAGCTGTCATTGAGTCTTTTAAAAAAGCAATTTTTAAATAAATATTGGAAGTTTTGTTAAAACGAAGAGTTTTTTATTATCCTTAATAAATAATAGTTAACTTTTAAAATAATGTATCTGGAGAACGGAGAAATTAAACGCAAATCATAAATTCATTTTACTGAGAATCACCCTGAAGACACACACGTGCATAGCCAAATTTTTCCCATTTCTTTCCATCTATTTTAAATGAAATGGGGTTTGTTAATTTCCCGACGGGACCGTCAGATAATTAGGTCAATGATTCTATAAAAGGTCATTCCAGTAAATTTGTGGTCATGTGACACATTTCGGACCATTACAAAGTAAATAAATGGACTGGTCTCTGCTGAATTGACTTTTATGTATGTTTTACTGTTTCGCTGGGGAGTTTTTCAACAATAATATGACTTGTAATCTATTAAGTTTATTTATAAGTGTTATAAAGATAATTTAATTGAATTAAATTGCTAAACGACAAGGAAATTATAGGAACTTTGAATGTATATTTGATGGGTAATTCACAGTTTTATTAAATTACTACACAATTTTAAATGTACAATTATTGTTAATCGATAAGAAAATAATAATTACTTTGACTGTTTATTTGTATGCATTTATTCATATTTCAAATTAACAATAAAAATTTTTTATTTGAAACGTAGTTGCAATATGTAATAAAATATGCATTCTATGTCAAACCTGACACAAAAAGTAATCATTTATTTCTTAAATATAAGAAACCAGTTTTCATTATACAGCTAACATACATTTACAATTAGAAATGTAGTTAAACATTTGGGTTACTTTCATTTTCAATGATTATGCCAATTTTGTCATTGTTTGGTTAATTAATTTATTTATTATAGCTAGATAGTTCTTTGATTACATTGTTGCTTTTACTAAATAAAAGGTTTAATTACACCTTGTCAATTTTTTTCAGGCGCACCTATTTACCAAAAAAGTTATTAAATTTATTGTACTAACCCTTACTTTTTGGAAGTCCATCTTATTAAGAATAATAAGTTTATTTGAAAAATTAGGTTTTAAATAATTCTTAACAAAAAGTTATTATTTTTTTTTGGAATTATCTTTGTTATAAAATAGTCTTAAGAGGGAGATTTACCTTGTAACTATCAGTATTTGAAATGCTTTCGTAGTCCCCCACTTTTAAAATTTATTTTTAACTTTAGGATGACGAAAAAATTATGTAATGTAGGTAAAAGCCCAATCTGTGTTCCTATGGAGAGATTTTTTTAAAATTCTATCTAGTTTTTTCTAAAAAAAATTGATAAAATGTCGGTTTTTTACCCATTTTTCTTAATTTTTTTAAGAAAATCTAAATAAAATTTTTAAAAAATCTCTCCATAGGAACACAGATTGGGTTTTTACCTACATTACATAATTTTTTCCTCATCTTAAAGTTAAAAATAAGCTTTAAAAATGGGGGACTACGAACTCTTTGCAATCCATTATTTTGCTTTTATAAAGTGGCTCCGTCGATTGGAAAGTAAAGGAACTAATACTTTATAAAGATAATAAACTCATTCACAGATGTTTGCATTTTTACCGGGGAACGATGAAAAATACTTTTTAATTTTTGCCTTTAATTCTATACATCGTTGGTACCTTCATAAGTAATTTTTGTGTTCTCTTTATATAAAATATTTGTATCACTACGCATATTTGTATCTTTTTTAGTTATTTAAATCTGACATTAATTTTTAAGTTAAAATATTAGCAAATATTCTAATATACAGGGTGTTTCATTAAGAATTATCCATATAGTAACTGGAGAAACCTTAGCACTAAATATGAAGATTTAAGCCAAAACACTTAAATAAAATATTCCTCCTAACCGAGATATAGGGTGTTTTATTTTAACTATTCTAAATGATTGTATCCCATATTTTTGACACCTTCCAATATTTTTTGTTCATACTTGGCAAAGAGTTTACACATATTAGGTTACTTTAAACAGTGGCAAAAGATATTTTTTCTCGATTACCAGAGGCGTTCGGTAGGGATGGATACTTTCTTTTATCCCCCTACAATTTACGCCACTGTAGTAATAATTGTTTCTGCATGTTTTTTTGATTCTCCGTTACTTTCTACGTAAATATCATCCTCTTGTCTCAATACGATAGAGTGAGTAGTTTTCGAGTTATTTACATTTAAAGGTAATGTTTAAAATATCCATTTTTGTTTTATTGCTTATTTAACATGAGTTTCCTTAATAATCTAACCACCTTGACAACAAAATTTGTTAATTCTAATCGTAAATTCACATGCCTCAATAAATATTTCACTAAATAAATAAAGTTTATTAGTTTCAGTAAATTTCATTTCAAAAGATTTTTTCATATCAATGTTTTTCAATTTTAAATTTATGAAAATTCAGAAATATGATTTTTATTATCAGATACTAATAAATAACATAAAATTCGCAGGTCCTTTTGAATTACCTGCAAATTTAAATGGCCGTTCATATCTGGAATTATTTCAAAATACACTTTTTGATGAGCTGGAAAACTTACCATTAAACCAAAGAAGAAGTATGTAGTTTATGCAAGACGGCGCCCCACCACATTATCCTTTAGCGGTTCGAAATTATCGCTCGGAGTCCCGATTTTAATCCCCTAGACTTTTATTTTTGGGGACATATGAAGACACTTGTGTACGCTCAAGAAATTAATACCCGACAGGAATTATGGCAACAAATATAAAATGCTGCAAATTTTATTAGGAATCGACCCCCAACATATTTCTAAAGGTTAGGAGAAATTTTTCCAAAAGGATTAATAAATGTATTGAAGTCAATGGAGGCCACTTCGAAAATTTACTGTAATGTTAATTAACTAGAATTTTTTGTTACAGTAGTCTAAATAAATAATTGTTTCAGTACGTTTATTTTATGTATTCATCATGTTATTTCATAATAAAAATCATAGTTCTATTTTTTTATAAATTTAAAACTGAAATTTTAATAAAAATTAATATGGAACAATCATTTGAAACTAAGAAATTTTATTTATTTTGTGAAATAATTATTGACTTATGTGGATTTACGATTACGATTACGATTTTGTTATCAAGGTGGTTAAATTATTAAGGAAACTCATGTTAAATAAGCAATAAAACAAAAATGGATATTTTAAACATTACCTTTAAATGCAAATAACTCAAAAATTACTTACTCTATCCTATTGAGACAAGAGGATGATATGTAAGTACGTAGAAAGTGACGGTGAATCAAAAAAACATGCAGAAACAATTATTACGACAGTGACGTAAATTGTAGGGGGATAAAAGAAAGTATCCATCCCTACCGCACGCCTCTGGTAATCTAGAAAAACTATCTTTTACCACTGTTTAAAGTAACCTGATATGTGTAAACTCTTTGCCAAGTATGAACAAAAAATATTGGAAGGTGTCAAAAATATGGGATACAATCATTTAGAATAGTTAAAATAAAACACCCTATATCTCGGTTAGGAGGAATATTTTATTTAAGTGTTTTGGCTTAAATCTTCATATTTAGTGCTAAGGTTTCTCCAGTTACTATATGGATAATTCTTAATGAAACACCCTGTATAAAAAATAATTAGTAATTGAATGCAATAAATAAAATAATTATCAGGAATCTCATTTTAATAAATCAAATTAACTAAAACCTAAAATTGTTGTTTTTCTGGTGTTGATTTCAAGATTATTTTCAAATTTCGGCGACATTTGTAAAAAAAGGGAGAAATCTTCATTAAAAAATCAGTTGTTCATCCTGAACAATTTTTTTCAAATGCTACACAATATGGGGTTGACAATGAAAAGATTGCTAGAAATGATTTGCAAAAATACTTAAACAAAAAAATTGTAAAATGTGGTCTTTTCATTGATTTTGAACTTAACTATGTAGCTGCCTCTCCTGATGGAATTGTAGAAAATGAAAACTCCATTGTAGAGATAAAGTGTTCCTATTCATGTAGAATGTTTACAATAGATGAGAGAATAAATACAAGAAAAATTACATTTTGGAGAAAAGACAAATCAATTAATGAAAATTACAATTGGTATTATCAAATTCAAGGTCAATTGCATGTTACGAAAATGGATTTTTGCTACCTTTGCGTTTGGACTCCAAGGTTATTTTTACTGAATGATTTTTTAATTTTTATACCCAAGATGGTCAAAAGGGACACAAGAAGTCGTTTTTTCTAATTTAGAAATTTTAGGACATAAAAACACAAAACTTTAAAAAAGTGTGATTTTCTAAATTCTGTCTTATTGATAGTACCGAATAATTAAAAAAAAACTTTGTCTTGCCATTACATATTGGTACGTCCTGTAATTTTTAAAATAATTCAACTTTTATCTCTGATTTTAAATTTTGTCATAGATAGGACACGAGAAACAAATTATTTATGATATTTGAGTTAAATCTTGAGTTAAACGATTCATTGCATCCAAAAGAAATATATTAGAAAGATTTAAGCAAAAAAGTACCTACTAACAGCATTAGTATTTAATTAATTTTTTACAGTGTTGGACGAAATCGTATGCGCTCCAACAAACTTCCCACAATCTTTTAGGATCATTCAATTCTAGTTTATTTATACCATCTTCGTTGACGATAGATAGTACCAGAAATAGATAGATTCAGAGTTTTAGCTTATACAGATTGCTATTGTCTTCTTTCTCAACACGGGCTTGTGGCCGTTACCACAGAGTAATAATACAAGTCCGTTACTGATGCTTATGTTTATTAAAAATCATTTAATATTTAATTTGGGTTGTACCTTTTTCAGATGGCAAGTACTTGCTGGTGGTACTACTTCTCTAAATTCACGGAGTTCTTTGATACGCTTTTCTTCATCTTAAGGAAGAAAAATAGTCATGTATCAACCCTTCACGTTATCCACCATGGGTGCATGCCGTTCTCCGTATGGATGGGTCTTAAATTTGCACCAGGTATATTTTTTATAATTTGCCTTATCCACTATTTATTTTTTTGTTTTATAATTTTAATATATACCTTTTTAAATTTGTTTTAGGTGGTCACAGTACTTTTTTTGCCCTTCTTAATGCTTTTGTACACATTATAATGTACTTTTATTATATGATCGCTGCCATGGGTCCTCAATACCAAAAATACATATGGTGGAAGAAGTACCTGACAACTTTTCAAATGGTGAGTGAATTATTCTCTCTATCATATTTTTACTAAGTTTATGCTTGATTTCAGGTGCAATTTGTAGCAATTTTCGCCCACCAATTCCAATTATTATTCACAGAGTGTAATTACCCTAAAGGATTCATGGTATGGATAGCCCTCCATGGAGTCATGTTCTTATTCTTATTCTCCGACTTTTATAAAGTCAAATACACCGGCAACAAAAAGGCTGTGAAAAGTAGCGACAATGGAGCGTGTATGGTAAGTATTTGTGTAAAAACAAGGAACTTTTTTTTAATTTTTACTGTTTAAAGTCGTTCACCTTATTAAACGAGAGAAAAAAAATTTCCAATCAGTATATATAAAAATACTTATTTACCACATAAAATAGAATGTTGATTTAATTTTGTTAAAAATCCAAAGTATGCATGCAAAATACGCACATTTAACTTTTGCAAAATATATTAACATCTCTATTTATTGCCTAAATAATGCAATCAAACGTTAATAGCCAATATTATATAATAGTCAAGGCTGACCTCATTTAACCATGCGAAAATAAAATCAACAAACAGAGAATGTTTCTAAATTTATCGTTAGATATGGTAATGGGTTTTTAAAAACAATTTCTCGGTTTATAGTTTAAAACATTTTATTTTTTTCTTACAACCTTTAATTCGCTTTTGGCCTGCTAAGTTTTTAACAATTACATCATTGTAATTAGAATTTAATATGAACAAATATATGCGAATAATAAAAAACTGTTCGTTTCAACGTAACTTCCAAGTCTATTTGAAAAAATATGTTTTAAATCACAATGACGGCCGTTTCGCTAAGAAGCATCGTCAGATTGACATTTATTAAGTTACATATTGTTTGTTTGTAGCTAGGTACCTGATGTTTAGGTAGTATTAAGGCTAGACCAAGTATGGAAGTAAAAAGACATAACAATATTAAAGCCTAGATGTTAATAGCCCTAAGGGATTATCTTGGATGTAATTCCCTCTAAGATCAGTATAACTGTGCATATAGAAAAACCAGGAAAAAACTGTATCATGCTGATCTTTACAATAACTTAATATATTTGTGTTTTACAACTGAAGGGTACAGGGGAAAAAAGATGAATGTCCAAAAACCGCCATTTTGATATTAATGTGCGAATCCATTTCTAAAATACATTAGAATCTGACAGAATCTTCGACCCAGCTAAAACTAATGAGAGTCACAAGCTACAACGAATTTAAATAAATGTGTACAGAGCAATAAAGATGAATGTCCAGCCATGCCGGTGAAAAAAGATGAATGTCCACCTGTGATGGGAGGCGATCACGTGTTTATAGTATAGAACAGACATCTTTTGTTTAAGTTTTAGATTTAGAGTAGGTATTAGTATCAGTATTAGCTTATCGGTCGTAATATGGGGCTAATTAACCAGAAAGCCACCATAGAACTTCCATCTGACTGGAATGAACATATTCGAAATGCCAGGACAAAACCCCACCCATTCAATGTAATAGACTGTGAAGATCAGAATATATTTCGATCCTGGACTGATCACCTTTCAAAATACTTTCTTAAAAACTGTCCATTTGAGAGCAGACCAATCAAAGAAATCGCAGTATTGGATGAAATGTCCAGAATGATACAGTATCGTGAATCTTATAATGGAGCCTTCACTACTTCTGTGGTAATACCACCTAAACAAAAGCAACGACATCTTGAATAACCTGATGGTCAATTTGAGTTACCAAATCTAAAATATCAGGAACGAATTCCTATAGCTTTTTTGAAGTACCAGAATCTTCAAGACTTGAAAAAGTTTTGTGAAAATCCAGATGCAAGACATTATTTTTCAAACTTACCTTACAGCCCAAATGTTGTTAATGTTTAATTTATAATCATAATAATTATAATAATATTAATAAAGAATACGTTTAGTTACTAAATTACAGTATAATTTTATAGATTTTTTCCCTCCAATTTAATACATAGCCCCCATAAATTATTTTTACCTACCCCAATGGCAATTCAATTGGTATAGTCATTATACGCAGAATAAGTAATCATGCATGCATAAACTTTAAAAAATATTTCAATTCTTTATCTTTTTAGATGTAAGATATACAAGACTTCAAATCTTTAAAATCGTTTTTCTCATAAACTGTTTTTTGTGACATTCATCTTTTTTCCCCTGTACCCTTCAATTATGTCCTATCTATTATTTATAAAATGTAAACTTAATCAAAGTAAACAGTTTAATAGTGGAGAACTTCCAAGATTTATTTGTTCATTAACAACTTTAAATTGTGGATCTGCTAGATGTCTTTTTATTTCAAGTTCTTCAAGGAAATCTAAATTTTGTTTTTTATCACAAGTGATATTTGGATGTTGAAGTAGGTGTTTTGCATAATTTGACTTATCTGGTTGTTTTAATTTATATGCTCTTAAGTGTTCATTGAATCTTACTTCAAAATTTCTTTGTGTTTGACCTATATATACAGCATTACATTTTGGACAATTAATTTTGTAAACACCAGATTTTTTTAATTTGTGTAATTTTGTTTTTACATTTAACAATTTTGTACAAACATTATTTTGTGTTTTAAATGATATTAATGCTGATGTTGCCGAAGATATTATTTTTGAAATTGTATTGGAAATATTTCCACAATATGTAATATTTTTATAACTTTTAATTTCTTTAGTTTGTTTAGGAAATATTAGTTGTAGTGACACTTTCTGTTCTTTCTTATTAATTAATTTATTTATTAAATGAATTGGATGGCCATTAGACGTAGCTATACTAATTTCTTTATCAAAGTTAATTTTGTCCATTGGAATTGAAAATGCTCTATGTATCATAGAATTATAAGCTGCTAATTTATGCGTTATAGGATGATTTGAATTATATGGTATGGTTACATCTGTTTGTGTAGGTTTTCTGTATATTGAATAATTTAATGAATTATTAACTTTTTCAATTCTTAAATCTAGAAAATTAATTGAATTATTTTCTTCAACTTCTAAAGTAAAATTAATTTTAGGATGCAAGGTATTTATATAATTAAAAAATATATCTAGCTGTCGTTCGCTACCTACAAATCCTGCTAACACATCATCAACATATCTATACCAAAATATAATATTGTTTTTATAACTAGAATTGAAGATTATGTAACATAAATGTCAATCTGACGATGCTTCTTAGCGAAACGGCCGTCATTGTAATTTAAAACTTGGATAAAGCTGCTCCAACACATGGACTTATAATCTCCGAACTTGGAAAATTGGAGCCTTGATCAATCAGAGCAACACCAATAACACCAAATCAGATGGGTGACATCCAAAGTAGTAATAGGAGGATATAAATTAAAGGGATTATCATGGTTAGCGCCATAAATCCTTAAGCTTTTTTCAAATCTTGCACTCAGAGAAAGCAAACGAAGGCACCACACCAAATAAATGAATGAAATGTCGGAAACGGAAAACAGCATGGAGACGAAATAGAAAAGTGTCTTATCATGACACAGAACCAATATTTAATCTGTGTAAAAATAAGATATTGCCAGGACTATAAAATTATTGAGAATAAAGTTGGGTTATGTTAGAAAAATGTAGGTAAACAAAATGTTAATAAAACAAACTAAGAAAAGATATCTGAATGTAATTCAAGAACAACATAATGTTCAAATGGCTTAAGCTGTTTATCAAGACAATATTGATGTTGGGGTTAGTGACTGCTGCATGTAGTTCAAGACTTTCGAGTAAATTCAATCTGATACCCTTATCACATCTATGCAATAAGTCAATGGTGAATAGCGAAGGAAGAAGGAAAATTGAAATGTCAATTGACATTGTATTGTATTTTTAGCCTGATGATGGTCTGGTAGACCGAAACTAGTTGCAAGTAACTTTCATTATTAAATTAAAAATTGTAGGATCGACTTTTTTTTGAACTTTTTAAATATAATAGTTAATTATTGCAAACTCTAGGGTTAATTTTATTTTTTAGGAGTACCATCTCTAGGTAAATAGCATAAGAGCCTTTTTCTTGTTAAGAACTTTTGTTCATGTCATGTATAAAAGTGAATCCATCTTATTAGGTGGTTTTTTTAATAGTATATTTTTTCTTTTTAGCCGATATTGGACGACGATACATCGAATGGCATTAAGAAGTCCAGTAGCAACGGCACACTCAACAATACTTACATCAAAAGCGAATTCACCGATTCATATGAGGCTTGTTATTCGAATGGAAGTACGAAAGGTTTCGTCACACAGTCTATAGCCAAACACAACAGCAAGAAGATAGAATAGATAGGAGACCAAATTGTTTCATAATTAAATATTTTTGTTTTTAATAAAATTTATTTATATTTTGTGATTGAGAGGGAAAAAAATAGGGATTGAAATGGATTGGAAGTGGTAGTGTAACGGATGTACTATAATACATTATTTATTGGGGAATCTAAGTACCGATGTTTAGTTAAAATATTAACTTTTTATTTTTACATAATTTAACTTCTACCTATTGCACAAAGTAATATGTATTGTAATTTTTTATCTACCACCTCTGACTATTTGTAATTTTTTTCTAATTTTAGCCATCAAATCGAAATCAATTTACACAGAAAAATGCAGCCCTTTATGGTCTGGTTCAAAATCAGTTTATTTGTTAAAAAACACATTTTAAAAAAAAAATAGATTAGATGGCAAATATGAGCCGCTTAGTAGTTCTGTTTTCATAAAATATCAGGCAGTTTTCTCATTGTTTACTAAATTTTTCTAAATTGGAATCAACCTTTTTCATTTTTTTTTAATAGCAAATATTTTTTGTATAAATTATCAATAGTAACAGACACTTTTTCAGAATCGACATTGTCTGATATTGTGTCATGTGATTGGTCAAAGGGGCCATTTACGAAAAAGTTAAGATATTGTAAATATGGTGTGCATACAAAATTTATTGTTGTAAAATAATAATGAACCGTTCTCGTTTAAAACGATTGCAAATACTGCTTAATTTTTTATCTAGGAGCAGAGATTATTTTTAATTTAAATTATTTAACCCTCTGTTAGGCTGATCAAGATACGTTTTTGTCTCTGCTTGGTTTTCCAATCCTTTTTCTAACTCCAAACTGATTTGTTTCTATTTTCTTATGAATTTATTCTTGATAGTAGCGAATAATGGGACAGTAAGTTTTTACTGCATAATTATTTCAATCACTGGCATTTCCTTTTTCGGAATGATATTGAATCATCTAAAGCATGTATAATATTGCTGTATTTGCATGCATTTTTGTCCGTATTGTTGATACATTAACAGAGAGTTTAAATATTTATTTGCTATTTCTCAAACGATTTAATTTTGATAAAGTATCTGGAAATATTTAAACTTGGTCCTCAATGAGTTCTCATTGAATAGTAAAGACAAATCAAATATCTAAAAAAGTATAGAAAGGGGTTATTTTTATTATTATTGAAGTACTGTAGGAGGTACTTCCTTTTGGGGTATTATAATCCAAATTTACCAACAGTTTCTTCATAGATTTCCGTCTTGCTATGCGGCTTTGTTTATTTCGTTTAGATACGCACCATCCCGAGAGATGGCGCGTATTGTTTCGTTGTTAGCGGACTGTAAATTTGTTGAACAACCATTAGTGCCTGAACGCCGATGTTTGTTATTAGTGTAGAAAATTAGATTTTTTAGAAGAAAAAATTTATAAAGTTTTGAAATTTTGGTTATGAAATCTCAGTAAGAACCTAAATACAGATCCAAAGAATTCCCACGTCTCCGGTGGGAGCTTCATCCCCTTTTGCCCAAAAAACCAACTTTGACACAGCTACATCGCTTTCCACACCCCTTTTTACTATAAATAAATTATATTAATGCTGTATAGCAACATAGTGAACTTGATCGTGAATATCATACGTTGAACTCGTCGTCAATGCATTGCTTTGTATTTATTTCTATCTTTTGTTTATTCAACCTTACTCGCAGACACGATGTGACATTGAACGTGCCATACTATAAACAAACTGGTGGTCTAGGTCATCGATATTTCTAATAAACAATTTAATTAAATATACGAAATATACGGGGTGTTCACACCACATGGCGCTTCAGTCATAACCACTGGCATTAGAATGTTTTTACTTTTTCTCCAGACCCATTCAGTTGCAGTTAAAGTTTTTCCTCGCCACGTATGAATTTGATGAAAAACCCTATAATATGAATGTTGTGTTAATGCAGCAGATGTAGGTGGTAGTCTGGGCAAAATTATTTCGTAACTGGATTGGCCAACTAACTTATTGAATGTAATGAACCGGTAGTGATTTAAAGATACCTCATTTCGGGGTGCTTTGTATAGGGCAAGCGTAAATTTCTCACCAGCTCTTGATATGTCATCTTTCACCGATAAAGGATTATTGAATATTTTAATCACTTCTTGTAAGTCCTTTCTTGAATTTATTAAGTTGATAGTCTGAGATTTTCCCTTCCCAAAAAAGGCAGAAGTGGTGTCGCAGTCGCAGCCACTAAACGCATAGGCAAATAAAATATTATCTTTGCAATCTTTTAAAACTCGTGATGGGAACTATACGTCCTTTTCTTAATATTTCCTTGAGCATCTCCCAAAGTACATTTACTTAAGATTCAGAAATAGAAAATGCATAAATTGATTGTACTAACCCTTACTTTTTGGAAGTCCATCTTATTAAGAATAATAAAAAACTCTTCGTTTTAACAAAACTTCCGATATTTATTTAAAAAATTGCTTTTTTAACCTCAATGACGGCCGTTTTGCTGATTAGCATCGTCAGATTGACATTTAAGTTACTTTTTTTAACTTAAATGTCAATCTGACATAGGGCAAAAGGGGATGAAGCTCGCACCGGAGGGTGGGAACGGATGTATTTGGGTCCCTACCAGGAGTTCATAACCAAAATTTCAAAACTTTATAATTTTTTTCTTCTATTCCTTGTTTTTCGAACTAACTTGCTTACACTATATTCAGCAATAATTGTTTAGTACAATACCGATGAAATAATATTGCACAAGCTTTTTTTTTATAGATTTTTAATCCCTGTCGACAAGGGTAACTCAATTCAAAAATAAATTCCTTTTATTTAAGTTTTTGGCCGCTGGTTAATTTTGGAGTTAAAAGGAAAAAATAATCATTTTCCATATTTATTACTATTACAAATTATTTTAAAATAAACATAAAATGTTAATTCTTATTAGTTTGATTGTGGTAAGAATAAATATACCTTATGTGTTTTTTCTTCACAAGTATGTGAAATGAACGAAATTAGAAAGTAAAGCTTTTTGTTTGCGCTACCCTTGGATTTTAGAAATCTTGTTTTACGTACTTATCTATATCAATGGTGGGCGAGTTGGGGCATGGCTTTGTGTGGCGAAACCACAATAATGGTGATTAGGTGATATTTTTTTGAGAAAAATAGCATATTTGTTAAAATTGGTAAGGGTTTTGTGTTTTTATTTCTTCAAAATTCTCTTTACTGTTGTACAGGGTGATCAGTTAAGGGTAGCGAGCGGCCATATCTCATAACATATTGGTCGTATATATTTGAGAAAAAAAATTCAAGAGAAATGGCTGTAAATTATTTTTGAGTTTGTCAAACGTCCGCTAGAGGGCGTAACAACCAACACCAAGTAGAAAAATGGGATTTGTATAGAATTTTGCATAATGAAAGTATATCGATGATATCATTTTCATATTTACTGACCATTTCCTCATATTTTTTGTCTAAAACGTTTTGTTCTATCTATCAAAATAAAGCGGTGGGGGAGGTTCAATTGTTTTTTTAAACAAACCAAGATTTCTCACGTTTCGCTTGACCGATCTCAACAAATTTGAGCTCATATGAAAGAGCATAATTTACACTACAAAACGCTTACATAATTTTGACTTTTCGATTTTCGTTTTCGCCGCTAGATAGCGTTAACTGAAATGGTAGCCAATTTTGGAGTTTTTTTCAAAAAATCAAATGTAATGGTATATTCATTTTTATATATTTTAAAAGATGATGCATTTTTCTAAAATTAATTGAAAAAAATTAATCATCTACTTTTTTGAACCGTTGATATTGACCAAAATATAATTTTATTACTTCAAAAAATGGCACGCCAGTGTTTTTTATCAAAATAAAAATCAGCTTTTTAATCTCTTATTAGTTGCTCATTGCTATTCATTTTTATATATTTTAAAAGATGATGCATTTTTCTAAAATTAATTGAAAAAAATTAATCATCTACTTTTTTGAACCGTTGATATTGACCAAAATATAATTTTATTACTTCAAAAAATGGCACGCCAGTGTTTTTTATCAAAATAAAAATCAGCTTTTTAATCTCTTATTAGTTGCTAACAAAAAGAACCTCTTGACTTTTTTTCGTTAGACAAACGGTTTTGGATTGAAAAAATAAAATAGGTTTACCCATATCTAGAAACATACTAATTTATTTATTTTTATTTTATTTTTCAATCCAAAACCGTTTGTCTAAGGAGAAAAACTCAAGAGGTTCTTTTTGTTAGTAACTAATAAGATTTTAAAAAGCTGATTTTTATTTTGATAAAAAACAGTGGCGTGCCATTTTGTAAAGTAATAAAATTATATTTTGGTTAATATTAACGGTTCAAAAAAGGTAGATGATCAATTCTGTTCATTAAATTATGGAGAAATTTATCGTTTTTAAAATATATAAAAATTAATATACCATTACATTTGTTTTTTTTTGAAAAAAACTCAAAAATGTGCTATCCTTTCGGTTAACGCCATCTAGCGGCGACAGCAATAGTCAAAAATTCAAAACCAAATAAGCGTTTTATCACAGATTATAGTGCAAATTATGCTCTTTCATATGAACCTAAGTTTGATAAAATCGGTCAAAAGAAACGGGAGAAATCTTAGTTTATTTATAAAAAAAATTGAACTTCCACCACCGTACATAAACAAGACTAGTAGAACAACTCACCCTTCGGCACTTTGATGTCGATGCTTCAAAGTAAAGCCGCTATCGTACGAAAACAAGCACGTGTCTCCTATTTACGTACATAAGCTGGGGGCCCGACAGTCACCGAGATCGGCGACGGGGTAAGGACGGACCGTTTATGGGCGTGTCCTAGAGTTGGAATTCTAGTCTTTGTTAATGTTCGGTGCTTCCACCACCGCTTTATTTTGATAGATAGAACAAAACGTTTTAGACAAAAAAATATGGGGAAATGGTCAGTAAATATCAATGATATCATCGATATACTTTCATTATGCAAAATTCTATACAAACCCCATTTTTCTACTTGGTGTTGGTTGGTACGCCCTCTAGCGGACGTTTGACAAACTCGAAAATAATTTACAGTAATTTCTCTTGGCGACTTTTATCATGATTTTTTTTTCTTAAATATATATACGACCAATATCTTCTGAGACATGGCCGCTTGCTACCCTTAACTGATCACCCTGTAGACAATATAAAATTTGCTGTTACCTTTATTTGGCTAAGTTCATATGACCGCGCGATTGGAGCATCCACATGACGCGCGGCAGTCTAGCATCACAATTGCTTCACTCTATTTGAATAGACCTTATATTCCATATGGTATCCCTTTTTTCAACTTCATCCATGGATTCTCGACACTCATTTTTTTACATCTCGCGCGGGTCAACTGAACTAGTCGTTACAAGTGCGTAGAACTTGAACTCGTGGTTCAAAATCTTGCACGTAGACCACAATCACATATGAACATAGCCTTATGATTCTATTAACCACTTTTTCATCTATATCTTCTATATCGGCTTTAGTTTCTCTCTCTTTTATCACATTTTATCTCCACATTTTGGATTTTCTTCTTGATACTACACTCATTTTTTCATAAATACTTTGTATTTCAAATAGAAATAAATGCACAAAACAAAAACTTTGGTAAATGTGTACAGGCTTTTTTTATATTCCTGGAATATTTTTTACATAAAATATTCGGCATCATCACACGATCGTTATTAAGATTTTTACAGACAAAACTTTAATGTTCATTGATGACTGTATTAATTTTGTTTTTGTTTGAAATATTTATCAAAATATTGTTATTCAAGAGCTGGTAGTTCTTTTGAATACCTACACGTTTCGACTGTTGTAAAATTGTTTCTTTTTAAAATCTTCAATTTCTTTACTATTAATTAAGTAATTTACCACTTACATGTCTCGTAGTTTTAACAGAAAACTGTAAATAGTTGAATAAGTTTATTTAGATTATAAAATTGTATTTTTGTATATAAAATAAAACGCTGCATTTATTAATATGGTTTTATTATTTTTTTCCATCATTGTTTGGTTTGCAATATATCCACCTTTGGGTTTTTTACTTATTGGGAGATTTTTACATGGATGTTTTCCCCGAGAACATAGAAGTGAAATATGCCTGCGGAAGATAGTTAAATAAAACATAAAAACTTTGGGTTTACCCGCATATGCAGTACAAACTAGAGTTTCTGTCTTCTTAGACGTCATCAGTACGGTTTTAACTAAGGAGAATACTACCAAAAAATCGAAAACGTATAAATAACAAACACAAACTGAGAACACAAAGGCCACACGCGCATTTGTGGCTTCAATTGAAATTACCAATTGATTATCGGCAAAATTCTAATATCGCCACGGAGGGAGACGAACCTTTACCCGGGAAAATAACAGGTCAGATATTTTGGCGGAAGGTAATTAAATAAAAAAATAAACATATAGTAGTTTTCACAATAAATGGTATTAACTGAAGGATTATAATAAAACCAATTAGACCCTTAAGTAGTAAAATTCGAGATGCACATCATAAATGTAAAAGGACCTGATTCAGGTAATTTTGTTTCTCAGAGAGGGATTGTAGAGGATTACAGCTTACACTTCTTGTTCATTTTAGACTTTGTATTTCATTGGAAGTGTTCACTTGTGTTACGGCGTGCAATAATTGACAAGAGACAAGTAATAATGGAATTCACACGTTTAATAAACTGGCGTTCTGAATATATAACGTCAATAAGAAAATACCGGTCTGAAAATCGGCCAATACTCTAACTCGACGAGACGTGGTTTGACACGCATGGCACCCTTTCAAAAGGATGGTCTGATTCCTCTGATAAGTGTAAAATAAAAGCACCATCAAATAAAGGGAAGAGAATCACAATATTACACGCAGGATCAGAAAATGGTTGGATCCCAAACGCTATGTGGCTTTCTGTCAAAAATATTAAGGACCCTTGTGTTGATTATCACGAAGATACGACAGCAGAGCTTTTTGAAGATTGGTTTAAAAATTGTCTGTTACCCAACATTCCGCCAAACAGCAAGCGTTTTGCCGCGAATTAATTAGGAACTGTATGAATGACATTCCTACCGAGAGTTGGAAAAGTTATGTTAGTCATGTTATAAAAAATGTTGAAAACTCGTACCTTTCTGTAAAATCATTTGCGCCAATTATAATTAATTTAGAGGAGGATAGCGATAGCGACACTGAACTAAATATAGAATAAAATTCGGTGTTTTCATTAGAAAAATAAATCAATGAAATTCCTTTGTAATCATATAGTAAATTATCAATATTTAATCCTAAACTCATTACAACGCAACAATTCTGGTTATTTTTTATATAATATCAAATTGAAAGTAAGTTAATATCGATAAATTCAAATAGAAGTTGAAACGCACCTTCATTGGTCGTGACGTCAAAACTCATATCGATGACAGTTTGTTTACATTTAATGTGTAGTAATTGAGAGAGTTGGACTTTTATTTTTGATGTTATTGGTTTTATTTGTGTTATGAAATTATAAAATGTCGTCAGTAGGGTTTGTGAAAGCATTGTCAAACAATTTACCATCCTTAGACATTTTCATGGTTAGGTTAGGTTTCAATGCAGCTGAATTTCGAAATGTAAAAACAACAGCGTAAATACTTATTTTGTGCTTTTTGCATTAAAAAATGTCTAACTGACTTATTTTTATGAAAATCAACAAAAAATAAAGAAAAGTGATAAATAAATATAAATAAAAAACTTCGCACAATCTCGCAGATACACTGTTTACAATAAAATGATGGCGCTTTCAATGACACATATGAGTAGTGACGTAATCCGCCAACAGTCGTTTACGCGGCAAATTTCTGAATTTGAATTTGAGAATAACTATGCTACAAAATTTTTTTAATTTAAGTTTTTTTGGTTTTTGGGGTAAATGATTGCTGCTCTGTCTTCCTGCATGATTTTGGAAAAAATGGAAAACACTGAATTGTAAGATTTAGATAAATTGCTTGTATATCAAAATTCATATTTCTTAATTTCGACACTAGTACATTTGCATGTTTTACCTGATGATTTTCTACACAATGCGATTAAATCGGGTACCTAGTTTATTGCAGTTAATAAACCAATACAATACAAAAGCAAGAAAATACTCTATTATAGAACCGTTTACTCTCTAACGTCAGATACCATTTCACCTGATTATGGAATAACTATCCCCAAAAATTGTCTATCATCATATATTAAAGATCATAATTATGAAAATGTCAACGTCATTTATTTTATTCATATATTATTATGTTAGTAAACAAATTTTAGTATGGAAGGGCAAGAAACTCGAGAAATATCCTGGGCGGAGAAACTCGACAATGCTCTTTCAGATCCAGAAAACCAAGTCCTCATCATTGGATTTCTTTGCTTCCTAGTTGCATGGATTGTAATAACGAATATTATACAGTCTGTATATATCTGATATTTAAGCTATTAGTTTATCATTATGTTTTTGATCACAAAAAAAATTACGATTTTAAGATCCAATTACAGTTACATAGACTTTAAATATTGTTGGAATTATGCGAGAGATGTTTATTTTGAATAATCTTATATTAAATTATATTCTTAGCGTTTTGGGTTATTCAAGAAAAATAATTATATCAAATAAGAGACCTATCAATAATTTTAAAATGTCTATAGAATATTTACATATTATTATTATTTAATTATTATTATGCTTTTGGTTTTTGAATAACGATGTTTACATACGCAACTGATTTAATTTTTAAACGAATTTTGACAGAGACGTCAAACATTCTAAATTCATAGTAGTACTTTTTAAATTACACATAAAAATATGGAGAACATTATGAAAAGTCTCTCGCGTGTTTTGAGCAACCAAGATACACAAGTAACTATAATAGCTTTCCTCTGTTTTATAGGAGGATGGATAGTTGTAACGAAAACCATACAGTTTATATTTTCGATTCTTTGGCCTCTGATGGCATTTACTGGGATATTAATTATGATGTTGCCCATTTTTCCAACAGGATGGTTCACTGAAAGTTTACAAAAGTATACCGAGTCTACTATTGAAATCATAAGACGCATGCAAGAGGAGTTCAGATTGAACGTAATTGGAAGATAACAGGTTTATAATTGTTTAAGTATCCATTAAATGTAATAGTACTTAAAGGTATTTTTTATTTCATAAAGGTGTTTACAAAAATCTTATAAGATCTAAAACATTTATATAATATAATATTTGATGGTTTATTAAAAGTAATTTTCTACGTCACAAATATTTATAAAATACATATTGTTCTTCCTCTTAGAATCATTAAAATGCAATAATTGTCTAAAGTGAAATATGGAAACCACCATTAAATAATAGGTGAATGTATCACAATTGTTTACATAAATATCTTCTCAACATTAATAATAAACTGCAGGCTTCAGGTAAATCCTTCTACAAATAGTTAGTTATGGAAGTTACACAGCATTTACTCTAAGTATTAACATTTTTGGCAAATACTGCTTATAACAAAATTATCCCTGGTAAAGAAATCATAAGAGAATTTTCGGTAAGAAGTAATACCGAATAATTTTGCAAGAAAGCCTATTGATATCTAAAAATTGCAAGAGTTAAAATAACCGATTACAATTTGTATAAGATATATCTCTCTTGAAAACAAAATTATCATTTTTATCCACGAATGTAATTATAATTGGAATATTTCACGAATAAAGAAAATCTGTAAACTGTCGTCATATCTGTTGGACTTGGTATTTCGCCAAAAACCGACATATTCTTTTATTTCTTAAGTCTACCTGATGTCGGATCATCAAGAAATAAAGATCTACCCACACTGAGGAAGAGTTGTTGTGCAGCTCCTCAACAGAGTTAAGAAATAGAAACCTGGGAAGATTAAAAAATAACTTGGACTACATACAATAAAAAAACTCAGACGTATTGGGGAAAAATTGTGCGAGGGAATATTAGAATCAGCTCCTACAAAAAATACTCGCAAAAGACCACACAAACAGAGGTTCGGCTTACTTATGAAGTCGACCTGAGAATATACCGAAGACCAAGCAGAATAGCTAAGAGTGCTATTGTATACTTACTCATTCAAAATCAAAAGATTATCCACAAAGTTGTCAACTGAAAACTCGGAGTAGACTCAACAGGACGATAAAATCAAAATAAGCATTATCCAATTTTTTCTTTGCGCAAACGAAACAGTAAAAGTCATTAGTTGACATTAGAAAGTCACATTTTTTAAAACTTTTAATTTGTTTTTACCTACATAAATCGCCGCATTTGTCATACAAAACAGTATGTGCAACTCGTGCGCTGTTGTTGTTAAGCCAACGACTTCACTTTCGTGGTCAATCGACAGCTTTGTGCACTGGTTGCAGTATAATTAGAAATTAAACAATTTAAAAATAAAACGTTTATTAAAATTCCATTAGTCTGTCTGATTCGGTTAAAACCTCATTAGTATGTTCGGATTCGGATTCAACAACATGATTACTACCAATCAAACATCCTTTTAATTTACAACCACTTTCAATTGTAGCACCATCACACACTATGCAATTTTCTATAGCAACTCTACAATATAAAAAAAGGTTTAATCATCAGAGCATTTTTTATACATAAAACTTACTTTTCATGAATAGTAACATTATTCATCACAATACTATTGAATACTCTGCTAAAACTTTTTATTTCACTGGCAGCTCCAATGACTGCAGATTTAAAAGATGTTTTTTCTGCGAGATTTGCATTTTCCCAAATAATACATTTGTCATCTACTTGATTTGAGGTAATTGTTGATTTTGGAGATTTTAGTATCAATTCTTTAGAATGAGTCAGTTTATCCCAAAGGTCAATGATCTATAATAAATAAAAAAAAGTGATGAGTAGGGATAATTTCCAAATAAATAATATTGTCCAATACTTATAAAGTCCTTTATGGGACAATTATCTACATATTTTAATTAATATGCATATCGGTTATTTAATAATAAATTTGTTATTGGCTAAATTGATTGTACTAACCCTTACTTTTTGGAAGTCCATCTTATTAAGAATAATAAAAAACTCTTCGTTTTAACAAAACTTCCAATATTTATTTTAAAAATCTGACGATGCTAAGTCTAGCGAAACGGCTGTCATTAAGGTTAAAAAAGCAATTTTTTAAATAAATATTGGAAGTTTTGTTTAAATGAAGAGTTTTTTTATTATTCTTGTTATTAGCTATTCACAATAAACACGTAAATGTTCAATATCTTTTTAATTTTGTAGGTTTGATTGTGAAACAATGGGGTGTTAAACTTAACAAAAATATGATGTTTTCTCAATGTTAATAGTTAGGGGTGTACAAAATCATACTAGGAAATCAATTAATTTTATTGTATTTATTATCACATGGTTTTTATGTCGATTTGAAAATTCAACTTTTGGATGATTTAAATAGTCCGCCAATCGTTCTGTGACGTAGATAACCCAAAAGTAAAGTTAGCTACATAAGGAGCGACATAGAACAGCAATTCTGTCGTCTTCTTTTTTAAAATTTTAATTCTCCCAAAATATTTGATTCAAACATTTTTTAAATATATTTTTGCAAAGTAGTTTAACACCCCATTGTTATGGAGATTATTTAGAGAAAATGACAATAAAATTTGATGAAGAGCTAAGTTCTTAATAGTATATTAAAAAACGCATTTCATATGGAATTCTGTTATGACACCTATTCAAGTTTAAAAAAAGTATCACAAAGCAATGAGTTTCCTTCAAATTTAAGTATATTGTGATCAGCAAAATTACCTGCAATCAAATTTTTGAAATTGCCAATACCTTGCAAAGCCTCAAAATACTCTAAACTAAAAATATAAATATAAAAGATATAAAAATAAATATAAAAATTGTTTATTACTATTACAAAAGATATATTTATGTAAATAATAAATACCTTGGCATTTGTAGACCAATAAGCAGGTAATGTATGAACTCGGACTCCAAAAGTACCCTTTGGTGCTATATACGCAAAACATCTTATTGAATCACCATGGTAAGGTGGTTTCAAATCTCCCATATGATCATTAAAAGCTGAAAGTTCTCTTATGGCCAATTCTAGATCATCTTCTTTAGCAAATGAAAAAATATCATCAGGGTCTCTAGCATTTAAAATGGACTCTTTAGTATCTAATGGTTTGGTAGGTTTAGATAGTTGTTTTTTGATGATATGTGGTAAAAATTCTCCTAAGAAATAGAAATATTAAATGCATATTTTAAAGTGATATTTTGTCAATTCTTTTTACCTTTAATTGATGTAAAGCTATTGTCACTTTTTAAATACTTCACAACCCAATTTTTTAATACATATACATGTGAATCTATCAAATTGCTAAATATTTTTATATTTGTGTGTTTCTTGAGGAGAGATATTGGTAAAGTTAATTCATTTTCAAAATCACTTGCAGATGCTAGGAAGACTAATCTACTAGTCTGTGCATCCACACCAATCAAGTCTTTTTCTAAAAATATTTATGTTTCAGTTTATAAATTAAACATTTTAATTTTTATTTACAATGATTTTACATACCTGGTTTGTGTTTAGATTTTGGACCTGGTACAGCAATATTATCTGTGCTTTGTGGATGTATTAATAAAGAAACAATTGATGCATTATTTGCTCTAAATACATCTAAAAGTCCATTTAAATTGACATCACTAATGAAGTCACAAGAAAACACTAACACATCTGATGTCAATTTATCTTGAATTAGTCTCAAAGTGTCTGCAGTGCCCAAATCTTCATTTTCACTAATTGAGAAGTAGTCTATTTTTATGTCTAGATCACTTTTATCCAGGGTATTTTGAATTTCACTCTTTTGATGTTCCAATACTACTAAGATTACCTCTAAAATATGTTATTCTCATGAATACATGTATATTAAACTTTATATAAACTTGAAATTAGACAGTGCAATTAAATAATTTACTTTTATTGAAATATGCTAGTAACTTGTTGAAACTTAACTAACACTTATTTACAATAAATACCATGAAATTCAGACGTTTGTAACTTATGCAAAGGGTACCAAACTAAAGGCTTAGATCCTACAGGCAGAAGACATTTGGGTTTTCCTGTTGTAATTTCCGATATTCTAGATCCTTTGCCTGCAGCCAAAACGACAACCTGAAATTCTTGTGAAAAACTCATTACATTAATATATACACAACTATTTAATTACAAAATGTAATTCCGTTTAAGATAAAAAATAAGCATATGTGTAATATCAAATTCAAAAAGGAATGTAACCAAAAAATAATTGATAAAATGAGGTTAGGTGTTTTGAGTTTGACGTTTGATAACTTTTATTAAAAAGAAGAATAAAATTTGTTTTGCCACAGAATCATGAAAACTACACACGCAGCACCACGGATTTCATAAAACATAGAATTGTCGCACGATGGTGGCCGTTTAAGAAGTCGCATGAAGAAACTGAAGTTAGCAGAAGAAGCAAAGTGCTAATTCTGTGAGAAAGAGGACGAAACCTCAATACACATTCTTGCCTTGCAGCATTATAGGGCTAGATATCTAGGAGGACACGTAATAGAAGAGGAGGATCTACCTGATTTATGGTACATTATGGTACTAGAAACAAACAGGATTTCGAGTTGGATGTTTTTCTCACAGAGCAAATGTGTTATATACACGAAAATAAAACTATAAATAAGTCATAAAACAATATAAGTCCATGGTTAAAGTAACTCCAACCAACAGATTTTAGCAATGTATTAAAAAGTGTCCATCGAAAGGAAGCAAATTGGTGGCGCCACAGTATCAAGAGTAAGTGTCACAGGATGTTACAAATAGTAGAGTAGAAAAGAAGAATTTGTCCTGGATCGGCTATGTCAAAATGAATTGTTAGAGTAATAAACGAAATTAAATTGGATTTGACTACGTAAATTGTTGAGATTTTAAATACTTCATCATTATAACTGCACAAGTGACGAAAAATATTTTTCAACCCAGCTCACTTCATTCTGTTTATTCCTATACAAGTTGGTTTTCCTTCCTTCTACCCTCCATTGTTCATCGTTCTATGCTCAGTATTTATTAGTCTGTCGAATGTCAGTTTTCAGTCATTTCCCATTTGTTTAATTTCAGAAAAATAATAAATATTGGAAGTTCCTTTTAGAAATGGGTCGTAGGAAGTCAAAAAGAAAGCCACCAGCAAAAAGAAAAGCTATTGAGCCTTTGGATATACTTTTTAACTGTCCATTTTGTAATCATGAAAAATCTTGTGATGTTAAAATGTAAGTTCCTATTTTTGTTGTATTAATTTGCAGTTATTATTAAGAACATCCAAGAAATTTTTATTATAAGCTCAAGGAATCATTATATTTAGAATTTTTGCATCAATCTTTATTTAAATGCAATTATTAATCTAGCAAAATTAACTATTAAATATCTAATATTTACCATCTACCATTTTTTTAATATAGGTAATTTATAAATATACTTAACTCATTAAACACATTTGTTTCTAAGTAAAGTGCTTGTTCAGATCATTTACATATTTTTAATCACAGGATCTTAAAATATCAACTATTTGTTTTTGCAGGGATAAAGGCAGGAGTACAGCAAGAATAACATGTCGAGTATGCTTGGAAGATTTCCAGACAAATGTCAACTTTTTATCAGAACCAGTAGATGTGTATAATGATTGGATAGATGCCTGTGAAAATGCAAATTAAAAATATTAGAATAACAGCGTAGTGTTTGTATTAGTGTTAACTCATAAATATGTATCTTTACCTATACATAATGTTAACTAAGATAAAGAGAGATTGGAAAAGTACACAATTACTTCAATAAATAAGGGCTTTATTTAAATAATTTTTACTCTGTTTTTTAAAAATGATAGTTCTTTTATCAAATTTATTAAATATTTATTGTTCATTATATTATTTGCAAATTAAAATGTAAAAAATAGTTTAATGATAGATCAAAATGAAGACAGTCTCATTTTTGAAATGTGATTCTAATATTTTTAATAATAATGGAAAACAAATTTTCCTTTTTTTAAATACAGGTGTTAAGGCTTGGAAATGCAATTTTATATTGATTAGTACTTTATATTTTTATACTTTTACTTGGATTGTAACACATGTATAACAGTTTAAAATGTTTTTTAATAAAAATTGTCAACTTTGTTTTGTTTAATTCATTTACTTGGAAATTTATTCTTTGGATTTAAAGTGCCAAAAAACAATGTGAATTATTTATCAAGGCTTATCTTCCCCAATTCAATTACCTGACACTAAGTATATTAGGTCAAATTAGTTTGAAACCTTTAGCTGTGTAAAATATTGAAAACTACTTATGGTGCATGTTTCAAATTAGATTGATAGCTGCTTACTATTATGAATTGTATTTGGTAAATTACCTATTGCTTTAAATTATATTCAGTAATAATATAACAAGAGAGTGAGAATAAATTAAAAATAATTTGACAGATTCTTTGAAAACTTGTTGCCAGGAAATGGTCATGAGATCCTGCAGGGCTCGAGTGGCTATTGCCAAATGGCAATATCCCTCCCATCTTTTTATTGATGAGAGGGATTTTTCATAAGTGATTCCTCTTCTTTTGTCCGTCCTGTTGCTCCATGTCTTCTTTCTTCTGCTTTTGTTACGTTTGCTTAACTGAGTCCTGGTTTCTTTGGGGCTTGTATTGATTTCTTCTTTGAGAATCCTTTGTAGCTGGCATGGTGTTCTCCTTGACAGTTCATTTAAAACAAAGACAAACTTTCAAATTATGAAAGATCACGTCTACTTATACTGATTTTCTCGCTATGAGTAGTATACCTACATTATAAAAGAAAAACTCTAATCAACATTACCACGAAAAAATGGCTTCTTTGAACTGTTGAAGATGCGACGACTGAAGCTTCTAATGGTTTTCCGAATAATATTGTTGATAAATCCATTAATAAGATGAAATATCGCCAGCTTCAAACTTATTTTTTAATCCCCATCCGCAGAACCATGATGATAGTCCAATTTTTAAATCCCTTTCTTATTTCGGAAAATTATCTCCCCATAAAGCTTCTATTCTCGAGAGTAAGAGTAATATTTCCATTCTTAATTATTCCATTTTATTTAATGTTTTTACAATGGTAATTAGTTTTTAATTCACATTCATATATATTGTCTTTAAAATGTTTTAAATGTTAAATACTTTATTTTGTCATATGGTCGGAAAGTGGGCATTAACAGATCACGGCAGCCAGCTAAGGGATGCTAATACATTTATGCACGTGTGACACACAACTGTTTTCCGACTACCTTTATGACTATTAAAAAAAATGTAGTCGTCGAGAATTGAATCTAAGCCGTCTGCTTGAGAGGCAAGTATTTATACCACTGCGTGAGCAGGCTTTTAGAAAATCATATCCTATTGTAGAATTTATACTATTATGTATTTGCTCACCTTTATCAAGAGGTATTCAGAATCGGAAGCTTCATTTAAAAATCCAATGTAGGTACTCTTCATCTTGGGATAGTGTTTTAGATTTTTTGGCTTTATAATTTATTATAAATTTATATATTTATATGGTCGTGACAACCGTACGTCAAAAGTAGTTTTTAATTTTTAAGAGTCCAAACTTAATTTGTGAATTATAAAGGGTATAGCCTAAAATTTAAATATAATGTAACTCATACTAAGTCAATATGTTGGATATAACAAAAATCATTTTAGGTAGGTGACTTAATGGTTACATCAGCAATGAAATTTAAATTATTTCAGGAATCAAACTAAAAGTTTTTATAAAAGACTTCCAGTTTCTTTTTTTAAATTTTACTCGTTGTATACTTATATCTTATTTTTAAAGTGCTCTATTTACAAATCCAGATGGTAAACTGCGACATAATATATCATAATCTTACCAAATTTGACATGCTTATATTATATATTATAAATTTTTGCGTCCAGATGTAACGTTTCACTGGTTAATATTCGACGCAACTCCCTAAACTCTCAAGTTCTTGCCGTTTCATGAGTTCAGTTCAACTTTGAGTCGCGCTCTGAAAACAACTACAAGACAGGACCGGTTCCAACTACACTACCGAAAAAACTTTCAAAAAGTTTTGATATCGAAAAATGGGAGCGAAAATTTTATTTTTCGGCGGAGTTTTTGCCTGTTTTATGGCCGTTGTTTTGGCACTGCAGTGTTATCAATGCGGAATGTATAACGAAGGAGTTGGTTCTATAACTCCTTGTTTGAATGAAACTCTTATGAAGCTGATCGAGTGTCCCAAGAAGGATCACAAGTTTTGTATAGTAAGTTGTAATTTATTTTTATAAAAATATTATTTCTCCATCCACATTAAATAATAAATATTGTAAGGCCGAAGTTCTCAAATGTTTTACATATTTAAACACCATATTACACTATTTAATTTTATTCCACGTCAGTAACTAATTAAAATATTTATTATATTATTTTTAAAGTTTATTTCTTTTGAACTTAGTTTTTCACATTTTTTAAAGAACTTACTCTCCTTATTGCTTCCTTTTGATTGTATTGTCTTTTTATTTCTTTACTTGTGTATTTTGTTTGAATTACAAACATCACGTTCAAATAATCCAATTATTGGATAAGGAGTTTTCCAAAATTAGGGCTTGTTTATGTTGCCAGTTAGGTATGGAAAATAGATTAATAAAAATACTACAAGAAAATATTTGCCGGATATATTTTTCTTAAATATCCTAAATAACATTATAAAAATTAAAAGTATATGTCCCTCTTTTACCCAGTGTGCATTTTATACGTGTGCGATTTTACAAATAGAAAGTAACATTTTTTTATAGATAGTAAAAGATCCTGGGAAGTCTGTACAAACGAATATTTGGCAAAAAACTGCATTTTTTAAAATATTTCTATCGAAACTTTGGAGTTTATAGCAATATTTTTATTATACGAATAACGGCCTTATCTTAACGTAAAATTAAAATTTGGCTTTGTACGGATCTCATAATTAAACAATAATGATAAATGCATTGTTTAACAATTACAAAAAAGCCTATAAGGCATAGTTTGTAAAATAGTTTTTTTAAAAACCACCCTATTAGGCAAATCTAATCACATTTGAGTATTGTGAATAATCATCCTGTTAGGCGAAACTTATAGATTTGCAACATAAGCCATGTCAATTCATGGATGTGGTTGGTGAGATAGTCTTATTTATAGTGTGTAAAAGCCAAATGGAATAAATTCATTATTTCGGTTACTGTACATATTTATCAAAAATCCCGAAACACGTCAAATTTAAATTATAACTTGACATTCTTTAACGTGAAAATGCAACTCCTACCTTCAACCTCCTTAGAATGACAGGTACAAACCCCAATTTTATAAATGGGAAGTATAGGCTTGTGATATATCATTTGAAAGGTCTCTTCATTCTCTATTCAAAAATGTTATTGTTTTTAAATTTGATGCAAAATTTAATATAAAAAAAATTAAAATCATGTTGTTACCGAAATTCGCTAAAATATACTCGAAACTTATTACAATATACTTAAAACTTATTTCCCGTTTAGGTCTTGATAATGAGAAAGTGAACAAAAACCATAGCAATGTGGTTTTTAGATGGTAACCATTAAAAAACTTTAAAGAATTTCCGTGGCAACGCTATTTTAACAAGCAGTAGGAAATTGTTTTATTTAAGTTGTCATTGTTGTAATTTAAGTATAAAGTTTGTTCAATTCAATTCTGAAAAATGGTTAGATTAACGGAAATGCATAAAATAACAGTTTTACAAATGATTGGTTACGGAGATAACATCCGAACACAACAGGAAGTAACTCGCCTATTTCATGAGAAATTTCCTAATTTACCGCCTATATCCCAAGGAACAATAAGTAAAATAGAAAAGCAGTTTCGCGAGTTTGGTCATGTAAGGCAGATAAAAAAAAGCAGCTGCCAATGCACTGAGTGATGAACTCAAATTATATGTGTTGCTTGAGTTTCAGGAAAACCCACATACATTGAGTAGACAGGCATCCACTACATTCAATGCTAGCCATACATCGATAGCAAACATATTAAAAGAAAATAAATTGCATCCGTATAAGATGATACCTACTCAGGAGCTCATGGAAGACGATTTTGATAGGAGAACTTTTTTTTGTGAGCAAATGATGGACATGTTGGATAACAATATCATCCAATTAGAAAACGTTATGTTTTCTGATGAGTGTACTTTTTTACTTAACGGTCATGCTAATCGGCAAAATTGCCGCTACTGGTCCACGGAAAATCCTCACTGGATGAGAGAAGAACACACTCAATACCTTCAAAAGGTTCATGTTTGGGCAGGGATTGTAGGGAACAATATCATTGATTCCTTTTTTATTTATTGAGGGCAACTTGAATGGCAACAATTATTTGGCACTACTTCAAAATGATGTCATTCCAACGTTGGCAAATTTATATCCTGATCCAGGTAACCCTCAAGTTCCAGCGAATACGATATGGTTTCAGCAGGATGGAGCACCACCACATTACCAACTTAATGTCCGGCAGTACCTCGATACAATATTTCCCAATCGGTGGATAGGGAGGCGAGGATCGATTGAATGGCCAGCGCGATCACCTGATCTTACATGTGTACAAAACTAAACCTTCTGATTTAAATGACTTAAAAGAACGAATAACGCTTGCGATTAGGTCGATCACGCCTGATATGTTAAATAATGTTAGAAGACAGTTTTATTTGAGATTAGGATGTTGCCAAGACGTTCGCGGAGAAAATTTTGAACATCTACTTCATTAACATTCATAGTTCTTTTTCGTGTTCTACATTTTATTACGTTTTGCATTACATTGATTTAGCGAATTTCGGTAACAACATGATATTAATTTTTTATGTTAATTTTTGCATTAAATTTAAAAACAATAAAGAACGTTAAAGAATGTCAAGTTATAATTTAAATTTGATGTGTTTCGGGATTTTTTATAAATATGTACAGTAACCGAAATAATGAATTTATTTCATTTGGCTTTTACACACTGTATGGTGAGATATATCTGTTTATTAGGGAATGTTAAAATGTATCTATATCTACAAATTAGTTTATTATTTTGTTAATTTGTGATTGTGAAAATAATATATATTAATATATAATAATAGGAATAACTTTCATTCAATTAGTAAATATTATTTCTTTACAAATAAGACTTTCTGAAACTCGGTTTAAATAGGAATATTGAGTAAATGATGGGCGGTGAAAAAATTAAGAGTATTATTATTTTACTTATTTAAAATAATACCCATAAAATGTTTTTATTAAATCTTTATTTTGTCTAAATGAATTATTATTGCGTAAAAATTTTAATCAAATAGGTACCTAAACTCTTCGAAACCATATAAAACTCTAGAATTTACAAAATCAATGTACTAACGGTCAGTATACAAAAAAAGGGACAGTGGGAACTTGGATAGATCATTTAAAAGAGTTGGATAAAGGTATTTGGCAATTCCAGAAACAGTTGTTACAAAAAGTGGCAAATGCAAATGCATCAGTAAAATAATTTTAATAATGAATGAATATTATAAAACTTCCAAATTGTGACGCAGTAAACGATCCTTTCCGTAATTGCTTCAAATTATTTTTCCGATTTTTACGAAAACGGTAGAACCTGATATAGTCTGTTAAAATATATATGCATTCATTTTATTTATTTTTGGAAAATACCTTTTTAGATCTGCATTAATAAACAAAAATGTTATGTGAATTTAATGTTTTTATCTATCAGTTGCTTTAATTTGACGTACAAAATTCACAGACATTGAAATACACTCGTCACAAAAAGTAGGTATCGCAGAAGTGATTTATGAATAAATTTTTTATTATTCTCTTCATTTTTTTTGGGAAATGATAGTAAAGGACTTTGGAGTTATGTTTCAAAGTAGTTTATTTAATTAAAATTAAAAATAAAAAAATAATGGGCATAAATAATAAAAATAACAATTATTCTAGAAAAATTAAATACAAAGCAATAAAATAAAAAATTTAAACGATATATTTAACATTTTAGTATCTGGTATTGCCACCTCTGGCTCTAATAACATCTCTCATTCTCCGTGGAAGGCTTCTTATCAGGTCACTTATGTAATCCAAATCCAAATTTTCCCATTCTTCTAATAAAACATTTTTCAGCTCATCAAGGTTGTTTGAAGCGATATTACGAGTTCTTATGCGCCTGTCCAGGTAGTCTCAAACATGTTCAATTGGGTTTAGGTCTGGACTAACTGCTTGGCAATCTAAAACTTGGGTACCAACCTCCAGGTATTCCATTGTTATTCTGGCAACGTGCGGGCGAGCGTTATCGTGCATTAGAATAAAATTCTCTCCAATTATTGGAACAAAGGGCACTACATTTCCCTCAAGACCCTTATATACCGATCAGCTGTCAGTGATCCCCTACGAAACACAATAAACTCCGTGTGGCCTTCAAAACAGATGCCTCTCTGTACCATAAACGTGCTAAACGGTGTGCTCTGGTTAACAATGGAGCAATAACAGGCATTCTGGGTCTGATTCCAAAATTCCTTAATCTGTTTCTGACCGTATTGACAGCTATTCTAACATGACGAGTTTGCAAAGTCTGAATTCTTAAATAACGGTCATTTGCAGGATTAGTACACCTGGGACGTCCTGGAACTGGTCTTCTATTATAATTTCCACTTTCTCTAAATCTTCTTATGACTATAGAAACTAGAAACGCTGGATTGGTTGATTCCCATGACTTCAGCAACATACTCGTATTGCTGAGATCGTCCATCTTTAACTAAAGCCACGATTTAAACTGCTTGTTCTGGGGTTAAATTACTCATTTTTACTTAAAATGTTTCTAGACACTATAGACTGTGTACATACTTAATAAAATATTAAAAAGAAGTAAAATTTGTATTTCAAAAACCAAAGGTAAATTGTCTAAATGTTTATTATAATCGGGAACTAAGCATAAATTTAATTCATAAATATCTAAAATCCACCCCTTAATGTTTTCCATGTTTATTGACAAACTCTTTCCTACACAATGGAAGCAGGTAGCTTAACTACAATCAATAATTTTTTTTGAAGAACACTTTACTAAAACTAAATTTATAGATGACTTCTTACTATACTGTATTTGAAAATCAAGAGAGAGTAAATTCCCAGAATAAAAACTAATTCTGTATGCAAAACTATAGTACAGTACGTGAGGTAAAACTTCAATATTTGTAATGCATTCTAAATTGTTTTTGTTAATTTCAATACAAAATTTATTAAATTTCTTGGACTATCACATTATTTTATGATATTTCATTGTTACTACAGTAGGCCTAAGAGGATTAACGTGCGTCATAGGCGTAACCAGATTAGAAAGGGATAATTGTTATTTAACGACCTCCGAATGGCAACAGCTTCTAATGACAGATATTTTGACTTAAATAGTGCTTAAGTTACTAAAAATAAAGTTATTTGATTTTCGATAAACGTGACAAATAGTAGTGACTAAAAATGGAAGCAGTGAAAAAATTAAAACTAGACCATTTATCGCTCAATGAAAAGAGTGCTGTAGTGAATGTGTACCACTATTTCATCAAAATCCCTCAAACACTATTGACAGTGTAGTTGAAACAACATCTAAGGCAATGGGATATGGAAAATCTACAATATATAGAGTTCTAAAGAAAGAAAAATCAGGTGGAGTAACCTCACCAAAGCCGAAACCAGGTAGACAAAAACTATTAAAAGTCAACGTGGACGAGTTTTTTAAAAATGCTATTCGTAAGCTTGTTCACTCATTTTTTATAAACAAGCAAATACCAACTTTAGATAAAGTTTTGCAAGCCATTACGAATGATGTTGATTTACCCACAATAAGCCGGGATAAACTATGGAAAACGTTACATGAGTTAAACTTTAAATTTGAAAAAATGGGCAGACACTTAATGCCAATTGATTCTGAAGAAATTGTATGTTGGAGAAGACAGTACCTCAGAAGAATACAACAAGTTAAAGCTCAAAATAAAAACATTTATTATTTAGATGAAACATGGGTTAATGAAGGACATTGTGTAGGAAGAGTTTGGAAAGAAAAAAATATAAAATTATCCCATCAAGCTTTTCTAGAAGGATATACTACTGGTTTTAAGGAACCTATAGGAAAAGGTAAAAGATTAATTATTTGTTATATAGGCAGTACAAACGGTTTTCTTGAGAATGGTTTACTCTTATTTGAATAAAAAAAACCGTTGATTATCACGAAGAAATGAATGGAGACGTGTTTGAGGAATATTTTGAACAGATGATTCAATTCATACCAAAAGGATCGGTTATTGTAATGGACAATGCAAGTTACCACTCCAGATTACTTGAACCTTTACCAACCACTAAATGGAAAAAGGATGAAATTGCAAAATGGTTATCTTCTAAAAATTTAGCCTTTGACAATACAATGCTGAGGGCTAAAAAACATAAGCAAAATTATAAAAAATATAATATTGAGGAGATAGCCAAAAAACGAGAAATTGAAATCCTTCGTTTACCACCGTATCATTGAGAGCTAAATCCGATAGAATTAATATGGGCTCAAGTTAAAGGTTATGTTGCCAGAAATAACACTACTTTTAAATTATCAGATGTTAAAAATCTCTTCAATAAGGCAATATCTGAAGTAACAAGTGAAAATTGGCAAACATGTATTAGACGCGTTACAGAAATAGAAAAAAAAATGTGGGAGCTAAATAACATAATTGATATTACTATAGAGCCCATTGTAATTTCTCTAGAATCAGATGGTGAATTTTCTGACACAGAGTGCGAGGAACCATAACTTTAAAATTATTAATTTATGTACTTTAATTTTTTTTTTAGATTTTTATTTTTTAAGATTTAATATTGTCGTATTTTTTGCATGTTGCTCGTCAAATTTTATCCTTTTGGTTGGTTTTTTTTCTCCTATACCTACTTAATTGTTTTTTTAGCTCCTCATATTAATTTATAAGTAATTGTAATTATCTGTACATATTATATACATATTTTGTAAATAAACATATGCCTAAAACAAAATGCCTAAAATAATATTGACTTTTTCTTCATTTTACCCAAATTAAATTACTACTTACGAATTATGTTTATCTATCTAAAATTGGTAATCTAGGTATAAATAACTAAAATAAATTAAATATTTCTATTTCCATATTAATTTAATTTTGAAAACGCACGTCTATGGTTTACTGCCTTTAACACTGATAACTACAAAACATTTCTGGGAATTTACTCTCTCTTGATTTTCAAATACACTATAAGAATCAGCTGATTCATCTTTTACGATCACATTGTCACTTCCAATTTATTTATAGTTTTAATAATTTTAATTAGTTTTTAATACTCATGTATTTTTTTCAAGATGTTTTATTAAATATTTCCCTCAAGTATAAAATTATCGAAAAATTGTAGATAGACTCAAAAAATAGAAAAAAAATGTCTCGTTTTTGTAAAATACCAAAGTCAACAGATATATATGGCAACAGTTTTTGGATTTTCTTTATTCCTGAAATCTTCCAATAAATTACATCTTGTATAAAAATGACCTCGTAAAATTATAACCGATAACTATTTTACTTTTTTATTTATTGGTATACCAGTTCAACAGGTTAATATTGTAATCACCAACACAAATTAAATGGACAATGTGAATCACAGAGAGATTTTTTTTAAAGTGGTTGGTTTTAGCAAAAATAGACTGACTCGCTATAATTCGGTTCTCGAGAGAATAATCAACAGATTTCTTTTAAGTACACCCAATTTTCAAAGAATTTCCCCAGAGCCTTGTGTATATATAATCCAAGATTCCCACAGTATTAACAATGGCATACCGCATCATATATACCTTGATTAAAATGAGGAAGAAGGACGAGTCTACTCGGCAATCCGGAGGCGCAAACCCACAAAATGTATCATTTTTATCATAAATATTACTAATCATTAATCAATAGTTAATTAAAGTAATTAAATGTCCAGTAGGTATAATTAAATACAAAATTAAGTTATAACAGAAATACAATATTAATTAACAGTTCAGATGTATAATCACCTGTATGTGTAGAACGTAGAAATTGCATTTCAATTCATGAAATTTTAAAATTTAAAATCAATGATCAAGAGAGTTATGAAGTAAAAAAAAGAAGAAAACGGAAAATCAGAAGTTATCAACGAAGATAGAGGCTAATAAGTGTGTAGGTTAAAATAACATGTGAAGTGAAATGAGGGAAGAACATAAAAAAGTAAGCAAGTTTTATCCTATAGGAGGAGTTTGAATTAAATCTGATCTATCGGTAACATGTGACTGCAAGAAATTGGCATTCGAAAAAGTGTTTTTATTAAACGGGTGAATTCTTGTTTTGGCAAACCCACTCAGAACATTTTCCATCTTAAAACTATGAATAAATGCTTCATTGGCCAAATGGTCTACTTCATAGATGGTTACAGTTTTACCCGGATTTGATAGATGCCATCCATGCATCGCTTCTCTATAATGAGCTTTAAATGAAGCATAAACGGAAACATCCAGAGGTTGTAGTCTATGGCTACAGTGAGGAGGGAAAGTTATAATGGATATACCGTTTTCTCTAGCAAGGTTGGTGACTTCTATTGTTATATGAGTTTTTCGTACAAAATTAGACAACGATTTTCTTTTGAGGGCTTTGCAAATTTTATGAAATGTTTTCTTGAAATTATTGAAATGAACCCTTGGAAATACAAAAACAGGTGGTGCAGTACCTCCAGCAACGGTTATGAAATTAAGCATTTTCACCAGCTGAGCTCTTTCGGCTGAGCTTATTTATCCCACTTGTTTAGTCCCACGAACTGCGATAACTTTAGGGGGATTAACAACTGTCATACATCCAGTCTCATCGAGATTCCAAATCATGTGGGGCTCGAAATGATATTTGTCTAAAATATTTTCTAAATTACTGAATAACATCGAAACGTTTTCCTTGTTGAAAGATGTTGCTCTGGATGTTCCAATCCTTCGTTGCCTTTCCTCGCTGTTCCCAAAGCGGGGGCGCCTTTCGTAAACCAGTCGCATATTGGAATACCACCTCCTTTAATTTTGTTGTAGACAAACCATGACACATTTGAAAACACCTAGATAAATAATCAGTGAGACAACATTCTTCGTTAACTGTAAAGATTTTTTTTATTTCCTATGTTGGGATTGTGCTCATATAGACCGTAATTATTCTTGGCTTTCTTAACTAGGTCTGCTAAGTATGATTTCGAAATTTCAAATGCCTTAGCTACGGAACGTATTGATTGCTTTTTTTCCAATAGGTAGGTTTCTATATTAGCATAAAATAAGAAATCGCATGTGGTTTTGAAACGGACAGCTGTAAGTGTTTGGAAACGGACATCCGTTTCTTAACTTGTTCTAGTATCCACTTCATAACACAATACCATATTTGATTCAATACGGGTTTATCAAATTATTAGGTTAAAGAATCAAAATGCAGATGGTTAAGCTACAAATACATACCATGAATGTTGAATTGACTTGATATTTCCCTGTAAAAGTTGAAAGTGCATATGTTATTACACTCAGTAAAACACACAATTCAAAACTTTTCTCCTGCTAAAACTGCAAACAACTAATGTAATTTCTTAGTTGCTGTTAGTATTATGAAACGGTTGGAGGTATAAGAGGTTGCCAAATTGTGAAAACAAATATTGTTGCGTACTTCGCACATCCTAGATACCAAGCTTGTCGATTTCATAACGCGTCCGTTTAATTGCGTCTATTTCAAAGGAAGTAACCGTAGAAACAGAAAACATGAAGAAGATAAAAGAGCTGATTGTAGAAAACAATCAAAAAAAGGAGAAAACCATAATGGTAGCTCGATCTCCTTGGGATCAAGAAGACAGGTCGATCCTAAACAGTAAGTGAAGGTTCCTGTTAATCTTCTCGATATAAGTAGTAAGGCAAGGTATGTAAATTAATATGAATAGCATAAAGAGCATTTCAAACTGGCAGGACAGAAAAACTGTACAAGTGCATTTGAATAAGAACTTTAAAGTACAAAACGGAAATAGTCTAGTACCAACCTAAGTCAGGAAGGGTTACCAACCAAATAGCGTGTCAAAGAGAAATCTTAACTTTATAGGGTAACTATGCCAATTAAATGGGCGGTCTATCAGGAATATCTCGAGAATTAGTGGTAACTGCTTTATGAAATTTGTAGACAGTGGTTTTGAATAGTTAACTATTTAATGAAAATCTAGGTGCTACTTTCGGTAGCGCCTATTCGGAAGTTCCTATAACTTCGTATTTTTTAATGGGACACCATGTTTGTTTTTTGATTTTAGAAATATTTACATTATTCTGAACATTCTTTATTAATATTACCCTATGCTTATTGTGAACCGCTTTTGACGATTCTTTTTATTTTAAAATTACAATTTTTTTACCATGTGCATAATGCATAATATTCTTTAATGTTATTTGAAAAATGTTAATGTTCTTAGTAAGATGGATTTCCACATAGTAAGGGTTGATACAATCTATTTTTTATTATACAGTACTGTCAAAATGATCATAAAATCCATTTTTCAAATGTGATTTATTAATTTTGAAGACTACGTTTCCGACTATCGATCTCTATTATTATTTTCTATATTTACATCTCTTGCAGTTTTCAAATAAATTAACCTTTTTGTCAAAAAATTTATTTTCTTATAAACTATTTACGCCTTTCAAATCGTAAGTTAAAAAACGAACAATTAAAATGATTCCAAAAATGTCTAATATGTTGCTTCAAATTGGTACAGGGTGGCCAAAAATGCAACAAAAATATGAAAATTGTTTAAACAAATTAAATGGAATTATGTAGTTATGCAATTATTGTGATCCCCTTCTTCCTATTTTTGATTTTATTTATTACTGACGTCAGGGTTACCTCTAACTTATAACAAATTTACATAATTATATTATATAAATATTACATAAATATATTTGTAGGATAAAATGTAACATTTGTGTAACAGGTTTATGTAAGTTATGTTTTCTCAATTTTATGTAATATTTATGTCAACGTAACAAACGTGTTTCCTGGGATGTGTATTTTGAATAATTATTTTATTTGAATTGTATTTTATTTTATTTAAATTATATTTTAAGATTTTGATTGATGTATATTCGAGAGAATAATGTGGTTATTCAGTTAATTTAATTAATGTTGCAACAGTTAGAACGCACAATAACTAAAGGTTTACTGATACGCCGCTGGTGATAGCTATACTACGTAACTGGCATAACAAATAGGATAGCTGCGAAAATGGCATTATTTCTTAAAATTTCAGACACATGACACATTTTATCAATGGGACTCGTTAGCGTTGCATTTCCAACGTCTTGCTTTGCCTAGTGGCAGGATTTTGACGTTTTCCCAAGAGGACTCGTAACGCTTTCAAACCAAACTAGATATAGTTTTAAATATTATCAAAATGTAAATTTATATGAAAAGAGAAAGATTTATTTCAATAGATAACTTTTATTGAACTGTGTGCTTTGTAAGTATATAGGTACTATTAGTTAACAGAAACAGCTCATTAACACAGTTAATGGAAAGTAAAACATTCTAGTTGAATTGAAAATAAAATAAGTTAAAAATTCTATATGATATAACAAACACTTGCAAAAAGGGGGAAAAGTAATAAAGGCATAGGACCAGGCTAGAAATTATTTTTTATTATATTATTTTAAAGTATGTTTTTTCACTACTAGCCTTTATACTTAACTTTATTAAATTTTAATAAAAGAGGGAATTTTTTTTGTTTATTAAAACCGTAGGTTAAGTGTGTAAAGTTTGATTAAATTTGGTAACTGTGTGCTTTCGGCTTATAAGGCCATCATCAGAGTTACTTCCTAAAAGGTGTTAAACATAAAACTTAGAAAGGAGCATATTTCTGGTCATCTTAAAAAATTGGTTAGGTTAGGTTAGGTTAGGTTAGGTTAGGTTAGGTTAGGTTAGGTTAGGTTAGGTTAGGTTAGGTTAGGTTAGGTTAGGTTAGGTTAGGTTAGGTTAGGTTAGGTTAGGTTAGGTTAGGTTAGGTTAGGTTAGGTTAGGTTAGGTTAGGTTAGGTTAGGTTAGGTTAGGTTAGGTTAGGTTAGGTTAGGTTAGATTAGGTTAGGTTAGGTTAGGTTAGGTTAGGTTAGGTTAGGTTAGGTTAGGTTAGGTTAGGTTAGGTTAGGTTAGGTTAGGTTAGGTTAGGTAGGATGGCTAACAACGCTCAGCGACGGGTATTGAATGCATCCGCTCTGTTTTTCTCAATCATCTCTACGAAAGCTCCTTCTTATCTATATAATAAAATAAGATTCCGGACAGACATTCATAACATTAATATTCGGAAAAGAAACTGTCTTACTATACCAAAACATCGGACCAATGCTTACAGTGGATCTTTCTCATGCTATATTGTAAAGCTTTTCAATTGGTTCTGTGATTAATGTTAGCAAAACTTAAAATTATTATCTACGCAAATTATAAACATCTATAATTATATATCTTTTGCTTTGGTTGGATGGAAGAGCGGGTACATTTAAAGCTAAGTTTTTACTACTTTAGGTGTCACCTGAATCCTGCCTTTTGAATCTCTGTACTCCTCTCGCATCTGTGCTACTATCTACTATATGTAATGATGAGATTTAATAAAAGCATTTATTATTATTATTATTGTTTTTCTTGTACGGAAACTGAATCTGTTTTTTTTTTATTTTCTCTCACATGTTTGTGCTGAAATATTACGATTGTAAGAAATTGTTTTTTTCTTTTTATTGTAATTTGGACATGTAGAGCCTCTAGTTTTTTTTAATAACTTTTCCATTTTATACTACTATAAAAATTCCACGCCCAATCCAAACAACAACAAAATGTTACCAAACGTAATAATCTGTCAATATAAAAGTAATTATGGTTTATTTGTTTTGAGTTAGCAGCTAAAAAAGTCATTAAATCGTAAAATGTTGTAGTAAACAAGACCCTAAATCAGTAGCGCACGTACTTATTTATATTGGTATTACGAAATTTCTTTTAATCATCATATTTTATTCTTCTTAAGGTAAGGGATAAGTAGTCATAATACGATATTTAGAATATTTTGTTTTTCGATTTTAACGATAATAATTATGGTCATTAGGGATGTTAAGGAATTAAGATAACCCTATATAATTGCAAAAACAAGTACGCTATTAGTCTATAAATTGAGGATTTGTTTACATCCTAATACCTAAGAATATAGGCACTCGTTAGTATTGATGGTTTATTATTGTTTATTATTTTACTTCAAGAACATTCACGGTAGTAAAAATGGCGTCAAGTTCGAGTTTTGTTCCAGTACAAGTGGCTTATTTAAAACAAAATGCGTTTTCTCAAAGAGAAAAAAATATTGTTTTAAATGTTCATGATGCAAGATGCATCAGCAACTGTTCGTGATGTGGTGACTAGGTGCTCCAATATGACCGGTGTTAGTGAACGAAGTATCTATCGATTTTTAAGTGAAAGAAAACAGTGAAATGTTAGTGAACAAAAAAATCACGTAGGAAAAAAGTCCATTATGGTCGATAACTTTAATACAGATATCATTAGAAGACAAGTTCATTCTTTGAGATTGCAACTTTGGACAAAGGAATGACTGTTATAGCAGAAGTAGATACGATTTCCAATTTTGGACTAAATACGTTTTGGAAACTCCTAAAAGAAATTGGTTTTAACTATGAGTCGCATAAAAAACGAAAATTTTTGAATGAGACCGAAGAAATTATTTTCTAGAGAACACAATACTTAAGAAGTATTAAAAAGTTTCGGAGCGAGGAAAGAACTATCTTTTATTTAGATGAAACATGGTTGACTGAAGAACACACTGTTTCTAAAGCATAAATGGACATCAATATTTCAAATTCTCGTCAGACATTTTTTGAGGGATATTCAACAGGATTAAATGCTTCTCGAGGAAAAGGTCGCAGAGTAATAATCGCACACATTGGCTGTGAACATGGTTTTGTAGAAAATAGGTTATTATACTTCGTATCAAAGTAAACCAAATGTTACCACGAGGAAATGACCTCTGATGTTTTTGAAGATTATTTTTCCCAGCTATTGGACTTTTTGCCAAGTGTTGCAGTGGTTGTTTTAGATAACGCCAGTTATCATTCAAAACTGGTAGGAAAGTTACCAACGATGTCATGGAGATATTAAAGAGTGGCACCAGATTAAGAATATTTCTTTTGATGACACCATGCTGAAAACGGAATTACTGTAAATTGAAAGCGCCTTAAATAACAGTATAAAATATATGTAATTGACGAAATGGCGAAGGAAAAAGGAATAACTGTATTACGTTTGCACCTTATCACTGTCAATTAAACCCTATAGAATTTATTTGGGCACAGGTAAAAGGTGAGGTGGCAAGAAACAATACAACTTTTAAATTGAATGACGTTAGACAACTTTTGATAAATTCTTTTGAAAGAAGAGCGATTGTGGAGTGTTGATATCAATATTGAAGAACTGTTTGAACCCATTGTAATTCATATCGGATCAGGCAACGAATCTGACTCATCGTCTTATTCATACGACGAAATGGAAGCCGACAATTGAAGGAGTAAGTGATTTTTACATTAATTTATATTTAGTACTTACCTTTTAATATGTAGCATATTTTTATTTTACTTTTAATTTTTATTTTAATTTGAATTATGCTTGAAAAAACTTCTACAGTCATGGGATCTATTCAGCTACCTGTTGTGACAATATTATCTAGGGTTTCTATTGTGTTTGGGTTAGTTAATCCCTAATTACAGGGTGGTCTCTTTGAAAAATAACAACTATGACTATGTTTCAATAGAAATTATACTACTTTTAATTATTTTTCACGAACCACCCTTGCTTGGGATTTGAAGGATTTTTATTTATAATGAATTCACTGTGTTGCCAACTCCAAACAAATGAATTATAGCATGTTCATAAATAAATTTAAATTAAATATTAAAACTAATTACGGCTAATCTTTTATGTTTGTGGATAAAGCCAGCGATTTGCGAATACTGCGTATAATAATCGGATTTTCGTTTAAAAAATGCAATTCTTTATTTACAAAAAAACTATGATTGTTTCATTGTTTGTTTTTAATCTTGCGATAGCTTTTTGACCTACTAATCTTTTACACCAGGAATACGAGTTTATGAGACTATTTTTTTATGTTTTTGTTAACATGTTTGACTTAATTAGAATTTTAATTTTTTTATTGTATACATAAAGTTAACATTTTGTTTATGTTACTCTTTTATTGGTCTTTCGCAATGTTTAAAGTTGTGAAGTTTTTTAATTCTCACGATGTTATTTGGACATATTTTTAATTGTTGTTTTTTTATTTATGTTGTTTTTTGTACAGCTTTGTCCACAAGTTTTAAAGTATTGACAAAAACCTGCTAAAAACTCAATTAGAATTGAATTTATTGTACTAACTCTTACTTTTTGGAAGTCCATCTTATTAAGGATAATAAAAAACTCTTAGTTTCAAAGTAACTTCCAAGTTTATTTGAAATAATATGTTTGAATTCACAATGACGGCCGTTTCGCTAAGAAGCATCGTCAGATTGACATTTGGTCGTTGAGACGGTGACGCGTTGCCCGTTTTTTATGCCATTTTCAACGTTAATTTAGACCTATAAATAATTGAGCTACACTTTGGGGAGTTGGGACTTTTTTGTTGGAAATTTCCTGCCCTTCAAGAATCCGTTCAGTTTTTTGTTCTAGCTATTATAATTTATGAGTTATTAGCAAAAATGTAAACTCCCTTTTTTTAAAATCTTAAATTGTTAATAACAATGGGAAATTTTTTAAAACGGATTTTGATATTCAGGAACATTTTTATATTTGTGATTTCGAATCGATTGACACCAAAATCAGATTTTTCCGATCGGTGTAACCCAAATCCGATTTAAATGACTTCTCGAATCAAATAATACAAATTTTTAAGATCTCTATTAAAAATATTATTAATTATTCCATAAAGAATCAAAAATTAAATTATTTATATTTTGTTTTATTTTTTTAACATATTTTTCATGGTTCAAAAAAGCTTTAAAAATTTATATCTCTTAAAATATTCACCTTATCGTGAAAAGTGGGAGATACTTTTTTGTTAGTATTTCAATCAAGAATATAAAAAATTATAACAAATATTTATATCATCAGGAGGGTAACAAGTTATAGGGGACTAATTACAAGCTGATTGAATATTGTATGGGAGCAGTATTTATCAATCCATAAAATGTTCTACCTGAGGACCTTGTACTTGTACAACAAAACAACCATTAATCTTAATTTCGTCTCCAATCAGTTGTAAAAGATATTTCAATAATTAACAAAATTTATAAATGTTTATCACAGCAAAAATTATGATAGTTAAATACCTCGGCTAGGGGTGAGTAAGTTCATTAGCTCTGACTATAGTACAATATTTGTTTCTTTAAGAAACAAGGGCGCCACTGAAATCTTTTTATTTTTTATGATACTACTGTTTTAAGCTGAGTTATTTAAATAAGTATCATAAGATGACAGAAAGATGTCACAAAAAACTGTCTATGAAGTAAAAAAAATGAAAATGTACCAACAGATAAAAGGTAAATAGATTTCCTTGGTGCTAAAATGAATGAAGTTGAGAATACGTTACAAAAAAAAATAATCCGCAAACAGTTCTTTACAACTACTTATTATGGGAACAGTAAACTTGATATACCACAATATACTTATCTGTTAACAATAGTGGACGATCCTTCGCCGCACCTTGGGGTCGCTACGGCACTATTTAGGTGGTTCCAAATGACTGACGAGTGGAGGGATGATCTGCCCAAGTTGTAGAGATGATCCAGTTAAAATTGTTCGTGCATACGAGAGCTTAAAGTTTCCAAGCTGTTCAAGTTTACTGAATCTTTAAACTAAAGAGATGCTTCTAGTTTACTGTATTATATTCCTTTTTTTTTTTTTTTTTTTTATCAGAGGATGGCACTGGCGAAGCCAAAAAGCCAGTCAATTTTATTTTTTTAAATTATATTCTCGTTTGTTGACGTATGATAAACAATTTTTTATTAGTAGAAAGTGTTACGTGGTTAGTAAAAGAAAGACCTGATTTATTATTATTTTTTTTTTATTTATTTATTTTTTTTTATTTATTTTTTTATTTTTTATTTATTTATTTATTTTTTGTTATTATTATTATTATTTTTTTTTTCTATTTTTTCTTTTAATTTATTTATTTTTTGTTTGTTTTTTTTATTTTTTTTATATTTTTTCGTCTCAGGTGTACAAACTTTAAAATAGTGGTAGCAACGCTACTTACAGAGTTATATTATTAGTTTTTATATAATGATATAAGATATTATATATTGAGTTATCTTCTAGTGTTAGTAAATTTGTTAAATTTATTGGAAATTGAATTTGTTTCAAACTAAGTTCCTGATATAATTTATTAATTTCTACATTTTTTAGGGGACATTCTAGCATAATATGTTGAGAATCAGCAATTTCGTCGCAAAGGCATTCTTCATTTTCTAACAACCCAATTTTTTTCATGTAGGCTGGATAAAGAGCGTGATTACTTCTCAGGCGGCAAATTGTTCTAATGATTTGTCTATTATTGATATTAATAAACCATGGTGTTTTCCGCACGGTTGGTTGAATGGCCATGTAGAATCTACCTTTTTCACTTTGATTGTACTTTTCTTGCCATTTTATTTTTAGTTTTTCTTTTAAAATTGTGTAGTAATCAGTAACAGGTATTTTGTGATCATCCTTAAGTCCGTGTATTGTTCCTTCTTTTGCCAAACGGTCTGCTTCTTCGTTTTGCGGTATTCCAATATGAGCTTTTACCCATGCCAGTTGGATTTGTTTTCCTTTTGAAACAGCTTTGTAATTAAGATCAAGAATCTCTAACATAACTGGGTGAACTTTAGCTGTGATTTTGGGATGTTTGAGAGTTTCTAAAGCACTTTTGCTGTCTGAAAATATAACAAATCGACTCTCAGGTTGCTCTAGACATAATAACATAGCTTGTTTTATAGCTATCAGCTCTGCAGAATAAATAGACATAAGCTCATTTAAATGAAAGTTTTGTTTAATATTCTTTTTAGGATAAAATACAGCATATCCTACTTTTCCCTGTATCTTCGAGCCGTCTGTAAAAATTTGTTCATATTCTTTCCATTTTGTATTAAAATCTTGAATAAATCCATTTTTAATGGCTAAAGGATGCTCAGACATTGGTAGATTCTTAATATGAATTTTTGGAGAGGCGGATAATGCTTCATAGCTTATAGTCCATATTGTATTAGTACTCACTATGTATTGTGCTGAGGATATAAAACTATCTACTAAACTTGGCAGCTTTTTATTTCTCCAATATCTTGATGTTAGTCCCAGATTAGTTAAATCGCTGATTTTGTTTATAATAATTGATTGTTTGGCTCTTGCATTAATCACAAATTTGTCACTCAGGAAGTTTCTTCTTAGATGTAACGGAGGTTCACATGTCTCAATTTCTAGAACATTGATTGGCGTGCTTGGTAAGAATCCTACACTAAGTCTTAAACATTTGTTTTTTAACTGATCAATTTTTTCCAAATGAACGTCGGCTGCTGTTGAGTAAAATATTGATGCGTAATCTATAATTGATCTTATTAAGCTTCTGTAAAATAGGAGTATAATATTTGGGTTAGCACCCCAATTCTGATTACTAAAAGTTTTTAACAGATTTACTGCATTTTCTGTTCTTGCTAGTATGTAATTGATGTGTTCTTTCCAGTTTAACTTATAATCCAATATTACCCCTAAATATTTAAAGCTGGTTTTATGAGGTATCGTATATTGTGCAAGATTGATATTATTCGGTTGGTTAACCCTTTTTCTTGTGAAGGTAACCGTGCTGGATTTTGTTTCTGATATTGACAACCCGTTATTTTCTGACCAATTATGAACCCCCTGCATTGCTGTAGATAGTTTTCCGTGACATTCTAATATGCTTTTGTTTTGTGAATAGAGTACTATATCGTCAGCGTACTGAAGTATTTTTACGTCCTTTGATATTGTTGTCTGTAAATCATATGTGTAGATGATGTACAGTATCGGGCTTAAAATGCTTCCTTGTGGGAGACCAGTCGATGTCACTCTTGGCGATGATATCTCGTTATTTGTTTTTATGTGAATTATTCTGTCAGCATACAGGTTAAGAAGATGTTTGGATAGTGTAGGAGGGATCTGAAGGTGGCACATTTTTTTATATAAGATCTCTAAATTAACATTGTCGTATGCACCTTTGATGTCCAGAAATAGAGCAGTAGTCGATTGATTGTGGGTGAATGCTAATTGTATATCTGTTATTAGATTTGCTATATTTTCCTGAGTGGAGCTACCCTTTCGAAATCCAAATTGCGTTGTAGGAATTAAGAAATTTTTTTCCAGATAATATTCTAGTCGAAATTTAGTATTATATTCCAACTTATATTACTATATGACAGTAAACCAATACAAGAAATGAGACTGGGAATAATTATTAAAACCTCTTGAACCCAAAAATGGCAACTCATTAGTACACCTCGTAGCGTAGCTACTTTGAACTTCCAATTATAATTATAGAGACCGTATTCATTATTTTATTATTAAGAATTCTTTAGGAAAGATGGAGCTCGCAGTACTAATTTAATTTAATATTTAGGATACCAGGTGCTTAAAATGTTAACAGGTACTGTTACAACCTGCAGGTAAATGAGTACAATCCAGGAAATTCACTAATATGAATCTCGGTGTATAGCGTTGTATAAATAACGTATTAAAAAATGTATTACAATTTGTGATGGACTGCATTGTGCCTAATTAACGTTTTTAGTTTGGAAACAAATTGTTTTACCGAAATTTACTTTAAATACAATATGCATATTTTTGGGGAAATAATAGTTAAATGTATTAAAATTTAGATTGTGTCATTTTGAGCAATAATTATGAAATAATTCCGATATCAAATTGAATAAATACGTATCTATAGATAAATTAATGGAATAGTTTAGTACTAAATAAAGAGAAATATATTTGACGAGTTTTAATTTGCTTTTGTTTAGTGGAAAATAGTTACTTATAATTTTAAAATAATAAAAATTACTTTTTATATGAAAATACCACATGAAAGCAACAACATTTTTCTTGGAAAAATAATATTTATGCCAGTTTGCACTAGTTTTTAATGTTAGTAACAGGTCGGCTAAAAAGTCCCCGGTCTACCATAGTAAAACACAATATTTTGACAAAATTCATTTTTTTTATTCAACATAGTTGCCTTCAAGGGCGATACAGCGATTATAGCGACCTTCCAACTTTTCGATACCATTTTTGTAGTACTCCTTCGGTCTGTCCTCAAAATAGGCTTCAGTTTCGGCGATTACCTCAGTATCAGAGCCAAATTTTTTTCCCGCGAGCATTCTCTTCAGGTCAGAGAAAAGAAAAAAGTCGCTGGGGGCTAGATCTGGAGAATACGGTGGGTGAGGAAGTAATTCGAAGCCCAATTCATGCAATTTTGCCATCGTTTTCGATGATTTATGACACGGTGCATTGTCTTGATGAAACAACACTTTTTTCTTCTTCATATGGGGCCGTTTTTTCACGATTTCGGTCTTCAATCGCTCCAATAATGCACAGTAATAGTCTCTGTTTTTGTTTGTTTTTCCCTTTTCCAAATAGTCGATGAACAATATACCGTGTGTATCCCAAAAAACTGAGGCCATAACTTTGCCAGCTGACTGTTGAGTCTTTCCACGCTTTGGTGGCGGTTCACCGGCCGCAGTCCACTCAGCTGACTGTCGATTGGACTCAGGCGTGTAGTGATGGAGCCAAGTTTCATTCATAGTCACATATCGATGCAAAAAATCGGGTTTATTACGACTTAACAGCTGCAAACACTGCTCAGAATCATCAATTCGTTGCTGTTTTTGGTCAATTGTGAGCACGCGCGGCACCCATTTCGCACAGAGCTTCCGCATACCCAAATATTCGTGAAATATATGTCCAACACGTTCCTTAGATATCTTTAGAGTGTCAGCTATCTCGATCATATTCACTTAACGGTCACTCAAAATCATTTTGTGGATTTTTTTGATATTTTCGTCGGTAACCACCTCTTTTGGGCGTCCACTGCGTTCACCGTCTTCGGTGCTCATTTCACCACGCTTGAATTTTGCGTACCAGTCAATGATTGTTGATTTTCCTGGCGCAGAGTCCGGAAACTCATTATCAAGTCAAGCTTTTGCTTCAACTGTATTTTTTCCTTTCAAATAACAATATTTAATAAGCACACGAAATTCTTTTTTTTCCATCTTTTTGAAAATAACAAAAGTTGCTTCACTAAAAATGCAATATCTCACAAACTAATAGTCCGACAGCTGTCAAATTTTTACACGAATCTTTTGAAGGTTGATACTATCTAAAAATGAAATGGATTTAATTCTAGTGTCGTCATCTATAGGTCAGACCGGGGACTTTTAAGCCGACCTGTTAGGTAAACATCTATAGTTGAATTTTAATAAGATATGGTGGAAACAGCCATAAGTGTATAAATGATGAAATCAAATATGGATAATACTTATTATTAAGTCGACAACAAAAACCACTAGTCTAATCTTTATGGGAATATAGTTTTTGGTAAAAGAACTTCAAGTATTGTGCAGTCTTTTTTACTTATGAAAGGTTAAAAAGCAAAGGAAATTTATCTCATACATTTTTGTGACATAAAGTGACTGAAAGAAATTTAGTAGGTACCTATCTATAGTATAACTCGTTCATTATGACTCCACTTACATTAGAAGAATTTTCCAATGAGGTGTCTTGAGAGACATGGTTGCATTTAAAAAAATTGCCGATTACGTCTTCACGTTAACACTAGTGACGTAATGTTCGTTACTTATACATCATGCGATTTTTTAGATTTTTCGGTAATAATGAATTTATTCCGCACATTAGCTACAAGACCGTCAGCCCATGGTATAAAAAATTGAATGAACCTTGACCGTATGCCCTTTGAAGATTCGACTAGAATATATGTGCCAATTATGTTAAATATGAAATGAAACTTGCATCCTGGTTCTACAGTTGCAAAATTCCGGAAAATGTTGAAACAAAATTATGGTACTACGTTAGATTTAAAGAGCGGATACTGGCAGGTTGAAATGGATCCTTCTGACAAAGAGAAGACCGCCTTCACTAGAGGATCAGGTTTGTGGCAATTTACCGTCCTTCCATTTGGCTTATGCAATGCTCCTGCTACCTTTGAGCGGTTAATGGAAACTATTCTTCGAGGTTTATCCTGCGAATCTTGTTTGGTCTACTTAGATGACAAGCAACTACATCAAAATACATGCATTCCTCTCGCATCCGTCACACATCTGTCACCCGTTACAATATCTATATATATAAAAATGAATTGCTGTGCGTTAGTCTCGCAAAAACTCAAAAACGGCAAGACCGATTTTCAAAATTTTTTTTTTGTTTTTTTTTGCTATAGTTTAGGGATGGTTTAAAAAAAATTTTTTGGAAAACCCGAAAATTCAGCTAAAAAAAACTAATTGTTTATATTTAAGAGTAAAAATTGACATAAGACAGTTATAAATGATATTCGAATGTCAAAAATGACAGTTGACAGCTGAAAAATTACAGTTGGTAGCGGAAAAATGACAGTTGACATCTAAAATGACATTTGACATTAAAAATTACATTATAACGTTTGAAGGAAAGGGTGTGTCATAGTCAAAATTTGTGTTAAAGTGTGAGTGAGTTTTTTATAATTATTTATATAGTATTATGATCATAGTCCATAATTAAGTATATTATAAATATCATGTAAATTAAGAATAATCTTTACTATCTAATTACCCATCTCATCAATAGAAATGGTATTTAATAGTCACATTTTCCGAATTTATTTTTAAATACATTTTTTTTAAATAGTTAAAGGTTAAAAGTATTTAAAATTCACAAATTTTTAAAAATGAATGATACACTATTATTTTTTTACTAAATTTACAGTATCTTACATAGTTTTATCAACTACATCATTGTGATACAGACTATACAGGGTGTTTCTTAAGTAATCTAAAGTATTATATGGGGCGCTTCGTTACTCAATTTTAAGAAGAAAAGTTCATATAAACATGTGTGATAGGTGTTGTCGTTTATGAGATACAGGGTGTTGAATTTATTGTAATAAGTCAGTTCTGATTGTACGTGAAATTAATTTTTCCCGGTGACGCTACTGGTTTTTAGAAGTAATAGGCAAAAACATGCTTATTCTAAGTGGCCTTTGAAATAATGTTGACAAGTGTCAAATTTGAAAACCAACGCAAAAATCGTACATTTTTATTTGATTGACTCTGTGTTTAGTTAATAACTATGCCAGTGTTTACTAATGTTGAAATGGCTAATATGCATTTTTTGTACGGATTAGCGAATGGTAATGCCTTAGAAGCTAGACGTACGTATGCCCAGCGTTATCCAAATAATCGTTTACCATGTTCAGATACGTTTACTAAGTTACATATTCGTTTACAAGAAACTGGAACTTTTTCTAAATCGAAGAATATTATTGGACGACCCAGAACTGTGAGAAATCCCCAATTGGAAAACCAGATTCTTCAAATTATT